>CAUJRU010000011.1:0-632017 GCA_963277665.1 Viscum album | reverse complement strand
TTGATTTCATGAATAAGTATATCTTTGAGTTTGTATATCAGTGTATAGTATGCCAACAAGTTAATAATGAACTATAAATTTATAATGGGATGCTTCATCCTTTACCCATAATAGAATGGAAATGGGAAAATCACTATGTATTTTTCCATTGGAATCCCCAAAAACTCAAAGGGTTTTACTGTTATATGGTTGGTAGTTGATAACCTTACTAATTCAGAGCACTTAATCTTTTTCATATTAGACTTCCATAAAGTTCATATTTATTGGATATACATTAAGCATGTGGTAAGGCTATAGAGAGTACCATATTATGTTATATCAAATTGGGATCCAAGGTTTTTCTCAGTGTCTAGGGGACATCTCTAGAAACCACATGATATAGAATTGTGTTTTAGCACTACTTATTATCCTCATGTGAATGGTTATTCTGAAAGAACAATTCAAACCATCTAGTTTATGTTGATATCTTGTTCTTGGTATTTTAAATGTGTTTTAGATCAATAACATCCTCTATTTGATTTTTCTTACAACAATAGATTGCTTTCAATCATTAAAAAGTATCCTTATAAATCTCTTTAGGGGAACAAATAAAGAGATCCAACTTGTTGGGAAGATGTTTGAAAAATAAATCGGTAAGGACATTACTGTTCAAAAGAAATGATTTAGAAGGTTAAAAACCATTAGAATCAGATCAAGTAATCACATGTTCTATAAAAAATTTATACTGATAATCATCGGTGTGATCTAGAATTTGAAGTTGGCGGGAATGTGTTTCTACGAATCACTCCCTGAAAAAAGGTGATGAGGTTCGGCAAGAAAGTGAATCTAAGACCTGGATTTATCAGTCCCTTTGAGATTATCAGTAGTATTAGAATGGTATCCTATAGATTGTAACTTCCTCCAAATATATCTCACCACCACAATGTGTTTCATGTATCTTTTCTGAGTAGGTACATACCTTACCCTTCACATGTACTTAACTAAGAGGTCATACCACTAGAGTAGGATCATTCATATGAGGAATAGACATTTTTAATTTAGGATTATACATATAAAGGTAATTTTAAAAATTATACTAACATGGTTGATGTTTTTTGGAGAAATCATCATTTAGAGGAATCTAAATGGGAAATTGAGGATATTATGATACCAAAATATTCTTATTTTTTGTTTCATAACGGAGAATTTTGAGGTTGAAATTCACTTTAAGGGGGGTAGAATATAACTAACTGGGTTTTTGTGAACCATATTTTCCCAAATAAGTTAATATTCATTGATTTTGTTCTTTGAATGGTATACTAAGTCAAAATTTCATTATACACCACACTAATATATGCTTGCGTTACACGCAACACTGACTTGGCTTGTGTATCAGCAATATAGAGTTTCTATAAAACAATATTTATTATTATAAGTATTTAAAATTTATAGTTATAACACACCTATTAAACATAGTAATATGAATAGTGATAAATAATTTGAAAATAATATAATGGTTTCAATTAAATAAATCATATAAATAATACAATAATGAATTTTTTCTAAATTATTTATATGTTTGAAATTAATCTTCTCTCAAATGAATTGGTTTTTATTTCATTTTGTGAACAATAATAAAACTAATTTTAGAAAATTTTATAAATTTATTTTGATGAAATAGACATTATTTTTTAATTTTGAAGTTCAAAATTAGAATACAGTGAATTTTTTGTATTTTTCTAAAAAACATCATATTTAGATGAATTGTTACAAATACAAAATTTTAATTCAAAAATAGTTTTCCATATAATGTATTTATATAGTTAAATTATATATTATAATTTTATATCCAAGTTTAATTAGATAAAATACCAATCAAATAATACAATTGAGGTCATTAGATCTAATTTTTCATTTAAATTGGGGTTAAAATCACATTAATCTTTTAAACATTTTCACTAAAAAACCAGTTATCATGACACACCTAAAAATTAATTTTAAATTTATTTATACCAATTTTTTATTTGAATTTTGAAAAATTGATTCTATATTTTTAATCATAATATTTTATAATTCCAAATAAGGTAGAAATATTTTTTGATCAAAAATATTAGTGAAACTAATTCAATAAATGGAATTTATTAAGTGTAAAATTAGCATAAAAAAGGAATAAACCATAATCATATGGCCCAAAATAACATAAAAGCTTTTCAAAATTACATTTTATATTAATATTTTTACTCTATCATTTATTTTATCTATTTTTACATTATCTGAGCCACTTTTCATGGTAAAAATATTAGTGGAATTCCCTTTCTAATAATTTATAGGAATGTCACTCCTCCACTATAAAATTTCACTCATCCCACACATTCATTCACACCTCTCAAGACATTTTTATTGCTAAAATATTCCCCAAATAAGGTCCCAAAATCACTCCCCTCATCATTGAATCCTATATTTAGGTATAAATCAAACAATGTAAGCTCTTTTGTGCAAAGAAAAGTGATTTTCCCAAGAATAAGTAACACCCTTCCTCAAGCTCCATTATTTTATATTCTTTCGGCACCACTAAAATTAATTTTATTACATTATTACATTATACCCTAATTATTCTTAATATACTAATATGTTGTTATTATAATGGATATACCTAAAAATACACACACTTCAATCTAATGGGTTATGAACATTCCATTCTTGTTTATAGTGAACTATCATCTCATAAAACAATGTAGTTCATTTTACCTTTAACACCTCTCATCGTTGAAAATTATGAACGAAAATATATTTTTATATGATATAAATTATATATATGATTTTTTATTCTTATAAAGCTAATATATAACAAATAACTTCCTTATTTCATTTTAATTTAAATATGATAATTTTTTTTGGGGAAGTGTGGACTACAACCTCCTCAAAGCCATGTGATTCATTCATACTATAAATGGAATGTATTAAGGAAATGTTCAGTAAATTTATATGATATATATGACATAATAATTATACTAGAATTATTATGTATACACACTGTAACAACCCGAGATTTTATAAGATACATTATTTTTAATTTCATTCATATCTTCTATTGTACGACACACCAAGATTATCTTGCGCTATACGCAACACTGTATTAGCTTGCAGTATATGCAACACTTTTCTTGGATCTTGTTACACACAATTTCAAGTTCGTTTGATAGAAGTTATTCTACGCAACATTGAGTGTATATATATATATATATATTCAATGTATAAATTAAATATGGTGGGATTCTTTTATACGCAACAGCAAAGGATTTGTTCACTACATGAAACCCTGACTTGGCTTGCATTACACGCAATCGCGACCTTCCTCGATAGCATGTGTTGTACGCAATACTGGGTTTTACTAAACAACGATATATTATTATAATATTGTTATGAACTAGCCGTTATGAATAGTGTTAACTAAATTTTGAATTTTATAACATTATTATTCATCTTACACATTTCTAGAACATGGTATAAGAACAAAATAAATTTTTTCGGTAGAATAAGTATTTTTCTAAAAATGCAGTTTTTCCACCTTTTGATGGCGCACCCACTTTAAATATAGTTTTTGACTTGTTTATAAGTTCAATTTCACAAAATAAAATTCTTCTTTTGAATCAGGATATAAAAATTTACATTAGATAATGTTTTGAAATTTTTTCGATAACTTTCATATTTTAATGAATAGTAAAAACATGCTATATTTTAATTAAAAACAACTTTTTTCATCATAATATCTTATGTGGTTAAATTATAATATTGAATGGTTTTAATGTATAAATAGAATATATTTTTACCATTTAATATAATGTATGTCATTAGCGTTGATTTTACCTTGAATTCGTAGGTTAAATCAATTCAATCTTTTGCAATGTTTTAAAAAAAACCTGTTTTCTTTCGACAACGGGATTAATTTTAATTTAATTTCTGCATCTTTTGTATATTGAATTTGGAAAAATGGATTCCATATTTGGAATCAGTGGGTCCAAATTATGTTAATAATCTACTTTTTATTTTTGGGCATTATGAATAGTAACTACGGTAAATTTTATTTACTATAGTTAAAGGTAAATCTGGTAATTAAGGGTAAATATAAGATTATAAAATTACCCTAACACTTGGAAAAATCCTATTGTATGGCTAAAATGAGACCCATATTACCTAAGGGTCGGATTAGATTCATTTTATGGACTTTTGGCCATGAAAATAATTTAATTATTATTAAAACCAAAGAATGTGACAACATGTCACTTTCTTAAATCTTATAAGTATAATAATTTTACTTTAGTGATAAACATCATGAAACTTAGAACATGAATAGTCTCCAGAAAGCAATCAAAATTATCTACATCATATGAATTTATTTAGAATTTTTAGGGATTAAATAATTATCATTTATTGTGACACAAAGATAATGCGGTAATTGTCTTATTAATCAAATATTGACATAATTGATGTTATAAATGCCCAAATAAATTTAATTTGAGACTTTTTATGACTTACATTAATTTTCTAGGTTAATATGACATGTTATTGTTGATATAAGTAACTTTTTGCGAACTTATCATTCTGTTATGAATTTCATAAAAATCATGTACCAAATAGTTTCAAAATTGACATAAATTAGTTTTTAAAACAAATATTATATTATTAATTGTTATTTAATTCCTAAAAATCTAGGGTTCGGCCAAATGACTTAGATAAGGATAGATATATTAATAATAAAAAACTTGGGGTTCGTTTTTCTTGTTATGGTAAGTTTATTAACCATATAGTGTAAGAAAACAAAAAGACACGATAAAGATAAATTATTTAACTTAGAGTTAAATCTAATTGATAAGGTTACAATAATAACCTAAACTTGTCTAAATCATATTGTATGAGATGATTTCGACCCATCCCCACTTTATATTTTAAATAAGACCCTTTGGAACTATTATAAGCCGAATTGACCTTAATATAAAATAATATTTTGAGATTTTCCTAAGGTGCCCCTCTCCTCCCTTATAAAAGGGCACCTCCTCCCTCTCCTCCTCACACCAATTTGAGCATTCAAGATCATCCAACCCCTGACAAAATCTCTTCTCCACTTCCCTGATATCATCCTAGAGGTCCTGGTCAACTTCAAAGACCATCCTTAGTTCATTAAGTGGAGGTTAAGTGAAGGCGTGTCAAAAAGAGGTAATATCCATTACCGATCTTTTTCAATTTCTTTCTTCTTCAACTTCTTCTTATTTAATTTTTTCGTGATAAAGTAATAACATCGGTATTTATTATATACTGATATGTTATTATTAATATGAAACAAATATAATTAACCTTATATCCATCCTACAGAAAAAGGAAATCCCCACGCGTGCGTACGTACGGAATACCGTCTCCACGACGCGATGAGATTCATTATCCATGTTAACCATTACAGAATGATTATAAAGTATATATAATGAATAATAATGAAATATATGGCATGGTAAATCTACTGGATTTATGTATATATATATATATGTCATCTTCTTACTTCCATTCAAGACAATAAGGAAAGGAAAACAGAGTTCATGCGTACGTACGGAATACCGTCTCCATGAACGGTGTGTTTCATTTAATTTATCTATCTATTATATATATATATAAAGAATATATATGCTATATAAATCATATTTTATATTCTGGAAGTAATTAAATCATGATAATGTCAAGAACAACAAGTCCAAACACCTACGATAAATGAGACAATTTTACCCAAAACACTACTTTAACATGAATTTACAAAAGAACGGGTAATATAAAGCCATAAGTGAACCATATATGATATAATAACAATGAATATGATTCTGTAAAAAGTCAATAACATTATTTAAGTCATTATACAGGGGGTTCAGATACGTACAAAGCATATCGGACCTAAGGTAAGGGATCATTTTGCAAATCTCATTTTTATCTGAGATTTCATATTCGTAAGTATTTACTAGGGTTATTTCTATCATCCATGTCCATGTTTTATAAAAGTGTTTTCATGTATGTTTAAAGTCATTTTTACCCATTTTTGACTTTTAATACATGGTATGTAAGGAATCTTTCTTTTGTTTACGCTATGAGGTAATTTTTGACTTTTCCAGAAAAAGTACGAAAAGAATGTTTTTTTAACTTATATGGCATGAATGGATTTTTAAAACATTATTTCCAAGAAGCTTCCTTTAAAATTTTTCAAGTTTATTTTTAATCAATTTTATTTAGGTGAGAATTGTATGAAATGTTAAGAAAGGAAAAGTGTTTTTGAAGAAGAAAGGATATATTCCTCAAGAATGAAGTTCAAGTGTTTTATCAAAATTATTTTCCATCTAAGATAATAAAGGGTTCTGTTTCTATCCCTATTATTACATGGATTTGATTATTTTGAGATGTAAATATTTTTATAAATTCTTTTATCTTATATGAATTGTTTTACGATGTCACGATGTTTAAGATTCCCATTTTTATTACATGGGTTATGCAATGATGTATGATTTATGATTTTGTGGCACACATAAGAATGGTATCATTATGAGATGGGTGGGACCTATATCTCCCTCCAATGCATTGGGTAAAGATTTTATATCTCATGAGATAGACATGGCTGGAACGGTAGGTTATACCGGTTCAGTGAAACAGGACTGAAACGAGGGTGACTCAGTTCAGAAATGGACTTTGTCCACTAAGATAGTCTTGGAAATGAGTCTTGACTAATAAGATATTATTCTCTATGATTAAGTGTGTATGACACAAAGTTTCATGTTTTAAGTTATGATTATTGGGATTTCATTTCACTACTATGATTTATCCCAAGTTATGAAATTATGCTCTCTTTTGCAGGTTAAGATTTCCAAAATGTTATGTTCTTATGAATATGATGTGATTGATATTTATTTTGTTTACCCTTACTGAGCATTTGAGCTCACCCTTTTATGTTTTCTTTTCCCCAGGATATAAAGAAAGGTTTTAGGTAAAAAAAAGGAAGTTCTTTATGGGAGATATTGAAGATCTTTCACCACGATTAGAAGATTATATTCCGAGTTTCCAAAGACACAAAACTATTACGATCCTTGTGTGTGTGTTTTTGTTATGTAATAAGTATTCCACAAAAGTAATGTAATGTCTATGTACGTCAAGCTTCGGGTCTCTACAGTTGGTATCAGAGGAAAGGTTTAGTCAACCTTTGGAAACTAGGATGTGAGAACGTTATTGAGATCCCTAGAGATATTTCTAAGGTATGTCTAGGGATGTCTCTAAGGATAAGTATATGTATAGGATATAGTCCTAGAACTATAGTAATGATCTTAGAATTTAACCTAAGATGTTAGATATTAAGGGTACTCCCCCTTTGTTATGTTGTTTTCCCTAGCATGATTTTTGCCTCTCACACTATTCTTTTTGGGTTTTAGATGATGGCTGGAACCCGAAGGAACCGTGTTCATCATTGTAATGGACAATGAAATGATTGTCCTCCTGAACAAACAAATGTTATGGGAGATGGAGTGCAAAATCTTATTGCTATACTTACACAAGCTATGAATCATTCTAGACTTCCAAATGACCAGAGAAGGGAACAATATTCTATTGAGTCCTTCATGAGGCAACGTCCACCTTCTTTCAGTGGGTCTTCCGATCCACTTGTTGCTGAACAATGGATCAGTACCACTGAAAAGATATTTTCAGGTCTTCAATGTTCTGAACATGATAAAGTCATCTTAGCAGTATATTGTTTGGAAGGTGGAGTTGATCAATGGTGGAATCTTATCAAGAATACGAGGCCAAGAGATGAAATTGAGTCCATGGAATGGGACGAGTTCAAGAACTTGTTGTTCAGTAAGTACTTCCCTCGTATTCTTCGAACAAATATGGAAAAGGAATTTCTTGAGCTGAAGCAGAAGGATGATGAATCTGTTGGTATATACGAAGAGAATTTTACAAGACTTGCAAGGTATGCATCTGGCATTATCATCCAACCTGAAAGTAAAGTGGATTGATTTTTCAATGGCTTAAAACCAAGTCTTCGAAGGGCATTAGCTATAAGAGACTTCAGTAGCTATGAAGAAATTGTGTGTTGTGCTATCAAGGTAGAAATGGAAGTTGGTGTTACATATCCATCTAATGGTTTTGACAAGAAACGAAAGATGGAGTTCAAGGAGAAATCGCAGAATAATGGTGAAAAGAAGATGAATGTTTCCTTGTGCACAAAGTGTGGAAAGAAGCATGGTGGAGATTGTCTTAAAAGGACTAGAAAATGTTTTAAGTGTGGAAAAGAAGGTCATAGTGCATCTGAGTGTCGAAGTAATGGAAAAAGGGTTTCTAATGATGTGAATAAAGCAAACACTGCAGAGAACGCACCACCAACACTTCAATGCTTCAAGTGAAAGGAAATGGGGCATTATGCTAATAAATGCCCTAATCCAAGGGTTAGTGATGATCGACATGGGAAACCGCTTAAGGAAAAGGACAAAGGGAAGTCACATGCGATCACTATTGGAGATGTTGAATATAAAAATGATGTGGTGGAATGATTAAATGTTTTTGTAATGGGATTTCAAAATAGTATCACGGAATCTCATTTATGGTATTGTGGAATTTTGGAATATCTATGTATTGGTTTTCAAAAATTATATGATAATAGTAACTAGGAAAAAAAGTGATTGAAATATTTTTGGAAAGTAGATGATATGCACATAATGAAGGGACAAGAAGATAATGAGATGTTTGATTGTATTCATGAGCTCATGATTGATATAAGGACTAAGTGATATTATGGATTGAGAATAAATAATTTAGAGGATTTTGGTTTGTGGAAAGTGTTAACTTTTAACTGCTTTCAGGTTTTCACTAAGGTTCAATGGGTATTCATTCTTCAAGATAATACATGATTAAGGTATTCACATGTTTTTAATTTGACCAACAAGATATATCTTATGATATATGGGGGATAAATGATGGGATTCACGTGATTGTTCTGTGACATTTCAAGTAATCATTTTCTTTATACTATGAGCTTAGACCGAAGTATTTTAGATAAGCCTAAATATTGGAATGGATTATGTTGGACATAAGTTAAGATAAAACGTTTTTCGATATTATTTATGGGATGTTATAGTAATATAGCTTTAGAAAAAGGACAACTTGCAGGACGGGCGACAATCCATCGCGTCGGACAAGGATGTGGGAATCGAACCCACAACCGAAGTGCGACTGGCCTTTATCACCTACCACTGACCTACAGGAAGTCCCTGTTTAGTAGAAACTTGTTTTATTATATTAAGTAGTATGATATATGAAGTATAAGTCCATTTTAGGAACCATATATGATTAATATCACTATAGATGGACTTATGTATTTTTTGACAACTTTTCTAACCTTTTGTTTGAGACAGATGGAATGACCCATCATTCTATCACATGATTTGCTAACACATCACGAATGACAAATTCAACTTCATTTATTTAAGATATGAATTGGAAATTGTCCAAAGAATGACAAACGGTGAACTATACCAAAATCACGAAAGTATTTCTTCTAATTCCAATTTCATCAACTTTAGGGAAATTATCTTGAAAACCGAAAATGTTGTCCTAGTGCTCTTATATCTGATGAATTAGATAGTACCTTATATCGTCACAAATTTATGGCTTTGTGATTTCTGGCTTTTCTATAGCCATGTTCTCTACCACTCTCCATCAGAACATGATGATTAGATTTCTCTTCCATATCCATATTTTCACCTATGTGGAAACCCAGTGATTAGTTTATTTGGGTAACCGTTATGTTTCATACATTTATTTTTAAAGATTGGTTTTGGTATTCCTTTTTACGATGTGGGTTTCTATTAAAGAAACTTTTGAATAGTAAACCATTTATAACACCGACGAATTTTGAGGGAGAAATTCATTTTAATGGGGGTAGAATGTAACAACCTGAGATTTTATAAGATACATTCGTTTTAATTTCATTCATATCTTCTATTGTACGACACACCATGATTATCTTGCACTATACGCAACATTGTATTAGCTTGCAGTATACGCAACACTTTTCTTGGCTCTTGTTACACACAATTTCAAGTTCGTTTGATAGAAGTTATTCTACGCAACATTGAGTGTATATATATATATAGTCAATATATAAATAAAATATGGTTGGATTCTGTTATACGCAACAACAAAGGAGTTGTGCACTACACATAACCCTGACTTGGCTTGCATTACACGCAATCACGACCTTCCTCGATAGCGTGTGTTGTACACAATACCGAGTTTTACTAAACAATGATATATTATTATAATATTGTTAGGAACTAGCTGTTATGAATAGTTTTAACTAAATTTTAAATTTTATAACATTATTATTCATCTTACACATTTCTAGAACATGGTATAAGAACAAAATAAATTTTTCAGGTAAAATAAGTATTTTTCAAAAAATGTAGTTTTTCCACCTTTTGATGGCGCACCCACTTGAAATCTAGTTTTTGACATGTTTATAAGTTCAATTTGACAAAATAAAATTCTTCTTTTGAATCAGGATTTAAAAATTTACATTAGATAAAGTTTTGATATTTTTCCGATAACTTTCATATTTTAATGAACAGTAAAAACACGATATATTTTAATTACAAACAACTTTTTTCATCGTAATATATTATGTGGGTAAATTATAATATTGAATTGTTTTAAATTATAAATAGAATATATTATTACCATTTAACATAATTTATGTCATTAGCATTTATTTTACCTTGAATTCATAGGTTAAATCAATTCAATCTTTTGCAATGTTTTAAAGAAAAACCTGTTTTCATTCGACAACGGGATTAATTTTAATTTAATTTATGCATCTTTTGTATATTGAATTTGGAAAAATGGATTCCATATTTGGAATCAGTGGGTCCAAATTATGTTAATAAGCTACTTTTTATTTTTGGGCATTATGAATAGTAACTACGGTAAATTATATTTACTATAGTTAAAGGTAAATCGGGTAATTAAGGGTAAATATAAGATTATAAAATTACCCTAACACTTGAAAAAATCCACTTGGATGACCAAAAGTAGACCCATATAACCTAAGGGTCTGATTAGATTCATTTTATGAACTTTTGTCCATGAAAATAATTTAATTATTATTAAAATCAATGAATGTGACAACATGTCACTTTGTTAAATCTTATGAGTATAATAATTTTCATTTAGTGATAAACATCATGAAACTTAAAACATGAATAGTCTCCAAAACTATAATACAATTATCTACATCATAGAAATTTATTTAGAATTTTTAGTGATTAAATAATTATCATTTATTATGACACAAAGATGATGGAGTAATTGTCTTATTAATGAAATATTGACATAATTGATGTTATAAATGACCAAATAAATGTAATTTGAGACTTTTTATGAATAAAATTAATTTTCTAGGTTAATATGACATGTTATTGTTGATATAAGTAACTTGGGTCTAACTTATCATTCTGTTATTAATTTCATAAAAATCATGTACCAAATAGTGTCAAAATTGACATAAATTAGTTTTTAAAAAAAATATTATATTATTAATTGTTATTTAATTCCTAAAAATCTAAGGTTTGGAAAAATTACTTAGATAAAGATATATATATTAATAATAAACAACTTGGGGTTATTTTGGCTTGTTATGGTAAGTTTATTAACCATTTAGTGTAAGAAGGCAAAAAGACACAGTAAAAGTTAAATTATTTAACATAGAGTTAAATCTAATTGATAAGGTTAAAATTATAACCTAAACTTTTCTAAATCCTATTGGATGAGAGGATTTCGACGCATCCCCACTTTATCTTCAAAATAAGACCCTTTAGAACCATTATAAACCGCATTTGACCTTAATATAAAATAATATTTTCAGATTTTCCTAAGGTGCCCCGCTCCTCCCTTATAAAAGGGCACCTCATCCCTCTCCTCCTCACACCAATTTGAGCATCCAAGCTCGTCCAACCCCTACCAAAATCTATTCTCCACTTCCCTAGTATCATCCTAGAGGTCATGGTATTCTTCAAAGACCATCCTTAGTTCTTTAAGTGGAGGTAAAGTGAAGGCGCGTCAAAAAGAGGTAATATCCATTACCGATCTTTTCCAATTTATTTCTTCTTAAACTTCTTCTTATTTAGTTGTATAATGATAAAGTAATAACATCAGTATTTCTTATATACTGATATGTTATTATAAATATGAAACAACTATAATTAACCTTCTATCCATCCTACAGAAAAAGGAATTCACCGCGCGTGCGTACATACGGAATACCGTCTCCATGACGCGATGAGATTCATTATCCATGTTAACCATTCTAGAATTATTATAAAGTATATATAATGAATAATAATGAAATATATTACATGGTATATCTACTGGATTTATGTATATATATATATATTTCATCTACTTACTTCCATTCAAGACAATAAGGAAAGGAAAACAACGTTCATGCGTACGTACGGACTACCGTCTCCATGAACGGTGTGTTTCATTTCATTTATCTATATATATATATATATATATATATAATATATATGATATATAAATCATATTTTATATTCTAGAAGTAAGTAAATCATGATAATGTCAAGAACAACAAGTCCAAACACCTACGATAAATGAGACAATTTTACCCAAAACACTACTTTAACATGAATTTACAAAAGAACGGGTAATATAATGTCATAAGTGAACCATATATGATATAATAACAATGAATATGATTCTGTAAAAATTCAATAACATTATTTAAATCATTATACAGGGGGTTCGGATACGTAAGAAGCATATCAGACCTAAGGTAAGGGATAATTTTGCAAATCTCCTTTTTATCTGAGATTGCATATTCGTAAGTATTTACTAGGGTTATTTCTATCATCCATGTCCATGTTTTATAAAAGTGTTTTCATGTACGTTTAAAGTCCTTTTTACACATTTTTGACTTTTACTACATGGTATGTAAGGAATCTTTCTTTTTTTTTACGTTACGAGGTACTTTTTGACTTTTCCGGCAAAAGTACGAAAAGAATGTTTTTTTAACTTATATGGAATGAATGGATTTTTAAAAAATTATTTCCAAGAAGCTTCATTTACAAGTTTTCATGTTTATTTTTAATCAATTTTTTTAGTTTAGAATTATATGACATGTTAAGAAAGGAAAAGTGTTTTTGAAGAAGAAATGATATTTTCCTCAAGAATGAACTTCAAGTGTTTTATCAAAATTATTTTCCATCTAAGATAATAAAGGGTTCTGTTTCTATCCCTATTATTACATGTATTTGATTATGTTGAGATGGAAATATTTTTATGAATTATTTTATCTTATATTAATTGTTTAATATGTCACGATGTTTAAGATTCCCATTTTTATTACATCGGTTATGCAATGATGTATGATTTATGATTTTGTGGCACACATAAGAATGGTATCATTATGAGATGGGTGGGACCTATATCTCCCTCCAATTAATTGGGTAGAGATTTTATATCTCATGAGATAGACATAGCTGGAATGGTAGGTTATACCGGTTTAGTGAAACAGGACTGAAATGAGGGTGACTCGGTTCAGAAATGGACTTTGTCCACTAAGATAGTCTTGGCAATGAGTCTTGACTAATAATATATGATTCTCTATGATTATGTGCGTATGCCACAAAGTTTCAAGTTTTAATTTATGATTATTGGGATTTCATTTCTCTACTATGATTTATCCCATGTTATGAAATTATGCTCTCTTTTGCAGGTTAAGATTTCCAAAATGTTATGTTCTTATGAATATGATGTGATTGATATTTCTTTTGTTTACCCTTACTGAGCAATTTAGCTCACCATTTTATGTTTTCTTTTCCCCAGGATATAATGAATGGTTTTAGGTAAAAAAAGGAAGATCTTTATGGGAGATATTGAAGATCTTTCACCACGATTAGAAGATTATATTCCGAGTTTCCAAAACACTAAACTATTACGGTCCTTGTGTGTGTGTTTTTGTTATGTACTAAGTATTCCGAAAAAGTAATGTAATGTCTATGTACGTCAAGCTTCGGGTTTCTACACACACACACATATATATATTTCATTTATTTACATTATTTCAATATAAAAATTAAACGGAAATAGTGTTCATGCGTACATACGATCTACCATCTCCGTGAATGTTGTATTCTATTTCATATTTATATATTTCCTAGATTACTATAAATATTATACTGAATATTAAATATATTTATATATTTTTTTCATTATGTAAATATATATATATTTAAGGACCAAAAATATAAAAATTAAGCCGCATGGGAAAACAAATCAAATATTACCTGAAACACAAACTTAACATGTAAGGGTTAATAAGAGGGTGATATAAACCCACATATGGTATTATATATGAGAATATGGTTCTGTAAAATATTTATAATAAATGTGTATTTACAATAAATTATTTTTTTACATGTATAAAGAGATTCATGATAGAGGAAATTGGATTTCTAGTCTCACTTTTATTTCATTGAGATTTATGAATTATTCATCAATATTTTGTTTTTTGTGGTGTATATAATTCGTATAAATATATTATATGATAATTATCCTTAAATATATGGTTATTTTCATATCCTTTTTATGTTTTCTATTTCAGGGAGTGTATGTTTCAAAAGTTGCAAAATCTGTACAGTATTTTTGTCTCAATTTTCATTCTTTGGGACACATCCCAGGAAATTAAAAAAAACTATTTTTTAAAAAATATTTTCAAATATTTTCTTAAAGATGTTATTTTAATATCAATTTCATGTAAAGGGTATTTTAATTTTTTTTGGGTTTTCAATGAATTATTTATAATTTTTAAATTTTTTTACAAAAAAATTGCTTTGAAAATGTTTTCATGATTTCATTATATGTTTTCAAAGTGTTTTAAAAGAAATGATTTTCAAAATGAATTCATGATATCATTATTAGTTTTCAAAGAGTTTTCAATAAAAATGGTTTTCAATGAAAATAGTTTTCAAAAGGTTTTATGTTTTAAAAATATTTTTTCAAAAAGAATGTATAGTTTTCTCAAAAAAAAATTTTAAAAGATATTTCAAAATTAATTTCCCTCTAAGAGGACATCGCTGGATATAACTAATGCCTTTATATGTAATGATCCAAAGGTTACATTCATATTATTTATTTGAAATGATTATGTTTTGATGGTAGTATTTATATAAAATCTCATTTCTCCTTCACGGGTTATATTTTTATAAAATTCATTCCACTCTTACAGGTTATATGCTCTTGAAACCCTCTTATTTTCATGGGTTATGCTTTGATTAAATGTTTATGAAACCTGCCTATTTTCCACAAGTTATTTAATGATTAAATTTTTACAATACCCATTTCAATTTATGGGTTTTGATATGATTTTTATGAACTTGTAGAATATGTATGTATGATTCCATTGTGATATGTGGGGGACATATATCTCCCTCTACCGAATTTAGTGAAGAATTATATCTCATGATATAATTATTGTAATCAGGTCGACTGTCATCATCCACTATGGGAATATGGAAAAAATGAATCCCTTATATAGAAAGGACTTCAACTAGGGATGGTGGTGTGTCGTTCCCAGTAGTTGTGGTCCTCATGAAGATGTGAATATAGAGAAACCATATACACTAGGGGAAAATGGGAAAACCTAATCTACTATTGGGGGATAGGGAAACCCGATCCTCTAGGGAAAGATGGGGAAAATCGATACCTAACTAGAAAATGATTGTAATTGGGGATACTGGTTTGTCCTGTCTAATAGGTGTAGTCTCCAAGAAGTTCCCTGATAATTTCATGAAATGTCTCTTGACTTATAGGGAATGTTATTAAATGGTTATGTTTATGCCACTATTCAATGTATTATTCCTATATTATGATTCCATGGTTAATTTTCATGATTCCCTTATGATTCATGTCTTATAAACTCCCAATATGTATTCCATGATATATGTTTATGGTCTTTTAAATACGAAATATGATCTAATAATTTTATGATAACTTTCTCATACCCTTATGCTCTTGTTTATACTAATATATCTCCCATGTTTCCCATTATTGATAATATGAGCTCACCCCTTTTAGGACTCATTCTCTAGGTTATGTTTATATTTATTAAGTATGATGTCTCTAAGAAGGGTGTTGTCATGGAAATCCTAGAGTGAGACAATTTAGCTCACTTATGTACCAGTGTTTATGTTTCCATGTTTCCAAAGGTAGTAGGCTATAATGGTCTTTAGGCATCTCTTTGGGAATTCTTTGTAGTATTCCCAAAAATTGATGTAATGTTTATATATAAAAATTAATGGTCACTATAAATAAACGTTTCATTTCATATTTGACACTACCAAAAGTGACCCCTTCAACGAATCATTACCACACTAATCCATCCAAGATATTTCTCTTCTAAACCCCCAACTTCAACCTCATTTTCAAAAAACACACCATTAATCGTTCAACATGGGTTATCTATTTGATGTTTCTAAATGCATAGGAATTCATAATATCTTTACAAAATTAAATAGTCGACATCACTACCATCACACAAGATATAATTATTTTCTAATGAATTTTCACGTTTACACCCTTTAATGAAACCAAAATCTATTTTAAAGGCCAATAGACCATGCTGAAGGTAAATTCATTCTTTGAAAAAATAACCACAATATCATTAATAGTCACATTCATCATCATCATTCACAAAGTAAGAGACTATTTATTTAAAAAAAATTAAAGCCATTAATGGTGCATCACTTATTGATATTCACATGGGAAATTGATCAAAAGAAACATGATTCCCAATATTACCCTAAGGATATAAACAATTAAATATTTTTATAGTTATCAATTACAATTTTTACATCCCATTTCATTTCTTCCTCTTCTAAAATGATTATTTTATCTCTCTTGAAATTAAATAAAGAGGTAAAAGTTTATTCAATTATAAATACATTAAATTAATATCTAAATAGACTTTAATTTATAAAATATCTATATATTGAAATAACAATGTGTTTGATAGTGTATACAACGCAAAATTCTATGTATTATCCAAACTTCGATATAATATTAAAATATTTTTATTTAATATAAAATTTATCACCTTGAGGTTGGATTAAAATTAATGAATATGGTTAACCACATTTTTAAAAGTATTTATAAAGTATTATTATGTTGTATTGATTAATAATAAATTAGTACTCAATTTTTAGAAATTTTTTTTATATTTAAAAAAATCATCAATAAAATATTATTGAATTGTTTGTGAGGAAATTAAAAGTAAATACTACCAATTTTATAAATATTATTTTATAAAATTGAAATAATTTTCTATAATAATTTTAATATAATGTTATAGTGATATTTTGGTATTTTTCAGAAATGATTTATTTTTTAGTGAATATTGAAAAATACATGTTTTTCTCATAATCTCATTTCTTTTCATTAAGTAAAATCATAGAAAAGTTACATTATATTTCGTATTTATAATTTATGCGAAGAATGAAATACTTTATTTATAATAATATTATGTTAAATAAAACTCTCCATGACTTTCGTATGTGGAAATTTTTATGATTAAAATTTATTTTTCAAAAAAATTAATTTTATTTACATTTTACTGTTTTGTAAAAAATTAATTTCATCCCCCGATAGAAATTGTATCTTGAAAATTTAGTTTAATATTTTCAATAACAAAATCCTTATTTTTCAAATATTGTCAGTTTATTTTTTCATTATTAATATTAACCTTGGTAAATTTTCTCATCTATATAAGGGTAAAATGGGTAAATATAGTTAAATCCATGAGATATAGTCCCACTATCATCCCAAAAAAATTATTTTTTAATACAAGATGGGTGTACCTCCAAAGGATACTCTAATTTGTCAATTATATGTCTACATGGTGCTATATTTCTTTTGTTATGACCTTTGTATTACATTTAGAATATACTAAAAAAATTCACTCTCTTGACATTAATAACTATAATGTTTTATTATAAGGGTATAAATAGAGAAATTTACATTATAAATTTCTATTTAAAATATTGACTAATTTTCCCATTATAAATTATTTCTAATTTTTAGTTATTAAATAAATAACTGAAATAATTACACTACGTCGATATAGAATTTATAAAATTAAATTAAAAATTAAATAAATGATTTTAAAAATATTAAAAGTAATATAATAGAGGTGAATTATCATATTAAATTATTTTTTTAAAACTTTACATATTATGTATGTATTAATGGTTGATATTCAAATTCCACTATTTTCATGATATACTTAATATCAAACAAATTGAATAGTGTCAAAAATGACATTGATGATAATTTATGAATATATTTGTCAATTATATTTTTTAAAATTATTTTTTTTAAAGAGGAAAGGGGGAATAATATATTATTTAAAAGTTCATTAAATTCCTATCTTTGTTCCATTTTTTACGTTATAAGTGAAATTATAAACAATTAAGAGTGACAAAATGTGTTATCGCGATTACGGTTAAAATTGTTTAACTATTGGTTTAAACCATACGATAAGGATTAAAATAGTATATAAACCTATAAAAACATTTATGTAGTTATTTCAATGATATAAAAAGTTATTATTTAATTTAAGGCTACATTGTTCCACTTTCACATGAAAATGAATTTATTTTATTCAACTCTTTATATTAATTCTATATGTGTCCTTTCATCCATTATTAAAGGCATCAGAAATAATATCTTATCTAAACTATATATATAATCATATATTGACCTCACCCTACCAAAAAAACATCTCAATGCCCTTTTACATGTTTTAAAGGTTTCGGTATTCCTAAAATACTAACACGAAATCTCTTAAGAGAATATATAAAGGAGTTCTTATGAAGAGGTTGTAATCTTCCTTATGAGATCTTTCAAATTTCTTTCTTCTTCATATTCATATAAATATTTTTGTGAAAATAATTAAATAATAAATAAATTCTCAAAAATAAACTTACATGTTATTGTGATTATGGTGAAAAAATTTTCCATCTCATTTCCATCTTATGAAAATTGAAACCATGTCTTTTAGGTGAAAACGATTTACGATCGCCTTATAGTGTTGTAATTCATTTTTCATCAAAATATTAATTTTTTGGTCATAAAGATAAAAATAAAGAATATATATTACATTTATCACATAATTAATATAATCAAATTACAATATAATAACTACCTTCTTTATCAATTGATCTATTTGAAAGCGATAATGTTGCTCATGCGTACATGTGGACTACCACCTCTATGAAGTGATGTGATTAATTCTCCATTTACAATTTACATGGTTAGTAATAAGGATATGTTTAATTAATATATATCATATATAGGAAATATTAATTATTCTTTATTAGTGAATTATTTTTTACCCTTTCTTCATTCCATCTGTGGAAAAGTGAAAACAACATTCATGTGTACCATCGGCCTACCGTCTCCATGAAATACTTCATTCATTTTTTAAAACATATATTTTATAAATAAATATAAATTTATAAATAAATAATATATATTATATTTATATCATGATTAAATTTTTAAAATTGTGCAAATATGATCAATGTATAATGACCAAAATTACTAAACCAAATCATGCATCAAAAATGAAGCAGTTTCCACCTGAAATAGAGATGTTGATATTTAATAGTTAATAAATGTTTGATAAAAGGTTATAAAAAATAATATATGGTTTTATATATGTTTTTATGGGTTTTAAATATATTTTTAATAAATATATATTTATTATACTAAATATTTGAACACATATCATTGTATTTTGACAACGAGTATGGGTTCCTCATCTCACTCTTTTTTGTGAGACATATGTTATATTCACATATTGTTTGATTAATTTGGTGTATATACAACCAATTTATAATGATATGTATTTATTTTATTTATATTCATGTTAATTCGTGTTTTATTTGATTTTATTTCTATCTTTTCGGTTATGACTCCAAATTTACCAATGTGGTAATGGTTTATTTAATAATCTCATCGTTATTTGGTATTAATAATGCGAAAATATAAACATGGGGAATTATTTGATATTTATATAACAAAAGAAATATAATTTATTCTCCTATACTTATCATTGCAATTTACATGTTTTCCTTTCATTTTTTACTCCTTGTGTATCAAGATTCCAAAATAATGTTTTATGGAAAACCAACATTGTTTTTTTACTATGTCGTGAATCATTTATTTTACACCCATATTATCCTTATATATTTTTAAATAATGTTTTTAATATTCTCTTATGATTTATTAAAGACATTTTTCCTATATCAACTCTTAAACAATTTTTTAAATTAATATTCTTATTATTTACTTATTGAGTTACTTTTGGACTTTTCACTGAAAATTCTAAAAGGAGTGTTTTATTAAAATTTATAGACTGAATGAAATGTATCACCATCATGCAAAATATGTGATTTGAGACTTAAATTAAAAATTTCCACACTATATTTCAAAAAATTACATTTCCTAAAATTATAGAATTTTTTATATTTGATATGTTGTTTTTTTGGAGAAAATGGTATTTTCCTCAAGATTGTTTTTAACGATCTTTTTATAGTATTTCTATTCAATAATGACATTAACACTTAATTATACTCCACCAAGGATATGTTCTAATGAAACTATCCATATTCATTCACTAATTGATTTATATTAGGATTTACTATATAATTTATTGACATTCCATATTTCATTTATTTTAGCATATAAAGTAATTAATTTTTATATAATATCAATTAAGTTTGGTTTTATATTCATATAATTAATAAGTTGGACTTATTATGTGATGGGTGGGGCCCAAAATTATATATCCCATCAATGAATTTATATTCTTAATGATATAGACTAGTTTTCTAGCCTTATTAAATTTGTTTTTGGTGTTTACCTGAATATAGATTAAACTATCTTGGCTTAAGGCCTCAAGTATAAGATTTAGATGACATTAATTATGTATCGCATCATTATGAAATAATTTATCGATTTATACAGGATTAATTTTAATGTAATCCATATATGATTTTGATGCTCATGTGATTATTTATATATAATCATTTAATTTTAATTTATTCCGAACATATAATTCTTATTTCTCAAGTTATTTAATAAATGGAAAGTGTTTTTAGTTATTTACCTTTCTAGTTTTTTATTCCCTTTTTACTCATGCTAGGTTTCATTGTATATAAGAATTACTGAGATTATGATATCACCCTTATTTTTCCCTTTCAATAAGTCACCAAAATATGTACTAGGATTGATATGATAGAATATTATAGAAAGAATAATGATGTTCTTGAAGAAAATATTTTTTATTTTTTTGATTTCTAATTTATCTTAGATTCAAGTATCGTTTTAGTTTTCTAAGACTACTAATCCATTCAGTTATATGGGATGTGATTCTTTATATCAATTTTCAAGGTAATAAATTAAACACCAAATCTTGTCTTCTAGGGTTTTAGGAGAGTTTTCCAAGTTGTTGTAGTAGTACTATAGTAGTCTATATTTTCATGTGAATTGGGATTTTGAGCCACTAACTGGAGCTACATGCCATGTGGAATTTAGGCCATCCTACGACATTAGGCTGCATAATCTGATGGTTATAAACGTCCCTTTGCGTCCATAATAGTATGAATAAGGAATAGTGATAGGGACAAATAAAAGGGATCAGTATAATTGGAATGTAGTATTGGAAGGCACTTCCCGGTGGGAAGCCACAACAAGAGGGATATGAATTTTAATTATTTTTATCCATCATTCCATCACCATGGAACTAGTGTGGGAGAAAGTTATATCCTACCTCATGACCATCTGCACTGTGGGATGGTCTGAGGATGCAGAGAAACATCACAATGTTTCAAGTGAGGTATATACTAGCATCATTGAGTGGGAAGCTGAAAAGTGTGATAGTTTAACTAAAACCTATCATATATCCCTCCTAGAAAATATTGTATGGAAAGGAGACGTATCATGATATGTCAACCTTAACGATGATAAAATTAATTTAAGAAGGGTGATGAATCTTTCAGACTAGAATAAAGGTACGGTGATTATTGTAAAGTAAGAGTGTGTCATATAAATGGCAGAATAGAAATAAGAAAACTAATCACTCAAGGCCTTACATGGAAATGAATTTAACTTCATGAATTTGTTCCAATGATACATCATTACACTGTTTCATCATGTAAAATAACTTTATACCAATAAACCTTATTGAAAAATAGTTATTTCATTCTCTAATAAAAATGGGGCGTTTTCCCAACCTAATAAAAGAATTGATATTATATAATACTCTATAAATTTATACATAACCATTTTAGGATAATGTTTAAATTTATCTATGGGTGAGGGAACATAGGACATCACACTTGAAATTTACTTCCTGAACTATTTTATCAATGATTTAATTGACTGAAATAGGCTAACCCAACACTCCACCCCATCAAACTTGCCACATGGTCTAAAGGTTGATCCTGATTCACGTGGGCTAGATACTATTGTTTGGGTATCATCAGAAAACACATGTGAATTATTTAACCCTAAAAATTATAGTGACCAACTAGGTTCTCATTTGGGAGTCTATCATGACACATCTATAACTCATTTATATGAGAAATCGAAATAAGTTGATATAATAAATATCTAATAATAAATTAGGGAACCTCAAAGAATCAATAATAAAAACAACACAAACATGGAAACAATGTATGAAATGAAAATTAGGTAGTCATCTTCATATATATAATAAACCCAACTAATGGTCTAGGTTAACAAAGATGACAAATGTGGATCCCATAAATAAAATATTAAAAACATTCTACCCAAAATCATTTTCATGGCCCACGTACTCTCAACATGATTCAATAAGTAAAATAAATATTCTTGTGCAATCATAAGTTCCACAAGACCATAAATATTCCAACCTAATCACAACTCTCATAAGACTAGACCATGGAACCTAAGAGAAAATATAATATCTATATAATTCCTAATGGTATTTACAAAGTGTGAGAAAATGAGCTCACTAAGATTTCATGAAAGAGATTGTTACATTTACTTTACAATATAGAGTACATTAATTCTAGTATTAATTATAAATTAAAAATTACTTTCCTACATTAATTTTTAATAAAAACATTCCACAAGTTACATTATATAAAAACTCCCCCTTCTCTAGAAATATTAGGGCATAAGATAAAATATTTTATTAAATGTTTTTGAATCCATGAAAGCATTATTTTTCATTAATTCCATGAAAATACAACAATACCCAATTATTCATTCCAAAAAATCATTAAACCCCTTTCCAAGAATATATATATCATTTTTTACTTTTTCAATTACATTCCAAATCATCTTATAAAATCAATTTGAAAAATAAATCGTGACAAAAATGAGAAAGCCATAGTAAACATCCTCATACCAATAGATAATATCCAAATATAAACTGATGGTTTTGTCTTTTATAAGATAGTTAAAGGTGGGGGATACAATTCGTTATATAAATGTGTCCCCTATGTAACACTTCAACATAGAAAATATTAAAGGGAAACTCCCAAATAATCAACTAATATAGACACGAAATAGGTAACATGGTCCCTTAGTCAGCACTAAATAACATATCCTTTATGGTAGTCTAATTTAACCAGACCATCCATAAAATCATACATGGAGCACTCAAGCTTCCATGGGTATATAATTCACACCAAAATAATATAATCTCTCTAACTATTAAATATTCCCTCGTAATAGAAAGATCTACCCAAGGAATTTCATTCATCTAATTAGTCTACTATATTCCCATTATTCCTATGAAACCAACCAATATATGTGATTAAACATATAGTAAAAGATACAATTAAATAAAAAAGTATAAAAATAAAATAAATCACATCTCAACTATTATACCCTCATAAGAAACAACATATTTTACAATCATGTAAAATAATCTATATAAATAGAATATTATAAAAACACTTCCTGGGGATTCAATCCCCAATTGGGCATATCAGTCTCATGGCCCAATCAAGGGCCTCACAGAACTTTTTGATAAAATACTTTACTATTCCAAATATTATTTTAGCAAAATATATTGGGATACAAAGATATTCTCCTAATTTAAAACAAATTTTTAAAACACCCTTAGTTTCCCATTAATATGGGTTAAAATTTAAATATATTTCTACAAAACATTCCATGTTTTTATTAAAGCTATATAAATGTCCCAAAACTGAATTATATTTAAAATTATATTTTAAAAAAATACTTCACCCATTTTAACACTCAAATAGGTTCAAATTCACTTTTCCATTCAAAAATAATTTCATGTAATAAATTTAAGAATTGAAAAAACTCATGGCACCAAAACAACTATTTACAACTTTATATAAAATCTAAAAATCATTTATGCCGATTGAAAAAAGACTTTATAGATATATAAATACCATAATTACTAAAATATATGTATTTAAATAAATAAATAAATAATTGAAAACTATCAACAACTAAATGAAATTATATCTAATAAAAATTCACAAAAAAAACACCTACCTTAGGATAAAATAAATATTGAGGAATCCATTCAGAAACTCTTCACTTACAGAAAATAATGATCAACCATGAATGAATGGACCCTCTATAATACCTAAAACCATAAAATCTCATTATGACCCCTAAAACCCCATAAATAGGTAAACATACTGATTAGTGTTCATGATAGGAAACCTAGCTAATGGAGGGGAGATAAAATTAAAGGTGGAAGTAAAAAAAAGAGATAATATGGCTTACTTAGGAGGAACTTTCTTAAATTCCAAATACGAGACTCAAACTCTAAAAAAGATTAAATTGGAGATCCAATTATGTTACCATGGTTTCTAGATCTTGGAGGAAAATAAAATATGGACTTATTATCTAAAAACACATGGGAAAAAATATATTTCCTATTGAATTGAAATATAGAATGATTTCATAGTTTGGCCATACTATTTTGTAAACAATGTGCCAACCGTGTAGAAGTCACTTCCAAAGCCACGTCATGATGTGTGTTTTTCTCAAATAGTTTCTATTTAATTTGAAAAAACCCCTTCCCCTCCACCCATACACACACTCACTTAGATAAGTAACCTACTTCGTTTAAATAAGGACTCACATGATCCAAACTAAATTGTGTGCAACCTACAATGGGAAATCAATACATGAAAAAAAATAAACTAAATAGCTCTATTTTTTCATATCATCATAGGTGTCATCACATATTATCCCAAAAATCATGCATGCTTATTTTGTAAAGACGAAACACCCATTTAATGGTAAAAATTATGGGTAATAAAATTTTGCAAGGAACATGATATGTCCATGCACATAGAAGAAATTTCTAGAAATTGAAAATTTTGAAATAAATATTTAAGAAATTCCAAATAGAAAAAATAAGATAAAATAATGTAATATAATAAAACAAAATTTTTTATTGTATCATAATTCTCCCTGACATTCCACTTTTGTTCACTATAAGGTTATTCATATATATATTAGCTATAATAAATAAAAAAACCCATCACTTACCAATGTGGGGGGAGGACCATGGAAAGGCTGAAAAGGATACTAAAATATAGAAAACACCAAGAAAACATAACCACAAAGAATATACCAAAATAATCAAAATCCATCAAATATCTACAAGAATAATCAAATCCATAAAAACATTTATAATACTCTAAAAGGGAAGAGACTTTCTCAAGGTCTCCCCGCCATTTAGAATTTATCTAGAATGGTGGAAATAATAAACAACTTCCTGATCAAACCATAAATGAGATAATCATCAATGAAATCATGATTCCTTGTTTCATATCCAAATAAACCACAAATACAACCAAATACAACCAATCTATATAGAAATGGATAAAATCCAAAAAAGAGTCTAACCCAAGTATCATCTAAATGATCATAAGGAATGTTAATCAATTATACTATCTCCTATATCACTAAATTTGAATGGATCATGCCTCATAAGAAATAAAATGGGTATAGAAATTTTGTTGTAAATTGACTCAAAGTAGTGAGTGTGGACTTCAAATAAGGTTAACCATTCAATCATGACACAAGAAGATCCAAACAAAAAAACAATGTTTAACCCCAAATAGTTCAATGCATGTTCTAGTTACCACAACTATAACAACATAGGACTCACCCGTTTTGAATCTATAAAAATCCAACAATTTAAATAATCACACACAATCCTAAGGAATGAGATTAAGAATTGGGGAATAATCACACCCACAAAAACCATGACTTCACAATTAAGGATTCTCAAAATAAAATATAACACATAATGTAATGAATCACATCAAGAACCTCAATCTATTACAAACTAAAAGAGAACAAATCCCAAATAATTAATCACCCAAACCCACTCAAGATGATTCAACCCATTGGATTTAAGAGAATAATATAATTATTCCACAACCTCTTAAGGACCTTGTTTACTATATAAAAAATAATTATAACACAATAAGTCAAAGAAAAATGATTATTTAATGTTTACCCCTCATTTTTTGTTCTATAAAAATCCAAACATAAAAAGAGATGAACTTGGACAACAAGAGTATTATGTCTAATGTATAACTTGAAAATAAGATGTTCTACCTTATCGTAATACATTTTGGGGTAGAATAACTAAATAAACTAAACATTAATATAAACCATTCACGTTTCCAAACCAAATTTAATTTTATCTTCATATACCTTGGAACAAATCCAAATGAAAAATATAATTATGAAAAACAAAAAAATAAAATATCTTAACAAATATTTCATTTCCCATTAACCAATTCTCATTTATGATGGATTTTCAAATAATTTTTCAATTATATACTCTAATAAAAAAATAATAAAATCACATTGAATAATTTTAATAAATTTCATACTTTTTTTAAAAATTTATATTATTTATAATTTCTTTTAAAATATAAATTTAAATCTTCAACCTCTAGAACATTTCAAACTGAACATAATTCCACTTTCAAAAATCAGGACACGTGGAAATAAAAACCAAATCAAATTTACAATTCTCTATTTTTTATAGAAAAATACTCGAAATAAAAATGAAAAGAAAATTAAAACAATAGTTAACTAATCACACAACCACAATAATTCTTTAATTTACTCAAAAAATGGTTTTCAAAATCATTCCACAGTATAAAATTTAATTTTTTTTTGAAAACCCAATTTTTAAAACATAACACTGCCATTTTCTCTACATAAATCCAAATAAAATAGAATAAGACATAAATAAACTCACTATAAAATATCATAGAACCGCCATAAAAACTACCAAAATTCACATCACACCAATGGAAGAAACTATTTAGATTAATTAAAAAAAGGATTAAAAAACAAATAATATTTCGATAAAGAAGAACTAGGCATAATTTAGTTTCATGGGTTGTAAAACCATACTCTAAACATGAAAAATCCAATTTCATTCTATCAACCCCATCTATATGGCCTCCCTATGGATTTCTAGACCATGTGATATTATTGTGAAACACTGGTTCTCTTCCCCCCCCCCCCCCCAAATGCTCAAAACATCCCAAAAATCATATTTATAATCAATGGTAAAAAAATTAAACAATGTTATAACAAAATACATTGTGAATAATCAAGAAAACAACTAATACAGGATTATAACAAAAAAATATCAAGGTAAATCAGGTTTTTGAATGGGAAATAGTTTGCGAGGCACTACCTAATGACACCTCCTATGTTATTATTGTTTCTCCCCATAACTAAACAATCCAAATAGAATGTGGGTCAATAAGAAAATAGGTATTTAATAATCCAATGATCTATAACCATTTTATAATTAAGAAAATAAGGTCAACATGAAATTTCACCTGAACCAACTTCCTACTTATCATGAAGGGGGTTTTAGAACCCCCTTGTGTGAAAACTAGTGCCTAGGTATCAAGAGAAAACTCATGGGGATGACTTCACCCTCTATATCTGATTAACCACTAGGCATACCATCATAAAATCTATCAAGAACCATCCATAACTCAAATTTCAATGCCATAAAAATAAACATATTTAATAAAAATAAAATATAAAATCATATAAACTCACAATATCAATAAAAATAACAACACAAAATAGAATAAATGTATAAATAGACCATACGAAATACATACACAAATATAAAATGAACCGACGTAACAGAATTTTCTAGTATAGAAAAAATAATGATCTCATAAGTAAAATAAAAACAATACTACAGCATAAATGAATCCCTATTAATTGTGGTCACTCACCATAATCTAGTACTAATGATCAATGGTGACACATTACTATTACTCTAATAAGGCTGTTATTGATCCCAAAAAATCAAAACTTCTATAAGACAAAACCTGCATGCTTGAGATAAAACATAATATCTTTATATACCCA
Source organism: Viscum album (assembly GCA_963277665.1). Lineage (NCBI taxonomy): Eukaryota > Viridiplantae > Streptophyta > Magnoliopsida > Santalales > Viscaceae > Viscum > Viscum album. The sequence goes on along the minus strand of CAUJRU010000011.1, from coordinate 603,472 downwards.
ATGATATATGTAGGGTGTGAGTAAATGATCCAATTAGTTTTTTACTAAAGAAATTGTGGAATTTTCTTAATAAAATAAATTTCATTAATTCAATTTTGAATTATAAATAAAAATTCGGCTTTTCAAAATCATGTATAAAAAAACCAGATTTCATTCATTATATTATTTTTCATAAAAACATCCCGATTATTTATAATTGTAAGGGAAGAACAAACACCTCATTATTCATAGTTTTTAAAATGATAGAAATGATGTTCTTTATTATGTCTATTAAAACACATCAAAACCCATTTAATCATTCCAAAAATTATTTCCCAGACACTATTTCAAAAAAATATAAATCTTATTTTAATTTTATAATTTTTCTGAAAATAATTTTATAATATTTTTTAAAAAAAGAAATCACAACCAAAATGAAACATGAATTTTATGTACCTTCATACTAATAAATCTTGTCAACATAAACAATGGTGGTTGTTTTTCATGATGGATCGTCATATCTGTGTAATATAATGTGGCATAAAATGAAATAACTTTCATAACCCTTAATTACGTCTCATATTCACGGAAAACATTTTAATAATGAAGTAATACATACCCTGATCTAGAAAAAAACCCTATGTTAACTCTAATTATATTTATCATCTCAGCAATCGCATCTAACTATGTAGTCCTTAAAATCATTCTAGAAGCACCGAAGCTACCATGGGTATGTTATTTATCCCACTATAACTCGTCCTATCTAACTAAAAATCATTCCTTTGTATGAGACCAATCTACCCAAGGGATTTCATCATCCAATTCTATTAATATCATTATAATATCCACATGAAACCTATCATTTGATTTGATAAAAAATAGTATATTAATAAAACACATAAAACAATTTCAAATCACATGACTTAAATATCATCAAACCTCTAACACCCACTCTGGAAATGAAACTTTTTTCAATTAGGACTTAACTTTTATAAAAAAAATAAATCATAAAAAATCTTCAGGAAGGGTCACAACTCATAGTGGGTATATCATTTCATGGGTATTAATTAAGGTTGTCACACATAATTTATATTAATCTAATTGAAGTGGAAAAATTGACCATTAAAAAACAAGATCGAGATATTAATCTATTCTCATCTTTTAATGTCTATTTTTTAAAAAACCTTAAAATTTAATTCATTGGGGATAAAATTTAAAAATAATTATGGAAAAAATAGGTAGTGTTATTTAAAATATTTAAAATAAACCAAAATGAGTTTTTTTTTTAAATCAATTTAATCTATACATTACCCATTTTAAAACTAAAATGGGGTCAAATTCACTTAACTGTTAAAATAATAATTAAAAATATGTTTTTCTGAATTTCTAAAAAAATTTCACTGGAGAACTATTTATATCATTATTAAAATAATTAAAATACATTATGTGAAGAGAAAAAAAAATCTGGTATATATTTATAAAACCTATATTTATTATCACCTACAACATTTACTAAATAAAAAAAAATTAAAACAACCATGAACTAAATGAAATTACATTTAAAATAAATTCACAAATACAACTACATTGGGACAAGATGAATCATTCTAATTTTTTTTGGAATGAATCATTTATAGTGAATAAATCCAAACCAAGCATAAAAATTCCCTTCATAGGTATTATTATCCAAAAACTGAAATTAGAAAACACCATAAACACTATCCCTAACCAACCAACCCATTTAGTATTTGCGAGAGTAGACATATCCATGTTAGAAGAATGAATAATGTTGTAGGTTATAAAAATAATACATATGAGGGATTACCCTGAATTATCTCACATGAAATCCAAGGAGGATACACAAAAATATAAAAATAATATTAGAGGGTACCCGCATCATATGATCTAGGTTATCCAAACTAAGAGAAAAATTAAATTGGTAGTTTTCTATTATAAAATTATATTGAAAATTTTGTATTTCAACACTAAATGAAATAAGGGAAAATTACATGGTTTGGCAGTATCTTTTGGTAAACCACACACCAAATATTTAGAAGGAACTGCATAAACTATAGTATGGTGCATGGTTTCCTCACATGATTTCTACTAACCAAGAAAAAACCATATACCCCTAAATGTTAGCACACTAGCATGACATGTTACGTTGAAGAATTTCCCTTATGATTTACAAGGTTTGAACTAATCCATATGTTTCCTATTCATAAAAAACATGAGTGAAAAAATGTAATAAAAAGGTCCCTATGTAAATCTCCATATAGGTGTTTGTATATTATTTCCCATAAATCATGTTTTCTTACCTTGCATCAAAATTAAATCTATATAAAGGTATCCTAAATAGTTTATCAAACCATGTTTTAACCATACATAATTGGTGAGTAGATAAAAATCATTAAAATTTCTTAAATTTCAAACGAACTCACAAAAAATCAAACTTTTGAAAAATATGAAAAATTAAAATAAAATAACAAAAAACTGTGATGTGAGGGTGTCATAAAGGGGAGGTTTTTATAAAAATTAATCCATGATTTATATATAATAAAAGAATTATAATAATATATTTAAAATATATTCATTCAAGTTTTTTTCTCAATAAAACATGATTCAATTTTGGGATTAAAATTGAATTTATGGCTTAATAGATTTAATTAACTAATTATAATTATCTAAAAACTAATTAATTTGAATTTTATTTTTCATTCATTCCACGAGTGATTTCTAAATTTTATATGCTAATTCCTTGGACATATTACAAAACCATTTTGGTATCATTTCCAATATCCTATTTCATGAGAGATTCTTGAGAAATAAAAACCTACTAGAATATGACTTTTGTATTTTTCAAAATATTATCTTTGACACCAAGGGTTGGCATCTATGGTAAATTTTGTCTTTAAGGATATGTTATCGCTTTCTCCAAACAACGTTTTTCGTTGTAATGTCTCTAACCCATATAGGGTTATTATACTTCCTTCTTCTACCTTATATTTAGGACATGTCTTTGTTAAAGAGAATGTTCTAGTGATTTATTCTTATAGATCTTCACTTTATGGTGATCTTTTTGTTTGGAGGGGTTGTGTTGTTCTTGTTGTTCCATCGGCTCCAAATAATAGGAGGAGGTTTTTGAGGTGAAACTCCCTTTTATGTTGCTTCTCTAGTGAATCTAGACTTGGATTCTATCTCCATATTTAGAGTTTTTGAATCTCTTTTATAAATAACTATTCATGGGTCCACATCTGATGAGGTCGAGGTTGTTGATCGTGTGGTTACATATTCAGGTCCTTTGGTTATTCTAAGAGGTTCAGTTTCTTCTATAAATTTGTTGGTTAGTTTGGATGGCCAGTTTACCTAGCTCTTAAATATATGAGATTCTCTCTTTAATTACTCCATTAATTTTATTGTGCTATCATATTGAGGTGAGGAATCCCTTGAGCTCAATTCTCTTTTTAAAATGGTCATTTTCTCTATGATTCTTGTTTCATCATCTATAATAATGGTTACAATGTTTAAATCTTGAGCTTCTTCTACTCTTAAATATGATTATATTATGGATACTTTTATAGAGGTGTGGTCGAGCCCATATAACCCCTTTTAATTATTTCTTTATAGATATTGAATGCATAGGGAGTTGGGCCTCAAGAGAAATGTGATCTCATTTCCAATTTCATTGATTCAAACCAGTTCCCCTTAGTCACTATTTCAAAACCTAAACATAAATTTTCTTCCATCCAATATCTTAGTAAGATGATTGGTGGTGGTTTTTTATATCATGATAATCCTGTTAATTCCTATATGTGGATTTTATCAAAATCCATCCTTTCAATTATCATGTTGAAATATTTAAGGGAGCATGTCACTATATATGTTATTGCTAATAAAGTTTCTTTGTTTATTGCTTTTATGCAATGTGTGATCCATAAAAAATGGAAGGTCATTGTCAGAGTCATTCTAGCTTCAACTTGGGTTCTTATTCTTAATTTATTGGAGAAGCTCATAATACCATTATAGATAATTATGATAAGAAAGGGGTCCATATATATTCTCTAATATCAACTTGTGATTTTAGTAACTTTTCAGCCGGAAAAAACCCTTTAGATATGGGATTTACATTGGATAAATTTAGATGTTGTAATAATAAATGGGTGAATCAATGTATATAGGGTTTCTTGGACCACTATTTTATAAACATGTAGGGTATGTACTCATTCCATGAGGCACCTCTTTTCATCTTACCAGAGTTCTATTGGATCATGACACTTTTTTATTTCAATTGAGGGATAATATTTGGTAAATTATATGGTTTCATTTTTTTAGTAGGTGTATGAAGTATGTATTCTTTTTTAATGTGATTTCTATATCCTATATTATTTTAATGTAGTGGAATGCATGGGTGATTATTCATAATAAATAGATACACCATATGGAGGATTAAATAATATGTAAATAGAAGGTAATTGATTTTTGGGAAGGTGTTTAATATCAAAAAAATTATATTTTCCATATTGATCTCTGGCTTGAGGAGAAATGGGATCATGAATAATTTTTCCTCTTCATTATTAAATATTGTATTCTCTCCATGACACAATTGGAGGTGTAAAGTGAGGCAAGGGATATATAGAGAAGTCAATTTTTATATTAAGGGGGAAATATCTTTTTTCACATGTACATTTAAAAAATAGAGTATATGGGGAATAGAAAATTAAAACTTGAGGATGGATATCATACTAATGACTTGTGATGATGATAAATTATTTGGTTATTTATTTCTTGGATCTTTATTTTGACCATATTTTTTTATCAAAAAAGGGGTATTTTAGGGGCATTGGTTGTTTTAATTTTTTTAGTAATATTCATAGGTTGGTTGGGGCCTACAATAATATAGAATAGTTAATGTTTCATAGGTAGGATGATATTAAGGTGGATGTACTTTACTTGATCTAAGAAATTCTCTTAGAATAAATTGTTTTCCATGTGGTTTTTTTACTACAACATGGATTATTATAAAAAATAGTCTCATTGATTTTGTCCAATATTTTTTAAGAGGGGGGTTTCTTTTTTTTGGGCTAGTGCTACTACAATATTTCTCATTCAAAAGGTGAAATATATTATTTCATTTGGATAATACTGGACCATTTATATTTGTGATTTCCCTTATAAATTCTCAAATACCATCATTAATAGTATGAATTCTCATAATGGTACACAAGATTGTCTCTATGGAACATAATTTTTTCGAAATAAAAAGAAGCATTTAACGGTCCATTTCTCTTAAAAAAGATATTTTTAAAGTTATTTTATGTAAAATTGTGTTCTCTAATATGATGGTTAACATTGACATGGATAATTATTTTGATATTATTCATGGGGATTTTATTATCAAGTCAATGGGGTGTTCTAGTTTTTATATGGGGTTATTTGACATTTTTTGTTATTATTCTCTTTGGTTATATATATTAATCAAGGGTAGGTAATATAGGTTATTCAAATATACGTAAGGTATTTATCAAGGAAATATTATCACTCCATCTCTTCTCATTATGGCCCAATATGTGTTAAGTAGAAATATCAATGCATCACTTATGAAGGGTTAGTTCTTTCCTTTTGGATGTATGTTTTGATTACACAGTGTTTTCACCTATTTTTTGTAAATGATGTTCTAAATATTTTCAATGGAACCTCAATTTCCATTTTGGGTTTCAAAATTATTTGGATAAATATGGTATGTGTAGTGGCCCTAAGATCAATAATTCCTAAAGAAGTCTTTACCATTTAATGAACATATAATTCCAAACAGAGAAAAGGATTGAGCAAGGGTTTTCAATGGTTTAGAGAAACTTACCAATGGATAATATGGAATCCCTAATCACTCTAGGTAGACAAATGATTCCCTATTTTGAGGCTTTGGTGAAACACATGGTGAACTAGGTTGAAAAATGGAAGATAAGGTTCTTGTTTTTTGAGTTAAATTACCATAGTTAACAATGTTTTATCATTTATTACCATGTATTCTATGACTATGATTAAATCCCCCAAATCCGTTTTTACGTCTATTTAAAGAGACATGAACAATTTTATCAAGGATTACCATGAGGAAGTAAGGTTTCATTGGGTGGGGTGGGTTATTTTTGGAAAACCCATTGACGTATAGGGAATTAATTTGAGAAATTTATAGGATTCATTTTTCTTATTTACGCTAATTTTTTTTTTGAAATCTCATAGGATCATACTATTTGGACACAATTCATGTAAGATAATTTTCATTATCGAGATTCTAATTTCTCTCAAGACCATGGGTATCTATCAGAATTATAGAGATCCATAATTAACCATTTTATGACCCTTTATGAATGAATGAGATGAGTCGTATGTATGGGTGTGGTCATTTTTTGGAATGGTAACTGGGATGGAATGCTTCGTGTTTTTTATTGATGTCTTATCACTAACTACTCACTTTAGGTGGCTAGTTATTTTCGGTGGTTTATCCATATGGTTCTCAGCATCAATCAAAAAACATGCATTGAGGATACTTTATTCTCTATGTTGGATGACTATTGTATCATCATTTCATCTTATTCTAGTTTATTTGATGTGGAGAGGCATCAAATTAGTTTTCATGGGCATCATAAATGTAGTTTCATTGAAAGGGAGGAAATAGTGAAAATCTATTCCACTTAGGTAATGCTTTATTATTAGATGTATCTAGAATCTCATCATTCCCAACTATGGAGCGGTGGAGAAGAAGGGAATATAGTTAGAATCTAAATTAAACTATTAAAACAACCCCAAATAATAATCTCTGTCCCATTTTTTTATGTAAGTGAGTGTTCCAACATCATATTGAACATTCTGGGTTGGATGCTATGTATCGATTTTCACTCATCCACATTTCGTGATTTTTTTTGGATTAGTAGTTTCATGGTGTTAGTGGGGATATTCATTCTGCCACATTTCATTTTTTTTTGGATGCATGGAGAAACATTATTTATGGGGATAATAATAAATAAATATTTAGAAAAATTCACTCATCTTTTCTTAGTTTGATGGTGAGAGTTAATAACTTATTTTAGAGTTTGGTGATATTATGATGTGGAGGTATAGATACCCTATCCTTATGGGTCTCACAAATCACTCTGAGTTACATAATGATTTATCTATCAAACATGGCCATTGGGTGTGCTGTAATGAGACAATATATGGTATAAAGATTAATAATAATGGTTCTTGTGAAATGGTTATTATGATAGGTGGGCTGGTTGGTTCAATATATTTTGGGTTCTGTGCATATTTATTTTAGATCCTTTTAAAGACTCATTTCTTCTATTATTTCCATGAAAAAATCCCATTATATTTGTATTATCATATAATGTATTTATAACATCAATATGTAGGATTATGACTTAGGATCCACCTAGGTTCATAGAACCCTCAAAGAATAGAGTGCAATTCACTAGTCCATTATTTATCTAATCTATTCCTGTATAAATATTTTGAATAATTTAGTAAAAATTAATAATACATGGCATGAGGCAAAGAGATTCACTAACTTTAAAGAATCTCTAGGAACTTAAGAGGATTATCTTATTATTTATTTTATAAATTTTTCTCTACCCAATTATTTAATGAACATTTTAAATGAATATTATTTTTGTATTCATAAATTTAATCTTCCTTGGTCTCAATGTTGTGTATTCACATTATAAATTTATATTGGCTATAATATTTTTAATAGAGTAATCAAACGTGATATGAAAAATCAATCTTATATAATGTTTTTTTGTTATGATAGAATTACTTTCCAAAAAGGTGAATTTCATAATGATAAATAATTTCAAGGAATGATTTAGCGATTAAAATGAATGGGATAAAAGTTATAAAATTTAATATAATACTGGTTCATATTTAAGGATAAAAAAAGATATGTCATATTTGAGGATAATTTCAATGGAATGATTGATTCTAAATATATCATAAATATATATATATATATATTATCATTTAAATTATTTTTTTTGTGTGGTTTGATTATGGATAATAAAAATATAAAGTGTATTGGAGTATGATATTTTGTTTTTATTCAATAAAATCAATAGTGATGTGTTTGAAGATAAGATTCATTATATTACATATTAGTATTATGTTTTATTTCTTTCTATTTGATTTAAAGGGTTAGATGATTTTTGTTATACTTTGAAAAAATCATAATAAAATTTTCTATTAACATATTTTTTTTGTTTAATAATAGAAACATAATCCATTAATTATTATTAAATTTGATAAAAAGTTAAAGAACCATGTATGGTGTAATGTTTAAGACAAAGGATCACCACATCCAATTAAACAAAATAATGGATTTATATGAGAAATATTTTTTTTCAAATCTCATGGTTTATGAAAAAAAAGAAGTATAAATATTATATATCCATATTTTTATATCTATAATTACAAAGGAATTAAAATTAAATGGTATGTAAAAACAAAACTATAACGTGGACATTGATCATTTACATAATATTGGAGGATATTTTTTCATCTTAACTTGGTCAGAGTAAAAAAAACTCATTTTTCTTCTTTATTTAGGAAACATGTTAAATAGTTTAGTTTAATAAATCTTCGTTTTACTAGTCTAAAAATATATTTTTTTAGATAAAATTATAAAATAGTGATAAAATGTTTTTTTTTATCTATTATTTTTCTCTTTTAGACGACCTCTTTTATGTCTTCAATAATCATGGATGCTATGTTTTAATTAAATTCATTATTTCACTCTTATGTTATCAATACTAATTCATTCATTCACCCTTTGGTTTTAGTTCTTTATTAGTTTAAATGATCATGTTTTTTTAATCCTTTTAATATGATTTTCTATGATTTTAGGGTGTTGAGAGAGAATTGGTAGGTGTTTCTAATGTGGAGAGTTGAGTTTTCACACTATGGGGTACAAAACGCCTATGGTGTATGTTACAGTTCTCTGTGTTTTTATTTTTTGGATATGGTGATACATCTTTTTGGGGTTTGGTTCACTACATTGTGTGAAATGATAACTTTGGGTGATTTATTATACCATGGTGGACCTCCATGACATGTAATAGTGTGTTCCAATATGAGTTGTCACTGGGATGGGTTTGGTGGAGTTCCTATAAAAAATAGTGTTTATAAAATCATTAATGTAACATTATTCAATTATTTCTCTTATAAATTTCCTTGTTAGAGATAGGGATGGTTTAAGTGGTCTAAATTGAGGGAATATTGACTTAAATTATGTAGATGTAGGTATGGTCATGGGGTTTCTAAAAAGGAGAGGTATAATCAACCATATCTTCACCCATTTCATGGTGGACTTGAAACATCTGTTGGAATTACACCACACTATGTTGTAATTCCAAAGGGATATATGGTATGGATGAACTATGGGCATGTTGGGTACCAACATGCCATGGTTTTTCTCATCCTTGTTTTAAAATGGCTGAAATAACTTTATATGAAATGGGGATAAACTATTTTGAATATCTGAGATTCCTAATCTTTATTTGACCAAGGCCACTACAAATTTGGTTGAATTATCCACTCTATTGTGAAGGTTAATCAAATTTCCTTATCAATTAGGATTTTCTAGTCCTTTTATTTTTCACATTATTGTTCTTCCTTTATTTATGGATACTTTTTATATAGCATTTAGTAATCCTTTTATGAATCATGACTCTCTCTTGATTCATAGCTTCGATAAATATTTGATTTGAGGGGAGACTTACAAATATTTTTATTTTTACCCTACATTTCTTCTTCAAAGAATGATTTAAGTTGTATTTAACATGGTTTTCATTGATTAATTTTGATTTATTGATGGTTACTTTGATTTAATAGTATTATGGAATCTTATTTTTCATTTATTGGTTCTTTTATTCAGTTTCCTGGGCATGGTATTGATTGGATTTAATGAGGTGGGTTATTTATGGTCTTATCTCTTATTTTCTAAAATATGTATTTCTTGGAAGAAATCTTTATTCCCTGAGATATATTGATTGGTTGACCCTTATATATGTATCCAATTTGATTCTAAGTAATCTAATTTGATTTCATTATTTGCATTCAAATATAATGGATGGATTAGAATCATTCTCCTTTATTTAAACCCTCTAGATGGATCCCATGATCCATGATTATTATACCACACCCACCATTAATTATCAATAGTCATATGAGATACCTCCATATATAGTAAATATATATTCTCTGCCTGAGAATGGTGTATATTGTTTGGTCATAGTGGAGGGGTTAGTATTTATTTATGTAATCGCTTGTCATAGTATTCTCTGTTACCTCTGTTTTTTGGGGGTAAGTGTTTTCCATTTATTATGAACATAAATTATTTACCACTATAGTGAGCCCTAATATCATATTTTAGTCTAGTAATAGGGTTTATGTTTCTCCTCTCCCTTTTATATCCCTTATATTAATTATTTATTTTTAAAATTACTTTCCTTTCATTTCTATATTTCATGGATTTTGATTCCCCTAATGAAAGAAGTTCATTATGATGCGATATTATGTGAAGTCCTAAATCTATTGAGATTACTACACATTTTGAGGTGGGAATGGAATTTATAAAATAGAACCTGAAATGATGTTATATAATATTGAAGGAAAATTCTTATTCCTTGTTATACTACCTTCAAATATTATATATTACATTATAAATGTTGTTCTAAATAGATGAAATTATACTGAATCATATGTAAAATATATTACCCTATAATGATACTACTAAAATAAATTTTATATGTAAATGAGGAATGAGGCACATACTATGATTCCATGTAATTCATGAATTAAAAAAATGTGATATAAAAAACATGAATAATTTAAAAAAGAAAGTAATTATTTATTGATACATGTAATTCCTGGAGAGAAAATCATTTGGTTAATATAGGATATGGAATCATTATTGGGTTTATTAGGTCAATTCGATCATGAATGATTGTCATATTGGAAAATATAGAAGAGGCACTTATGATTTTATTGCTAGTTCCACTCATTTTTTGGAATGTAATTTTGGTCACATGATTGATATAATAATTAAGTGAAATTAAATTTTTTTGTATTAACTTATAAAGAATATTACTTTTTTTATATTCATTACCTTCCCTATGAGTAAGAGATTGTATTTTTGGGTTGTATTTTAATGTATTATAGTGGAGGGAGGTTGGAATGTTTTAGATAAGGGAGTCATAAGGGAGTCTCATTCTAATTTGGGAGTTGGGTTCATGAGTTGGGTAGTGGTTAGTTCTTGATTAGTGTCTTCTCATGATAATAATTTTTGGGTTTGTGTTAAGGTTGTTTCATAGAAAATTCTATATAGTGGTTCATGTTTAAAAATAAAAATCATTATTTATAACATGATAAATAATTAATTAATGGGTGATATAATAATTTATCATAGTGTTTTGGTATTAGCATTCCATGAGATATGGTTAATTTATGTGATTATAAACTGATGTGATTACTTTATCCACTACTGCATTTTTTATTAACATTTCAATTATTATGTTAAGATTCCTCATTGACTGTTATTATTTATCTTCATTACATAAGTGATTTAATGGGGGACTAGTTTTTTTATTCATGTAATTTTGTATTTATGTGTTTTTTATGATTCTATGACACTATACATGATGGATATAGATTATTTTATTTATATGTATACCTATATAAGTTGTATTGGATTGATACAGTGTTCACCTATACATGGGTTGTAATGGAAATTTTTTTCACATATGTAGTCCTTTTGGGCTATAGAGAATCATGTTAATGACTAGAATTTATATATGTACATAGGTTATACTGGCTTAAAGTGAAGTTTATGTCTACATATAAGGTTAATAATGGATCAAGGGTTTGACATATGAACCAATGATATGATATAATGGATTAAATTTATAGTGCATACAAATTTCCATTGGGCTATGATGGATTAGTTTTATGTCATGTTCTAGATTGTGATAGCTCATGGTTATAGCATAAGGTGAGAAGTCATGATAAGATTCATTGGGTGTAGTATATGATGATGATGATGATAATGTGGTGAGATGCATGGTGTGAAATATATGAAGATGATGGGGATACAAGAACAAGGTTTAGAGCATGATTTGGAGTGATGAGATGCATAGGGTGTGGGATTTGATGATAATGTGGTAATGGTAAGATACACAAGATATAAGATATAATGATAGTATGGCAGGTTAAACGAAGTGTGGGATGAGAGAATGATTCTAATAAGGAACATTGGACCCTATGGAAGGTTGGGTTAGGTAGGTATGAGTCCTAACCCATGTCATATTTGACTTTTGGAAATATTTATTTTATTATAATGATAATATATTTATTTTGAATGAAGAACCTTGATTTTACCCTCACTGAGGTATAGTTTGCGATGGGAATAATTTATTTCAATCATAGTTCACCTGATTGGTGTCACCGTTTTTAGATTTTCAGATACTATTCTTTTTTTGACATTAGATTCATACATATCCTATAATCATGATTGTCTCATTATTAATTTTTGGTTGATTTCACCCACGTATATCTAAATAACTTTATTTCACATGGATTTTGATTTTAATTGGAATATGGTCTAACATTTTACATCAATGTTCTCTCCCCTTAAAAGTGTTTCATGTGATTTTTTATAGGATTACTCAAGAGAGAATGGGTATATTGTCATTCAGGTAGCTGGAGTAAAGTTTTAGGAGCATGACATTTATTTCGTTCTACTTATATTTGTTAGCATTAATTTATTTATTCTCAGGATTTAAATATGTTAAATCTTATATTTAAGCATATATGGAGGTGATTTGTGGATTGGTTATATATTCGTGGTAATTATGTGTGTAATCCCAACTAAACATGAGAACAAATCCATTTTTTTTAGTCTTAACCCTATGGCCTACTGAAGGTGGAATTAAAGGTTCAATCAAATATTTTCTACTAACCAATGAGAGGTTTTAGTGTGGGAATATCATGATAGAGTTATATCAAATATTCTGGTTGATTAAGAAGATAGGGTTTATAATTATTCAAAAGTGAGGGTTGCATAGAGTTGATAGGGAAACAGTTTCAATTATAAATAACTGATAATGAAGGAAAGAAAATCACTAATACCCAAAAAATAGGGGTCATTATGAATGGATCCAAAGCCATAATTCTAAAGAGACTAAATATGAAACAAGTATAATTTCTTCCTTTGATTCATTGCAAATACCATGACAACTGACTGACCATATTCAAGAAATAATGCAGTAATTTAAAGGTAGAGAAATATAAGAAGGATATATAAAACATACCAAACATTTCCCTTTGATTTGGGATGATTATTAGTCTAATTATTTAGTAAAATAGTCTTTATAATTATGTAAAATCCATTTTGATAAACTAGTTCATTATAGATTAAAAATTATTTCATACAAAATCATTACATAGTGTGATGACTAATTTTTTTATTCAAATGTTAAGTTTATTTTTAGAATTAAAATATGTGTTCATTTTAATTAAAAACCCTATATGATCTTGTTATTAATTAAAATTATTATATTATCATAATATCAAAGTATGATAATTTGAATTTATTGGTCATGAAGCATGTCTATAAGTCATTATTTTTGTGTAAACATTGTAAAATCGTCTTCACTAATCTTTCCTTTGATAACCAAATATTTATTGACATTAAAACATATATAATGGAATATTTTGAAATTATTGTATAGATTATGATATTAATAATATAAAATATTGTTCCTAATGTTATTTAGAACTAAGAAAAAAAATGTTGGAATTCAATTCACGTTCTATGCATAATATGATTTTTCTTTCAATGTATGTTCAAGTTATAAAATTCTGGTTTCTTAACATGTGATACATAATGAAATTCTCGGATATGAATAAGTCGCATGTTATACATAAAAATGGATTATGGATATATGATTTAAATTGACTGGTATTGAGATAGACCAATACTATTTGTTGTAAAAATAATGTCTTTTTGTGTTAAATACTATAAGTATTTTTTTATGAAATTATAAAAATTTATGTATGAGGTTAATAATTATCTATACCATGTTCAGCCTGAATAATTCCATCTATTGCATATGATTTTTAAATATTATATGATTGGTGTTTTGAGATATAAATTAGTATGAGTCACAAGATAAAGACAAGTTGAAATTTTTTTATGAATTGGAAACATAATACAAATTTAATAAGTGAATTATTATGTTGTGAATTTTATTATAATTTTTTTATTATATAAGAAACGTGAAGTTTTCATAAGCATGAGTCTAAAAAATACATTAATATATACCATGAAATTATTTTTTTATTATTATCTACCAGTTATTGGTCTTTAAATTTATTTTTTAAACATTATTATTCCAAGTTGATGATATGTTTTCATAAAACTTTTACATTTATATTTTGAATATTGATTTAAAATGTCATGATAAATAATGTATTATAAGATATTTATTATTATACTTGGGAGGATTTGGTATAATATCTGGTGGGAAATATAAAACATGGTGGAATGATAATGCTGATTTGGAAATGAGTTGAGAATTAAATGATGGTCAGATTGAGAAAGAGGTTGTTCTTTGTTCTTAGTGGTTCCTATGGTAGATACAGTATATTTTTTGTTGGTTTCAATTTGAAATTTGTAGCTGTGTTCTATTTAATTTCATGTATTTTTTTCTAAATTTGTAAATATGATGAATTATTACTTGTTCATTTCATTAAGTTTTTAATTGCCTCTATTATTAGTATTTTTCATCCTTATATTTCGGGATTTGGTTAACCTTCAATGATTTATAGTTGGAAATAAATTCTGGGATTGATTGCAAAGATTGTGATTCCTTCCTTTTTTGGTACGATTTATGAGATTTTTGTTTACCTATTTATTTGATATTTGATTGAATATTTTATTAATGTAAAATCAAATGTTATGCAAGAGAAGGAGAAATATAATTCTTTGGATGAAGTTGTGAAGATGTTCCAGTGGAAATTAGTATCAACGTTCCTCAGTGTAGTATCAAGATAAGTAGATAAAAAATGATTGCAATACATCAAATTTACATTCTATCTAATGAAGTCTTAAAATTTATTCTAATTCACATTTACAGTAAATTAATTTAAGAATATATCCCGCATTTGGTGGAATATAATGTTTGGTGACCTAGATGGAATACCCTATATATAATATCTTGAATATTTTTTAGATATATTGTGTCTCATATATAAATGAGAATTATTTTTTGTGATCTGTATGTTCCATGGAAGTAAAGATTGAGATGATAGTATATAGTTATATCATGACATGGGGACCAATGGTTGAGCATATTTGGGTTCTATTTACCTAGTGAGTATATATATTTGAATTTTAAATCTATGGGGTATAAAAATATGATTATACAATAATTAGTTCTATTCCATAGATAAGGAAATTTTTTTATTTATTAAGTAGGATGGTTGATATCTAGTGGGTAATTGGTGGGGATGAATTGTGATTTTCCTATGGGTTTTGGGAGGAGTATGTCCTAAATCTAAAAATTTGTTCCATCAAAAGGAATTATTTTTTATTAACTATTGAAAATTTTATATTTAAGTAATTTTATATATGATCATAGATATTAATGTTTTTAAAAAATTAATTTAATGTATTGTAATTATTTAAGTTAATGAATGCTATCCATTAATATAAATTGTGAAAATTATTCTATAGGTTTTAAAAGAAAAATATTAAGCAATTTAATGGATTTATATGATATATTGATCTATTTATGAGATATTGATAGTTTTAACTCATTTCTTAGGTTGATTTAGTATATATTTTGTTAAATTTATAGAATTATATTATACGTATATTGTAGGGTACTTATTTATTATTATCCATTATTATATTACTTTTGGGGATTGATTTTAATTATTAAGGTCAAGAATTGTTTGAGAGGTTTCTAATGTTAGGGAATGGGATTTCATAGTCCTTTCATTCATATTTTTCATATTATAGGGGTTTATAGAACTATTTTATAGGTATTATAGAAATATAAATCCATTTTTAAATCTCTAGAGTATAAAAAACGCATTGTGTATGTTGTGGTCCTGCAAAACCTGGTGTTTTCGGTACAAGTAGTTGACTTTTTGGGGTTTAGTGCACCTCATGGACTAAAATTCCCATTTTGTGTGAGTGGTAAATCTAATGTCGACTTCTATTATATAGAGGTGGGCCTTCCATTCGACATGGTGTCTGAGAATATATCAATGGATTTCTTGTGTAAGATGTGGTGGGAAAGTAATTTCATGGTGGTATCTACCTTGATCATGGTTTCATGTAGATTTCACTAAAACTTACATTTATGAGATCTGGGTAGCAATGTTGAAGTGAGTTTGGGACTGTCCTTGTGTATTTATAATTAATAAGTGGGAACAAACAAACTGTGTTCCAATCCATGGGTTGACGGAAATAGAAAGAGGTACTAATCCTTGTATAGTAGGATTCTAAAATAATCTAGTGCTAGGAGACAGCATGGGCGTGTTGGGTACCAAAACCCAATGAGGGTGGTTAAACCAATTATAAAAAGGGTTAAAATGACTAAAAAATTATGGGATTATAAATTTTAAATATTTGAGATTTTGGATCTCTCTTTAACTACATCCACAACAGTCTTGGTTGATTTATTTATATTGTGATAGATTTAATTTGATTTTCCCTAGTGATAGTTGTTAGCAATTTCCTATGGTTTAAATTAATCTCTATCTCTCAAACTTGTTTTGGTTCTATATAATTTTTCTAATGTGTTTATCTATCATTTTACGGATCATAACCCTCTCGATTTGTGTAATCAATCCGTAGTTTTCCATTTATGATGTAATGTAAACCTTATGAATGTATCTCGTATTTCTAAGGCTACTAAACTAATCAGTCTTTCGAGACGTGATCTTTTGTGATCATGCCATTTTTTTGTAATAATGCACCGACTCTGGGTAAATGTGGTTAGGGTGATATAGTTGGTATCAGAGGAATTTTAGTGCAAACCTTGGAATATACATTTAGATAAACTCTTATTAGATCACATTACCCTAAGATAGACTCTGAAGATTAGTATATAATAACTTACTAGAATATTGGTATTGTAGATATTTTTTGAGTTTTCCAAGAAATACATCCCTGTCTGGATACGAGTAGGTAGGTATGGCTCTGGAATAGATGTACCTAGGGGTAAAACCCAAAAAACACCGCTTTTAGCTAGACTCAAATGGGAACTGGTGCATGACAATGGGCCTTGATACACTCTTGGTTACGACACTCTCGAGGGATATTCATAGGATAATTCTCATTTTGTTTACAAAAAATTATGAAGGGTTTATGTGTATATACTTCCTCAAAGAAACCATTTTTATTATTATTGATTATATCCATAAACGGTTAAATTTATGTTAAGTGTTTTACAAGTTTGGAATTATGTATTTTGATTCATAAACTAATCTAGTTTATA
This sequence comes from Viscum album, assembly GCA_963277665.1. Taxonomy (NCBI): domain Eukaryota; kingdom Viridiplantae; phylum Streptophyta; class Magnoliopsida; order Santalales; family Viscaceae; genus Viscum; species Viscum album. Next base: position 585,938 of record CAUJRU010000011.1, on the reverse strand, counting down.
TAATTGTTTAGAAATGATGTCTAGTGGAAGGAATGGAAATAGTTTCAATGCATGCACTCCATATAGGGATTTTCCACCTGCTCAAGATAAATATAGTGGAGCTGGTGATCTAACTGCTTCTAATCAGCTAATTACCATACTAGGACAACTCACTCAGGTTGTGAATTATAACCTTACCCATATGGAGCACACTGATCCACAGTGTGGAGGATCAATGTTATATCTCTTCATGATACAACAACCACCAAAATTCAATGGGAGTACAAATCCATTAGTAGTTGAGCTATGGATAAATTCATTAGAGAAAATATTTCATGCCTTGGGGTGTAGTGAAAGAGAAAAAGTTGTCATGGAAGTTTACCGCCTCACTAGAGATGTTGATCAATGGTGGTCATTGATTCCAAACACAGAGGAAGAATATAAAGAATCAAATATATAATAGAGGGATTTTAATGAAAATTTCTTAGAAAAGTACTTTCCACTTGACCATCGAGCAAATATGGAATGACAATTTCTAAGTCTAAGGAAAAAGGAGGATGAGAATTTCGCAAAGTATGAAGCTAACTTTACATGGTTATCTAGGCATGATGCAGATTATATACATAACCCAAGAAGTAAGATTGATCATTTATTTTATGGTTTAAAACCATTTCTCTATTGATCATTAGTCTCACAATCCTTCTCATCATACGAATATATTGTCTCATGTGCTATCAAGACAGAAAAAGAATTCTCTAAGTCGTACGACTTTAACTAAAATAAAGAAAAGAAGATATCCAATGAACACTATGGAAATAGAAATAACGGGAATAAGGTAAAAGTTGAATATCCATCCTGCAGTAAATGTGGGAAGAAACACCCTGGTACTTGTCTGAAGGAAATGAGAGTCTATTACATGTGTGGTTAAAAATCCCACCAAGCTTGTGATTGCAAGGGGAAGAAATAGGTTTTGATGTTGAATGCTACAATTGTAAAGAAAGGGGGCATTATTTGAATGAATGTCTTAAGCTTCAGGGGAACTTACCTCAGAAAAGGCCAAGGGATCAAGGCTAAGCTTATGCTATCACAACTGATTAGGTTGAATCTCTAAAAGACATGGTGGAAGGTAATATAATGGTTTCCTCAATTTTAGAAAATGATTTATTTGATTGTGGATCATTGCACCTCTTCATATCTTCCCAGTTTGCTAAGAAAATTAGATATTTTTAATTTGACTTAACAAGGGAGTTGTCAATCAGAACTCATAAGGGAAGTATCATCTCAAAAACGTTTTGTGAATCAACCCCCATTAGAGTATATAAATGTTCTTTATCTGCTGATCTCATCGTCATACCCATGATTTAATTTGATATAATCCTCTGTATGGATTGTCTTTCGAAACATGATACAAAAATTTATTGTATGAAGAAGGAGATTACAATTTTTATGATGATGATAGAGAACAACTTATCTTTAGAGCAGAATCATCACCAACTAATTCTAATCAAGATCCACCCCCAGTAGCTCAACTAAATTCAATTATTGGGGAGGAAGAGAATGAAATAACTATGGTTGAGTAAAGTAATGTTCAAATATAGAATGTACAAATTGTGAAAGAATATGTTGATGTTTTTCCAGAATATTTACATGGACATCCTCCAAAATGAAAAAATTGAGTTTTCCATTGATTTAATTTCTGGATCAAGGCCCATGTGAAAGACCCCTTATAGGATGGCCACTGTGGAATTAGTGGAACTAAAGAAACAACTAGAGGAATTGAGTAATAATGGATTTATTCGCCCTAGATTTTCTCCATGGGGATCTCATGTCCTTTTTGTTATGAAGAAAGATGGATCTATGACTTTGTGCATTGACTACAGGGAGATCCATGCTATAACAATAAAGAACAATTATACCCTACCTTGCATTGATGATTTATTTGGCCAAAATCATTGAGCTCAGTACTTTTCAAATATTGAACTTCGATTTGGATATCATCAGTTGTGTGTGAAGAAGGAAGATATTCCAAAAATAGCATTTAAAACCAGGTACGGGCATTACGAGTTTACAGTAATGCCTTTTGGATTGACTAATGCACCCTCTGTCTTCATGGATCTAATGAATATAGTTTTCAAGGTATATCATGATGAATTTGTAGTGGTATTGATTGATGATATCTTGGTATACTCAAAAAGCTACAAATAACATGAAAATCACTTGAGCATTATCCTGAAGACTCTAAGAAGACATGAATTATATGGGAAGTTTAGCAAGTGTGAATTTTGGATTCAGAAGATTTATTTTCTTGTCCATATTTTCTCTAAAGATGTAATCTCTATTGATCCTTCAAAGACCAAGGAAATCCAAGATTGTCCGGCACTAATGAATATAACTGAGGTATGCGGTTTTATTGGTTTAGCAGGTTATTATCGACGTTACGTCCAGAATTTTTCCCAGTTGGCTAACCCATTAACAAAGCTCACACGAAAAGGGTTTACTTTTTTTTAAAAAAAGAATGTGAAGAATGTTTTCAAAAATTGAAGATAAGATTAGTCAGTGCTCCTATATTGACTCTACCATCAGGGAATGATGAGTTTGTTATTTATAGTAATGCTTCAAAGAAAAGAATTAGTTGTGTCCTTATGCAGAATGATAGGTTTATTGCATATGCATCACGACTGCTAAAAATTAATGAGCAAAACTATCCTACTCATTATCTTGAGTTAGCAGCTGTAATCTTTGCTTTGAAGATATAGAGACACTATCTATATGGTAAAAAATGTGAGATTTATACTAATCACAAAATTTTGAAGTAAATTTTCTCATAAAAATAACTTAACATGAGGCAAAGATGATGGATTGAACTACTCAAGGATTATGATTACACTATACACTACCACCTGGGGAAGTCAAATAAGTTAGCAAATGCTTTCAGTAGAAAGGATCATGGATTTTTTAACAATATGAGAGTTGAGAAGGATCTTATATACATGGGTCTAGTAAATATGGATATAGGAATAACTATGGTAGGTGAAACATCAATACTTTTTCAAATGATTTCCAAACCATCATTACTAGAAAGGATAAAGAGTTCTCAGACTAGTGATTAAGAGTTTCAAAAGAATATTAAAGCTATGAATGATGGGATATTGAGTGACTTTGTGTATGAAGATGGAATTTTTAAATTTTTCAAGAGACTTTGTGTTCTTGATATACCTTATCTAAAAGGTAATTGTTGTACGATTCTCCTAGTTATAATTTCTCTATAAACCTTGGTAGCACTAAAATGTATAGCGATTTGAAGGAACATTTTTGGTGGGACAACATGAAGAGGGATATTGCTGATTTTGTGTCAAGATGTATGGTTTTTCAACAAGTGAATACTGGAAGGCAACAGCCTAGAGGATTCATGCAACCTCTTCCTATACCTGAGTGAAAATGGGATAATATTACGATGGAATTTATCATGGGACTACCAAAGACTCCTATAAGGAACAATGAAATATGGGTCATTGTTGATCGTCTTACCAAGTCGGCACATTCTCTTGCTATAAGAAAAGATTTACCACGTGAAAATTTAAAAAGATTATATATTAATGAAGTTGTAATACTTCATGGAGTACCACTATCAATTGTTTCTGATCGTAATCCTCGTTTTACACCAAGATTCTGGAAAAGTCTTTAAAAATCCCGGGATACTGAGATTCATTTGAGCACTGCCCACCAACCCTAAACTGATGGACAATCAGAACGGACTATTTAAACCTTAGAAGGCATGTTGAGATAATTCTCACTCGACTTTCATGGTATGTGGGATCAATATTTACCTCTGGTTGAATTTTCCTATAATAATAGCTTCCATTCAATTATTCAGATGGCACCATATGAAGTGTTATATGGAAAGAGATGTCCTACACCAACCTATTAGGATGATGTTGGTGAACGAAAACTCATAGGCCCATAACTTGTGGAGGAAAAAATGGAAAAGGTGAAGTTAATCCAAAACCACATCAAATAATCTCAAAGTAGGTAGAAAAGCTATGCCGATAACTGAAGAAAGGATTTGGAATTTCAGGTTGGAGATCATGTTTTCTTGAAGGTATCTCCATGGAAGGGTGTTATACGTTTTGGTAAGAAGGGTAAATTGAGTCCCATGTACATCAGACCTTTTGAAATTCTTGAACAAATTGCGCATGTACCTTACCGTTTATAAATGCTGCCAAGTCTCTCCAAAGTTCACGATGTATTCCACTTATCACTGCTGAGAAAATACATGCCTGACCCAATGCATGTACTCACCTCTGAGGAATTAGAACTGGAACCCGATCTGTCTTATTGAGAAGAGACTGTCAAGGTTCTTGATACAAGAGGACAGTTGCTGAGAAACTGGACGACTCTTCTGGTAAAAGTTCTATGGTGAAACCATAAGATAGAAGAGGCAACGTAGGAACCTGAGGAACTTATGATGAAGAACCACCCGAGTCTTTTTATGCAGTAATATTCTAAAATTTTCTAGGATGAAATTATTTTAAGGAGGGGAGAATGTAACACTGCAAGCTTCCATGGTACGCTTCTCTTTGAATAATACAATAGCATGTGTTGTATGCAACTTCGAGTTCTAACACACCACAACCAATCAAAATAGTAGTTATGAATAGTAATACCTAATTTTAGAAATATTATAAATTTTATCTTTCAAAATGGAATTAATTTTTGGATTCTGAATATCAAAATTATCTTAGGGTAAATTTTTGGTATTTTTCTAAAAATCATCAATTTTTAATGAATACTGAAAAACATTGAGTTATAATTTAAAATAGAATTTTTATTTAAATAATTATTTACTTTTATTTAAATTTATTATAGGTCAAAATAGATACATAATACCTATATAAGTTCAATGTAATTCATTGGATTCATTTTAAAAAAAATTAGATATATAAAAAATTTAATGAACTTTTTACTGTCTTTTACCCACCTCCTAGAAGAATTTGCAAATTCACATAAAACATAATTTCACCGCTTCTATGAGTGGAATTTCAAAAACTCAAGAGACATGTTTGATATTAGCAAGTAAAATTTGGTTCAATAAGATAAAAATATTTTTTTGTGAATAGTAACTTTTTACTTTTATTTACCAGGGTTAGATGTAAATAGGGTAATTGAGGGTAAAAATGATATTATTATTACCCTAACACAAGTCCTAATTCGTTTGAATAAGTATAATTAGTCCAAAGAAACCTTTGGAATAAAATATGAACCTCTTTGGTCCACATGGATTAGATTAGGACACGTATTATTATTTTATTTAAAGAAGAGTTAAAAGAGTTAAAATCAAAGTTTAATAACTAATTTTTTTTTAATATAGGTTTATACATAAGATAAATTAGACTATAAATATTAATCATAAATCTAACAATATTTCCTACATAATGGTATTTTATTTATATTTTATATATATTAAATAATTTAATTTATTTATGAAACAATGATGATGCAGTAATTACCTAATTAATAAAATATTAAAATAATTGAAATTATAAATATTCAAATAAATGTAATTTTAGACTTTTTTTGAATTACACTAATTTTATAGGTTAATATGACATGTTATGGTTGGTAAGATAAAAATTGTTTGGAGTAATAAAGGTTTTATGAATTTAGGAAAAACAAAATACAAAATAGGATCAAAATTGACATCGAAGTGTTTTTAAAACAAATATTATATTAATAATTGATATTATATTCATAAAAATATAAGGTTCATCCAAAAAACTTATATAATGAATTTTTTATCATTAATAAACCACTTGTGGTTCTTTTGGAAGTATATAGTAAGGTTATTAACCATATAATATAAAAATACAACGAGACATGGTAAATGTCAAACTATTTAACTTGAGTTAAATCTAAAATATATGGTTAAAACAGTGACCCAAATAAGTCTAACACCTATTGGTTGACTGTTTTTATACCCATAACTACCTTAAACTTTAAATAATTTATTTTTGAACCATTATAAACTGAAAATTATTTTATTAAAAAATAATATTTCTAGCTTTTTATAAGGTGCCCCTCACCCCTCTTATAAAAGGTTACTCCACCTTCTCTCTAATTCACACCTTAAAATCCATTTGGCTTTGCAAAACTTGGCCCAAATACCCTCTTAACTATCCTCCCATCATCCTAGAGGAATTTGTTTAGTCAGAGATCCAACCTAAGAATCCCTTTTGATTAAATCAAAAAGAATAACCCGAAGAAGAGGTAAATATTTCATAAGCTCTTTCAAGTTCCTTTCTTCCTCCACTTCCTTTTTCTTTGTTGTTTCCAATGTAAAATAATTACTATAGTATCTTATATGTACTGTGATGTTTTTATAAATATGGTAAAAAAATTCATTATTCTATCCATCCTTTTAATGACATGTCACTATACGTGCGTACATACGACTTACCGTCTCCACATCATGGTGTAATTGTTATTCAATACATTATTATTTCGATGGGTATAATAATGATTCGAAATTGATGTAAATAATAATCATAACCTGATAATGATTCTGTATATATGATATTATATCCAATTATATATTGTTTTAATATCAAAATAATGATATTGTCACTCGTGCATACATACAGATTACCGTCTCCACGAACGCGATGAGATTCATTCCCCATCGTATCAATTCAAGACTAATTTTATTAGATGATTAAAAATAATGTCTAAAGACCGGATTTAATTATTTATATGAATAATATACATCCCATCTATAACAAATATGACTCACATAACAAAAAATATAAAGGAAAACTAATTTGTTAACACCCGAGACAACGATAATACTAAGATATTATTAACAAAGTAATGTCAAACGATCATATATGATGTCATATTAATGTATATGATTATTTTATAATTTAATGAAAATTATTTCACCATTATATAAGAGGTTAACCTACCCTTTAACAAGGAAAATTACATGTTAAGGGTTAATTTTACAATCTCTTTATTATCCAAGGTTGTTTTTACATAAGTATCTACTGGGACCTCTTTATCATCCACGTCCATGTTTATTAAAAATGTATTTCAAAAAAAATCTATTTAATAGACAATGGTTTAATGTAATTTATACCCTAATTTTACCTTATATGTTTTTGAAATGAATCTTTCTGTCATTTTCCAAATAAGGCACTTTTTGACCTTTTTGAAAAATTTAAGGTAAGAATGTTTTTTTAACATATACGGTGACTGCGGCTATTTTCCAACATTATAACATCATTGAATCTTACCTTAAAATATTATAAGAATATGTTCAAATATAAATATTTTCTTTTATAATTAGGTGACCTTTAAATGATTTCAAAATAGAATGATATATTCCTGTAAAAAGGTTTTGATTTCATCTATGTCAACATCCTTTGATGGATTTTATATTTGTTTGAAGTTGATTTATTATGATACAAAACTTCCATATTGTATTGATGGTTTTGGGATATGTTTGATTGTGGATGTATTATTTCATACCATTCATGGTTTATGGATAAATTATTGATATTTCATATGCCAGTTATAATACGAATGTTTATGTTATGTTTAAACCTTTTCATATGGGGAATGCATTGGACTTAGTGACGGGTGGTGCCTGCTATAGATCCTCAATGCATCGGTATATCTCATGAGAAAAACTAGTGTCTTGGCACAAGGCCTTGACACAATCTTATTTGTATTCTTGGCACAAGGCCTTGACTATGTGGTTATGAAAGTCTGGAATTATGAATTCCATCATTATGAAAGTGGCTATTGATATTTCTTGTGATTATTCGACTAGTATAATATCCATGTGAGAAAGTAAATGACATTATTCTGATTTAATCTTTGCCATATTATTCTGATGTTTAAGTTTAAAAGGATTTTGTTTTAGTTTTATACATTGCCTTAAATTTTTATGCTTATGTATGAAAGTTTCCACTATATTGTTATCCTTACTGTTTATCTGATCTCACTCATTTCTAAGTTTTATTTTTCTCAGGATGAGATGAAGTATATTATGACTAACCTACAGGGATAGTCTATGGGATCTCAGCATTGTCTATGGAAATAATGTTTTTGTGGTTTTCCATTTATTATGTAATGTGAACCTTATGAATGTATCTAGTATTTTCTAAGGATACTAAACTAATCGGTCTTTCGAGACTTGATATTTTGTGATCATGTCAATGTTTTGTAATAATGCACTGACTCTGGGTAACTGGGGTCAGGGCATTCTAATTTGTACCTATTATGGGTTTTATGGAAAAAAAGGATTCAACATGTTTATATTTCCTTTATGTTGTGATATATTTGTGTTATGTCATGTTCATAGGATGTGATCGTTAGTGATTATAGAATCAGTCGATGAGGAAATGGTTTTTTATATGGGGATCATTTTGTGATGTTGATGTCATGATTTTGTTAGGGTGTTAGAGGTTATGACAATGTGGTGAGACACATTGGTTGCAGCATGTGATGGTGGTGGGGTAAGCTACATTGGGTAAAACATGTGATAGTGATGGGGTGAGATACATGGAGTATAAAATTTATGGTGATGTGGTTGTGATGGGTTTTACTAGGTATAAGTTGTGATGAAGACATGTTGGGATGTTTGGGGAACAATATGTGATGTTTATTTGGTTTTTATGGACTGATTCAATTGAGGAACACTATAACAAATAAAAGGATCATGTAGGTATGGTGAAGGACCACACCACATTATATGTTACATGAAATATATATATATATATATATATATATATATATATGATTATTCTAATATAGTATTATTTTTTAATATAGAACACTAATTTTATACTCATTGGTGTATACTATTGAATGCTGAAAAAATATGTCATTCCTAGTTTACCCAATTGGTTCTATAATTATGTGATTATATAATACTATTACACCTTCTATATTTAAATTCATTAATTTCCTATAACCTTGATTCTCTCAAGATAAATCCCACATTGATTTAACTCATTTTTATCTCAGTACATTAATTCCACATGTATGTTTAATGTAATATAAATATGATCCTACTATGTACTTACAAGTGATCACACCTCAACCTTGTTTCTTTAGTTTTTATGCAAGATGGATTGATAGAAATGGAAACATTTCTACTCGAGTGGCAGGGGTGGTGAATTATGAGCATGATAAATAATTCCATACAATTTTATTTTTTTATCATGAAGTTGTAGTCATGATTGAACAATTTCAAACTAGACATATATAAAAATATACATCCTATTTTTGGATTTGTTAAATTTTCTATGGAATTAAAGGGTAAATAGATCTTGTGCTTTTGGAAAATAACCTCATGTCTAGTTACCATCCCATGGAAATTTTTATATGATATTCAAGGGTAACTCCCACCTCTTACAATAACCCATGAGTGGTTTAAATTGTGCTGGGTAATGAAAAAATGATTATATAAATAATGGTTGAGGGAAAATTGATCAGGAATGGGTAATATATTACATATAATAATATCAAGAGTAGAAGGATGGGTACTTAACTTCATATATCAAATTCAATCATAATGAATTTTACTAATTATGATTTACATTATAACTAATTCAAAATATCATTCCTTAATAACTCTTTAGAAAAGAGAGTAATTAAGGGAGGGTATCCAAGAGAGTTTAGAGGAATAAATTCTAAACAACAATTTAGATTCATATTTTTTTAATATGGTTGATCATAAGGAACAATAATTCATTTTATTTTTTTATATAATGATTTGGATTAATTAATGTAAAATTATTGGATTTTATAATATTTATGTCAATTTAAATTTAAAGACTTTGAATATAAAATAAATCAATTAATTTATGGATGATGAAGGTAAAACAATTATATGAAAACCAGAACATTCAAATTAATTTATTATTTATTAATTGATAAATAGTTTTTATCAAATTTAAAATTTAGTTTTCGTAGTAAAATTTTGATCTTAATTATGTTATTCATTAACGGTTAGTGAGAAGACACTTTTAAGGTGTATTGTATTATACTTATGGGAATAATTTTTAATTAATATACACTATTATCATATCATTTTTAAAAGGTTTGAGTATAATAATTTCTAAACATAGAGTTCAATTGTAATTAACAACATCTGCAGACATTCCCATTAAATATAGATTTCTATTTAAAAAATACATATATGCTATGTGATATTTCAATAGCTCACTTTTGTAGGAATTTATAAATGATAAAATAGAATTTATAATAGTAAACAATAAATTGATTTTATTTTATCTTCTATATTTTTTACATGAATCAAATGTAAATTGGTTTTTATAAGGAAACTAAATTTTGAAATTAATAAGTATAAATCTATGTTTTTATTCATTTTTGTACCATAAAATGTGTGATTATATTTTCTGAAATATATTCCCCCATGGATGGGGAAAACCCTGTTAGAATCCAACCTACACCATTATCTATATAATATTTTTTTATATTCAATAAGTGGATATAAAACAAACATTATTAAATGTTGAATTATGTGGGGATGTATAATAAGAAATTTTATATATGTATAACACCTTATAAATAAAAAAATTATATTATAATGATCCCTATATGGTTTAAAATAATACCCCCAATAAAAAATGAAAAAATTAGGGTTCCGTCTCACACTGCATTTTATATGCACTAAGATATATGTTTTTAAACTAAAACAATGTGAACAATATTATTTATCCATTGTATCTCTTATCATGATTTGTGTTGACGATGTTTTATAACTACTATAAAACATCATAAATATAAATTTTTCATCATATTATCATCCCTAAATAATTTGTATATTGATTGGAAATCACATATCATCATTTTTCTTCTGTCAATCATAATTTTTTCAAGCATATGTTTATATTTTAAAGTTGTGTTTCTATTTTGGTTTATTCACATACACACACAAAAACATAGACAAAAATAAACATATATACCTAAATTGAGATAGATTTACTTTTATATATGATATTATATACATACATACATATTTTTCTATGTTTAATGTTATATGAATAGTAGAGTGTGTGTGTGTGTGTGTGTTAGTATTTATATAAAAATAAATGTAATTTTGATATAATTATAAAAAATCATTTATTTCCCTTATTTATACATATAAACATATACATACATATATATATATATATATTATTTATGAAACTATTGTTTTATTTTATTTATATTTTTTGTTCATATGTATTAAAAATACCCAAAATCACACATGAATTATATATAATAAATTTTTCATTTTAAATTTTTATTTGGAATTAAATTTCAACCATAAGAGAAATTTTTATTTCAAGAATTAATTAATTTATTTATTTTTTTATTACAATTATATTTTAAATTAATATGTTTAATTTCTTTCAGAATTTATTAATTTTAAATATGTAAATGTATTTGTATCTGTGTGTGTGAGAATTTTATAATAAAATAAATGAATTTGATAATTATAAATAAATACTTATTGGATACTAATCATATGAATAAGACAATAATTAAAGATTCAATATTTTCATCAATTTGTAATGAATTATATAAATAAACCTTATGGAATTTTGTCACCACATTGATTTTATTATTATCAAATTTTAATTTGACCAAATATGATGAAAGAACACATGATCTAGTATATTGTTAATAAAATATAAAAACATTGGATGAAATATTGAGATGTAAATGAATCTAATAAATAGAATTAAAATATATTTTATCAATAATTTGATATTTGTATAAGTGTATATGTTTATTTTGATCATAATGAGGAAATGAAAAAAATTGTTCAATATGAATTTAATGATTTTTTTAAAATATTTTATGTATTTATGATATTTGTAGAGATCCTATTATATTAAGGTTACATGAAATTTACAACACTATCATTTGTATTATAAATATATAACATAAAAGTGGTAAATTGATGGATAGATGAAAGTTACATATATATTTTTCTCTATTGAAAAATATGTTTTAGATTAGAAGAAATATACTTTTCTAATATGGTAATAAAAATCATTGTTATGTTCCATAGATATAATATATATATAATATTTGATATTCAATTGTAGTATAAGAGACAAAACTTATCCCAACTCATTTGAAATTATTTCAAAAAGTCCATGTTTCAATCAGATTTATCCATTAATTTTAATTGAATAAAAAAACTATGAATTATAATATTTGATATGAAAATTTAATTTTTAATACCACATATTATAATTTCATTGTGTATAGATTACATTTAAATTGGATGTGAATGTAAAATATTAGAATTTGGGTAATGTTATGGAAAGTTAACAAGAAGAATTGTGAACCAAAAATACTCTATATCATTTATCAGATTATGGTGAGTATCTATTAAACATTGTGATTATAAAAATGGAAACATTGTAGTATCCATGACTTTTTTTGGAAATTTGTTCAAAAAAATCATTTATTTTTGAAATGATCATCCATACCACGTTTTATATAATGAGACTCCTTTGGAAAACAACAAATGTTATTCAAGAAGTAAGGGGATATTGTTAATCTATATCATACACAAGTATCCCAATACTAGTGTCCATCATGTAAGGGCCATGGATTTATGGGTCAATGATATCTACAGAATTTAGAATTTTTCATTTTAAATAAGGTATTATAAAAAATTGAAACTTTGATTAGAAATATAGTTATTTTTACATCTCAAAGAATTTTTTCGGTGTGTGGTCAATGGTTTAAAAAGTGGAATGAGTGATTGATGGAGCCCTTTAGTATGGTTTTATTGACCCTCATCCTAAATTATAATAGGAAAAGATATCCTTCACCCTACTAGGTAAGGGTGGGAATCTAGTGTCCTGTTTCGAGGGGTTAGGGATGGTGTCGCCAATCCTTGGATTATTTTTCCAATTTATAGAAACACATACTACACATCCAGCCTCAACTCTAATGATTTGATCTCTATGGTAAGGTTACATAAGGTTGTACTATAGACTTTGATATGGTTACTATAGAATCTCAGAAATTTGATATAGTTGTACTTTAACTGTATGGACATCAATCCACCATTCATTTTAACACTGTAGACTTATGATGCACTTGGTGGCACTATCACATAGTCTTTTTTATGCTCTCTTTTGAGACATGTTTTTTTTGTATTTTTATGATTATAAAATATTTTACTATTAGGTATCCACTATATAATAGTGGTATTTATACCTACCCATGGACATAGAATTCATGTCCCAAACCATATACATATCTATATCCCATTGTCTTTATACTGTTCATTTTTTCCTTTTTATTCTTATTTTGTGAATCATTAATCATTTTTGGTACCATGATTTTCTATAATAACTCTTATAAATGGTTGAATTAATATGATTATGGATATATTTATCAAATTTAGAAATAGTTACAAAATAAGGAAAGTAGAAGATAAATTGATTCTATGGAACTGACTTTAGTTGCTAGAGGATGCATTTCAAATACTATATTTATCAAAAAAACATTACCTTTTTTACATTTGGTGGAAAACATAAAAGATATAGAGATGGAAATGTAAAAGGTAATAGATAAAAAAAATTCGGATTTTTTTGCCTGAAATTGGAAACAAAATAAGGTGTTCATAATCATATATTAAATAAAAATAGATAGGTTGATGAAATCTCTTAGAAATAATTTTTAGAAGCATTCTACATCAAATAGGTTGTTCCTAATGTTAGGATTATTCAATCTAAAAAAATTATGGGGAGAATATTTATGATCATAATAATTTGTTTAAATCCATCAAAGGATAGTTTAAATGTTTTCAAATTATGTTAGAAGATGAGGGGTGGTCATTATATTTAGTTTTTTTGTTACATGGAAATTAATAATATACTATAACATCATTGGGTAGTTCTTTGAGGAATTCAATGTTGTTTCAAAAATATGTGTGAGACCTGATCCTTAGTGTGGATATTATTATAGTATAATAAGGTACATTATCTAGTTCTAATATGAATGTGGTTGTAAGAGTAAGATACATGAATAAATATAATCAGAAAGGGTTATAAAAATAAAGGGGAAAGAGTTAAGACAATGTGAAGGAGCTTGATCCAACTAGCTAGATTTAGGGGAATAAAGGACATGTTAGGTAACGACCTGAGTTTCATTCATTAAATAAAAACTATATTAATATCTAAATCGAAAAACACTATCAACATAAATAAATATACCAATTTAAGGATATTATCTAATTTTTAGGTACCCTCAAAGAACCTAATATATATAATGTGCTGGTATAAACATGGTAACGAAATTATAGATCTATTTATATAATCAAGTTCCCCTTAAATATCAAATCAACTAGTGTGGATTAGAAACGAATGAAGCCACTCTTATAATGTCAAAACATTTTCCAGAGTCATATATTTTGATATGAATAAAATAATAAAAACAAGTTTAATTATAAATTTATAGGAAACCGGAAGATAATAGATAATATTTCAACTGTTTTTTCTAACAAAAATCATTTTTCTATATATTTTACATTTTAAAAAAATTAAATTTATAAATTTTAGGATGGTAATTTTAATAAATTAACATAGTTTTTTATTTATCTTTCCGATATTGGTAGAATATTATTTTTTTACATTTTTATATAAAGATTGATTTTTCTATAAACATTGCAAATTAGATTTTTCCTAAATAACATTACTTTGTTATGTTTTTAGTAAATAAATATGAATTTGAAATTTATGAAACATTTTTATAAAATAAAGTGTTATTTTTTTGTGAATTTATAATTTTAAAAAAAATTGATTCATAAAACAATATTTCAATTTTTAAAATTTATGTTATATTTCACTAAAAATTTGATTTAATTTATTATAAATTGTGTATTCTAAAATTATATTTTATAAATTATAACAATTAAATAGAGAAAAATGGATTTAAATTTTGAATCATTAGGCTCAAAGTACATAATATGGATAATTTTATTATTATTCATAAATAATAAAATACATATGTAAAAACATGTTCAATGGTGAAAATCAAAATTGTAAAATCGGTAACCTAAGAGGTAAAGGGTCTTATGTGATTAAAAAATATTTCATAAATTTTTTTTGACATGTGTATCGACCTTATATTTTCTATAATGTATTACTTTTAAATTTTGGATCCATTTCCGTGGACATTGGCTTCCCATTATTGAAATTTTTTGGGTAATTACAAAAAGGATACTTTTTCTCTTATAAAAAGGAGAAATATGAACCTCGCATCACCTAAAAATACCATCCATAAAAGTTTTAATCCCCATAAAAAATAATATAATCCTGGAAGGGAGTTATATGTTCATTACCACTATTTCTGTTTTCTATTTCATTGTATTCATTGTTAGTAACTAATAATGTATAATTTTTAAATATAAAAATGGAGTAAAATTTATAAAATTAATGGAAGGAAAAACAAATGAAACAAGAAAGGGTAAGTCCCCAGTGCCAAAGTGTCAAGGGGGTATGAAATATTGGAGTCCAAGGGAGTCTTCTCTGGTATGGTTTTAACACTCATGTGGAAGAGACCCTGTAGTGGATAAGTATTCAAATTGAATATGAAGAGGGTTCTTAGACGCATGAAAACAAAATATTTCATTACCCTCATGCTATGAATGAAGAATGTTCATGTGATCGTTTATGAGATACTAACATAAATAAATTAGTTAAAAATGGAATAAGGAGACTCAATAGTGTTTTGAAGAGTGTTGTAGACTATCTTCAAATCAGTTTCTAGCATGGAAAGATAAATGTTCTCAAAAAAACAGAAATCCAAACCTTTAAGAATTTCTCAGGCCACATCATGGATGGATTAACCTATAAAAAATAAAATAAAATAAAAAAAAACTTCACAGCCCCTATGATCTTGGATGATGCCTCACCCCCCCCCCCTAATTAGACCCAATGTACAAGAACCTTCTATATTAAGCTTCACACAATAGTTGTGGGGAGTTAAATGCAGCCACTTACCTAGAGAAAGCATTTGTTTAATGACATGAGATGTATAATGTTGAGATAATAAACAACTAAGGGATGGGGTATAAGGCCCTAGCCTTAAACATTACTTAATCTTGAGTGATTACAAGAATACACATTGAGGATGTTTTCTAGTTTAGAGTTTTAGAGAATTAGATCATAAATCATGCATTACATTCCACATTTAAACAAGGTGGTTACATCAAAGAAAGTATTTGTTTCATCAAAGGAAACATATTTAAAATAAAACATGGATTCTTTCTTGAAACTTACTCGATACTATCATCACATAATGTACCTTTCCCTTGACCTGTGAAAAACATTTCAAAAACTTGGGATGGGCATAAAATGCCCAGTAAGGGATATAAAAATACGGAAAGAAAACCTTAGTCCATGTATACATAAGAATCAATGAAATCATACTTCACTCAGAAAACATAATCACTTTAACATACCTCATGAAATCATAAGATTTATGAATAACTCATAGAAAACATAAAACATAAAGGTAACTTGAGGCATTCATAACATTCTTACGTAGGGAGTAACCCTCATGGTTACGTTTGGAATAACTATTATAGTATATTCCCTAAATCTCTTCGGAGAAACCTTAACGTTTAACTCGTTCGTGTTACCCAATGCATTGGAGAGCTATCTCGGGATCACTCTCCCTTAGTTTATCACGGAACCACCCGTCTTCATAAAAAATTCCCATTAACCATAACATAATCGTATCACATAAAACATGCATAAAAGAAAACATAACATTTCCACATTTCAATCACAAGATATCAATAAAACACATTGATATAATAAAAACATTATCAAAACCATTTTCAATACTAAATTAAAAATAAAACATGGTATTTGTTTTTAATTTTAAAAAAACTCATGGCTTGTAGAGGAAGTCAAAACTCAAATAATGGTCACGGAGGCAGAGAAGTCGTTGTCACCGCATACGTAAGACAAAAACACCCCCTTTTGTCATTTAGTAAAACACTTTGTTTAAAAAGATTCCTTTTGAATAAAATTAAAACTCAAACATTTTTATACACCGTATAAAACCAAGTTGTGTATAAAACAAAATATGCCTCAATGAACAGAGATTGAGACGAAGACCCTTACCTCATGTCCGACTTGACTCAATCATTCGTTAATATCCTGAATAATAAACTATATTTCATTTGTTCTTTCTTAAGAACATTTTTCAATTTCATTATTCCTTTTATATCACGTATTACCATATTATGAACATTGTGTAATTATTTAAGTCAATAATGATCATTTTGTTGATATTTGGTACTTGAGCCAAAAATAAACTTCTTATAATTACAAGTTGTTCATGTAGTAAAATATCAATTACATCCAGAATTATATTCATGAGGTAGATATCATATTTATCATATATATATCAGGTATATACATTCATTTATAATATGACATAACATTTAGAGGTAAGAAATGAAATTCACCATTCATGGAGACCGTAAGTCGTACGTATGCATTAACGCTACTTTCGTTTCTATTTCATATTTAATGGAATTAAATCATAATTATATAAAGGTATATTATAATTATAGTATAACATCATATATAATATCACTAAAACCATCCTTTATATGTCCCACATATGGCATTAATGAATCAAATCACTTTGAGGGGGCGGTAGTCAGCACTTCCTAAAATGAAATTATCACATTTAGCCATAATGGAAACCATAAATTTATGCCATAAATGAAAAATAATCAATCATAAGGAAAACATAAATATAATATATATCATATATAAATATAGGGACATCTTAATGGCCACCATTAAAGGTGTTAAAATAATATTGAACAATCATCGTTTCATGAGGCAGTAATTCACCACTCACAGAAACAGTATGTTATTTAACCATTAGACGGAGGTGTGTGTATGTCTAAATAAAATACTTCTCATAAAAACATCCTAGTATATTAAAGATACTATTGTTGTTACAAAATATATGATTAAAAGGGTTTAGGGGGTCGGAGAAGCAAAATAAAACAAAAGGACATAAGAGAAAACATTACCTTTAAATCGGGTAACTCCCCTTAGTTTGAAGAAAAAGAGTTTATTTAAGAGCTTTATGCCTATGTTAAGGCTTCTAGGATGAATAGATAGATCTGGAGAGATAAAATGAGAATATTTTGGCCGAGGAAATGGCTTGAGAGGTGTGGGTAAGGAGGTAGAGGTGGGGGCCTTTTATAAGATGGAGGAGGGGCACTCTTGGAAAGTCATGAAATGTTACATTATTATAAATTGAGTTTCGGATTTTAAAGGTCCCACAATGATATATTTCTAGGATCAGGTGATAAGTGTTCGAAATCAACCCATCCAATAGGTTTTGGACAAGTGTAATTCTTAGATTTTATGTTATCTTTTCATTTAATTTAAATCGTTCATTAATGAGGTAATCACTATATCATCATGGTGTCATAAATAAATTTATTTATTTAATGTCTAGAAGTTATAAAAAAAATACCATGATGTAGGAAATATTTCTATATTTCCAATGACTATTTATAGTCAAAGATATCATTTATGTAGACAAAATTAAAATATTTTTACTTAGGTGTTACATGCTTTTGTTATATTTTCCTTTCTTTTAAAAATAAAATGATAAAATGTCACTATCACACAAAAGTGATTCCATGGGGTCTCAAAGTTGGCACAAGGAATCCCATTGTCGGCCATGACAAAACCAGTAGAATTAGGACACATTATGGGGTCATTTTATATTATTATGATATTATTTTATTACCCTTAACTACCTGATTACTAATTAATCATGACAATTAAAGATAATTACCATTTTACTATTCATAATGTCCAAAAACAAAAGAGTATTAATTGCATAATTTGGACCTTATGATTACAAATATGGAATCCATTTTACCAAATTCCAAACACAGAAATTGTAGTAATTAACTTAAAAATAATTCTCGTTGTCAAAACAAATAGCGGGTTTTTTGGAAATAATATCTATCAAAAGTATGACACTTGTTTATGCCCAATTCCAAAGTGAAATTAATTAAAATAACCAACATTGGATTATATGGTAAAAATATATTCTAATTAAACTTTAAAACCAATTAAAAAGACAATATATCCATATAATTAAATTAGATGAAAAGCAGTTTTGATGTAAAATCTAGTATTTTTCACTATTCATTAAAAAATAAACATTGTCAGAAAAATTGCAAAAATTTATCCAAAGTAAATTTCAATGCCCCGATTCTAAAGAATAAGTTTATTTTTACAAATAGAGATTATAAAATTTTCAAAAGATATATTTAAAAATGGTTCTCCATCAAAATGCGGTAAAACAATCTTTTAAAAATATTATAGAATTCTATGCTTATGATTGGATTTATTCTCATTTTAAGCCTTTAGAACACTATCTAATTCATAAATAGACATAGATATGAAAATCAATAATGCATTACTTACTTGGTATGTTACATCTTTCCCCCCTTTAGAAAATTTCATCCCCTCAATTTATTTGCATATCGAATATGTGGGGGTATTTATCCCTCATTGCATTTTCATATTCCCATGTTGCCTCTTAAATCATGTGGTTTTTTCACAAAACATTTACTTGATGAATCACCCTATTCCACAATACATGATCCCTATGGAAAAGAATCTGGACCTGTTTCTCCTCATAAGATAGATTCTCTTCCATTTGAACTACCTCTGGACTCAAAACATGAGATGGATATGGCATGTACTTCCTTAACATTAAAACATGAAAAACATTGTGTACCTGAGATAAACTTGGAGGTAAAACCACTCAGTATTAAACTGATCCAACTCTCTCCAGAATTTCATAAGGTCCAATGAACCTTGGACTCAGCTTTCCTTTCTTACCAAATCGCATCACACTTTTCCATGGTGAAACTTTGAGGAAGACATGATCACTTACCACAAAAGAGAGATCCTTCCTCTTATTGTCCGCATAACTTTTCTGCCATCTCTGAGCTATTCTCATGTGTTTCTGTATCATCTGAACTTTTTCTGCCAACTATTCTACAAATTCTGGTCCCATCAACTTCCTTTCACCTACTTCATCCCAAAAAGCTGTACTTCGACACCGCTTCCCATATAATTCCTCAAATGGTGACATCTGTATAATAGAATGAAAAGTGTTATTATAAGAAAACTCAAGAAAAGAAAGATGTTGGTACCAAATTCCTTGATAATCCATTGAACAAGCACGTATCTTATCCTCCAATGTCCAAATTGTTCGTTCTGACTGCCCATCTGATTGAGGATGAAAAGTTGTATGAAGATTTAATTTAGTACCCAATGACTTCTGAAGGCCTTTACAAAAGTTAGAAGTAAACCTGAGATCACGATCATATAAAATGGAGAGGGGAAATCCATGTAACCTGACTATATCTTTAAGATAAAAACTATAAAGTTGATCTAGGGAGAAAGTATCTCGTATAGCAAGGAAATGAGCAGGTTTAGTCAAGCGATCAACAATAACCCAGATTTCATTATTACCTCGAGCTGTCTTCGACAATCCCACAATGAAGTCCATGGATATATTCTCCCATTTCCTCTCTGGAACTGGTAAAGGCTGAAGCAACCCTTTTGGTAACATCCTCTCTACTTTAACCTGTATACAAGTCAAACACATCACAATAAAATCAGAAATATATCTTTTCATTCCATCCCACCAGTAATAATCTAGAAGATCTCTATACATCTTAGTACTGGCAGGATGAACTGAAAACGAAGAACTATGAGCTTCACATAACAACTCTCTCTTTAACTGTGAATCACAAGGCACACCCAATCTCTTCTCAAATCTCAAAACACAATCATTATAAATGTTTTATTTAGGTAACATACCCTTCTGAACCAGCTCTACCTTTTTCTGCAACTCAAAGTCTTGCTTTTGAGCTTGATTAAATCTGTCTGATAGAGAAGATTTCACTGATACCTGAAACACAATAGAAGAACTTCCTGGACCAACAACTTCTATGCCAAATTTCATCAAATCCTTAACCAAAGGATCACGTTCCAAATGTAACATGGTTAATGAAGCATTAATTTTTCTACTCAATGCATCAGACACATTATTTTCTTTTCTCAGATGGTAATGAATTGTACAATCATAATCCTTGATTAATTCCAGACATCTCCTCTGTCTCATGTTCAATTATTTCTGAGTGAATATATACATTAAAATTTTGTGATCGGTATATATTTCACACTTTACTTCATACAAATTATGCCACCAAATTTTTAAAGTGAAAACCACAACAGCAAATTCCAAATCCTGTGTAGGATCATTTACCTATTGAGTTTTCAACTGAAGTGAAGCCTAAGAAATTACTTGATCATTCTACAATAGGACGCAATCAATTCCTTTCAATGAATCATCACAGTAGATAACAAACTCACCATTCCAGGAAGGTAGTTCCAAAACTGGAGCATTCACCGATATTCTTTTCAATTACAAGAAAACATTCATCACATTCTTTTGTCCAGATAAACTTAACACCCTTCCGAGTTAGCTTAGTCATTGGACTAAATAACTGTAAATTTTTTTTAACAAACCTTCAGTAATATCCTTCCAAACCAAGAAAACTACGAATCTTGGTTACATTTTTGGGTCTTTCAAACTCTTCAACAACCTTTGTTTTTGTAGGATCAACAGTTATTCTATCTTTAGAAACAATGTGACCAAGGAAGGAAATTTGTTGCAACCAAAACTCACACTTTAAGAATTTCCCATCCAATTTATTTTCTTTTATGGTTTGAAAAATAACCCTTAAATGACTTTCATTCTCCTATTTACTTTTATAAAACACCAAAATATCATCAATGAAAACAACCAAAAACATATCTAAGAACTCATGGAAAATTCTATTAATAAGTTCCACGAATATAGTAGGTGCATTGGTTAACCCAAAAGGCATTACTAAAAATTAATAATGGCCATATCTTGTACGAAACGAGGTCTTCAGAATATCTTCTTCCTTTACCTTCAATTGATGGTACCCCGATCTCAGGCCAATCTTTGAAAAATACTGAGCTCCCTAGAGCTGATCAAACAAATCATCGATATGAGGTAAAGGATATTGGTTCTTAACAGTGATGTTATTCAAGGCTCTATAATCAATGCAAAGTCTCATTGAACCATCTTTCTTTTTAAGAAATAAGACAGGATCACCCAATGGTGATGTTCTAGGTTGAATGAAACCTTTCTCTAATAAATCTTACAATTTCTCCTTCAACTCTACAAGTTCAATTTGATCCATTCGATAAGGGGGTTTTGAAATTGACTTAGCATCAAAAACTTAGTCAATAGTAAATTCAACTTCGCGATTTGGTATTATTCCAGTAAACTCGTCAGGAAAAACATCAGGATACTCATTTACCACTGGCACATCATTAATCTGAACAGTTCATTTGTTTTCAACAATATGTGCAAGGTAACATTCATTTCCGTCTTTTAAAAGTTTCTCAGCCTCTTGAAATGTTATCAACAGTAAGGGTTCATTCTTTTACACAAACTGAATGCCTTTCTGAAAAGAAACTTCTTTAGCCTTACAATCAATCTTATCATGGTAAACAGAGAGCCAATCCATACCCAGGATAACATCAAACTCTACTAGATGTAAAACAATAAGGTTTGAAAGTAGGTTATTTCCACATATAAGGATAGGAAGATTCATGTAAATTCTTTTTTCCTCAACATTTCCCCCGGGTGTTTTTACCACAAGTTCAGAAGTCATTTTTTGAGATGGAATTCCAATTTACTAGAAACGTTTTCAGAGATGAATGAAAGTGTAGACCCTGAGTCGAACAACACATTGGAATAATCTAGAAAAAACAAACAAAGTACATGATACCACTTCATCTGATTTCCCAAAATCTGCTGAAGTAGTTGCAAAGGATTTCACCACACCTTTCTGCTTGTATAATGACTACTTCCCATCATATGAACTCTTCTTCAAACACTCATTTGCATAATGACCCATCACATTGCACTTGAAACATTTCACTAACTATAAATCAAATTTGGTCTTACCATATCCCTGATCTTTTTCAGTGTAATCACGAGCCTTATGTCCCATCTTACCACATCGGTAGCACTTTCCATAATTCAAAAGATATTCCCCAGCATGCTTTTTACCACATTTTTCACAAACTGAAAACATAGTTTTCTTACCACCAGTCCTTTCTGAAGGACTCTTCCCTTTCTCCTGCCACCTCGGTCTCTTCTTCTGTTGGTTGTTATAGAACACTTGATCATCAACAAACTCGATTTCCACCTTCTAAGCATATCGGACAAGCTTTTCATAACTTTTGAACTCACGAGAAGCTAATGCCCTTCGATATTTTGGCTTTAATCCTGAGTAAAAATGATTGATTTTACTATCAAGGTCTCGGATAAAATTTGGAGCATACCTTACCAATCGAGTGAACTTTTCATCACAAGAATCCATTGAGTCATCCTTTTGCCTCAATTCCAAGAATTGTTTTCCCTCCTAAGTCGAACAGCCTTAGGAAAATATTTCTCAAGAAACATTCCTTTGAATTCATCCCAGTCAAGAGAATCAATCTCATTAGTGTCCCTGATATTTTTAACCATCGACCACCAAAAGATAAACAGCAAGACTAACCTTTTCATTATCTGAACACCCCATGACATCGAAAATCTTCTCCAGTGATTTAATCCACCCTTTAACTAGCACAGGGTTAGATGATCCTCTGAATGATTTGGGATGTTGCCTCGTGAAATGTCACACCACTAACATGTTCCACTGCGGTTGATCTAGATAATCTCATGCATGTAAACCACCACCATTTATCGCTTGAGTCAATTGTGCCATTACTTCAACAAACTGTTCAGTTCCAATTCCGACCATCTCAGGATGCTGATTTGGAAGGTCATTTCCTTCTGTATGCCTTCCTAGCACTGCTTCCCTATTTCCTCTACGGAAAAACATTCTAAACAAACATGTCTTAGATGAAGCAATATGTTAATCTTCAAATTCTATTTCATTCCAATTTGACCACAAAAAAATATATTTTTGGATACTCATTTAATAGAATTATAACTCCTAAAGATATCTAAATCGACCCTTGATGCCAACTATAAGGCCCTAGCCTTAAACATTACTTAATCTTGAGTTATTATAAGAATACACATCGAGGATCTTTTCAGGTTTAGAGTGTTAGAGAATTCGATCATAAATCATGCATTACATTCCACATTTAAACAAGGTGGTTACATCAAAGACAGTATTTTTTCATCAAAGGAAACATATTTAAAAGAAGGGGATGATCTAAAATTGAAATTTTGATTAGAAATATAGTTATTTTTACATCTCAAAGAATTTTTTCCGTGTGTGTTAAAAGGTTCAATAAGTGGAATGAGTGATTAATAGAGCCATTTAGTATGGTTTTACTGACCCTCTTACAAAATTATAATAGTAAAAGTTATCCTTTACCCTACTAGGTAAGAGAGGGAATATGGTTTCCTATTTCGAGGGGGGTTGGTATGTTGTAGCCAATCCATGTATTTTTTTGTGCTAATTTCTAGAAACACATACCACACATCCAGCCTCAACTCTAATGATTTGATCTCCTTGGTAAGGTTACATAAGGTTTTACAATAGACTTCGATATGGTTACTATAGAATCTCAAAAATTTGATATAGTTATACTGTAACTATATGGACATATATCCACCATTCATGTTATCATTGTAGAATGATGATGCACTTGGTGGCACTATCACATAGTCTTCTTTATGCACTCATTTGAGACATGTTTGTGGTGTTTTTATGAATATGAAATATTTTACTATTAGGTTTCCACTATATAATAGTGGTATTTATACCTACCCATGGACATAGGAATCATGTCCCAAACCATAAACATATATATATCCCATTTTCTTTATATTATTTCTTTTTTCCCTTTTATTCTTATTTTGTGAATCATTAATCATTTTTTGTACCATGAATTTCTTTAAGAACTATTATCAATGGTTGAATTAATATGATTATGGATATATTTATCAAATTGATAAATAGTTAAAAAATAAGGGAAGAAGAAGATAAATTGCTTCTATGGAACTGACATTAGTTGCTAGAGGATGCATTTCAAATACTATATTTATCAAAAAACATTCTCTTTTTTACATTTGGTGGAAAACCTAAAAGAGATAGAGAAGGAAATTTAAAAGGTAATAGATAAAAAAAATTGGAATTTTGTGCATTAAATTGGAATGAAATAAGGTGTTCATAATCATATATTAAATGAAAATTGATAGTTTGATGAAATCTATTAGAAATATTTATGAGAAGCCTTCTACATCAAACAGATTGTTCCTATTGTTAGGATTATTCAATCTAAAAAACATTTAAGGGGAGAATATTTATGATCACAATAATTAGTTTAAATCCATCAAATGATATTTTTAATGTTTTCAAACTATGTTAGAAGATGAGGGGTGGTCATTATTTTTAGTTTTTTTGTTACATGACAGTTAATAATCTATTATAACATCGTTGGGTAGTTCTTTGAGGAATTCAATGTTGTTTTAATCATATGTGTGAGACCTGATCCATAATGTGGATATTATTATAGTATAATAAGGTACATTATATAGTTATAATATGAGTGTGGTTGTAATATTAAGATACATGAATAAATATAATCAGAGAGGGTGATAAAAATCAAAGGGAAAGAGTTGAGACAATGTGAAGAAGCTTGATCCAACTAGCTAGATTTATGGGAATAAAGGACATGTCAAGTAACGACTCAAGTTTCCTTCATTAAATAAAAACCATATTCAATATCTAAATCCACAAACACTAGAAATATAAATAAATATTCCATTTTAAGGATTATATATAAATTTTAGGTACCCCCAAAGAACTTAATATATATAATTTGCATGTATAAAAATGGTAAAAGAATTATAGATCTATATATATAATAATGTTCCCCTTAAATATCAAATAAATTAGTGTGGATTAGAAACTAATGAATTCACTCTTATAATGTCTAAATATTTTCAAGAGACATATATTTTGATATGAATAAAATACTAAATACAAGTTTAATTAGAAATTTATAGGAAACGGGAAGATTATAGATAATATTTCAAATGTTTTTTTCCTCACAAAAATCATTTCTCTCTATATTTTACATTTTTAAAAAAATTTAAATTTATAAATTTTAGGATTGTAATTTTAATAAATTAACATAATTTTTTGATTTATCTTGTCCATATTGATAGAATATTATTTTTTTATATTTTCTATAAATATTGATTTTTCTATAAACATTTCAAATTAGATTTTTCCTAAATAACATTAATTTATTATTTTTTTAGTAAATAAATATGAATTAAAAATTTATGAAACATTTTTATAAAATAATGTTTTATTTTTTTGTGATTTTATAATTTGAAAAATGTTTTTGATTCATAAAACCTTTTTTAAAATTTTTTAATTTATGTTATATTTAACTAAAATATTGATTTAATTGATTATACATTGTGTATTCTAAAATTATATTTTATAAATTATAACAATTTAATTGAGAAAAATGTATTTAAATTTTGAATCATTAGGCTAAAAGTACATAATATGGACCATTTTATTCTAGTTCATAAATAATAAATTTCCTATGTAAAAACAAGTTCAATGGTGAAAATAAAAATGGTAAAATGAGTAACCTAAGAGGTAAAGGGTCTTATGTGATTAAAAAATATTTCTTAATATTTTTTTGACATGTGTATCGACCTTATGTTTTCTATAATTTATTATTTTTAAATTTTGGATCCATTTCAGAAGACATTGTCTTTCCATTATAGAAATTGTTTGGGTAATTATGAAAAGGATACTTTTTCTCTTATAAAAAAGAAGAAATATAGACCTCACGTCCCCTCAAAATACCATCCATCAATGTTTAAATCCCCTTAGAAAATAATATAATCCTGGAAGGGAGGTATAAGTTCATAACCACTATTTCTTTTTTATATTTCATTGTATTATTTGTTCATAACTAATAATGTATAATTTTTAAATATAAAAATTGAGTAAAATTCATAATATTAATGAAAGGAAAAAACACATGAAACTAGATAGGGTAAGTCCCCAGTTCCCAAGAGTCAAGGGGGCCTGAAATAGTGGTGTCTAAGGGATTCTTCTCTAGTTTATTTTTAACACTTAGGTGGAAGAGGTCTTGTACTGGATAACTATTCAAATTGACTATGAAGAGGGTTCTTAGATGCATAAAAACAAAATATTTCATTACCCTCATGCTATGAATGAATAATGTTCATGTGATCATTTATGAGATACAACCATCAATAAATTATGTATAAAATGGACCAAGGAGACACAACGGTGTTTTGAAGAGTGTTGTAGACTATCTTCAAATCACTTTCTATCATGGAAAGATAAATGTTCTAAAAAAATAGAAATCCAAAACTTTAAGAATTTCCCATGCCATAACATAGAGGGATTAACCTATATAAAATAAAATAAAAAAATAAAAAACATTACAACCCCTATGATCTTGGATGATGCCACCCCCCCCCCCAACTCATTAGACCTGATTTACAAGAACAATCTATATTAAGCTTCACACTATAGTTGTGGGGAGTTAAATGCACCCAACTACCCAGAAAAAGCATCTGTTTAATGGAATGAGATGTATAATGTTGAGATAACATAAAACTAAGGGATGGGATATAATGACCCAGCCTAAAACATTACTTAATCTTGAGTTATTACAAGAATACACATTGAATATCGTTTCAGGTTTAAAGTTTTAGAGAATTCGATCATAAATCATACATTACATTCTACATTTAATCAAGGTGGTTACATAAAAGACAATATTTTTTCATCAAAGGAAACATATTTTAAATAAAACATGGATTCTTTCTTGACACTTCCTCGACATGATCATCACATCATGTACCTTTCCCTTGACCTGTGAAAAACATCTCAAAAACATGGGATGAGCATAATAAGCTCAGTAAGGGATATAAAAATACGGAACAAAAACATTAGTCCATGTATACATAAGAATCAATGAAATCATACATCACTCATAAAACATAAGCACTTTAACGTACCTCATGAAATCGTAATATTTATGAATAACTCATAGAAAACACAAAACATAAAGGTAACTTGAGGTATTCATATCATTATTACGTAGGGAGTAACCCTCATGGTTACGTTTGGAATACCCATTACAGTATATTCCCTAAATCTCTTCAGCAAAACCTTAGAGTTTAAATCCTTTGCATTACCCAATGCAGGAGCTATCTCGGGCTCACCTGACCATAGTTTATCACAGAACCACTCGTTATGATAAACAATTCCAAATAACCATAACATAATTGTATCACATAAAACATGCATAAAGAAAACATAAAATTTCCACATTTCAATCACAAGATATCAATAAAACACATTTATATAATCAAAACATTATCAAAACCATTTTCAATACAATAAGAAAATTAAAACATGGTATTTATTTTTCATTTAAACAAATTTATGGCTTGTAGAGGAAGCCGAAACTCAAATAATGGTCACGGAGGCGGAGAAGTCGTTATCGCCACATATGTAAGACAAAAACATTACCTTTTTTCGTTTAGTAAAACACTTCGTATAAAAAGATTACTTTTGAATAAAAGTAAAAGTCAAAGGGGTTTATACACTGTATAAAAGAAATTTATGTATAAAACAAAATATGCCTCAATGAAAGGATATTTAGACGAAGTCACTTACCTCATGTCCGACATGACATGATCGTTATTCAATCTCCTGAATAATAAACTAGTGTTAATTTATACTTTCTTAAAAACCTTTTTCAAGTTAATTATTCCATTTATATCACTAATTACCATGTTATGAACATTATGTAATTATTTAAGTTAATAACGATTGTTTTGTCGATCTCTGGTACTTGAGCCAAAAATAAACTTCTTATAATTACAAGTTATTCATGTGGTATAATATCCATTACATCCAGAATTATATTCATGAAGTAGATATCATATATATCATATATATCCATTATATACATTCATATATAATATGACATAAAATTTAGAGGTAAGAAATGAAATGCACCGTTCATGGAGACGATAATCCGTACGTACGCATTAACAGTACTTTCATTTCTATTTAATATTTAATGAAATGAAATCATAATGATAAAAAGGTATATTATAATTCTAGTATAGTATCATATATAATATCATTAACACCATCCTTTATACATCCCACATATGGCATTAACGAATCAAATCACTTTGAGGGGTGGTAGTCTGGACTTCCTAAAATGAAATTATCGCATTTACCCCTAATGGAAACAATAATGTTATGCCATAAATGAAAAATAAAAATGCCTAAGGAAAACATAAATATAATTTATATCTTATATAAAAAGAGTAACTTCTTAATGGACACCATTAAAGGTCTTAAAAGAAGATTAAACAATCATCGTTTCGTGAGACAGTAATTCGCCACTCACAGAAATAATATGTTCACTAACCATTAGACGGATGTGTGTGTAGGTGTAAATCAAATCCTTCTCATAAAAACATACTATTATATTAAATATACAGTTTTTGTTACAAAATAGAGGAATAAAAAGGGTTTAGGGGGTCGGAGAAGTAAAATAAAACAAAAGGACATAAGAGAAGACATTACCTTTAAATTGGGTAACTCCCCTTGGTTTGAGTCAAAAGCGTTTCATGAAGAGCTTTATTCCTAAGGTGTGGCTTCTAGAATGAGTAGAGGGATTTATAGAGATAAAATGAGCAGATTTTGTCTAAGGAAATGGCTTGATAGGTGTGGGTAAGGGGGTAGAGGCGGGGGCCTTTTATAAGATAGAGGAGGGGCACTCTTGGAAAGTAATGAAATGTTACTTTATTATAAACTCAGTTTCTGATTTTAAAGGACCCAAAATGCTATATTTATAGGATAAGGTGATAATGGTTCTAAATCAGCCCATCCAATAGGTTTTTGTCAAGTTTATGTCTTATATTTTACATTATATTTTCACTTTATTTAAATCGTTCATTAATGAGGTAATCACTACATCCTCATGGTGTCACAAATAAATTTATTCATTTAATGTCTAAAAATTAAACAAAATACCATTATGTAGGAAATCTTTTTATATTTCCAATGACTATTTATAGTCTAACAGATCATTTATGTAGAAAAACTTAAAATTCTTTTACTTAGGTGTTACATACTTTTGTTATATTTTCCTTTCTTTTAAAAATAAAATGATAAAATGTCACTATCACAAAAAAGTGATTCCATGGGGTCCCAAAGCTGGCACAAGGCATCCCATGCTCGTCCATGACACAACCAGTAGAATTATGACACATTTTGGGGTTAGTTTATATTATTATGATATTATTTTATTACCCTTAACTACCCGATTACTAATTAATCACGACAATTAAAGATAATTACCATCGTTACTATTCATAATGTCCAAAAACAAGGGCCTTAATTGAATAATTTGGACCTTATGATTCAAAATATGGAATCCATTTTACCAAATTCCAAACACAGAAATTTTAGTAATTAATTAAAAAATAATTCCCATTTTCAAAACAAATAGCAGGTTTTTTTGAAACAATATCTTTCAAAAGTTTTACACTTGTTTATGCCCAATTCCAAAGTAAAATTAATTACAATAACCAAAATTGGATTAAATGGTAAAAATATGTTCTAATTAAACTTTAAAACCAATTAAAAGGAAAACATATCTATATTATTAAATTAGATGAAAAAGAAGTTTTGAAGTAAAATGCAGTATGTTTCACTATTCATTAAAAAAATGAACATTGTCAAAAAAGAGAAAAAAATTATACAATGTAAAATTCAATGCCCCGATACTAAAGAATGAGTTTATTTTGACAAATAGAGCTTATAAATTTTTCAAAAGATATATTTAAAAATGTTTCTCCATCAAATGGTGGTAAAACAATCATTTAAAAATATTAGATAATTCTATGCTTAAGATTGGATTTATTCTCATTTTAAGCCTTTAAAACACTATCTAATTCATAAATATACATAGATATGAAAATCAATAATTCTTTACTTACATGGGATGTTACATCCTTCCCCCCATTAGAAAATTATGTCCCCACAATTTATTTACTTATCGAATAAGTGGGGGTATTTATCCCTCATTGCATTTTCAGATTCCCATGTTGCCTCTTCAATCAAGTGGTTTTTTCAAAAAAAAACCATTACTTGATTAATCCCCTTATTCCACTATACTTCCTCCATGTGGTCAAGAATCTGGACCTATTATTCCTTATAAGATAGATTCTCTTCCAGTTGAACTACCTCTAGACTCAAAACATGAGATGAATATGGCATGTACTTACATAACATTAAAACATGAAAAACATTGTGTACCTTAGATAAACTCGGAGGTAATGCCACTCAGTATGCAACTGATCCAACTCTCTCTAGAATTTCATATGGTGCAATGAACCTTGGAATTAGCTTTCCTTTCTTACCAAATCGCATCACACTTTTCCATGGTGATGTTATGGGTAAGACATGATCACCTACCTAAAAAAGAGAGATCCTTCCTCTTGTTGTCCGCATAACTTTTCTGCCTACTCTGAGCTGTTCTCATGTGTTTTTGTATCATCTGAACTTTTTCTTCCAACTCTTCTACCAATTTTGGTCCAATCAACTTCCTTTCACCTACTTCATCCCAAAAATCTAGAGTTCGACACTGCTTCCCATATAATGCCTCAAATGGTTCCATCTATATACTAGAATGAAAACTGTTATTATAAAAAAACTCAATCAAAGAAAGATGATGGTCCCACCTTCCCTCATAATCCATCGAACAACCACATAGCATATCCTCCAATGTCTGAATTGTTCATTCTGACTGCCCATCTAATTGATGATGAAAAGTTGTACTAAAATTTAGTTCAGTACCCAACGACTTCTGAAGGCCTTTCCAAAAGTTAGAAGTAAACCCGAGATCACGATCAGATACAATGGAGAGGGGAACTCCATGTAACCTGAATATATCGTTAAGATAAAAATGAAAAAGTTGATCTAGGGATAAAGTATCTCATATAGAAAGGAAATGAGCAGATTTAGTCAAGCGATCAACAAAAACCCATATTGCATTATTACCTCGAGGTGTCTTCGGCAATCCCACAACGAAGTCCATGGATATATTTTCACATTTCTACTCCGGCACTAGTAAGGGATGAAGCAACCCTTTGGTAACTTCCACTATTCTTTAACCTATTGACATGTCAAACACTTCACAGTAAAATCATCAATATCTCTTTTCATTCCATCCCACCAGTAATACTCCCAAACATCTCTATACATCTTAGTACATCCAGGATGAACAGAAAACGGAGAGCTATGAGATTCATATAACAACTCTCTCTTCAACTGTGAATCACAAGTCACACACAATATCTTCCCAAATATCAAAACACAATCATTATCAATGTTGAATTCAGGTAACATACTCTTATGAACCAGCTCTACCTTTTTCTGTAACTCACTGTCTTGCTTCTGATCTTGTTTAATTCTGTCTGATAGAGAAGATTTCACTAATACCTGAAACAAAACAAACGAACTTCATAAACCAACAACTTCTTATGCCAAAGTTCATCAAATCATTAACCAAAGTATCATGTTGCAAATATAACACGGTTAATGAAGCATTACTTTTTCGACTCAAAGAATCAGCCACTTTATTCTCTTTTCCCAGATGGTAATGAATTGTATAATCACAGTCCTTGATTAATTCCAGTAATATCCACTATCTCATGTTCAATTATTTCTAATTGAATATATACTTTAAACTTTTGTGATCAGTATATATTTCACACTTTACTCTATAAAAATGATGCCTCCAAATTTTTAAAGCGAAAACCATAACAGCTAATTCCAAATCATGTGTAGGGTAATTTTTTCATTAGTTTTCAACTGATGTGAAGCCTTAGCAATTACCTGATCATTCTGCTTTATAATGCAACCAAGTCCTTTCAATGAAGCATCCTTGTAGGTAACAAACTAACCATTCCTAGAAGGAAGTGCCAAAATAAAATCATTCCCCAATATTCTTTTCAATTCCTGAAAACAATCATCACATTCTTTTGTCCAGATAAACATAACACCCTTCCAAGTTAGCTTAGTCATGGGACTAGATAACCGTGAAATTTCATTAACAAACCATCAGTAATAGCTAGCCAAACCAAGAAAACTACGAATCTCAGTTACATTTGTGGGTCTTGGAATCTCTTCAACAACCTTTGTTTTTGCAGGGTCAATAGTTATTCCACCTTTAGAAACAATGTGACCAAATAAGGAAACTTGTTGCAACCAAAACTCTCACTTTCTGAATTTCCCATACAATTTATTTTCTTTTAAGGTTTGAAAAATAACCCTTAAATGACTTTAATGTTCCTCTTTACTTTTAGAAAACACCAAAATATCATCAATGAAAAAAACAAAAAACTTATCAAAGAACTGATGGAAAATTATATTAATAAGGTCCGTCAATACATCAGGTGCTTTGGTTAACCCAAAAGGCATTACTACAAATTCATAATGGCCATATCTTGTACTAAAATAGGTCTTTGGAATATCTTCTTCCTTTACCTTCAACTGACGGTACCACAATCTCAGGTCATTCTTTGAAAAATACTGAGCTCCATGGAGCTGATCAAACAAATCATCGATATGAGGAAAAGGATATTTGTTCTTAACAGTGATGTTATTCAAGGCTCTATAATCGATGCAATGTCTCATTGAACCATCTTTATTTTTAAGAAATAAGATAGGAGAACCCCATGGTGATGTGCTAGGTGGAATGACACCTTTTTCTAATAAATCTTACAATTTCTCCTCCAACTCTAAAAGTTCAATTTGAGCCATTCGATAAGGGGATTTGAAATTGTCTTAGCATCAGAAACTAAGTCAACAGTAAATTCAACTTCCCGATCTGGTATTATTCCAGGAAACTCCTCAGGAAAAACATCAGGATACTCATTTACCACTGGAACATCATTAATCTGAATGGTTCTTTTGTTTCAAACAATATGTGCAAGTTAACAATCATTTCCATATTTTACAATTTTCTCGGCCTCTTGAAATGTTACCAACAGTAAGGGTTCATTCCTGTACACAAACTAAAATTATTTCTGAAAAGAAACTTTTTTAACCTTACAATCAATCTTACCATGGTAAACAGAGAGCCAATCCATACCCAAGATAACATCAAACTCTACTAGAGGTAAAACAATAAGGTTTGCATGTAGGTTCTTTCCACGGATAAGGATAGAAAGATTCTTACCAATTATTTTTCCCTCAACATTTCCCCCATGTGTTTTAACCACAAGTTCAGAAGTCATTTATTCAGATGGAATTTCCAATTTACTAGTAAATTTTTCAGAGATGAATGAATGTGTAGATCATGAATCAAACAACACATTGGCATAATCTGAAAAAACAAACAATGTACCTGATACCACTTCATTTGATGGCCCAACATCTGCTGAAGTAGTCGCAAAGGATTTCACCACACCTTTCTGGTTGTAGTCTAACTACTTCCCATCATTTGAACTCTTTGTCAAACAATCGTTTGCATAATGAGCCATCTCATTGCACTTGAAACATTTCACTAACTATAAATAAAATTTGGTCTTACCATCACCCTGATCTTTTTTAGTGCAATCACGAGCCTTATGTCCCATCTTACTACATTGGTAGCACTTTCCATAATTCAAAAGACATTCCCAAACATGCTTTTTACCACACTTATCACAAACTGAAAACTTAGTTTTCTTACCATCAGACCTTTTTGAAGGATTCTTCCCTTTCTCCTACCACCTTGGTATCTTCTTTCTTTTGGTTGTTATAGAACACTTGATCATCAGAAAACTCCATTTACACCTTCTCAGCACATCGAACAAGCTTTTCATAACATTTGAACTCATGAGAAGCTAATGCCATTCAATATTTTTTCTTTAATCATGAGTAAAACTGATTGATTTTACTATCAAGGTCTCGGATAAAATTTAGAGCATACCTTTCCAATCAAGTGAACTTTTCTTCAGAAGAAGTCGTTGAGTCATCCTCTTACCTCAATTCCAAGAATTGTTTTTCCATCCTAAGTCGAACAGCCTTAGGAAAATATTTCTCAAGAAACATACCTTTGAATTCATCCCAGTCAAGAGCATCAATCTCATCTGCGTCCCTGATATTTTTAACCATCGACCACCACTGATCTACTTCACCCTCCATACGGTAAACAGCAAGACTAACCTTTTGATTATCTGAACACACCATGACATTGAAAATATTCTCTAGTGAATTAATCTACCCTTTAGCTAGAACAGGGATAAATGATCCTCTGAATGATTGGGTATGTTGCGTCATGAAATGTTCCACCCCTTACATGTTCCTCTACGGTTTATTTGGATAACCTCATGCATAGAAACCACCACCATTTATTGCTTGAGTCAACTGTGTCATTACTGCAACAAACTGTTCAGTTCCAATTCCGACCATCTCAGGATCCTGATTTGGAAGGTCATTTCCTTATATATGCCTTCCTAGCACTGCTTCCCTATTTTCTCTATGGAAAACCATTATGAACAAACATGTCTTAGATGAAGCAACGTGGTAATCTTCAAATTCTATATCATTTCAATTTGACCATAAAAATTATTTTTGGATACTCATTTAATAGAATTATAACTCTTAATGTTATCTAAATCGACCTCTGATACCAGCTATAAGTTCCCAGCCTTAAACATTACTTAATCATGGGTTATTACAAGAATACACATTGAGTATCTTTTTAGGTTTAGAGTTTCAGAGAATTAGAACATAAATCATGCATTAAATTTCCCATTTAAACAAGGTGGTTACATAAAAGATAGTATTTTTTCATCAAAGGAAAAATATTTAAAATAAAACAAGGATTCTTTTTTAACACTTCCTCAACACTATCATCACATCATGTACCTTTACCTTGACCTGTGAAAAACATTTCAAAAACTTGGGATGAGAATAAAAATCTCAGTAAGGGATATAAAAATACGGAAAGAAAACCTTAGTCCATGTATACATAAGAATCAATGAAATCATACTTCACTCATAAAGAATATGAACATTAACATACCTCATGAAATCATAACATTTTTGAATAACTCATAGAAAACATAAGACATAAAGGTAACTTGAGGCATTCATAACATTCTTACGTAGGGAGTAACCCTCATTGTTACATTTGGAATACCCATTACAGTATATTCCCTAAATATTTTTAGAGAATCCTCAGTGTTTAACTCCTTCACATTACACAATGAATTAGAGAGAAATCTCAGGCTCACCCGCCCTTAGTTTATCAAGGAACCACCCGTCTTCATAAACAATGCCCAAAAACCATAACATAATCATATCACATAAAACATGCATAAAGGAAACATTACATTTCCACATTTCAATCACAAGATATCAATAAAACACATTGATGTAATGAAAAAATTATCAAAACCATTTTCAATACCAAAATAAAATTAAAACATGGTATTTATTTTTCATTTAAAAAAAGGTATGGCTTGTAGAGGAAGTCGAAACTCAAATAACGGTCACGACGGGGAAGAAGTCGTTATTGCCACATACGTAAGACAAAAACATTCCCTTTTGTCGTTTAATAAAATTATTCATATAAAAATATTCCTTTTTAATAAAAGTAAATGTCATAGGGGTTTATACACCGTATAAAATAAAGTTGATTATAAAACAAAATATTCCTCAATGAAAGGGGATTGAGACAAAGTCCCTTACCTCGTGTCTGACTTGACTCGATCGTTATTTAATCTCCGGAATAATAAACGAGAGATAATTTCTACTTTCTTAAGAACCTTTTTCAAGTTCATTATTAATTTTATATCACTTATTATAATGTTGTGAACATTATGTAATTAATTAAATTAATAATGGTCAATTGTGTCGATCTTTGGTACTTGAGCCAAAAATAAACTTCTTATAATTACAAGTTGTTCATGTTATAAAATATCCATTACATCCAGAATTATATTCATGAGGTATATATCATATATATCATATATATCCATTATATACATTCATTTATAATATTACATAACACTTAGAGGTAAGAAATGAAATGCACAGTTCATTGAGACGGTAAGCCGTACGTATGCATGAACGCTACTTTCATTTATATTTCGTATTTAATGGAATTAAATCATAATGATATAAAGGTATATTATAATTCTAATATAAAATCATATATAATATCATTAACCCCATCCTTTATACATCCCACATATGGCATTAACGAATCAAATCACTTTGAGGGGGCGGTAGTCCGCACTTCCTAAAATGAAAGTATCGCGTCTACCCATAATGGAAACCATAAGGGTATGCCACAAATGAAAAATAAAGAAGCATAAATAAAGTATAAACATAATATATATCATATATAAATATATTTAAATCTTAACGGCCACCATAAAAGGTGTTAAAAGAAGATTGAACAATCATCAATTCGTGAGGCAGTAATTCGCCACCCACATAAATAGTATGTTCTTTAACAATTAGACGGAGGTGTGTGTAAGTTTAAATCAAATCCTTATAATAAAAACATCCTAGTATATTAGAGATATTGTTTTTGTTACAAAATAGAGGAATAAAAATGTTTTAGGGGTTTGGAGAAGCAAAATAAAACAAAAGGACATAAGAGAAGGCATTACCTTTAAATCGGGTAACTCCCCTTGGTTTGAACCAAAAGGGATTCATGATGAGATTTTTGCCTAACTTAAGGCTTATCGGATGAATAGAGGGATGTGGAGAGAAAAAGGAGTGGATATTGGCTGATCCAATGGCTTGAGAGGTGTGGGTAAGGGGGTAGAGGTGGGGTCCTTTTATATGAGGGAGGAGGGGCACTTTTGGGAAGTCATGAAATGTTACATTATTATAAAATGAGTTTCGGATTTTAAAGGTCCCACAATGATATATTTAGAGGATAAGGTGATAAGGGTTCGAAATCCACCCATAAAAAAGGTTTTTTACAAGTGTATGTCTTAGATGTTACATTATCTTTTCATTTTATTTAAATCGTTCATTAAGGAGGTAATCACTACATCATCATGGTGTCATAAATAAATTTATTTATTTAATGTCTAAAAATTAAAAAAAATACCATGATGTAGGAAATGTTTTTAGATTTAAAATTACTATTTATAGTCTAAAATATCATTAATGTAGAAAAAAATTAATATTGTTTTACTTAGGTGTTACATACATTTGTTATATTTTCTTTTCTTTAAAAAATAAAATGATAAAATGTCACTATCAAACAAAAGTGATTCCATGGGGTCCCAAAGTTTGAACAAGCCATCTCATGGTCGGAAATGAAACAATCAGTACCATTAGGACACATGTTGGGGTCATTTTATATTATTATGATATTATTTTATTACCCTTAACTAACCGATTACTAATTAATCACGATAATTAAAGATAATTACCATCGTTACTATTCATAATGTCCAAAAACAAAAGAGTCTTAATTACATGACTTGGACCTTTTGATCCCAAATATGGAATCCATTTTACCAAATTACAAACATAGAAATTGTAGTAATTAATTTTAAAAAAATCTCGCTGTCAAAAAAATAGCCAGTGTTTAGAAACAATATCTATCAAAAAGTTGACTCTTGTTTATGCCCAATTCTAAAGTGAAATTAACTAAAATGACCAACATTGGATTAAATGGTAAAAATGTATTCTAATTAAACTTTAAAACCAATTAAAAGTTCAATCTATCCATATAATTAAATTATATGAAAAAGTAGTTTTGAAGTAAAATGTAGTATTTTTAACTATTCATTAAAAAATAAACATTATCAGAAAAATACCAAACATTTATCCAAAGTAAATTTTAATTCCCCAATTCTAAAGAATAAGTTTATTTTGAAAAATATATCTTATAAAATTTTCAAATGATGGAATTGAAAATGGTTCGCCATCAAAATGCGGTAAAACAATCTTTTAAAAATATTAGAGAATTCTATGCTTAAGATTGGATTTATTCTCATTTTAAGCCTTTAAAACACTATCTAATTCATAAATAGACATAGGTATGAAAATCCATAATTCTTTATTTACATGGGATGTTACATGGGGTGTCTTCCTACTTTTTCAACAGAAACCCCAAGAAAAATACTAGACTCCTCATTCTAAAAATAAGATCCATCTTCAAACAAGTGATACATCCATATCAAACCTTGTTCTGAGCATCCCAAATGCTCAGCAAACTAAATTACATCAAATTGACTCTAAATATTTCTCTGTATTGTTCTTAACCACTCCCTAAAACCAAAATTGGTGGAAATATCTGCCTTAGAGGTCTGAGGAATACATACTAGTAAACTCACCCACATATTTCCACAATGATTTAGCCTAATCATCTATAAAAATAGGTAATATGTAGACTCTTTTATTGGGGTTCTCGAATAATATGTACTTTGAAATAATGCAGATGTATTTCCTTTTGATCTCCCCATAAATGAACAATGCATGATACTATATACAGAAAATAGGGAAATTGAATTTTGTGGGGATTTATTAGCATCATATAAGATGATTCTAGTCATCTCATTCTAGTAATCTAATAAAAATAAACTTGTGGGCCTCAATAGAGAAATAAATTGATGATGAAATTGTAAACACACACTTATCATACTCATCAGTGGGATTAATGGGATTAAATAAATCCATATGATTTTTATTCAAAACAACTTCTGTGATGGAGGGATAATCATTGGCTTCTCTAAATGTTAATTCTAGGGTTGGTAAGCCATGAAAGTCAAGCATGGAACTAATCCAATCATCAAACATGAAATTGATATCATCATATCTGATTGTCCATCATGAATGGTACTGTATACATGGAATATGGATCATAATAATTTTCTAGATTTTAGAGACCTTACCCATCTATGAATGACGGTTATTCTCGTACATATCCTCGATAAACATGGCCTAAAGAATATGTCCTTTAATCACCTCCCAATCCATGATTTTATACATATAATTCATTATACCTACAATGCTTCCCAGACCTATACCTATTTGTCCCCTATGTTTTTTCATCTTCTCCCATGACACATAGTGATGCTTGTCTTCTAACTGAGCATCCTAGATAAATGTGAACATAAGTATCTCAATGTTCCTGATGATTATTTAATGAACATTGAGAATAGATAAGGCATTTAATGGGATGAAGCATAACATTCCGTTAACTATAGTTAATCTTCCTCTAAAATAAAGGAATTGATTTTTTCTATCGGTGATGTATGATGTTATCTTATCCACTATCTTTTCAAGATGATTTATCATAATCCCTACATATGTAATAATAGATTCTAAATATTCTATTAGTAATATTATTATATGTATTCTAATGTTGTATACAATAATGTAAGAATGACTCTCAAAACACAATATAGAGATATATACACTACTCTTATCAAGGTTGATTTTCTAACCTCTCCCTATACAGTAGACCTCATGAATATTACTAATTCCCCAAATTTATTTAGTACTACCATTTTTAAAAATAAACATATAATTTTAAAACATTATATGAGATAAACCTTGATAGTATCATTTAATAGAAATAGAAGGATAATACCTTAAATAATATTATCATTGATGTTTCTAATAAGGGAATCATGTTCCATGGAAAATAGGCTGGGTGAAAATGGATCCCCCAGCCCTCGGCCTGACCCTGATTTGAAGAAACCACAAATCCTTAAATAAAATTGATTTTATACTAAGGGGAAGTAAAATGTCAAAAAATAATGTCAACCACCAAATAATATAATCTCATGTTGTGATATTTCAATTGTATTTAACCCCATTAGAGCTTATCATAGTATTTATCCATCCACTATAATGATAATGCTAAAAAATTGGGAATTTTTATTGATTTTGATAATCAGCTCCCGAGAATTTCCAATGGAACCCTATATTGATTTGTCCGTAACAATACTGTGCTAGTCCTCCAAAATATAGACATGGAGAAAATTATATATTCTCTTAATGGTCAAAAAAGAAGGTGATTTATAAGAAAAATTACACAATCTACAAGGTTGATACGTTTTTGGAGAGGAAGGGCCCTTGAAATATGGAATTAAAACCACAATTGTAGCACTTTCCACATGGGTAATATCTACCCCATGAAAATATTTTACACCACCTCCATGAGATCATCCATAAAAATCTCCCAACAATCCACATAGAATGAATTTGGGACTCCATAAGGTCCAAGGGGACTCTCTAAATTGAAATAGAAAATAACCTCTCAATGTACTTTCTCTTATTGAATGAATTATAAAAAATGATTTTTTTTGATCTGTAACAACACAATGAATGACATAAAATAAAAATGCATGACTACTCGAGAAACCTTCCTAAATGAATGAGTTCTGTCCAACAAGAAGATTTTTAAAATGGGATTCCACCATACCTCTATTGATATTTGGGTTAATGTAAAATAAAAAATACTCCAAAAGGATGTTGGGACTACAAAACCATATTCTCTATTTGATGCACACTTGAAAAAGGATGTGTTCATATCACCTTATTTTAACCACACAACATTGTATTTCACTCAATATTATTGTTCTTACTTGATGATTATGTCTTTTAAATAGATTTTTTGTGGATGAGAAAATTGAAATTATATTCATCCCATCATTCTTCAATTTTAGCTTCTAACTACTCTATTTCTGATTTTTCCACATCAAAGTTTTGATGAATAGAAGGACACTTGTTGATCCCAGACTGCAAATATTTCATTAAATGACTCAATTTTTTATATAGGGCAGCCCGTCACCCATCTTGGACTACCTCAACTTACGAATATTGTACCATATTATGGAATATGTGATTAGACATCAAAATTCATAAGAAGATAAAAAAAATTATATTCTATAATGGATTCAAATTTGAAAGAATAAGAGGATGGTTTTAATAGGAATATGCGAGATGAGTGACATTTTTATTAGCGTAGGAAAAGGTATCTAATCAGTTCCTCGGGAATCTACCTAGGTGAAACAAGGCTCAGATTATTCCCCTCTGATTCTTTCACAACGTGAACGTTTTTCCCATGAATCCCAAATCAATAATTTTTTTATTGTACGTGAAGGAAGTGAACCCCAAAAGAAACTTCTAGGAAATAGGACCGCCGCCTCTATTTTTTTGAGTGTTCTAAGACTATGTTGAAATCCTCTCCCACCAACCACACTGACTCTCCTAGGATAAAGGAAATAGGATCTTTCCACAAAATATCCTAAGCCTGCGTATCTCATTTTGAATAAATAAATGAAACAACACATTGGTGAATGCATGTGGTAATTTCAGTAGTTATGAATTGATCAGATATTTAAACTTTATCTAAAAATATTTTGGAGTCCTGTAAAACTCATATATGGTGGTTCTAAATATATGAATGAATTAATTAATACATCATGATCCTATTAAAAATTTCTAAAATTCTGGAATCTATCTTCATGGATCCTAAAATAGAAAAAAGAGAGGATTTCTTGTTGATGATCTATTTGGAATAAAATTAGTCATTACACAGGCACCAAACCCATTGGAATTACTTATTATAAAAAACTTTATTGGAGTATGGGACATCTAGATTTAAATGCTAATGTTGAGGGATTATCATATTGGATAACCAAGGAGTGTGTCTATAGTTTATATTTATAATGCATGTGTATGCCTATTTGAGGGGGAATGATGTGGTCCATATATCAATCTATACCACTTGAATTATAACTAAGATCTAGGGGAAACAAAAGGGGTAAATTTACTAATAATGGGGAGGGATTATGATCCATAAATACTAAGGTTTCCACCTCTTCAGCAACTAGATACAAGGTTTGTGAATTTGGTTCCTTGACATCGAGAGAGGGTTGGGCTTTGGGGGGTATTTTACCAATGAGGCATGGATGGTTTCAAAAAACAATATAAAGGAATGGTTCCTTGGGAGGAAAATTCAAAAAAAATAGCATCAATGGTGGAGATTGATGTTATCTTATATGGTATATTTACCTTATAAACCAAGATGTAATTCTTAGACAATGAGGGTAATAAAGTAGGGATAACCTAGAATTCGCCCTATGAGAAAGATCAAAACTCATTTATGAATTATTACTCTAGAAACTGAAATTTTGTTTCCTACATATAGATATATAATTCCTTTAAATTAATAATATAGATAATATAATGATGTATA
This sequence comes from Viscum album, assembly GCA_963277665.1. Classification (NCBI taxonomy): domain Eukaryota; kingdom Viridiplantae; phylum Streptophyta; class Magnoliopsida; order Santalales; family Viscaceae; genus Viscum; species Viscum album. The sequence goes on along the minus strand of CAUJRU010000011.1, from coordinate 542,517 downwards.
TGGGTATAAGATCATTTTACTCTAGGATATAGAGGCACTATCTAGAAGGAGAATCTGCTCTATGATAGGAGAATATAAATCTATATAAACGTAGATATGAGTTATCGATGCATCTAGGAGATGAATAGTCTTATCATCCACATAATTAAAAGAAATAATTTCTCCCCCAATACTCCATTGGAAGGAAATATTATGTAATGTGAGAGGGATCCATGAAAAACTAAGCCACATTTTTGCTAGAGGTGGATCCCGATAAGACTAATCTCCATGAACCACATAAATTAATTGAACCACCATGTACCATAGAACTGGGATAATCAATAAAAAACCTTCATTAAATATTACAAGTAATTTCAAACTACATAAAAGGGTTTTTTATTAAGTTCCATGACACACGATGTAAAATCCAATATCCAGAATCCAATGAAATCAGTGAAGAATATGAGTGGAGGATTATCACCACTAAAGTGATCAACCAAGGTCCATTGAAAGAATTATAAATCTGATTCAAAGACCTATTTAAAAATTATAATGATTGAAAAAAACCACCTACTTGGATGGGAATATGGGATTTAGAGTGATCAATCTGAATGGAGAGAAACCACCAAAGATAGAGGAACGAGTTCTGAGGAGAAAGTCGCTCACTAAGAGAACCCTTAAAATCTACCATTTGGAAGACAGAGAGGATCCATGTCCAATACTGAATAGTAGATTCTAGGTAGAATAAGGAGTGAAAAAAGAGTATAAATAGTAACCAATGGGGAGGGTAACTTTGACTCTGGTAGGAATATTGTAGGCAGATCAACTTTTAATCAAACTTCAAAAAGAAAGGGTGTGTGGGGAGAATTTTCAATGTCGATAAGAAGCATTATCAATTCTCATAATATTTGTTTAATCTTAAAAAAAATTCATTTCACCGACATAAAAATAGAGAAACATTATAATTATTTTACTATCATGTTATTAGAATAACTTTACAAGCATTAACCCACTCCTCTTTTTGAATATGAAAAGTGAAAATGTGAAGTGTGAATTTTATAGAATACCACCACTGCGAATAAACATTTCATTTTCCATCACTTAAAAACATATATAATTATAGATTATATTGCATAATTATAAATTTTATATAAATTAAAATATACTTACCTATTATAGTCATATTTGGCATACACAAAAATTAATTATCATTATAAGTCTATCAATCAATATCGGTAAATAACCTAAAATTAGGTCATCAATGTTTCCATATTCATAAAAAATGATTAAAACTACCTTGTAATGGAATTATAAAATTATTTTTCTTTATAAAGAATAAAATCAATTAAATTTAATTTTTTTAAGTGGTTATCATATGATTAAAAAATATTATTGACACCGTTTTTATGGACCTAGTTAAAAATGATCAAGATTACTAACACCCAGTGATGAAAAGAAATTAAAACAATATAATACATGATTAGAATTTTTATTAATTAAATATATAAATAGAATTTTTTTATGAATAAGGTTATGAAGTAGGTAATTATAATTCTTTCCATTATGATACTTGATGTAAAATAATTTCATTGAGATCAATGTTAATGGTAGGGAACTTGGTAATTCAAACTCCTTTCTTTGAGTTATAAAATTTCTTATATAACCTCATTTTCCCATAAAATTAATTGTACATGATGTTATCTCATTATTTTTAGGAAAAATATGTTTTGAATCAAATCCATTTTCATGAATGGTGTTATTTTTATTTTTCTTAATAAAATTAGGATTTTTGAAAAGTGAATTACTATGAATTTTACGAAGATGAAAAAAATGTATTGAAACATATACTTTCACGATTTTGTTTTCATTTACCAAAAATAATTGATATCTAATGAAGTGATGTTTTGTTTTTCACCCTATATTTTCATTAACTATATGATTTTTTTGGTGATCAATTTTGTAGAACGTAATTATTTATATCATTTTATTATTCTATTCCATTTGGATGATTAATAAACCCCATTTTTATTTACATTAATTTTTTTTGAAATGAGAATTATTTCCAATTGTATGTTTTATGAAAAGTATTTTTTTCAATGGATTATTTATAGAAAGTGATTGATTTCTATTTTTATCATTCATAAAACCCATTTAATTTCCATAATATCTCTATTATTTCAAAAGTGAATGATTTCATATTTCACATTTAAGCATGGATGATTGATGGGTGGGGATCTATATCTCACCCTATTTTATTCATTAAAATTTTATATCTCATTATATAAATTATTCAAAAGTACATTTTAGTATCTTGTATACTTGGTAATTAATAGTGTGAATCATAAATGTAATATTCCTTATACCATTATGTGGGTGGTATTTGATACTTTTTCGGCATTATTTAATTTTTCTCTCATGATATAGATAAAGAAGTTAAAGTTTCCCTACACTAATTATAAGGCCCCAGCTTTAAACCTTACTTAATATTGAGTTATTACAAGATTACACATTGAGGATCTTTTCAGGTTTAGAGTTTTAGAGAATTAGATCATAAAACTTGCATTATATTCCACATATAAACAAATTGGTTACATAAAGATAGTATTCTTCATTCCCAACAATGGAAACATATTTAAAATAAACATGGATTCTTTCTTGACACTTCCTTGACACTATCACTATATCATGTACCTTTCCCTTGACCTGTGAAAAACATTTCAAAAAAACTTGCGATGAGCATAAAAAGCTCAGTAAGGGATATAAAAATATGGAAAGGAAACATGGGTAAATATATACATAAGGATGAGATCATACTTTACCCATAAAACATAAGCACTTTAACATACCTCATCAAATAATGAATAAATCATAGAAATCATAAGACATAAAGGTAACTCGAGGCATTCATAACATTCTTACGTAGGGAGTAACCCTCTTGGTTACGTTTGGAATACCCATCCCAGTATATTCCCAAAATCTCTTCGTAGAAATCTTAACGTTTCACTCCTTCGTGTTACCCAATTCATTGGAGAGCTATATCGGGCTCACCCACCCTTAGTTTATCATGGCACCACCCGTTTTCATAAGAATGACCAAGAACCTCAACATAATCAAATCACATAAAACATGCATAAATGAAACATAACATTCCCACCTTTCAATCACAAGATATCAATACAACACATTGATATAAAAACATTATGAAACCCATTTTCGATACCAAAATAAAATAAAAGTAAAACATGGTATTTATTTTTCTTTTAAAAAGATGGTATGGCTTGTAGAGGAAGCTGAAACTCAAATAACGGTTACGACGGCGGAGAAGTCGTTGTCGCCGCATACGTACGACAAAAACATTCCCTTTTGTCGTTTAGTAAACGCTTTGTATAAAAAAGATTCTTTTTGAATAAATGTAAAATTCAAAGTGGTTTATAAACCGTATAAAAGAAAGTTGTGTATAAAATAAAATATGCCTCAATGAAAGGAGATTGAGATGAAGTCCCATACCTCGTATCCAACTTGACCCGACCGTTCTTTAATCTCCTGAATAATAAACTTGAGTTAATTTCTACTTGTTTAAGAACCTTTTTCAAGTTTATTATTCCTTTTATATCACTTATTTCCATGTCATGAACACTATGTAATTATTTAAGTTAATAACGGTCGTTTTATCGATCATTGGTACTTGAGTCAAAAATAAGCCCTTTATAAATACATGTTGTTCATGTATCCATTATATCCATAATGGTATTCATGATGTAGATATCATATATGTCATATAAATCCAGTACATTCATGTATTTATAATATTACATAATCATTTACAGGTAAGAAATGAAATGCACCGTTCATGGAGATGGTAAGTCGTACGTACGCATGAACGATACTTCCATTTCTATTTTGTATTCTCTGGAATCGATTCATAATGATATAAGAGTATATTATAATTCCAGTATAATAACATATATAATATCATTAACTTTATCCTTTACACATCACACATATGGTATTAACGAATCAAATCACTTTCAGGGGGCGGTACTCCGCACTTCCTAAAATGAAGATATCGTGTTTACCCATAATGGAAACAATAATGGTATGCCATAAATGAAAAATACAGAAGCTTAAGGAAAGAATAAACATATTATATATCATATATAAAAATAGTGACATCATAATGGCCACCTTTGAAGGTGTTAAATGAGTATTGAACAATCATCGTTTCGGGAGGCAGAATTTCGCCATCCACGGAAACCGTATGTTCTTTAACCATTTGATGTAGTTGTGTGAGATTGTAGCTCAAATAAATCTTATAAAAACATCCTATTATATTGAATATACTGGTTTTGTTACAAAAGAAGTAAATAAAAAGTGTTTAGGGGGTTGGAGAAGCAAAATAAAACAAATGAACATGAGAGAATGAATCACCTTTAAAAGTGTAACTCCTTTTGATTTGAGCCTAAAGGATTCTTTTAAAAGGATTATTCCCAAAGGGAATCCTCTACGATGAGGAGAGGTATGTGGACAGAGTAAATGTGCAGGGTATGGCCGAGAAAAAGGCTTGAGGAGTGTGTGAAATGAGGTAGTGGTGGGGGCCTTTTATAAGAGGAGTGGAGGGGCACTTTTGGAAATCATGAAACTATTATTTTATTTTCAAAAGTGTTTCGAATTTCTATGGTCCCACATTGATATATTTCGAATATAAGATGATAAGGCTTTGAAATATTACCATCCAATAGTTCTTGGAAAAGTTTAGGTCTTAGATATTACATTATCTTTCCATTTTATTTTAATCGTTAAATAATGAGGTCATCGCTGCATCATCATGATGTCATACATCAATTAATTTATTTAATGTCTAAAAATTATAAAAAAAATACAATGATGTAGGAAATATTTTTAGATTTATAATGAATATTTATAGTCAAAAATATGATTATTATAACCCCTTCAAAAAAATTTTTTATTAAAACAATTTATGTTAGTGTCATTTTTCAACTTTATTTAAAAAAAAGGCATTAAAGTCATTATCTCACCCAAGTGGCTCCATGGGGTCCCCTAAATCGACCCATGGGTTGTCTTGGTCGGCCATGAAACAAAAAATGAGGGTAGGACATGTGTCAAGCTCATCTCATTTTATTAAAGCATTATTTTTTACCTTAAACTACACTAATTACCACTAATCGCGATTAATGAAAAAAAAGTTATTATTCACCAAAAAATTATTTTCATCCCATTGAACCACATTTTACATACTAATGACAACCATGTATGTCGGATTTTCAAAATTCAATACACATTAGTGGTAAACTTTCATTTAACTGAAAAATCAGTTTGCTTGATTACCACTTAGTGGTTTCACTATTCATCAAAAATTGGAGTTTTTCAGAAAAATACCAAAACTTCACCGTAAGAAATATTTGATATTCCGAATTCAAAAATGAAGTCTATTTTAAAAAATTCAAAACATATAAGTCACATTAATTAATTTAATAATTAATTCCCGCTGTCAGAGCAAATAGCGTGTTATTATGAAACAATAAGTATCAAAAGATTGACACCAGTTTAAGTCCAATTTCAAAGTGAAATTGATTCCAATGACCACCATTGGATTAAATGGTAAAAATATATTCTAATTTCACTTCTAACCCAATTCAAAAGATAATCTAATCATATAAATAAATTATATTAAAAAGCAGTTTTGATGTAAAATGCAGTATTTTTCACTATTCATTAAAAAATGAACATTGTAAGAAAAATACCAAAAATTCACACAAAGTAAATTTTGATGTCCCAATCATAAAGAATAAGTTTATTTTGACAAAAATAGCTTATAAAATTGTTCAAATATAGATTTAAAAATGGTTTGCCATCAAAAGGCAGTAAAACAATCTTTTAAAAATATTAGTGTATTCAATGCTTAAGATTGGATTTATTTTCATTTTAATCCTCTAAAACACTATCTAGTTCATTAATAGACATAGATAAAAATATCTATTATTCATTACTTACTTGGGATGTTACATCCTTCCCCCTTTAGAAAATTGCGTCCTCGCAATTTACTTACTTATCGAATAAATGGTGGTACTTATCCCTCATTGCATTTTCAGATTCCCATGTTGCCTCTTCCATCATGTGGTTTTTCCACAAAACCTTTACCTGCTTAATCACCTTATTCCGTAACACTTGCTCCCCGTGGTCAAGAATATGGACCGGTTGTTCCTCATAAGATTGGTTCTCTTCCAGCTGAACTACCTCTGGACTCAAAACATGAGATGGATCTGGCATGTACTTTCTCAACATCGAAACATGAAAAACATTGTGTACCTGAGATAAACTCGGAGGTAAAGCCACTCGGTAAGAAACTGATCCAACTCTCTCTAGAATTTCATATGGTCCAATAAAACTTTGACTCAACTTTCCTTTCTTACCAAATCTCATCACACTTTTCCAAGGAGAAACCTTGAGAAAAACATGATCACCTACCTCGAAAGATTGATCCTTCCTCCGGTTATTTGCATAACTCTTTTGCCTGCTCAGAGCTGTTCTCATGTGTCTCTGAATCAACTGAACTTTTTCTTCCATCTCTTCTACCAAATCTGGTCCCATCAGCTTCCTTTCCCCTAATTCATCCCAAAAAGCTGGAGTTCGACATCGTTTGCCATATAATGCCTCAAATGGAGCCATCTGTATACTGGAATGAAAACTGTTGTTATAAGAAAATTCATCTAAAGAAAGATGTTGGTCCCAAATTCCCTAATAATCCATCAAACAAGCTCGTAGAATATCCTCCATGGTCTGAATTGTTCGTTCTGACTTCCCATCTGATTGAGGATGAAATGTTTTACTAAAATTTAATTCAGTACCCAACGACTTCTGAAGGCCTTTCCAAAAGTTAGAAGTGAACCTGGGATCACGATCAGATACAATGGAGAGGGGAACTCCATGTAACCTGACTATCTCTTTAAGATAAAAACGGGAAAGTTGATCTAGGGAAAAAGTATCTCGTATAGCAAGGAAATGAGCAGATTTAGTCAAGCGATCAACAATAACCCAGATTGCATTATTACCTCGATATGTCTTCGGTAATCCCACAACAAAGTCCATGGATATATTCTCCCATTTCCAGTTTGGAACTGGTAAAGGTTGAAGAATCCCTTTCGGTAAATGCCACTCTGCTTTAACCTATTGACATGTCAAACACTTCACAGTAAAATCAGCAATATCTCTTTTCATTCCACCCTACCAGTAATACTCCTGCAGATATCTTTACATCTTAGTACTGCCAGGATGAACTGAAAACGGAGAACTATGAGCTTCACATAACAACTCTCTCTTCAACTATGAATCACAAGGCACACACAATCTCTTCCCAAATCTCAAAACACAATCATTATCAATGTTGAATTCAGGCAACTTACCTTTCTAAACCAGCTCTACCTTTTTCTGCAACTCACTATCTTGCTTCTGTGCTTGCTTGATTCTATCTGATAGAGATGATCTCACTGATACCTGAAACAAAACAGAAGAAAATCCTGCACCCACAACTTCTATTCCAAAGTTCATCAAATCCTTAACCAAAGGATCACGTTCCAAACGCAACATTGCTAATGAAGCATTACTTTTTCGACTCAAGGCATCAGCCACTTTATTTGCTTTTCCCGGATGGTAATGAATTGTACAATCATAATCCTTGATTAATTCTATCCATCTTCTTTGTCTCATGTTCAATTCTTTCTGAGTGAATATATACTTTAAACTTTTGTGATCGGTATATATTTCACACTTTACTCCATACAAATGATGCCTCCAAATTTTTAAAGCGAAAACAATAGCAGCTAATTCCAGATCATGTGTAGGGTAATTTACCTCATGAGTTTTCAACTGTCGTGAAGCATAAGCGATTACTTGATCATTCTGCATTATCTCGCAACCAAGTCCTTTCAATGAAGCATCACTGTATATAACAAACTCACCATTCCTGGAAGGTAGTGCCAAAACTGGAGCATTCACCAATCTTATTTTCAATTCCTGAAAACAATCATCACAAACTTATCCAAGAACTCATGGAAAATTCTATTCATTAAGTCCATGAATATAGTAGGTGCATTGGTTAGCCCAAAAGGCATTACTACAAATTCATAATGGCCATATCTCGTACGGAACGCGGTCTTCGGAATATCTGCCTCCTTTACCTTCAGCTGATGGTACCCCGATCTCAAGTCAATCTTTGAAAAATACTGAGCTCCCTGGAGCTGATACAACTTCATTTGATGGCCCGACATCTGCTGAAGTAGTTGCAAAGGATTTCACCACCCCTTTCTGCTTGTAGTCTAACTGCTTCCCATCACTCAAGCTCTTTGTCGGACACTCGTTTTCATAGTGACCCATCTCATTGCACTTATAAAATTTCACTAACTGTAAATCAAATTTGGTCTTACCTTCACCTTGATCCTTTTCAGTGTAATCACGAGCCTTATGTCCCATCTTACCACATCAGTAGAACTTTCCAGAATTCATAAGACATTCCTCAGCATGCCTTTTGCCACATTTATCATAAACTGGAAACTTAGTTTTCTTACCATCAGAATTTTCTGAAGAATTATTACCTTTCTCCTGCCACCTCGGTCTCTTCTTCTGTTGGTTGTTATAGAACACTTGATCATCGGCAAACTCCATTTCCACCTTCTCAGCACATCGAACAAGCTTTTCATAACTTTTAAACTCATGATAAGCTAATTCCCTTCGATATTTTGGCTTTAATCCTAAGTAAAAACGATTGATTTTACTATCAAGGTCTCGGATAAAATTTGGAGCATACCTTGCCAATCGAGTGAACCTTTCTTCATAGGCAGCCACTGAGTCTTCCTCTTGCCTCAATTCCAAGAATTTCTTTTCCATCCTAAGTAGAACAACCATAGGAAAATACTTCTCAAGAAACATACCTTTGAATTCATCCCAGTCGAGAGCATCAATCTCATCAGCGTCCCTGATATTTTTAACCATCGACCTCCACTGATCTGCCTCACCCTCCAAACGGTAAATAGAAAGACATCCTTTTGATTGTCTGAACACCCCATGACATCAAAAATCTTCTCCAGTGCTTTAATCCACCCTTCATCTAACACAGGGTCAGATGATCCTCTGAATGATGGGGGATGTTGCCTCATGAAATGTTCCACCATTGAAATGTTCCTCAGCGGTTGGTCTGGCTAATCTCGTGCATGGATACCGCCACCATTTATAGCCTGAGTCAACAGTGTCATTACTGCAACAAACTGTTCAGTTCCAATTCCGACCATCTCAGGATGCTGATTCGGAAGTTTATTTCCTTCTTTATTCCTTCCTAGCACTGCTTCCCTGTTTCCTCTACGGAAAACCATTCTGAACAAACATGTCTTAGATGAAGAAACATGGTAATCTTTAAATTCTATATCATTTCAAAAAAAAAATTGGATAATCATTTAATATAATTCTAACTCCTAAAGTTATCTAAACCGACCTTTGATACCAACTATAAGGCCCCAGCCTTAAACCTTACTTAATCTTGAGTTATTACAAGATTACACATTGAGGATCTTTTCGGGTTTAGAGTTTTAGAGAATTAGATCGTAAAACTTGCATTACATTCCACATATAAACAAAGTGGTTACATAAAGATAGTATTCTTCATTCCCATCAATGGAAACATATTTAAAATAAACATGGATTCTTTCTTGACACTTCCTTAACACTATCACCATATCATGTACCATTCCCTTGACCTGTGAAAAACATTTCAAAAAAACATGGGATGAGCATAAAAATATCAGTAAGGGATATAAAAATATGGAAAGGAAACATGGGTAAATATATATATAAGGATGAGATCATACTTTACCCATAAAACATAAGCACTTTAACATACCTCATAAAATAATGAATAAATCATAGAAATCATAAGCCATAAAGGTAACTTGAGGCATTTATAACATTCTTACGTAGGGAGTAACCCTCTTGGTTACGTTTCGAATACCCATCACAGTATATTCCCTAAATCTCTTCGGAGAAACCTTAACGTTTCACTCCTTCACGTTACCCAATGCATTGGAGAGCTATATCGGGCTCACCCGCCCTTAGTTTATCATGGAACCACCCGTTTTCATAATAATTCCCAAGAACCTCAACATAATCATATCACATAAAACATGCATAAAGGAAACATAACATTCCCACCTTTCAATCACAAGATATCAATACAACACATTGATATAAAAACATTATTAAAATCATTTTCGATACCAAAATAAAATAAAAGTAAAACATGGTATTTATTTTTCTTTTAAAAAGAAGGTATGGCTTGTAGAGGAAGCTGAAACTCAAATAACGGTCACGATGGCGGAGAAGTCGTTGTCGCCGCATACATATGACAAAAACATTCCCTTTTGTCATTTAGTAAACACTTCGTATAAAAAATATTCCTTTTGAATAAATGTAAAAGTCAAAGGGGTTTATACACCGTATAAAAAAAGTTGTGTATAAAATAAAATATTCCTCAATGAAAGGAGATTGAGACGAAGTCCCATACCTCGTATCCGACTTGACCTGACCGTTCTTTAATCTCCTGAATAATAAACATGAGTTAATTTCTATTTGTTTAAGAACCTTTTTCAAGTTCATTATTCCTTTTATATCACTTATTGCCATGTCATGAACACTATGTAATTATTTAAGTTAATAACGGTCGTTTTATCGATCATTAGTACTTGAGTAAAAAATAATCCCTTTATAAATATATGTTGTTCATGTATCCATTATATCCAGAATGGTATTCATGATTTAGATATCATATATGTCATATATATCCAGTACATGCATGCATTTATAATATTACATAATCATTTAGAGGTAAGAAATGAAATGCACCGTTCATGGAGACGGTAAGACGTACGTACGCATGAACGCTACTTCCATTTCTATTTCGTATTCTCTAGAATGGATTCATAATGATATAAGAGTATATTATAATTCCTGTATAATAACATATATAATATCATTAACTTTATCCTTTACACATCCCACATATGGTATTAACGAATCAAATCACTTTCAGGGGGCAGTAGTCCGCACTTCCTAAAATGAAGATATCGTGATTACCCATAATGGAAACAATAATGGTATGCCATAAATGAAAAATACAGAAGCTTAAGGAAAGAATAAACATATTATATATCATATATAAAAATAGTGACATCATAATGGCCACCATTTAAGGTGTTAAATGAGTATTGAACAATCATCGTTTCAGGAGGCAGAATTTCGTCATCCACAGAAACCGTATGTTCTTTAACCATTTGATATAGTTTTTTGAGAGTGTAGCTCGAATAAATCTTATAAAAACATCCTATTATATTGAATATACTGGTGTTTTTACAAAAGAAGTAAATAAAAAGAGTTTAGGGGGTTGGAGAAGCAAAATAAAACAAATGAACATGAGAGAATGAATCACCTTTAAAAGTGTAACTCCCTTTGATTTGAGCCTAAAGGCTTCCTTTGAAAGGATTATGCTCAAAGGTAATCCTCTAGGACGAGGAGAGGGATTTGGAGAGAGTAAATGGGCAGGGTATGGCTGATCCAAAGGCTTGAGGAGTGTGTGAAATGAGGTAGAGGTGGGGGCCTTTTATAAGAGGAGAGGAGGGGCACTTTTGGAAATCATGAAACTATTATTTTATTTTCAAAAGTGTTTCGAATTTCAAAGGTCCCACATTGATATATTTATAATATAAGACGATAAGGCTTCGAAATATTCCCATCCAATAGTTTTTGGAAAAGTGTAGGTCTTAGATATTACATTATCTTTCCATTTTATTTTAATCGTTAAATAATGAGGTCATCGCTGCATCATCATGATGTGATAAATAAATTAATTTATTTAATGTCTAAAAATTATAACAAAAATACTATGATGTAGGAAAGCTTTTTATATTTCTAATAAATATTTATAGTCAAAAATATGATTAGTATAACCCCTTCTTAAAATTGTTTTAGTAAAACAATTTATGTTAGTGTCATTTTCACCTTTATTTAAAAAAAGGAATTAAAGTCATTATCTCACCCAAGTGGATCCATGGGGTCCCCTAAATCGACCCATGGGTTTTCTTGGTCGGCCATGACACAACCAATGAGGGTAGGACATGTGTCAAGGTTATCTCATTTTATTAAAGCATTATTTTTACCTTAAAATACACTAATTACCACTAATCGCGATTAATGAAAAAAGTTACTATTCACCAAAAAATTATTTTCATCCCATTGAACCACATTTTACATACTAATGACAACCATGTATGTCAGATTTTCAAAATTCAATACACATTAGTGGTAAACTTTCATTTAACTGATAAATCAGTTTGATTGATTACCACTTAGTGGTTTCACTATTCATCAAAAATTGGAGTTTTTCAAAAAAATACCAAAACTTCACCCTAAGATATATTTGATATTACGAATTCAAAAATGAAGTCTATTTTAAAAAAATTCAAAACATATAAGTCACATTAATTAATTTAATGATTAATTCCCGCTGTCAGAGCAAATAGCGTGTTTTTATTAAACAATAAGTATCAAAAGATTGACACCAGTTTAAGTCCAATTTCAAAGTGAAATTGATTCCAATGACCACCATTGGATTAAATGGTAAAAATATATTCTAATTTCACTTCAAAACCAATTCAAAATATAATCTAATAATATAAATAAATTGGATTAAAAAGCAGTTTTGATGTAAAATGCAGTATTTTGCACTATTCATTAAAAAATGAACATTGTCAGAAAAATACCAAAAATTCAGACAAAGTAAATTTTGATGTCCCAATCATAAAGAATAAGTTTATTTTGACAAAAATAGCTTATAAAATTGTCAAAATATAGATTTCAAAATGGTTTGCCATCAAAAGGCAGTAAAACTATCTTTTAAAAATATTAGTGTATTCCATGCTTAAGATTGGATTTATTTTCATTTTAATCCTCTAAAACACTATCTAGTTCATTAATAGACATAGATAAAAAATATCTATTATTCATTACTTACTTGGGATGTTACACTAATGTTTTTTACACTGTTAGATTGTATTATTAATTCTGATTTTATGATCTCTAGATTAATGTTTTAGGTTATTTTCATTTAATAAACTATATTTTGTTTATGTTCTTGTGTTGTTATTTTGTGTCATTATGTTATTAAGCATTATTCAATAAATATGACTTTAGTTTTATGATTATTAATTATGAGGATATGATATTTATCTTATAATCATGTTTTTACGTGTTTTATAAACTCATCCTTGATTAAATTTTTAATAACACCATACTAGGTTTTAAAGAGTACCCCTTTCTTATGTTTTCATTTTTTAGTATTTAATGAGGTGTCTTGACAATGACATTATTAGAGTATGGTCTAGTGTAGTTACTTTAAATAAAAACTATGCAATTTATTTTCAAAGAAGATCTGTTTTTAACTATTCAACAATGGAATTATCCTATTAACCCATGTGATATTATTTCTTATAGAATTAAATGGTTATATCATATAAAAGATATAAAATAAATACATGTTTTTATTGGGTTTCTGTGTTTCAATTCAAATTCTGTGGTTTAATTACTTTTGGGGATTGGAGAAAGTATTTATAGAATTAATGGTGGATAATCTTAGTTGAAAAAAATAAATATGAGACTTTGTATAAGAATATATCATTAAAGTTTGGTAATGTGTAAATAAATTGGTTTTTCTAGAAAATTTATCCCTTTTTTAATACTAGAAAATGGATGAATGTTATAGAACCATTGTACCGTGGTGTAATTAAACAAAATTGGCCATGTTGGGAATTAACGCAAAAAAACATGTACAGGAAAAAGAGGCTTAACATCACTCCATGATAGAAAATATAAAATGATATGATTTGGTTGATCTCATATGCTTTATGAACCATTATCAAATGATTCATTAAATGGATACTTTTATGGATTGGGTTGAGAGGCATAAGATAACCCAAATTAATGTTAACTAGGTTATAATATGATTGATATAGTTTAAAATAAATAAATTATGGATTAATGTGATGATATTCTCTTGGAATAAAATTTAATAATATGGTTTGTGATTCATCGAATGAAGTATTTATGGATTAATTTTTTTGGGATAATTTTAGAATTGGAAACATGACAATTGTACTGTAATATACTAATGTACTACTAAATGAACTACTTAGAATTCCACCCAAGCATGTGGTCGAGTTAAAAATTGAACATATACCTTGATAAATTCCTATCTCATAGATTCAATATTTAATGTCACCAATTGAATTAAATTAAGTAACAAGAATCTAAAATGGAATTTTTATTATGGTTTTACCCATCCAATAGCTTCACTGTAGGGAAAACTGATCGTTTTTATTAATAATAAATATTGATTAATGTGACTTTTCTTTGACTACCATGAGCCTCAAATGATCAAATTTAATAATAAATGTTATTTAAACCATAAGGATGGCATGTTTGATTAAATTAGAGGATATCATTACATCTCAAATATTGTTCTTCGATCTGGATATCATATATTCAGGGTTAAAAAGGTATGAAAAGTATGAATGTATAGTGATTATATTAAAATAATCTAATTCCCTATACATCTATTTGGATATAATGAATAGAGACTTTAGTGGATATATAAATTAGTTTGTGGTTATATTTATAGATTATATTATTATATAACAAAGGGAAAATAAGTGCATGAGGATCATTTTCAAATTGTGTTAAAGACCTTAAGAAAGAAGAATATGCATGTCCAATTTAGAAAATGTGGATTCTTGATAAAAAGGGTATCAGTCTTGGGTTATGTAATAAAAAAAAGGTCATAATTTCATATCATTCAAAAACAAAAGTTATTGAATAATGACTTATACTAATCACTGTAATTGAGATAAGTAGTTTTCATCTATTTTCATGATATTACTAATGCTTTTTCTGAAATTTATCATGGATATAAAATACAATAAAAAATTTATCCTTGGGTATATTAATGATCCATTGTATAAAGTAATGTGAATAATGTGTCAAGAAACCAAAGAATAGGTTATTCACTTCTCCTACTCTAACATTACTCTATGGTGGGGGGGGGTTAATATAAAATGATTCCTTAAATAATTGATATGGATAAATCCTCATTCAAAATGAAAATTTAATAGCTTTTTCCTAATGAAAATTAAAAACTTATGAGAATACATACCCATCAAATGATTTAGAGATACATGTATCGATCTTTTCATTTGAAGATTTAGTGGCATTATCTCTATAGAGAAATGTCTGATATATATATTGATCATAAGAAACTGAAATATATATAATCACATAAAAGGAATGGAATATATGAAAAAGGATATGGTTGGAATTGATAACATTTTATGACTACTCATTACATTTCCACTTAGTGAATGAAAATAACACTACTAGAAAATTTAGTATTCATGGAGGGTTGATTCAAGAGACCACCATTTGGCGATCTCTATTGAGTACATTAGTGACCACCAAATGTCGGTCGTTGTATATTTTAACCCCCGCCCTCCTCCTCCTGCAACCCCATTTCATTCACCCTCCCATGACCCTACCTACATGCGGTGTCATTCTCCATAGCGCAGATGTCGAACAGCCCCAGCCCCGTTAAGCCCCATCGTCAACCCTCCCATGACCCTACTTCCACGTGCCATAATCCCCTATACTACCATCACCGAACAACCCAAGCCCTGTTGGGTGTCATCCCCCATACTGTCGTCGTCGAACAGCCCCAGCCCCGTTGGGCCCCGCCGCCGATCCCTCCCTCCTCCATCGATCTCCCACCCCCTCCACCCCGTCGAGCCCTTCTGCCACGATCTTGCCCCACCACCGAGCCTGCAAGCCCCGATCCCTCCTATCCCCCTTCAATCTCCCTTTGTCAAGCCTTTCCATCATTTTACAAGCCTCAACCCATCAATCCCACGTATTCAAGCCCCCTATTGCACATTCCCAATATCATCGGCCCCCTTTACCGGCAGTGAGTCCCATGCAGGTGATTTTTTCAAATTTCAGTTCAATATTATGTTTTCAATTTGATCATTAGGTAATTATTACATGGGTACTTCATGTTTACACAAGTCCAATATCTCTCTATACTCTCATAATCATTCAATGTATTTTTATTTTCAAGCCAGTATAGCATTTGATATTTGTGGAAGGATTATGAATTGGGATTTAGTTGCATCACATACATTATCTGGCCTTTCATACTATATCACATACATGATTTGAAATTTCTTTAATATAATTTAGCATTTTATTTTACCCGTAGTCTCCAGGTGAATTGTTCATTGATTTATTATTTTACAATTTTGAACATTCAAAACATTTATATGAAATCCTTTTCCTACCATCCAAAAAAATTATTATTTAGTCATATTTTAATATTTCACCTTTTTATTAATGTATAGGATTGAGGTGATTGTTGTGGATGTGCTATTTTTTGCATGACCTTTACTATTTAGTTTGATCTTATGTTTACCATCATTGATTATCTAAATCTATGTGCAACTTTTGGCATTTCATGCCTTACTTTAAATTCTTGTGTGTGATACAGCATGCCGAAAGCAACTTGTAATGCAGGATGCCGTATATGATGGTTCTTATGAAATGATGAATTCAATGTTTCTTATTTAAATTATGAAAATTAGGAAAAATATTGAAAATTTACAATGAAAACACAACTATCCTTGTGGTCAACAATTGTTGATTCATAGTGGTAAAGTATTGAACGGTAAAAGATCATTCTCAGAGGAAGATGTTTCAGACGATGGATTTCTTTTTGTCATTCTTATAAAGGCTAATCATTCGTCATTATATGTTATTTTTATGTATTCATCCTCGACAATACTTCTCAAGAATGTTCTTTCTTGTAGAATGCCTTTTCAATTTGAAGGCCTTTACTAGCAATGAGCATCTATTTAAAATGAAGGTCCACTGTATGAATTTATGTGTATGAAGCATTGTGTAACCCTCTATTTATTATGTCAACCTCAATAAATTTTATCTCTACCTCCCTCCCTCACCTAATGTTTTGGTTATGGTAGTGATTTACCTAATTACATGTTTTTACTTCATTGTCAGAGTACTTATTTTCCTTTTGAAATAATCTATTTTTGAGGTGGTGCAATTTATCTATCCCATGTATCATGATCATGTTTTTAAATTCATATATATGAAAATAAAAACTGTCATGTTTTTAATGAAAAAATGAGAGCATGAGTTGAAATAGTTGATTTATCTCAATGCTTGTTTTAAGAACATTTTCTTTGAATTTTAATTTATCCAGAACTATAATGCATGTTTTGACATATTGTGCTTATATTATTTTAACTATAGCCTCTTCAGGATCTTATATATATTTTTTATTAAGAGATAAAATTAATAGAAATGGAAATTTTGAGGGTTGAATGTGAACCCAAACATACTTTATAGGTTTTGGTGTTTTTTAAATGGCATGAACTTTACTCTCTTTATTGAATTTTTTAGTTTTGGTGTTACATTATTTTTTTTATACTTTTATATATTTTTATGTTGTTCCATAATATAACCTTATCCTAAAAGACTATGTTTCATAAATTATCATGGTGTCTCTAATGATCCAATCATTTAGTCTTGTTTTGAATCATTTTTCCTTATGTCGGGGTTTTAATTGCAAACTAGTACATGTTGTTGTCATGATATAAAGTTTATTTTATTTAAAATATTTTATACCATATCTAGAATTCCCGATTTTATTATTAGAATTTATCCATTTCTTCTTGTATGCATATAGAGAAAAACTATGGGCTCGTCAGAGGTTCCATCCAAACAGATTACTTCTTCTGTCTTGTGAAAATGCACCTGAAGTTCCTGAACAAGTTGTTTGTTATGATCTCTTGGTAAATGATTCTCCTTGTTTTTTATTCAAAATTAATTCCTATTTTCGATTCTTATTTTACATAATTGAAAGGGAAGCCCTTCCAATTTCTATGACATAGAAAAAAAATAAGGAATCAAGTGCATTATTTATTTTCTTGTAAGTACGGCATGTCCTTAAATATTAGGTGTGGAGGTCGAGAGCAGGGAGGGGTTATATTGGGGTTTAAATGATGTTGAAAACTTGTATGTATAATTTCATGTAACCCTTTAAAGCATTGAAGGTGGAGGAATTGGATCTCTTGATTTTCTATGAATCAACTAATAGGTGTGTTTCTTCTTATATCACTTCAAGTTTTCATTTAATCATTGCAGTGTGTGGCGTTCCGGAATTGAACGCCAACTTATTCTTCATTCATTGTTTCTTGTTTATAGAATTGGTCATAATGCCTAATATTGTATTTGGGCTATTATGTTTGATTATAGGTAATAATTTGAGTTTACATATTAGTTTGACTCTCTTATAAACCCATTTAAATTTAAATATATAACATACTGTATCATGGAAAAATATTATATGGGTAAAGAATGGTAAACCTGAATCCGACCTGAATATTATTCATATGTTGGACTACCCAACCCAATTATTCATGATGTGTATGAGCATACAGAAAGTCAATCGGACATTTGGCCTTTCCAGAATGACCAAATATTTGATTTTTAAAGGTTTTACGTCCATTAAAAAGGTGCGTTGGGGGGGGTCAAAATGAGCCAAACGAGGTCTGAATGTCCTGAAATCAGATGAAAAAAACCGTAGAGTGGATTTTGAATAAATTGATCATATGAAACAACAATCTAAGATGTCTATTTTCCAAGATGACCGAATACGTACCTTTAGTGTCATAAAACACCAAAACATGAATTTAACAGTGAATTCCATATCAAACAACCTTGTAATGACCAGAAATCATAGGAAGACCATCTTATTTTTATTAGTGTTTTGTAAAAGTACACGGAACATCAATCAGATGTTCGATCTATCCAGAATGATTGAAATTGTGATTTTTAAAGGTTCTACGCCTTTTAAAAAGGTGCGTCTATGGGTCAAAATAAGTCGAACGACATCCGAATGTCGTAAAATTAGATGACAACAACCGTAGAGTTAAGAGTGAAGTGGGTAAGTAGAAGGAACATAAATTTGAGATTTCGTTTTCCCAGGAGAACTGAAAATGCATTTTTAATGTCATAAAACACCAAAAAAATGCCTTTAACGGTCAATTTCATATCAAATGACCTTGTAATGACCTCAAGTCATATGAAAACATTATTACTATTATTCTTGATGTGAAAAATCCTATGAAATGTCAATTGGAAATGTGGTCTACCTGGAACTATCGAATATGTGGTTTTTAAAGGTTTGACGCCCATTAAAAAGAAGTGTTCCGGGGCCAAACCAGCCGAACGCTCTCCGAATGTCATGAAATCAGACGAAAACAATTACTTAGTGAACTGTCAATTAATCGAGTAGACGAAACATCAATATGATATTTTGTCTGCCCGAGATAATAAAAAACGTACTTTTAGTGTCATGAAACACCAAAACATGATTTTAACTATAAATTACATATCAAACAACTTCATAATGACCTAAAATCACATGAAACCCATATTATTATTATTCATGATGTGTATGAGATGACAAAATGTCAATCGGATGCCAGGTCTTCCCAAAACGACTGAATATGCGGTTTTTTAAGGTTGGACCGTCCTTTAAAAAGGTGCATCCGAGGGTCAAAATCAACCATATGACACCCAAATTCCATGAAATTAGACAAAAACACTTTAGAATGAATTTTGAATTGGTTAAGTAGACGGAACATAAATCGAAGATGTCATTTTCCCGGGATTACTAATTACGCACCTTTAGTGTCATAAACACCAAAACGTGTGTTTAACGGTCAATTCCATATCAAACATCCTTGAAATGACCTGAAATCATAGTAAGACTATATTATTATTATTCTCGTTGTGTAATACTAGACAGGATATCAATCGAATATTTGGTCTGTCCAGAATGACTGAATACGTGATTTTTAAAGGTTTTACACCGTTTAAAAAAGTGTGTTTGGGGGTCAAAATCAGCCAAATGTCATCTGAATGACATGAAATCAGACGAAAGAAATCATATAGTTAATAGTGAATTGGTTTAGAAGACATAACATAAATTTGAGGATTTGTTTTCTCAAGATAATCAACAATACACTTTTAGTGTCATAAAACACCAAAACAAGTGTTTAACGCTCAATTATATATCAAATAACTTCCGAATGACTTGAAATTATAGGAAAACCATCTTATTATTATTCGTGATGTGAACCAGTAGACGGAACATCAATAAGATGTGTGGTCTCCCCAAAACAACAAAATATGTGGTTTTTAAAGGCTGGACGCCCTTTAAAAAGGGGCGTCCAGTGGTCAAAATCATCCGAACAACCTCTGAATTCAATGAAATCGGATGAAAACAACCATAGAGTAAATTTTAAATTTTTCGAGTAGACGGAACATCAATACAATATTTCATTTGTTCGGGATGACCGAAAACTCACTTTTAGTGTTATAAAATACCAAAACGTACATTTAACAGTCAATTCCATATCCAACAATCTCGGAATGACCAAAATCATAGGAATACCGTATTATTATTATTCATGGTGGGTATGAGTAGACTGCACGTTAATTGGATGTGTGGTCTGCCTAGAACTATTGAATATGAGGTTTTCAAAGGTTTGACGCCCTTCAAAAAATTGTGTTTGGGGGTCAAAACCTGTCGAACGACCTCCGAATATCATGAAATCAGACAATAACAACTGTAGAGTAAATTGTAAATTGGATGAGCAGAAGAAACATCAATCTGATATGTCATTTTTCCGGGATAATCAAAAACACAATTTTAGTGTCTTAAAACACCAAAATGTGCGTTTAATGATCAATGCCATATTAAACGACCTCATAATGATCTTAAATCACATGAAAACCATCTTATTATTATTCATCATGTGTACCAATAGACAGAACATCAGTCAGATGTGTGGTCTACCCAAAACAATCTAATATGTGGTTTTAAATGGTTGTATGCCCTTTAAAAAGGTGTGTTTGGGGTTCAAAACTAGTCGAACAACCTTCGAATTCCATGAAATTGGGCTACAACAACCATAGAGTGAATTATAAATTTTTTTAGCAGACGAAACATCAACCCGAGATGTAGTTTGATTGGGATTACCGAAAACGCACTTTTAGTGTCAAAAAACACCAAAACATGCGTTTAATGGTCAATTCCATATCAAATGACCTATAAATGACCTGAAATAATATGAATAATGTATTATTATTCATAATGAGTACAGAAATATGAAACGTCAATTGTACGTGTGATCTGCCCAAAACTATTGAATATGTGGTTTTTAAAGGTTTGGCGCCTTTTTAAAAGGTATGTTTGTTGGTTAAACTAGTCGAACAACCTCCAAATGACGTGAAGTCGGACGAAAAAAACATATCTTGAATTGTAAATTGTTCGAGTAGATGGAACATCAATATGAGATGTTGTTTTCCCAGGATGACCGAAAACACACTTTTAGTGTAATAAAACACTAAAACGTGTGTTTAACAGTCAATTCCATATCAAACAACTTTAGAATGACCTAAAATCACAAGATAAATATATTATTATTATTATTTTTTGATGTGTACCAATAGACAGAACCTCAATCTGATGTACGATCATCCCAAAACAACTGAATATGCTGTTTTTAAAGGTTGGACGCCCTTTAAAAAGGTGCATTCGGGGGTCAAAATCAGCCGAATGACCTCCAAATGTCGTGAAATAAGATGAAAACTACCCTATAGTGAATTGTAAATTGGTTTAGTAGATGGAACATCAATCTGATATGCTGTTTGGCCAGGATGATCAAAAATTCACTTTTAGTGTCACAAAACACGAAAACCTGTGTTTAACGATCGATTCCATATCAAACGACCTAGGAGTGAACTGAAATCATAGGAAGACTGTATTATAATTATTATTGATGTGTAAAAGAATAAAACATGTTAATTAGACATGCGGTATTCCTAAAATGACCAATTATGCGGTTTTTTAAGTTTGGACGCCCTTTAAAAAGATGTGTTTGGGGGTCAAAACCAGTTGAACGACCTCTGAATGCCATGAAATTAAACGAAAACAACCATATAGTGAATTTTAAATTGGTATAGCAGATAAAACATTAATCCGAGATGTTTTTGGGCTGGTATGATCGAAAATGCACTTTTAGTGTCACAAAACACCAAAACGTGCATTTAATAGTCAATTCCATATCAAATGACCTCAGAATGACCTAAAATCACAGTAAAACCATCATATTGTTATTTGTGATGTGTACCAGTAGATGGAATGTCAATCGTATGTCCGGTCTACCCAGAATGACCGAATATGTGGTTTTTAAATGTTTTATGTACTTTTAAAAGGTGCGTTAGAGGCACAAAATTAGCTAAATTACTTATGAATTCCATGAAATCAGATAAAAAAAACATAGAGTTAATAGTGAATTTTTAGAGTATACGGAACATTAATCCGAGGTGTCGTTTGGTCGAGATGACTGAAAATGCACTTTTAGTGTTATAAAACACCAAAACGTGTGTTTAACTATCAATTCCATATCATATGACCTAAAAATGACCTAAAATTATAGGAAGACCCTATTATTATTATTCTTGATGTGTATGAGTAGATGACGTGTCAATTGGACATTCAGTCTGCCCGAAACTATTGAATATGTGATTTTAAAAGGTTTGATGCCCTTTAAAAATGTGTGTTTGGGGGTCAAAACTACTTGAATGACCTCTGAATGTGGTGAAATCATATGACAGTAACTAAATAGTCAATTTTAATTTGGTTGAGTACACATAATAACAATCTAAGATGTCATTTTCCTAGGATGATCGAAAACACACTTTTAGTGTCATAAAACACCAGAATGTGTGTTTAATAGTCAATTCCATATCAATAGAATTCAGAATGACCTAAAATCACAGGAAAATCATCTTATTATTATTCGTGATGTTTACTAGTATACATAACTTCAATCAGATGTGTGGTCCTCCCAAAATGAATGAATATGTAGTTTTTAAAGGTGGACGCCCTTTAAAAAAGTGTGTTTGGGGGTCCAAATCATCCGAACAACATCCACAATTTATGAAATCATATGATAACAACCATAGAGTAAGTTTTAAATTGGTCGAGTAGACTGAACATCAATTCGAGATGTTTTTTGGTTGGGATGACTTAAAATGCATTTTTAGTGTCATAAAACACCAAAACGTGCGTTTAACGACCAATTCCATATCAAACGACCTCAGAATGACCTGAAATCATATGAATGCCGCATTATTATTATTCTTGATTTTTATGAGTAGACGACACATCAATTGGATTTGAGGTCTTCCTAAAACTATTGAATATGTGGTTTTTAATGTTTTGACTCCCTTTAAAAGCATGCAGGGGTCAAAACCAAGAAAACGACCACCAAATGTGCTGAAATCATACGACAATAGTCATAGAGTGATATGTGAAATAGTTGAGTATGGTATGTCAATCTATGGTTCCGTTTGTCTAGGATGACGGAAAATTTACTTCTAATGTCATGAAACATCAAAACATGCATTTAACATTCAAAGATATATTGAAAAAGTCCTTAAAATGACTTGAAATCCAAAAAAATCTATCTTATTATTATTTTTGATGTGTATGAGGAGTCGATACATCAATAAGAGGTGTGGTATTCCTAGAACTACTAAAAATAAGGTTTTTAAAGGTTTTACACCTTTTAAAAAGGTGTGTATGGGGATCAAAAATAGTCAAACAACCTCTGAATGCCGAGAAATCAGATGACAACAACCATAGAGTAAATTGTAAAATGGTCGAGCAGAATGAATGTCAATGGGAGATTTCATTTTCATAGGATGGCCCAAAATGTAATTTTAGTGTCATAAAACATCAAAACATGCAATTAAGAATCAAATCCATAGAAAACAATTTCATAATGACTTGAAATTAGAGGAAAACTAGCTTATTGTAATTTGTGATGTATATCAGTAGACAAAAGTTCAATTGGATGTGTGGTTTGTCTAGGATGAACAAATATGTGGTTTCAATTTCATTTCAATTATTAGTTGAAATATTTTTTTTCTACTAATTATTTTATGAAATTTTGTGATGCAGTTTTATTCGATGATGGGTGTGGAGCTTGAAGGTGATGAGGCAATGAGATTTATGTTTCCATTATTTTAGTTATTTAAAAATATTTTTTGCATTTTTTAAATATAGTATTTTTTTAATGTTGCTATGAATTTTTTTAAAAAAATAAAAAACCTATAGAAGCTGCTATATGGAGGTCGTTATATACCAGCATGGAAGGTCTAAAGCGACTTCCATTTGGAGGTATCTAAAGATCATGATGAAGTAATCTATAGAGACCAACATATGGAAGTCTTTATAGGTAATCTTGAAGTTATCTATAGTGTCTGCCAAATGGCAGATGATAAAGGAAATAGCGACAGGCCTAAAGCGTCCCCCATTTGGCGGATGCTAGGCGGCCATTATAGACCTTTAGTGACAGCTTTTGGCGGTCACTAAAGGCCTTTTTTCTAATAGTGTAAGGTCATTGATTCCCTTAGCAGGAAAGACCATGCTACTCCATACATGATGATAATTGAAAACCCAACTAATACTCAATGATTTTTTAAGGATTAATCGTTAAGTCACATGGGGAGAAAATAAACCCTATATGTTATAAATTACTACTCAATACTAAACTCACTCAAAGATCATGGAATTTCAGAAAGAAGATGTATAGATATATAAAATGGTATCAAATATTATGGAGCTCATCTTTAATAAAGATTTATTTATAATGTTTTAAACCTATATATATGTCCCATCAACACTAAAATTGAACAAGGAACTTTGGTATGATTTTTGATATTGTTTCCTACTCTATTGATATAGGAATACACAAAATTTATAGATAAATGAACCAAAAAATATATTGGGATAACATGATATAGAAATTCTGGAATATGTATCTGAATGCTTGGTATGAACTCATGTTAAGGATGAATGAAAAAAATTAAGGGTATGTTGATTCCATTACCCAAAACAGTATATAAGTGGGAAAAATCAACATGGTATACAACATAGGACTCCCAGAATCTCTAACGTCTGTAATTTGTTTATGGTTCATAGTCGATCACCAAAAAAAATCAATACATTTTATTTCTATTAAGGAAGATTTTTCCCCTACCTAACTCACCATGATATATATGAGTGAAGGTGTAAGGATGAATAGAGTACCACTATCCAATGTATCTAATCATAAACTAAGAATTACCAAAAATTTCTAGATAAGTAATCATAAATCATTATAGAAAAAGATGAGTTCCAACACTTATTATCATCCTTGGACGGATTTCATCCTAGGAGAACAATTACATCTCTAGATGAAATATTCTTATCTTGTTCGATGGATTTCCAAATATATTGATATCAAAACCTCAACCTAGTAGAGTTTCATATAATAATACTTTTCAATATGGAATTATAATGGCATGATATTATACATTTTATGGGAAAAGATGTAGGACTCTATCATGTTGGGATGAAGTTGGAGAGAGGATGTTGATAGATCCAAACATTATCCTAGAAATGATAGAGAACATTCAAACCATTTTTTATAATATGAAAGTGACACAAAGTTGATATAATTGTTATGCAGATATTCATAAATATGGTATTTTTTTATTTTGAACATTGTCTTCCTTCAAATATCTCTATTGAAGAGAGTTATAAGATTTGGGAAAAAACTGGATGTTGTTTATGAGATACATCATCCCCTTCGATATCCTTAATCATATTAGGGCTGTATAATATCTATTAGAACTCCATCCACACCTCTCCCAAGTACATGGTATTCATAATTCATCACTTTTTTAAAATTATATACCAAAACATTCACATGTGTTATGCTTGGAATCTGTTCAACTTGAATATGAGATCATATATGAGGAAAAACTATTGGAAATTATGTATCAAAGAGACATGTTTTCTGGAAAATTAACACTCATATAATAAATTTTATGTGGAAAAATATAGGGAACAAAAGGATGTAATAATGAAAAATTACACTTTCTATTTTCTTTCTTGTAATGAAATATCAATAATGAAGTTATTTTAAGGAGGTCAAATGTCTGAACTTGAGTTCTCATCCATAAATAAATACTATATTCTATATATTTCTCCACAAAAACTCTAAAACCAAATAGATGTATACTATTATAATTTATTAATATAATTGGTAGATATAAACATTGGTAATGTAATTAATGAAATATATATACAAAATAAATACCACTTTAAATATCAACTCAACTAATACAAATATGAAATTAATTAAATGAATTTTATAAAAATAAATGTTTTTAAATAATAATATTCATTGATATTAACAAATCTTTAACACTAGATTAATTATTAATTTAATGGAAATGGGAATAATAACATATAATATACCAAAATTTATTTCCCTACAAAATACAGTTTTTTGATATATTTTATGTTATTAAATAAAAATAAAATTTATAAATTTTAGGATGGTAAGCTTTAAAAATAATATCATTTTTTCATTCATCATGGTTATATTATCTTGAGAATAATTTTTTATATTTTCAATATAATTTTATTTTTTGGTGAATAGTGAAAAATGTGATTTTTATAAATGACAATACTTTATGAACATATCAATATGGGTGTATGAATTTAAATTTTATAAAAAGAATTATAATAAAAAATATGCATCTTATATAATATTTTATAATTTTAAAAATGATGGTCTAAATTAAAAAGGCCATATTTGAAATTTTTTAATTTATGTTATATTTTTTAAAAATATTTTTTCAATACAATATACATTTTATATCTTAAAATTAGTTTTTATCACTTATAAAAATTAAATAAAAATTATTTAAAATTTTTATTCATTAAGGAAAAATTATATAATAGTTAACATTGTATTTATCATCAAAAAAGATAAGTTACCTAGGAAATAACAAGTTTCCATGATTAAAACCAAAATTTTAAAAATTGGTACCAAATAGGTGAAGGAACTTACATGAATAAAAAAAATTAAATTGTGTAGTAGATGTGTTTATTGAACTTATATCTTACCCACTACATTATCTCTTAATTTTGGATCCATTTTTCTTGATAGTGAAATCTCATTATTGAAAAGAATCAGCTACTTTCAAAAAATGATACTTTTTTGCTTATTAAAGGGTAACTCCACTCCACACATCCCCTCACAACAAAACCCATTACATTTGGTCCAAAATCTCACAAAATATCTTTTATAAACTCCTATAAACCATAATTAGTTTTTTATTCTATCAATACTATACCTAATCCCCTTTGTAAAGAAAATAATCCAAGAATGAGGTATATGTTCTTATCTTCTATTCTTATTTTCGATTCCATTAAATGATTTTATTATTCTTAATATATAATTTCAGAAAAAAAAATTAAAACAATTAGTATCATTATTATTGTTTTATTTTATGACCATGATGGTAAATTTATTAACCCCCCATCATAATTAAGAAAAATAAAACATGAATCCTGTTTTATGTGGACTATTTATTCAAAAAAATAAACAAGTTTTTTCATTTACATAAGAATAGGGGTGTTTTTAGTCTATATTTTATAAGTATATATGATATTTAAAATTAATATATTCATCATAATATGTTTATTTTTTGAAAATTTAAAAATTAATTTTTTTTATTTGGTAATCCCTTGATATTAATAAGTAACCTATAATTAGTTCATGTTAATTTTAATCTTCCTGAAACATGAGTAAAACTACCTAATAATGGTATTATATCATTATATGTATTTATAAAACAAAAAATTTAGTGCCTTTAGTTTTTCAAAATAATTAACTATTGATTAAAAAGTGTGATAAACATTTCTTTTATGAACCTAGTTCAAACAAGTCAAGATTATTAGCACTTGATGTTGAAATGAAATTACAAAAATCTAATAACTGAAGATTATTGCTTTTAATACGGTGCATAAATGTAAATAAATATGAATAAGGTTATTAAATTTTTAATTAATATGTTTATATTTATGATATATGATTTTAAATTAGTTCCATGGAAATAAATGGTAGAGGTAAAGGGCTTGGAAACTCAACTTCCTTTATTTGATTTATAAGGATTCTTATTGAGCTTCTTCTTCCGTTATTTCCTATTTTAAATGAATTTATCTTCATTATAGGGAAAACGAGTTTCTGTACCAAATCCATTTTTAGGAAATTTTCTCTTTTTAATTTTCTTAAATATAAATTATCCATTTGTAAAAGAGTCTTGTAAATTTGATATTCTTTATGTTGGATGAAAAATAATTTCAAAAATATCTTATCATGGTTTGGTTTTCATTATAAAAAAATTATTAATCTATTGTAGAGAGAAGTTTCATATTTCACACTACATTTTTCTTAATTATATTTTTTATTTTTATAGATTAATTTTTTTTGGTATGAAACAATTTAATACATTATGTAATTATATCCATTTGTAAATTTTATGAAACCAATTTTTATTTCCAGAGTTTATCTATAAATATTGAATTATTTCCACTTTTATGTATTATAAAAGTCAATTTTATTTCCATAGGTTATTTATAAAAAGTTATTTATTTTCATTTAGTGTTTCATGAACCCTAGTTTATTTTTATGGGTTTAATATGATTTGAAAATTGAATTAATTTTGTTAGAAAACATATGTATGGATGATTCAAGGATGAGGGAATATATTTACCTTCCAATCAATTTTTTAAATGTTAATATATCTTATGATAATTTATTTGTGAGTACATCTTAGTTTCTCATAATCATGGGTAGTAATGGTGTGTCTTGTAAAATTAATAATCCCTTTACTACTGTATATTCAAAATTTGAATGTCATTCTACATTATATTCATATTTAATCCTGGTTTGTCTGAGGAATGTAATATTTTCCTCTGATAATAAATCTATCATAATTAAAGGATGTTGTTCAATATGATCAAATTCAATCATGGATCGTGGTTTATGATAAATTCTTCAAATCCATATTATAAAAATTATATTCACATTTTAATATTTTATGGATTTATGTTCTTTTTCCATCTACTTTGAAACTCACATATGTTTTATTTTTATCACAGATAATGATATGATATTTCTCTTATTCTCATGTTTTCACATATTATTTTGAACTCATCCTTATTTAATGATTATTCACCCATTAATGATCATTTTATATAACTATTTTCATTCATTTTCATTCCCAAGGTTTTTATGATGAGTCTTACTAATGATATGTCAAGAGTATGGTCTAGTATGGTCCTTTAAAGAGAAATGATCTCATATATTATTATATAATATTATTATATATCTGTTATTCAAATAAGATGAACCTATCAGTCCAAGGGATAATATTATTTATGAAATGAAATTTTTATATCAATTAAACATATAAAATAAGAAAATGATTAGCTTGTGTAGCTATATTTCTAGAAGGAGTCCATAGAAAAATGGAAGGCACCTAAAACCAGTACATTAAATAGCACAATTGAAGGAACTGATGATGTGATTCTATTGAGAATGGATATCCCTATGGAATATCATATTTTATAAATGGAGGCATCATTCTATTCTACTTAAGCTAAATATTTCCTTAGTAATTATGTTTAAGTAAATATTGGAATGATATATCTTGTTGATGATGAACCCTTGGAAATAATGGGGAAGGGGGATACATGGATAAACACCAATAGTTTGAGTTTTCTAATTCTAGAGAATATAAGGTGTATACCTATATAATAAATAATTGTTATTTCTATTCGGTAGCTTGATGATGTATTTTTTAACACAACATTAATTGGTGTTCAATTGAATATTACTATGTCATATATATATTTCTCAGATAGTATATAGTGGAACCCTATACAATATGGTTGATAATTACAAGTAAATTATTAAAATAAAATATTCTATTTTGGATTCACAAATATGGGTCTCTTTTAAGGTCACATTATTGATAATTAGGTGAAGTTGATTGAAACAAAATAAATTCTTCTAGACCTGATGTTAGAGGAATTTGGCTTATGTGAATATAATATCATTAGAATGTAGAATAAGGTACCCATTAAAAAAAGAGGTATAACACGAAACGATGAGAGGATATACCATGTACACACTGATATTTGGGGGCCTACACCAGTGAAATATCATATAGGTTCACAATATTATGTGAAATTTAATGATTAATCCACAAGAAAGGTATGGGTTCAATTTCTGAAAAGAAAATTGGATGTGTTTTAAATAACTCATAGGTAGAACACAAAGCTGGAGAATGACTCAAGATAAAAGAAGAAAATATGTAGTTGTGATAATGGTTTAGAGTATAATGGTAGTGAAATCATGGAATGTTATGATAATAATGGAATTTTGTGGGAAAAGAATCTTCCATGTACATTACACCAGAATGGTGTAGCTTAATGAATCGATAAGACACTCAATGAACAAACTCGGATTATGTGGATATAATCATGGTAACCTAAGACAATATTGGTAGAAATAGTGAAAATGGAAGAATATATGATCAACATGATTCCATCTATACAAATGGGAGAATGTCTACCTCGGGATATCTATTCAATAAAATAGGTAATACTCTCTCATTTATAGGTATTTAGTTGTTTGGTATATGTCCTTAGAGAATTTTATATATGGTACAAGATTTATGCTAATTCCAAATCATGTTTATTTATTAGAAATTGCGATGAGTATTTTAGGTATAATTTTATTGATGATAAGAACAATATTATCATTTGAAACTACAACATGATAGTAAATGAATGTGTCATATACAAGTACCCTCATGAAATAAATTTTAATATTGGGAATAAAGAATAATAGTGTCAAGAGAAAGTGGAACATGATGATTTACCTGAACATGTTACACAAAAACCTATGTATACTACTCCTTAAGTGGATTTGAGGAGATCAATAAGGGTGATAAGTTCTAATAAAATGTATCCATAATCCTAAAATTACTTATTATTATCTAATGGTTGAGCTAAAAATTTTTTGAATAGGAAACAAAATTGAAGGATTTTTACAATAAAATGTTTGGCTATAAACGAATATATTTCTTCATTGTATGATAACAATACATGGGTGTTGACACCTTTTATATAAGGGAAGAATAAATTTTAGAACAAATGGGTATACTATGAAAAGGCTGAATATGATGGTAATATTAGATACAAGAAAAACATAGTAGTTAAAGGATGTCAATAAAATGAAGTTCTGGACTTCACTAAAATAATATCACCATTAGTGAGTCTTACCACCATCTTAGTGGTTCTTAGTATTGTTTCATTAGAGGGTTTACATCTTGAGAATATTAATGTGTTAACATATTTTATTCTTATAGATATTTAATAGGAAGTGTTTTTGTAGAATCCATAGGTATATCTGGATTTTGTAAGTTAAGACATTGTTTGAAACCTCCAGAATGTTTTTATGGGTTAAAAAAGACACCTATGTAGTAGAACATCAATATATATGTATTCATGTGAAAAAATTCATTAAAATGGGGTATCAATGAAAAATTGTGCTACTATAAATCATTTAGTGATGTATAAATTATATTACTTCTATATATTGGTAGCATGATCTATGTAGGATCGTGTTTCAAAAGGATTGGTGAGCTAAAAGGGATGTTGGATGAGGAGTTTGAGATGATAGATCACAGAGAAGCTAACAATATTTTTACAATAAATATAAAGAGTTACCATGTAGATGAAACCCTAATTTCATCATAGAATGACTACATTGGAAAGGTTTTGAGAAAATTTAGCATATTGGATGACAAATTAGATTTATTCACCTAGAAATAAATTTCAAACTACCAAATGAGTAATTATAGATGATAGTATAAGAGGTTTGGTACATATAAAAGTTTATATATGAAACATATATTCTATGTCTGATGTATGCCATAATTTTTACCCAGCATGATATAATTAATGCATGCGAATTTATGATAAGGTACATGGATGAACCTAGAAAGAAACATTTGGAATATATGAAGTGGATACTGAGGTATTTCTAAGTAAGAAAGAAAGTACATTTTTCCTCAGTGAAAGAAAAAAAAATTTAGGGGTATGTGGATGATTTCCTTGTAGATCATGTGGATAGTTGGAGCAGAACCATATTTATGTGTTTACCAATGGAATAACTATGACGGTAAGGATATCTCATTTATATAAGGATGTGGAACTATCTACTATAGAAGAAGTATAATTTATTATAATAGAAGTATTTAAAGAAAATGGTCTGGATGAAGATATTATTGGATGATTTTGATAGAAAGTGAGGGGAAAATGTATTTCACTATAACAATTAGAGTGTTATTAATATTTACAAGAAGCTATTATTTAATAACTAAGTGAATTTTATTCAGTTTTAGTATCATTATATTAGAGGATTAATACAGTATGGGTTATTTATATTATAAAATATTTATGGAACAAAATACTAAAGATATACAGAAAACATTTATGGTGATTTAGAATTTAAGGAATTATTGTGCCTATGTTGGGCTTCATTGATGAGTGGTGAATGATAGGTAGAATATGGTAGAAAACTATGGGAGAATGTTAGGGAAAATGTTTGGTATTTCATAAACATTCATCTTGAAATTGATACATTAAATAGAATGTTGAAATTGTTAGTGAAGAAGATGAGTGGATCAGATTATAAATATTTAATATGTCATTAGAATTGATGTATGTCAGTGTTATAGATCAGGATCCAAGTGGGAAATGGTTATACATGTGTAGGCCTATCCTTGGATAATTTTGGATGTATTACTAGTGGAAAAAACATCAATCCTGGTTTCAACTCCTACAGTTCAACTAGAAAAAATAATAAGCCACAATAACAGTGTTGATAATCCACATCAAAAAGACATTGTATCATTGTTTACTTTGAAAAGGTTATTTTTGTATCTTGGACTTTATAAATAGTTGTACAATAATACATAAAACATCCAATTATTAGTCATTATATCATAGTGGACTTACTATGCAGTTGGTGGCACTATTTCGTCATCCTATTTATGAGATTATTCTATTAGGGTTTCCCTTTTGTGAGAAACTTGTATATTTTCATTATAATTATTATCTTTACCCTAGTGATATTTTTTTCTCTCTAAGGACACATATATCATTTCCCAAACCTCATAAAACTATGTGGCTCAGGATCTTCATCTTTTTCATTTGTTTTTTATATTTTACACTTCTAGTATGAATCATTGAACATTTAATGCTCAATTAATTTATTTAATAAGGGGGAGTGTTCATTATCTAAGGATATATTAATAATTAAACTAAAAAATATAAATAAATAAGATCACCATGATATAAATAAAAAAATATTTAAAAAATAAAAAAAATTACTTTTCTACCTTACACTGATGATGTTAATACCATATTCCTCAGCATATATGGTTGTTAAATATCCTAAAGAAGTACTTAAATGAAGTTACCCTATATAGTGTATCCATAGGTTATACTGAATCTCACTAATATTTTGGGAAGTAATCATCATCCTTCATGTAATTCTAGTATCACTCATAGAAAAAAAGAAAAAATATAATAATTACAAACAAATTGGTAGAAGATTGCGACTTGGGTAGGAATGAACCAAATACCATCACATGGTCACTCTCTATAAAAATCCCTCAAGGTATATACATAATTGAACATGAATTGACTGATACATTATGTGTAAACTCATGTGGTTAGGTTGGTTTTAAATGTAACACCACATATTATGAACAACCCACAATCACAAGACTTTTAAGATGGGATATCATCTATTGAATTTCAATGATCTTTTAGGGTAATAGTTTTATATACTTAGGAAAACCATTTCATATCAATGTGTTCATTTCCATCATATTTACATTTTTTATAAAAATATTTTCTGTGGTTCACACCCATGTTTCAAACATGACATTTTTTCTTTGTTCAACATGTGGAACCCTTGAAATTTTCATAATTCCAACACATTATTATTACCTATGATGAAAATTTTAAAATCTATGATGATGAATAAAGTCTCATAATTTGATATAAAAAAAGAAAAACCATTATCCCATTTGAAAAACATGAAACCATAAGGATTATTTCCATTTTAAAAAATAAACATTGGTCTTAAATAATAATTTACAAATCCATGATATCAAATTTATTTCCCAATGTTATTTATACAAAAATACAAGCATAATGGGAAAATTCAAAATAATGATAGTTCGTTGAGACAACGTAAGAACTCATGAAAACCTTCTTCCTTGAATGAAAACATTTTACCTTAAGAATGTAAAAAACCATTCATAAACCCATTTATATAAAAAATTAAATCAAAATATTTCCATTAAAATTCATAAAAATAATTGAAAAATAATTTAGGAATTTTAGGACACTATATATAAAATCACCATTATAATAACTCATACCAAGGAATAACCTTTCTTGGATAACTCCCAAAGGATTCTTCTCAATGGCATATCATTACCCAATGAATTTGAAGGCTATATTGACCAAAAAATAATCACGTAAAATTTCCTAGAACATTATCATGATAAAAACAAATAAAATGATTAATTTACATCATAAAACTCAAAAAAAAAATTCAGTATAGACCATAAGAAAATATACATTTCATTAACTTATAAAATTAAGAGATATATCCATTAAATTTGAAAATAATTAAATATAAAAATTATAAGAACAATTATAAAATTATTTTATAAGGAAAAAATATTATAGGAATGTAACTAATGAATAATAGTTATGATGAAGAGAAAATATGGTCAATTAGTAAATGTTAAAAACATTATTTTAACACTTTTTTAAATAATTTAAAAAAAAATCCATATTTAAAATGGTAAAAAAATAAAATTTAAACATTTTTTATAAAAATAAAAAGTTGTTTAAAATGTTCCATAAAAATATTTTAATTATTAAAAAAATTCTTCAAACATTTAAAAGAACCTGGTTATAGAATAAAAAGAGTTTAAAATTTTAAATAAAAATTAAATAAAAATTACTTTCCTTTAGTCCAGATTCACCATGTAAGTAACACACATTGCTGAAAAGTATATATATATATATATATATATTATTGACATGATTAATAACTAACTTTATATTTATCCCGTCGACATTTTTAATTTTATTTCATTTATTATCGTCTTATATTTTGTTACTATGTCAGATAAATTTACCTAAAATATCGTGAAGTGGTTTCATCCAACACAAATTTACTGTGTTGTACATTGTAAAAGGGTTCATGTACCCTCCATATTTAGAATATTAATCATGTTATAATTATCATATTTATAAATTGAATATACTTTTATGACCATCTATTTATTCCATAGATGAAAAATGAATTACATCATTATATGATTGTGGCACACTATATATTTGCATGAGTGATGTTTTCACTTTTTTGGTGGATGATAATGAAACACATACGATAGTAGTTTAAAATTATAGAATAATTATTATATTATAAATATCACATTTATTTAATAAATTAGTTTTATAACAAGTCGTGTGAGGTGGTCAGGAAAAAAATTGACGACACTTTATGGAGGTGGTACTGCACACTTATGAATGAGTGATATTTTCAATTCTCATAAGATTTAATGAAGTATAAAATTTTTATTCCATAAACATAAATTAATTTTAATATATTAAAGATAATTTTTTAATTATATTAGGTATTTTGGAATAGATTTAATGAGGTAACAAAATAAATAAACCTAAAAGAATTTAGTTAGTCCATATACATCCTTATTTGATATCTTCTTTTTCCTCACACCATAAGATATCTAGGATATTTATTTTTTTGATTCAATTACTACTAGTACATGGAAAATATACTTGGGTAAGAATTTTTATAAATCTTGAATGAGATATTTTGGTCAATGTGTGTGAGTAAGTGAATAGATGAGGTTCAATTTTTTAATTTAGAAGAGAATGACACTTTTATATATAAAGAAATTTCAAATATAATACATTTTTTCTATGGAAATATGGCCCAATTTTAGTCCAATTTTAATGATATTAGAATGTATATCCTGACTAAACTCATCCAATCAATCTTAGATACGTTTTATAAATTTTTTATTCCTTATATCCTAGTTTAATACCTCCTCACTCTCATATTTTTCTTTTACCTTTGTGAAAAACTTTTACCATAGTAACTATCCATTATTTGTAAAAAAATTAACCTCATTACAAAAATAAAATAAAATTATCAAAAATATGGAATCCATTTTATTTTATTCAATTTACAATGGGTTTAAATTTTACTTTTTTTTATATGTTTGAAAAATGCAATAAAAATCTATTTTTAGAAAAAATGCCTTTATGCATTCAAATGTGTTTACAAAAAAAAATCATTTGGAAATTTTATTACTATTGATTTTTTTGTTAATTATCAAAAAAGGGTGGTTATTTTATGTTTGTATCATGAAAAATCTAAATGGAATCATTGAAATACCTCATTAATTGTAATGAATAAAGAATGTTTTTCATTTTTAAAAAATATTAATTTGGTTCCAAAAATTCAAGAATGTGTTTCAATATTCAAACTAATAAATCCAAATTATTTTTTTTACTCCATAAATACATATTTAGTGTAGTAAAAAATTATATTTTTAAGTATGGATTATATCAAAATGTTATCATAAAATTCACTATGTTTGTAAAATCACTATTTCTCATTAAAGACCTAAAAAACAATAATTTCTAAAAAATCCAAAAACCACACTACAAGAAAAAATTTCAGTGATGATATCAAAAAAATTATATTTCTTAAAATTTAGATTAAAAAAATAGAAATTTTACTTTTTTATAAAATCATATAATTCATGGAAAATAGTATAGTTAGAATAAAATTATTTCTTTATTATTGAAAAAATTACCTAAAATTATTATAATGAAAAAAACTCCATAAAATATAATAATAAATATTAATAATATATAAAATTTATTAACTATTAAAATTACCTACATTTTCATATTCATTCACTCTTAAATAAATTATATCCTCACAATTTTATTTATTATTTAAACAAGTGAATATTTTTTACCCACATTGATTTTTCAGATTCCCGTGTTACTTCTTCAGTCATATGGTACTACCATAAAACTATTGAAATATGAGTTAAATTAATTTGTAACACTTAATATCTAAAATCTATAATATAAATTGTATTAGCATCATATGAAACATTCTCCTCCAATTGATCTTATTCAGGGATCAAAACATGAGATTCATCATGTATATATTTCATTAACAAAAAACCATGAACCACATCATGTACATGATATACAATAAAAGGTAAGAAAAATATATAATAATAAGATCCCACCTTATGAAAAATTTATTATTATATAATAAACCATAGAAATTAATTTCCCTTTCTAGCAATGTGCATTACAACTTTTTGTGGAGATAATTTAAGAAAAACATGTCCCCCCAACTCAAATGAATAATCTTTACACATGTAATATACATAAAATTTATACCTTCTCTTAGATACCCTTATATGATGATAAATCATATTTTCCTTCTCAAACATCTCTTCAACAAATTCTAGTACTAATTAAGTTATTTCACAGATCTCTTTCAAACATATTAGAGAACAACACTATATTCCTTAAAATGAATAAAATCTTTCCATCCATATAATTGAAAAAAAGATTATAAGAAAATTTTACTAATGAAAGATAATGAACCCAACTTACTTGATTATTCAACGATATATCTAGAAGCATATCCTACAAATTTTTAATTTTTTATGGAACTATCTATTGGATTAACAATGAATAGTTGTACTGAATATTATTTCAACACCCAAAAATTTCTAAAGTCATTTCAAAAAGAATATGTCAATCTAGAATCACAAAGACAAATAGTAGATAGGGTAACTCCATGTAACCTAATTATTTCATTAAGATATAGTCTAGTTATATAATTCAAATACATATTATCTTGAATAATTATTAAATGGGAAGACTTAGTCAAATGATCAAAAATTATCCAAAATTGCATTATTACCCCAAGATGTATTTCATAAACTCACCTAGATATCCATGGATATATTCCACAATTTTGTTTCAAGAACTGAAAACTATTGAAATATTTAATTTGATAGTCTTCACTCAATATTAACCTATTGAAAAGGAATAAATCTCATAGTAAAATTAGCTATATCATTCTCAATATCACCTAAGAAATATTATCCATTAAGGTTTCTATATATCATAGTGCATATCGGATGAACATAAAATGTAGAGTTGTGTGCGTCACAAAATAATTTATTTTTCAACTGAAAACAACTTAGTACAAAAATTCACTTTCCAAAAATTTTAATATCTAATTTATTAACATTAAATTACGATAAAATTCCTTTCTTTTATAAATTATAAAGTTATTTTTAAACCATTGTTTTTATTTTGATGCTTATTAATTCAATCTCATAAAAAAACTATACTCGTACTAGATCTAGAAGAGAAAAAGTTTTTTGTAAAAAAATTCCAATCCCATATTCATAAATCATCAAATAAATGATCATGTTCCAAACATATCATTTTTAATGATGAATTTTATTTTATACTAAATTCATTATCTTTATTGTTAGCTTTACCAAGATGATAGTGACCTATGGAATCACAATCTATTATTGGTTTTTATTATATCTTTACACACATGTTGAAATATATTTTGGTGTTATATAAATAAAAAATTTATGATTAGTTTACATTTCACATTTCACCACATATATAATAAGTATCTAAATTTTTAAAGAAAACACCATAATTATAAACTCCAGATCATGTGAAGGATATTTCGGCTCATCGGTTTTCAATTGAGGTCATCTATATGAAATTAACAATCATCACTCATCAAGATACATCCAAGTAATTTTAATATAGAATCACTTTAAAATAAAAACCAACTATTTATATAGAAAAAACATAAAACTATAGAATTAACAAATATACTTATCAATTATTTAAAACATTCATCACATTACATTTACTAGATAAATTTAACTCTTTTTAAGTTAACTTGGTTAATGAGATACATAAAAAAGAAATGATTTTAATAAAAAGTCAGTAGTAACCCACTAAATAAAAAAATGAATTCCAATGACATTAGTAGGTCTTGGACACACTTCTACCACATTAGTTTTATCTAGATCAACATTTATGCCATATTTAGAAAAAATAATCCCAAATAGAGAAATATGTTGTCATAAAAATTTGCATTTGGTATATTCTCCAGACACACAAATTTATTAATATATATATATATATAAATCCTGATATGTTTATTGTTATCCATATAACTTTTAAAATATACAATAATTTCTTTAATTAATACTACCAAAAATTTACTCAAACACTTATAGATAACTCTATTTATTAGATCTATAAATATTGTTTCTATATTTGATTACTAGGTGGGGATATCCATAAACTCATAATGACCCTAACCATTACAAAATATGGTCATTTTATTATACTCTCCCTTCATGTTTAACAGATAATAGATATATCTAAGCTAAATATTTTAATAATAAGGAAACACCCTAGATATCAACGAAAAAATCATTTATTTTAGGCAACATATACTTGATCTAATATATAATGTTATGGAGTTATATATGATAAATAAAAATCCTAATATAACCATATTTACCTTCTAAAAAACTAGATCTCCCTAAGGAGATGTTATAGGGCAGACAAAACCCTTATAATGAAAATAATTTAAACGATTATTGAATTCTATTAACTCTAGTGGGGATATTTAATTAAGAAGCTTTAAAATTATCCCAACACTCAGAAATAAGTCAAAAGTGAATTTAAACTTCTGATTAGAAATAAAACAAGTAAAATAATCCAAAATATATATATAAATGAATTTACCACCAGAATGTCACTATGTTTTGTAATTAAATTCTTTTAAATGATAAGTTTTAAATAACATCCACCCCCATATTTAACCAAATTTCATATCTTATAGATATGTTATCACATATATGAACTCAATATTATATAAAAATCTCTAATCACACTAAGAACTAAATATTACATCTTTATCTCTAAAATTTACCTTATAATGATAACATGAAATCAAATCCATGCTTAGAATACCATGAATCTACAATAATGGTAAGATGACAACATTTATAGGAAAAACTATTCCACATATGATATTTGGAATATTAATATAAATTTATATTGATTTAATACTTCCAAACCCTTTTTTAAGGTCTTCGTGGTCTCTATATTTCATAATTCTATTAATATATGTATATATAAAATATACCATCTCATTATCATAAAAATATTACTGTTGTATTTTCATCATTAGTCTCACCATTACCATTTCTTATTTATTTTTTGTCGTGAGTAATATTAACTAACCTACCACACAAGTAATAAATTATATATTTTAGGAGATATTCATAGGAATTATTATTTCCACATATATCACCGGAGGATAATTTTATTTTGTCACATTTGGATTTCCTTAGTGTACGTTTCTTGATTTCATACCACCTTGACCTCTACATCTACTTTCTATTATGAAATTCAAAAAACTGAATGTTTGTTTTCTCAACATATTAAACAGCCTCATCATATCTTTTAAATTAATGATTCCTTAAATCACATTGTATACATAATTTCAATCTTGAGTAAAGTATATTAATTTAATTATGTAGTTCCAGAATAAAATTTTGTGTATCCCTATGAAATCTAGTAAAATGTTCTTCAAAGGTGAAGACTAAATCCTCCTCTTTTTGGGTTTTCATCATAAATTTAATTTCAATATTATATCCAAAAACATTAGGAAAACATTTCATGGGGAAAATATTACTAAATTTCATTAATTTCATAGAGACAATCCAATTTTTTCTTTTGTATTTCTAGTAAATGATGACCACATATTGGTTTTATCTATATAATATATAATTAATGTTTTACCTTTCAATGCTATGAACATCCCAATACATCAAATATCTTCTCCAAAGCATTGATCTATCAATTCTCTACCACTAGGTTTATATATCTAGTAAAATATTGAGGGAATTATTTCTTTACATTCACCACTATAAACATGTTCTTATCTGGGTGTTCGACCACTGAGGTGGCGCGTTTATGCAGGTTGTGAAAATGGCAAGATGAGGATCACCATCCATCCCTTTTTCCATAGATACGAGTTCCTACCGAGTTTACTACTCCTTCATTTTAACCCATTTAGCATCATAATCCTTTAATGAAGGTTTAATTAAGCCTATGGGGAACTATTAGTCCTAGTGGGTGATTCTTTGGGGATTAATAACTCATGAAATCAGTCCTTCTCAGATATAAATTCCTCGGATGGTCTCCAACAGGATTATTTTTTGAGCCAAGAATGCCCAATGACCCTGGTATCCTTGATTCATGGACTTTCATTCCAAAGGTAGGTGCTCGTCGGTTGGAGATTTGGCCAACGACACTTAAGGACTCTATTGTTCGATAGGATGGGAGGTTAGGCTCACCATACCTTTCTAGGGGAGGATTGTTTCTTGTTCTGGGGCTCTCTTAAAGATTTAAGTCATGCTCATATGTTTGTGAATCTATGGTTCATTCTTGAGGAGTGTGTACATGGGATACCATTGGATTTCATGATCATTGTGAGCATTCATATGTTTGATTCCATGGAGGTGATGCTGACTTAGCCCTATTATTATTTGCTATGGAGTTTATTTTCTTCCCAGGGGTGGAGGGTGACTTGTTATTGGGATCGATCCTACAAGGACAGCTTCCTACGTATCCTCAAGAGAGTAATTAGAATCCATGTAGTTTGAATGGTGTGGGGATTATGCAAGGGAGCTTCCCATTTAAGGAGGAACGGTTGGGTGGACCCTTTTGGAATGGGAACCCTTTTGAGATTGGGCCTTCTAGAAAGCGTCCTAAGTATCCTAATTTTGTCACGAATCAAAATTTTCGTTGTTCAGAAGGTTGTGCTGATGTTGGGATCCTCAAAAACCTATAATACCATGTGATTCATGCTCAGTGTGAGAAAAAATAGGATTTGAAACATGTAATAATGCACATGATTCCTCCCCTGTTGGTGGGGGAGGGAGAGCTTGTGGCAGAAGAGGTTAGGGAGAACATGGGAGAGGGAACATAGTGATGAACCTTTCCATGTGGGATGGCATTAAAGGTCACGTAGCCTAGTCTTAGAAGAGTGGGGACATACCTCAGTGGGAGGGCCCTAGAATATCATATGAGGTATACTATAGTTCAAAGTCATATAGCTTGGATGGTTTCATCACAGTTTAATGTCATGTGGATGGGACTATTTGAGGTTTTGTAGTTTAAGGCCATATAATGAGGCACACTTGTTATATAATCCATGGTTAAATGGAGGATAATAATTCTTGGATATTCTGATGTGCCTCAAACATGAGATTTGCGGATGTAGAAACCATGATTATGGTGGATTTCAGATCAGGAGAAGTGTTATGGGTCATTGAATCCATTGATTAATATAGAGGTATGAGAGGACTCTCCTGAGAATGAATTTTCTTTTATTTGATAGCTGTCTTGAAGGCATCATATGCAGAGCCACCGGGGCATGATGTGTATTTCCAAATAAAGGTGTCTGCAAGACACTGGCCTTCCACTTCTGATGGCATGGGATGTTTATGGAGATCCAAACTTTCCCAGTATACTGCAGTTTAAAGTCAAATAGCTTGGATGAATACCATATAATTTAATGTCATGTGGTTTTGACAACAAATCATAGATTGAGGTCAAAGATTTTGGACCATTTTTTATACGATCCATTATTAACTGAAGGATAATCAGGCTGGGATGTTCAGTCATGCCTCGAACATGAGAGGTAAGGAAAGTGTAAACTAAGGATTTTGGGATTATCAGATCAGGATGAATGATATTGGGCATGGAACCAATTAACGTGTACAAAGGAAGGAAATGAATCTCCCGAGGAAAAATATTCCATTGATTGATAGTGGGTGTGAACTGTTTTCGGCATAAGGTTATTTGCATATGAGTTGTCCGCATAGGAGAATACTCTTAGGATGGAACATGGAGTAGTTGGCTGCATATTATGGTATTCAAAAGAGCTGACTGCCAAGGACTGTCTATGTATTGGCATCCGCATATGGATGTCTATGAAATGTTTTCCAGCGTATGCGAATTCGCGAACCGTTTTCCCACATTTGGGAATCCGTGAACCATTTTCCTACAAATGGGAATCTGCGTACCATTTTTATTATATTTTTTATTTGTTCAATGGTTGGCAGCAATGGGTATTCCAAATAAGGTTTGCGGGGAGGACTTTCATAAACCTATTTCTCTATATAGTTTACAGGATGGATTCCATGAACAATGCATTGTCCACGGGATGGTATCTACGAACTACTTTGGGTAGGGGAGAACTTTCTCATGCACCCTCTACATTATTTTTCCACTTTTTTCCTATCACCAGGATCTCTCCCCATCTTTTCCCTTACCAATTTATTCCCCTGGTGGTGCTTTTATAGATTTCTATGGAATCTATATCTGTGGTACGTGTGGTACCTTCTCCGAAAGCCCATGAAGCAATATATTGTTTTGCAAAAGACCCGATCAACCAGGGTTTGCAGAGGTGTGGTATGTCATTGGATTCTCCTCATCAGTAAATCACATCATTTGCGGGATTGGTACGTTTATTGTACTTCTTCCGGATTCTCTCTCGAAAAAAATGGTTTGTAGCGGCTTTGGTTCACAGGTGGAAATTCGCCACGAACTCCTTCATTTGTTGGCCAATGACTAACGAGCCAGCGCGTCATAATCCATCCACATACCATCATTTCATGATTTATTATTTATACTAACCATTCTCGGTGATGGTACGTAGACAAAAATAATACCTCTACAACATTTGATTTATTTAAATTTATTCTCAATTTTGAAATCCAGTTTTCCTTGCTGGACATGTGGGAGTATTTTCATTCCCTTTACTGAATTTATAGGACCCTATAATGGGGAATTTAGTCACTTTATTTCATGGGTACCACTGTTTATATCATTTAAAAATTGAGTTAATGTATCCACAAACTACTCTATTCTAATTCCAACCATTATAAGTTACTGATTCAGAATGATATCATTCTAATGTTTCATTCGTAAATCAT
Organism: Viscum album; assembly: GCA_963277665.1. Classification (NCBI taxonomy): domain Eukaryota; kingdom Viridiplantae; phylum Streptophyta; class Magnoliopsida; order Santalales; family Viscaceae; genus Viscum; species Viscum album. The sequence continues at coordinate 498,159 of CAUJRU010000011.1, read as the reverse complement.
TATCCATTTTTAATCTATGAAAACCCATTTTAAAAATACATCGATTATATAAAGTAGAATCTAAATCTTAAAATTCCATCTCATGAAAATATAATCATATATTATAATATCTTGTAAGATTCTTTTAACATCATCATACCCACTAAATTTTTTTAATCTATTTTTAGACCCCAAAAATAACTCTATATATTAAAAACAATGCATAATTTAATCATTTTAAAATATTATTACATATTTTTTTTTATTTTTAGGATGTTTTAGGTTTAGAGTTTTATATATTTAAGATTTTTTTAAAATTTAAAAGTTTCCTCTTTGATATAATGAACCTTTATTCCAAAAACAAATTTTTTATGTTTACACTCTTTTTCATTTATGGAACTTTTTTTCCTTTAATACAAGCCAATTTTCACCTTTCTATTATTCCTAAAAATCCTCAAGCCCTATAAAAATGATTTTAAAAAGATGTATGAGAAACAAAAACTTAGTAAGGTTTATAATAATATATTAATCCTATTATTCACTTTGAAACCCAATAAAATACATAAGTAAACTTTATTTTTATAAAAAAATTGATATCAAATAATAATTAGAATACTCAGTAAATAAACATTACATACTAAAATTTTCATAAAACATTGTGTATAAAGAATATAGGATGAAAAACATATCCATGATAGTTCCTTGAGAAAACATTAGAACATGTGAAACCATTTTTCTTCAAAAACATTCACCATTATATGGTCAAAAAAATTCATAACACCATTTACATACCTCATGAAATAAAAATATTTCCTTTAAAACTCAAAGAATACATATAAATATTACATAAACAAATAGGTACATTATCCTCACAATCATCCTTATAAAGTAATTTTCTATAAGGTAAATTACAACATCTTATCCATAAATATCATTACCCAATGTATCATAATGTTAAATTGTACCCACCCATCATCATATAAAATTTATGAGAACTATATCCAGAGAAAATATGGAAATTATTAAATTTTTAACATAAAAGTAATAAATTTTTTCAGTAGATACTATAAGTAAAATCAATTTTAGTTAACACAAAAATTGATAAAAAAAGTATATACTTTCTTTTAAAAGCATCTAAATGAAATAATTATTAAAATAATGGGAATCAGATCTTATTTAAAAAAACATTGAAACATGTATAGTATTATTATTATAAAATAATGGCTATGGTTTTATGAAATATTGTTCATAAGTAATAATTAAAAAAACTTGTTTTTACACTTTTAAAAAGAAAGAATAAAATTCTTGTATGCAAAATTTTAAAATTTTCATTCGAATTGTTTTTTAAAGATTTACTAATTTATTTTAAAAAACCATTAATAATTTTTAAAATTTAAACTCTAATAATTATGACATATTTAAAATAATTTATATCGATGATAAAGAGTTTAAAACATTTAAAACAACATTTTAACAAGACATCCCTCACCTCGAGTCCTAACTTGCAACATAAATATTCAAAATTCCTGAATAATAGACGTATAGAAATTATTCACTTTCTTATGAAGAATTTTCATATTAATTCAACAATATTTATTCCATATATATCACTTACTATATTTTTTATTCTAGTAACAAAATCAGTTAGGTTTATATCGGTCATTTGTTTTTTCCATTTGGTCCAAAAAAAAAATTTTGTATTGACAATGGTCAAAGGGGTCATCCTTCATTAATCAATAGAATCATAATCATTTTATAATTATAATTTTTATACATTCAATGTACTTTTTTAACCATCTATTTAATACGGTGATGAAAAATGAATTTCAATCCATTGAGGAAGAGTTAGTCCACCAGAACACAACAAAAACATTTTTACGTATCCATTGGATGAAAATAAAAAACATTGAAAAAATTTTGCCTTTAAAAAATAATTATAGATTTATAAATATTTCATTTATATCCAACTATTTCAAGTGGTGTTTAAAAATTAAACACATCTTCTCTTTGAGGTGGGGATCCATATTTATGTATAATCGACGCTTTAAAATCCCATGGTATGGGAAAGTGGTAGAAAATATATTTTACATCAAAATAATATAAATAACATATATTAATGATACTGATGGAATTATATTATTATTTTTATAATATATTTTAATAAGTTATAACAGGAAAAAAACATGAAATAATTTGGTCAGGACTTATACCTCCTTATTTTTTATCGTCATTTTATTACATAATATGCCTTCTAGGATTGTTATTTTAGTTATACCAAGGCCTCTAGAAAGTGGTGAGGATAATTGGGGAAGGATTTGGGTGGAATGTGATAGTGATAAAGTTATCAAAGTGTGTGATGAAGTGGGGATATGATGTTTCCCTTTATAAGTAAGAGGAGTGTCACCTTATAAATATTAAGAGCATTAAAATATATAAAAAATGTCTATTTCATGGAATGTGAATCCAAATTAGTTCAATTTAAATTACAGGATGTAATTAGGTTTATATTAATTCATCTAATAGAAATTATATGAGTTTTATATATTTTTGAGACATTGTCTCTTAGTTTTACACCCATCGTTAGATATTTTTCAAAATGCAATGAAAACTATTTTTAGAAAAATTCATTTATTAAGCATAAAAATGATTTTCCAAAATATATATATATATAATTGATTCAAATGATTGTTTTCGTTTCTTATTAAATAAATTAATGATAGTTTAAATTTATATCAATAATAAAATTAATGGATTAATTGAAACACCTAATTAAATATAAATAATTAAAAAAACCATTGAATAAAAATATAGGATTACCAAGGTTTTCATTAGAATAAAACAATTTATTTATGGGTTGAATATACTGAGTATGACTCCTTAAAATATAATCATCAATATTACTAAGACCTGAAAGTGATTTATTTTTAACATTACCAAGGTTTTCATTATAACCCTTGTCCATTCAGACCTCCCATTTTTACATCATATGAAATGGTAAATTATTAATGACAATGAGTGGAAGATGATCTAAATATTAACATGTATCATTCAAATTACCATGCCAAGGTAGAGGAGGATATCATATAATATCCCTTAAATAATACTTAAATTAAGAAATGCTATATTACCTACTTTTTATATATTCCATTACATATGACATGAACATATCATACAAAATTATATAGTATATATATATATATATATCAGAAATATAATGTTTTATGAACGGTATCCTACAATATATCTTTGACACTAAATGCTCATATAATTTCTTCCATTTAACATTATATTGTGTTTTATATAATGAATTTTGAAATCATTTCAAAAAAAATGATACCTTTAAAAAACATTTATAAATAGGACATTATATTCACCTTATACTATATTATATGAAATATCTTGTAAATTCCCATAAAAAATTCCTTTTCATTAAATTATAAAATCATTTTCAGGATCTCTATAAGTAAAATTAAATTACCATTCAATAAAACAAAATTTTTTATAGCACGTGTCTTTATAGTGTTAAAAAATTATTCATTGGAACCATTAATTTATGAAAATATAAACCTCTGGAAAAGTATAAATTCTACACAAGCTACAAATGGGTCTTGCATTATTTTCAACAAACACATGTGCATCTAAACCTATTTCTACCAAGTTCATCATATTCCTTAAATTATATTCCTACGATCCCTTTTTATACAAACTTGACTGACCATGTGACATAGAGTGTTTCAATTCCCCATAAAATATCATATGTTCACATTTCTCTATGTATAGACTAACTAGGTCTATGAGTATATCACATGTTATTCTTCTTTATGGATAATCCCATCGCATTTCCCTCACCCAAATAGATAAGAATATCATATTTATATCAAGGTTGGTCCACACACATCCTTAGTCTATTTCAATTGAGAACCTAGATGTTATACTTATCGTAATGGAGAAAAAATCCCATCATACTTGTGCTCAAATCGATGAAATGACCAGCAACATACCTAACTAACCTTGGATTATCAATGTCTCAATTATTATGTTATAAAGGTATAAAATTATAATGGTTTTTATGGTAGGTATCTCACCAATCATAGGTAGTGGGGACTCCAAATATAAACAATACACCCCTATTATACAAAATATATAGTGTGTAACACTCAATGTTGTATACTCCATGGGTCATAAAGTTCATAAAATCCATTTTGTGCCTCATCATTATATACAATATCCTGATAAAAAAATTCACTCATTCTATTATTAATATTTTTTTATAAAATATTATAATTCATGATGAAAATTGGTAATGGATAACTAAATGTCTTAGTTTTAGAGGTAATTTATTATTTCGATCCATGTATATTATTCGTATATATAGAAATATGCAATAAAATTGAAGGAATGATAATGTGTATAATTTATTTTCTACAATTTGATACATTTTATATTCTTAAACACTTGATAAATACTTAATGCAACATAGAAAATCATAAATCTAACATGTAATATTGGATATAATGCCAAATCAACCCTATGTTTTTAGCACATTCAAGGGTTTTTCTATTCTCATTACATCTCAATGTAATTATTACTACAAATATATATAATCATCGAATAAAACCCTCCAACTATAATAATTAGTTAAAATAATCTATCAAATAATCCAATTTGAATAATTTTGAGATTCTTCAATTGTACACATAATGTTAATGTCCTTGGACAAATCCAAAGTTTGTAACTCCACAAAAGAAAATGTTGATATATTAAAAACTTTAGTTGTCTACTTATTACACTTTATTGGTGTATCATCACAATTTTTTGAAAACATTCAATAAAAAATATCCATTGACATTTTTTGTTAACTTATTTAATTCATTACATAATTACCTTATGGATATATCCGAACCTTCATTAGGATATAGTTATATTTGTTTCATTATGATAACTAAATGTAACTATTTACATTTATATTTATGATCATATCCTAAACCCCTTTATGATATATTGTTTCATTCACTATTTATAATGGAATAATAATATATTTCTCTAATTTAATGTTCTCTGTGTCCAAGCATACACCCAAAAACCTTGTAGGCACTATATTATCTTCAAAATAATATGTTAATGAACACAAGCACTTTTGTGTTATGGAAATAACTATTATTTCCTATAACAACTGGGCCCCGCCAACCAGTTTCCCCTCAGACACATGGTCCCAACCTTGGGTCCCACCCGCGTGCATGAATAGGTCATCTGACTAATGACAGTCCCCACAGGCCAACATATGTCCTTTCTAGTGTGTTTTGTCCTCACTCACACACACCTTGGGAAACATTGTAGAAGGTCACTCATCCTGATCACTACTCCAGGCCAAACATGCTTAACTGTGGGGTTCTAATCAGGTAGGCTCTTGAAAAGGAAGGTTAACCTTGTTGACATGAGTCATATCATTTAGTCATTTAACCCATTATCATTTGGGGGTGTTACAATCACCCCCCCCCCCCCTTTAGAGAACAACGTCCTAGTTGTGGGCCCTATAACTCAACCCAGGAAGTGCGCTGCACTTAAGGCTGGGTACCACCTCTGATACCAAATTTAACAACTGGACCCCGCCCACCAGTTGCCCCGCAGACACGTGGTTCCCACCTTGGGGTGCACCCATGTGCCAGAACAGGTCATCTGACTAATGACAGTCCCCTAAGGCCAAAACATGTCCTTTCCAGTGTTATTTATCCTCACTCACACACACCCTGGGAAACTTCCTAGAAGGTCACCTATCCTGATCACTACTCCAGGACAATCATGCTTAACTTTGGAGTTCTAATCAGGTAGGCTCCCAAAAAGGAAGGTGCACCTTGTTGACATGAGTCATATCATTTATTTATTTATCACATTATCATTTGGGGGTGTTAAATTTCCTCAGTGGTATATTTAACAGAAAACAATTGTATTTATATAAAATTTGTAATTATTGTGTTTCAGGGTATTCATGAATATAATACCATTTTATAAATTATTCCACTAATGGTGTTGGAATCTCAATTCCTCATATTTTAATGAACAGTTGGATAAACCCTTTTATCCTAGATAAAAAAATAATAACCATATATTCTTATCAAACTTGTTATAGAGGTAGAAGAATCCTACACCATATGTATATAATTAATCCTCTAATATTTTTCCTAAAAAATATTTGTTACCAAATAATATTTTTTAAATTATATTAGAAATAATATAAGTATACGTATCATTTACTAAGATGAATCTAATATGGATATATTCCATTAATTTCAAAATATTAATATAGTTACTCTATACTTCATCACAAGAATGAAAACTATAATATATATCAATTTTTCCCATTATTTTTTATTCTTGTATACCTAAAAAATTAACATATACATTTCGAATCATATAGCATTCAAAACCACAAAATTCACTTCTATAACATTGATACCTAACATGTACATTCCTTCTATTGTATTAAAAATCTATAGGTATTCTAGATAATTCCATAATATTTAATCATTGCTAAAATTTACTAATAAATCTAGGTTTCAATAATATAGACTAACTATGTTAAAAAACAGTTTTAGACACTTTAACTGGTTTTTCTTCTTCTGGTTTGAACATTTACCCACTTCTATTATCTAAAAAACATCAAAACCCAGATATAATATAACAAGTTCATCTATCCTCATCCCATAGAAAATATTCTTTAAAAGTTACATGGACTCCTTCACATTGTCAAAAAAATCAATAATTGAAAGTAGAATTAATTTCAAAATTAAAACAAGTCATAATGGATATCTTTGGTCTCACTAAGCCATTATCACACTCAATTATATTGATTATGTGAGTGGAGAAAATATTTACCTAAATAATTTTGCATATAATTAATTTTAAAACTTATGTGAACCATTATATAACCCTCATGTGATTATATATTCACTCTATTAACAAAAATTGACACAAAGTTACAAAAAATGTTTTCTTTGCCTCATAGAATTTCTCCTTCTTATGAAGTTTTCATAAATCCCTGGTGATAGATTAATATTAAATTATTCTTATCTATTTAAATTTATAATTTAAAAGTGATGTATGGTTATTATAGTGTTATTATTATATATAATAGTTTTTTTTTTCATATGAGTGTCACATTTTACCAACATTTATTAATGAATTTTATAAAATAATCACCCTTGAAAATAGTGATACATTTTAAATTCATAATATATTTTAGTAGAAAAATATCTATATTTCACTGAGGAATGTGTCTATAGTGTTTTACCTCACTCCAAATATCTATTGTGGTTAGGAATCATCCTAGAAAATCCTTATATGACTCATGGATGGTTAATAATATAACTCTTTTTCCAAACACTCATGCAGATAAAATCAACACCATTCATTTGGTATCCAAACTCTATGGGATTCCAAACTAAGTGTAACCAAAGATCATTGAAGTGTTTTATTAATAAACTCTTTGTGTTATCCAATTTCTCTACTCTTTACACAAGATAATCCATTGGCACCCATCTATGGTAAAACCTACCATGTTTAATTGTCACGCCTTTTATAAGTTGTTTCTTTTCATAGAATTTGACACTTTGTTTTAATCTGGCCATCATATATCATTTAATTCATTTCACATGTATTCATTATTCTAATGATTTATTTTGGAATAATTTCCCCTCAACCAAATAAATATGATAAAATCATATTGATGATTATCTCTTTACACATCTCATAAACATTTTCAACAAAGAAAAATTAAAATCCAATAATATTTATACACATAAATGTCCATCCCAAGCATAAGGAACTTGAAAAACTTCAATTATATGTATAAAAAATAATCATCTTCATAATTCAAGATCATATCTTAGTATGAGATGATGTTAGGGTAGAATAAAACTAGAACCATTATCATACCAAGCATGTAACCCCATAAATTTGTACATGATAATCTCTAAAAGTAACATAAAAACCATTAAACTAATGCATATATAATAATTAATAGTATAATAATTGTACCTATCTATAAAATTTTTTGAATATCTTTTAAATAAAACAAAAAATTCAACATTTATAAATGAGATATTCATTTATAAAAAATAATTAAATAAATAATATTATAAATAGTTTACTGTTTAGACATCTAATAGACATTCCATAATTATATGAATATAATCACACTGTGTTTTAATCTAATATGAGCTCATTCATATTAGATATTATAGGGAATATAAATAATTATATGATTTTAATTTATTTATAAACATGTTTTAGTCACATATTAGTGATGTAAACTATTTAAAAATTTAAAATATAATTAATTCATTATTTATACTTTCACCATATAATTGTTTTTTAAACTCTTTTTCACATGGATTAAATATTTCCTACATAATTCTCTTAATTTTAATAATTAAAATTAACTAATTATGAATAATTCATAATTATGATATAAAAACCTTTATATTTTCAGGATATTTTATATTTTATAAACATTTTATAAATTAATATTATAAAATGATTAATGAATGGTTCACAAAAATTTAACTAATTAAATATAAATTTTTTTAAATTAATTACTTTATATTTTACTTTACAAATAATTAAATATAATATTGCTCTACTTTCCATAATTTATAAATAGTTTATAAAGTTTAAATTTCATTTATTACTTTAATTACTAAAATTCACATTTTCCTATATATATCAATTTCATTGATATTTAATTTCCCTATGAAATGAAATAATCAGTATGAAATTATAGTAATAAAATTTCTATGAGGATCACATGGGAAAAACTCAAGAGATATAAAATTGGTACTATATCACAACAAACCAATAGGAAATCCCAATGTAATATTAACTTCAAGAACACAAATGAGATTAAATATGTGGTTTTAGGGAGTATAACATTTTAAAATACAACCTTATTGGAATGAAAGTCCATTTTAAGGTCACGTGTAAGATTATTAAAGAATGATCTCACACAAGTGATCTACGATATAGCTTGAATAACATTAACTCATTTTTTCACATGAGATATCCTATGTGGGATTAATCCTATACTAATTTTCTTATATAAGGACCATGTATTATGACACATTGATTGTATGATATAAAACCTAGTACTATATAGAAATAATTTCATTTATTATTCCACATTATCCAAGCCCTTTCAAATATATAGTGAGTCAAGAACCAATGTCATAAGAATACCATCACTAAGTGAAGTTAACCATGTGTTATTCTTATCATCTTTATGTCCCTTGTAAGATTAATTAGGTGATTAAATTGATATTATACTATTAACCCATATTATCCCACATCATATTAAGCCAACCTTCCAATTGAATTTAATGAAACATAATGAATCATCAATGAAAATATGGTGATCTAATATACTACATCATCATTCATAGCTTCATTTTAAGCCTGATTTCATGATTTATATCACAAGTAAATGATCTGATATGACAATTAGGTTTCTCAGGACATCATAAAAATTAAACTGGGCATTGAAATTAATTTATAATTACTGAAAAATGATCATTTTCCTAGAAACCAAAACCATGAGTAAATAAAATGAAGAAACTAAAATTGTTTACTATATATTGATGTTGTTTCAAAAAAAATATTTAGTATTTTCAGTTAATGAATATCACAAAATATGTTTCAAAATAGTATCCTTAATTCATGGTTTATCCATAGTTTATATTTAATCAACCAAACAATTTTTCTAGGAATCTTATCCCTTTTCAATATGTGAGTATCTCTCATGTGAAAAATTATGAAGATCATTGTTAGGGGGGGAGAGATAATTGGCAGTGACTTGGGAAGGAATGAACTAAAAACCATCACCTATGTAAGACCTATAAATAAATGTTTTGAGGAAAATTTATGACTATCCATCCATTAATTCCTATATTGTGTGTTAATACATATGGTTATATCAATATTAACGCTTGTAAATTCTAATATCCCATCATTTCATCAAATGAAATAGTGTATTATTAATGACATCCAATGGAATATTATCTTAATTTTACCCTTAAACATTAAAATTCATATTATATGTTAGTCGGTTGTTATTATACCACCATCCTTACAACATCCTTAAACTAAGTCATATAATTGGACTTAGTTTCATGCATTTCATTTTATACAACATTACAATATAAGAAAATATGATATTGTCAACATATATCACATATATGTGGGTTTAGAAAATGTATAAAATATATAGTACCTCTAAGACCTTAACCAAATGCATGGTGGAGGTGTAACTTGTTCCTGGTAAGAGTTCGGGTACTTGGTATTGCCAAATCAGATACTAAATAGGCCTTGGGGGTTTCTCTAATTTTGGAATAATGGTTATTTCACAATAATTTCCTATAGTGTTTTTATAGGAGAATTGGATAGGATTTTCTATTTTTTCATCCATTCACCCCACATCCCCCCCCCCCTTTAAGATCTATTTGATGAGGGTGATTTGGACGGTGTTTATATTTTATTTATGGTGTGTTTCTCCTTCTACTTCCACTAGTCTTTTACACCTTCATCATTCATGATTTATTATACTTCATGGATAGGCTTCGAGTGATATTTCCATTTGAGAAAGTTAGAATAATCATGTTTGAAGGGTCTTTGGTGTGTGGTTAATATAGGAGGTCTCAGAAGGATATGTTTATGTTTATTATCATCGTTTAGCTAGGGGTACAAAGCTTAGTGAATTTATTTGGTAATTGTAGTTTAAATAAATGAAACTGGGTATTTACTTTTTGATAGTTGATGTTTATTTTCCTTTTATTTGTTGTAATAGTGTTTCTTTGATCTTCCATAATCAATCGGTCTTGGTTTTGGTTCAGTAGGGTTACTTTGTGACTATCCGATGATCATTCCAGGTCGAATTAAACTATAAAATTATTATAAATATGAAAATTCATATAGATTATTTTTTTACTTATTATGGTGTCTCATATGTTCTAATGTCATGTAATATAGTTGAATGATCTTTGTTGATGATGAGTTGAGTGTGGAAAAGAAAGTAACTCCATCTATGAGGTTGGTGGTACCCATAATACATGACCATAAGAGTGTTTATATATGATTGTGTCTAATTTCAGGGTTATTTAGGTAGGCGAAATTGGAATGGGTATGAAATTAGGTGTCTTAGAGACTCCTAGGATCCTACTGAGTGCTCACATTCATATAGGGGGATTTGAAAACCAAAGTAAATTTTTTTTAAAGTGGGGGATTTTGATAGAGTTTCTGAGATATGTATAATGGTTCTAGTTCCTCATATGAATAGTTGATAACCTAGGTTATATTATTTTTGTATAGAGGGAAAATATTTCAGTATTTGGCCTATGGTAAATAGGTGATACTATCTCATTCCTTATGAATGATTGGGAATACACTATTAAATGTAGATTAGACTCTTAGTGTGTGTTATGAGTAAGAAATTTCATCTAGGGAATAATGTTAAATGTTGTGGAGGGTTTCCTCTACGTGATGAAATTGAAATATCTCTTAATGGATATGTAATATGGTATCTAGGTGGTCATGGGGGTAATTTTCAAGATGAATGCTTAATATTTTTCCAAGAGGCCTTGGGGGCATGGTCATGGCATGGTCTATGGGAATTGAGCTAAGGATGTTCATATAGAAATTGATGGAGAGGTGTGTATGAGCATACTATAGCATGGACTTGATATGGAATATGGGATATGTGGTCACCATGTAGTGTTTTATGTAGGTTTTACCCATGGGTAGTGAGCATTTTATGTTTGAGGGACCTAGTGGATGGCCTTATAGGTGATAAGTTGATATCGATGGGTTCATCAAGTCAAGATTTCATGTTCAATTATCATTTTAGGTTTTATCCTATAGGGTTAAGTGTGTGATGATATTTTATTTCATATTATGGGATAGATAATGTGAAAATAGTGTCATGTTAATTTTAGTATTATGATGTAAATACTTCATGAGAATCCATATGAAATATAGTACCATTTTATGATCCAGGATGTGTATATTGGATTGAATGTGTTTCCTTTATAGTTATTTTTTTGTGTTGATTTTTGTCCTATATTTGATGATGATACCTAAATTCAGGTCACACCCTGAGTGGATTCGTGCTAGCATAGACTACCCTATGTAATGGGGTATTAGTTTAGGATGTAATTGTGATTCCCTACACAAAGTGAGAAGATAATATTTAGGAATTTTTGTAAGACCTTCCCCTAACTGAGCAGGTAGTGGTCTAGACTATAGTATGGGAAACTACCTTAAGTGAGAAGGTCGTATTCCATATCTGGATGTGATAGCTTTCATTGTGAAATATTTTTATCACTCGTTATAGGCACCCTGGTGGGAATGAAAACCTTTTTTTATATACTAGAATGAGCAAGGTTTTCACAATGGGTAAGGATGTGGTGTCTCAACAGTGTTTTTGGAAAGGATTGAGATGAAAATCAAGATTTTAGTAAAGGATATATGTACCTTATATTCAATTATTATTTTGGATATTTCATCATTCTAGTGGCTGATCAATTGGGATATATGACCATATGAAAAAATTGTTCCTTCATTATTGAATATATGTATTGTGATGTTTCCAGACTCTAATGAATGTTTCTGTTTGATGTTTGAATTCATTTATTTGGTAATTTTATAATAATTTATGGAATTGGAATCATGATTATACTCTCCCCACCATTGACAATAGACTCTCACCACTAGTTTATAGCCTCTTTCATACAGGGGGGAATTTTTTTTAATGACCCAAAATATTATCAATCAAATTTACCATCTTATAATTATTTCATATAGAATAAATCACATAAAATCACATAAATTACACAATACAAGCATTATAAATGAATAATGACAAAAATATATTGTATTTATAAAAATTAAGGAACCTATACCAATGGAATAGTAACATAACTGTTGGAATTGTAATGTGACTGTTATTAATAGTAAACCAGTCAATAGAATTGTAAACTCACCTATGAAAGTGTAGGAAAAATTTTCTTATCTTATAAATGAAAATATGATATATTTATATCTTGGAATATGTAAATAATTTTTTTTAAATGATAAATTAATTGTTTTCATTTTGGTAAAACGAAAATGTTTATTTACAATTTTGTAATTAATTAAATGACATAAAAATATATTTTCATAAAATAGATTCATAATTTAAAATTTTGTTGTCTTATTATTATAGATTTTTTTATGATAATTTAATTAATTTTTCAAAGAGTCATAAAATCAGCTATAATTTTAACATCATCATTTTTTGAAAAAATAATGATTTAAATTAAAAACAATTATTGTATTTAGAAAATTATTTTCATAAAATGGAGTCTATTTTTTAAATCTACACATTGAAAAATCATTAAGGTGATGTTTTGGGAATTTTTTGAGATAGAGGAATTTTTTTGAATAGTGAAATACGGTAATTTACAGTATTTAACATTTTAGAAAAATACATGCATTTTTTAGTCATGTTTGAGTCATGAATTATTTAAGTGTCCCCAATATCAAACACAAATGTTGCAGTTAATAACTTTAGTAACAAAAATCAACAACATTGATAAGCTTGATCCAAAATATTAATCTAATCAATAAAATAATCAAAAACACTCATATCCTCCCACTATAAATACCACCCCTCGTGACCTATTCTCTTAACACCTTATAATCCATGAAACTTATCCAAATGCATACCAATAATCTCCCAAGCTTACCCCCTACATCCAAGGGACTTTTCTCTCAACAAAATACCAAACCCTATTTCCCTAAAGAATATCTTAAGGAGAAGAAGTTCAAGAGGTAAAATCCACTTTTGTTTTCTTTTAATTTCTTTTAATTTTTTTCCTTTTCTTATCATATCCTCACCTCCCCTTTCCAAATATGCATGATAAATTCAGTATCAAATATATTTATTAATTTTATTATTTTAATTTCATATCTACTGTTAATTCACTTCTCTTTCCCTTTTTTTCTAAAAATGAAAACATCATATATGAGGTGCGACTCCCCACATTCATGGATGCTGATTTTTTAATTCATAATACCACCTTAAAGTCTAGTGATAAAACCATTATAATAGTTAAACCAAATTCAATAAATTATATTACACCTTATTTAGTGTTTTGGTTCCAATGTTTATACATAATAATAATTAATAAAAAAACTGGTACATGATGATTGAAAAAATACCAAAATAATAAAAATAGTTATCATTAATGTTTTATCGAATGAATAATCCGTATATCTAGAAAAAAATGATATATACTATCATTACCTATCTGAGAGGGGATCGTTCTATGACTATCCTAATCCCACCTATGATAGGCTAGGGGCTGTCGACTAGCACTGAGTAGGTATATCCCACAAATGGGAGGCATTTTCCTAAGTACCTATACATACACACAGATCTACAAGCATAAAATAATAAATTTTAAAAAAAACTAAGTAATCAATGAATTCATACACAATGATTCCAACCATAGAGTTTTACAGTTGGAAAACTAGAAAGAAAATTGGGCTAGAATACAAGCCCAGCAAAAGAAAGAGTATGTCATGTGAATGCAAAAGTTCCTGAAACTCATCAACAAAAATCCCTACCTAAAGGGTGGGTGTAGAACTGTTGTCTAAACTTGTAGGATCAGCACATGTCTATCTGATCACTCTAATCATTACATGGTCCTGTTCCACCTAATACACAGTCAAAGCATCGATCATCTTCACAAGACACGACACGGGCGGGAAAATCCCATTCTGGGGTGAGTAAAACAATACATAGTAGGACACCCTAAAACCACAAAGGTAATACCACTAATAAATACACAAATTAAACCAAAAATTAAACACTCAAAGTACACTACAAAGGAAACACACGAAGTATAGAAATAAAATAATCACACGCATGTATAAGTCTAAATAATGAAGAAAAGTATTTCCAATTTTAGTTCATAGATCTCATAGTGTCCATGACACAAGAAGTGTCGATAGTTCACGTAGAATCTATGGTGCAAGGATCATCGATGGTGCATAGAGCATTGATGGTGCCCATGATAGTGATAGAACTCGAGGTATTCATGGATCATAGAGTGTCAATACCACACGGATCATCAATGGCGCATGAATCATTGATGGTTCATGCAGCCCCCAAGCCACGTAGTCACTAAGATCACATAGTCACATTCAGTCATAGGATTCCACTCATAGTGTGCTTCTTCCGAGAGAACCCACTCGTCAAGCCTTTAGGTCATAAACCAAATTCTTTAAAAAATCACATAGAGTATCCCAAAAAATATTATCATGTTTCAAGGGTCCTAACACAATAGACATCCCATCAAATGGATATCCTATTTGGAAGATACGACCAGTTTAGTAAACATGGTTTAGTCTGGTCTGGCCGACCACACCCAACCAGTTTGGCCGACCTGACCCGATCGGTCTTGGAGTGCCCAAACTGGCCCAATGCATATCACGCTGTCCATATTTTCTCTGTCGTACATGGTCTACCCGGGTGGCATCCCTCTGGTCCATGTGGTCTCTTGACTGTGTGGCCAGTCGGTTCCCCTGATCAATGTGGCACTGGACGACATTCAATCTTGTTGACCCACCTCCTCTGCCTAGTCCTGCATCCTCACCACTCCCAATTGGTCCTCCATCTGACACAACTCTGTGCCCCATACCAACTACCTCTACCAAGGCCTCCTTTCACAGTCCCTGGTCTTTTCTCATAGCATCCACCACTGTTGACCCTCTCTCTAACGCGGTCCCACCTAAACCGCATCTCATCATCCAAGTCGACCGCCCTGTCGATGGCCTATTCATGTCATGCCCCACCTAGCACAGTCATCCCTACTAGGCCGGTTCTTCCTCCACCATCATTCACCCTGATGGCTTCATTTCCCTATAGTGCTCCACCAAAACTGTCCAGATCTTCCACTACCTTGTTCCATCACAGTATCAGTTTGAATCAGATTGGGTTTCATAGTGCTAGGATAAGGAAAAGAAAACATGAATAATGCAATATATTTATGATGGAGAGACATAAGAAACATGAACAACTAAATAACATATCTTTTCCTTATTCATTTCGGCCTTGATCCATTCAGGTTAGTGGGATCATGAAGGGAACAATATCATAAAAATCACCAAGATTTAATCCACTTTAAACCTGTGAAAATTTTCCCTCACGCCATAGTGATCGAATCATGGATGAAACTATTTGTGGTTTGTTCGAGTTTCATCATTTTAATCTAATAATGGGAATGAAATTACAAAGTTATTGAAACCCTAACTCTGGGTTGGATCAATAATTGACGAAGAATAGAAGTAGGTGTCATCTTCAAACCATGATCTACCAGTTTTCTTCAATTTTCTGTGCTCTGATCAGATTTTCAATCTTGATTCACCAAATCCATTGGAGGTACTTCTTCTCCCTACCTTATGAAAACTTTCAATTTATGGAAATCACCCTCGTTTTTGAAAATGGTGGTTTAAATATAATATCTATTGCATGGAACAAAATATTTTTATTAAAATATTTTAATGATGTTTACGACCAAAATCTAAATTCCATAGTTGACCCATGCTGGTCGATTTAAGGCCTAGAATAAGGTAAATATTATTCTCTAGAAACAATGGTGACCTCATTTTTCTGATCCAGAAACCCATTTAGATGTTATTCCCATTTAAAGAAGAAAATTATAATGTTCTTTATTAAAAATGTAACATTTTTTACAGTATCATTATGGGCATACTGAGCCTTGGAATATCACTCTGTCACAGTTCCTAGCCTATTAATTTTCCCAATTAATTTATAAAAAACTAGAGAAAATATGGGTCATTACATTCTCCCCACCATAGGGATTTACGTCCCCAAAAGCAAAAACAAGGGCTACTCAATAACAAGATGAGGGTGTTGAGCACAAATCTGAGCCTCCTACACCCAAGTGCTCTCCTGAAGATTCTTGTTCTGCCACAAAACACACAAAATAGGAATCAACTGCCCACAATGTATCTCCTCTTATCGATCCTCGATCTCCCCAAAGTTCTCCACAAAAGTTACCCCATTGTTAATGTCTAGGTCGGCCTAGTCGATGACGTGTGATGGATCATGCACATTCCTCATTAGCTATGATACATAGAAAACAACATACACCCAATGCAACTATGATGGTAGATCAAGGTTGAACACCACCTCTCCAAATCTACTCAGAATCTGAAAAGGGTTGATCTATCTCATAGATAAATTTTTTCACCAGCAAAATCTCCTTAATCCCCATCGAGGTGAGAACTGAAGGAACACATGTAATCCCTCCTCAAACTCTATGAGCCTTTTACTTCTACCGGCATATGACTTCTATCATCTCTGTGCAGTCCTCATCCTCTCCGAGATGATTTTTACCTTCTCAGTGGAAGCCCTCACCAACTATGGACCCATGAGTACTGACGCCCCTAGGTCCGTCCAGTATAGTGGTGACCTCTATGTTCAATCACAAATGGTCTTGAATGGTGACATACAAATGGTGTGGTGATATATGTTTTTGTAAAAAAACTCCCCCAGTGGTATGTGATCCTCCCAACTGCGGCCAAATTATAGGATGCATGCGTGTAGCATGTCCTCATGAAGCTGGATGGTTCTCTCCACCTGTCTGTCCATCTAGGGATGAAATGTTGTACTCATGAATAGGTAAGTCTCAAATTCCTCCTGCAATACCTTCCATAACTAGGATGTAAAGTGAGCATCATGATCTGAGACAATCATCTATGGGACCCCATAGAGTCAAACTATCTCCTACACATAGAGACGTCTGTTTAACTATACTATGCTCTACTCATAAATCTGTAGGAAGTGGGCTGACATGGTGAGTTATTCAGCGATCAACCAGATGGTATTTTCCCCCTTGAAATGTGGGGTAAATCAGTCATCAATCTCATCAATATCCCATCCCAATAATACTTTAGAACCTAAAGTAGTTGGGTCAAACCCATTAGAACCTCATGCTTGGTTTTCACTTACTGAAAACTGATGCATCTAGAAACAAACTATGCCATGATATTTTTCATCGGCGTCCACCAGAACCGATGTCAGAGGTCTTGATACATCTTCTCCACTACTGGATGTACTGCCAAAGGGTAAGTATGGAACTCACTAAAGAAATCCCCTCACAACGTCTCTAGTACTATTGTGTGTCCCTTGAAGATAATGATGTTCTCCCCACCTTTGAAATATCCATCAAGGGCATGCCCTATAGACATATGAGCACATGAGGTATCATTGTAGATATCCCCATGTTGTGCCTCTTGATTCACAGCAAGAGTGGAGGGGTGAAAATGATCAACTGGAGGTAATCTGCTCCATCTCAATCCACAAAGGATATCTATAACATGCCCAACTTCTCTATCTCCTCACTCAAAAATTGCAAGCTAGATCTCCTACTAAGAGAGATTGCCACTATGTTTTCGTTCCCATGAGTATAGAAAATCTCAAAGTCATAGTCCTGGAGGAACTCTATCCATTGTATCTATCTCATTTTTATATCCTTCTAAGAGAATATATTCTTGAGATTATTGTGGTCATATTAGATGGTATACTACTTTCTTATCAGGTAGTGTCACCACATCTTTAATGCGAAGACTACCACTATAAGCTCCACATTGTGGGTCACTTAGTTCTTCTCATGTTGCCTTAACTAGTGTGAACCATATGCAATAACCACTTCTTCCTACATCAATACATAACCAACCTCGATCCCTAATGCATTATAAAACACCACATAATCAACACCCACATCTAGTGATCTCATGATAGGAGTGCTCTTCAACCTTTTCAATAGCTCCTAAAATCATTGATGACATTTCTCTGTCCAAACAAAATGTTTCCCCTTCCATGTCAAGGTCGTCAATGGTGATACTACCCTGGAAAGGTTAGGTACAATGATCTGATAGTACCCATCCAAAACCAAGAAACTCCACACCTCAATAACACTCTTGTGTAGATCCCAAGAAATCACCACTTTAATCTTCATCATATTCACTACCACTTCGTCCTTTAAAATGATGTTTCCCAGAAAGATAATCTCCTGAATCTAGAACTAACACTTTGAGTACACGCAGAGTTCATCTATGAAGACCATGAGTAGATGGTTTAAGTAAACATTGACGATCCTGTTCATGAGTCTCATGGACACTATTGGGGAATTGTTTATTCCAAAAAACGTCACTAAGTACTCATAGTGTCTATACCTACATATGAATGTTGTCTTCAGGATGTCCTCATCATGTACATGAAGCTGGTGACATCCAAATAGGAGCTCTATCTTTGAGATCCACCTCACTCCCTTCAATTGATCGAAGAGTTCTTCAATCATTAGTAGTGGATACTTATTTTCCATGGTCATATGGTTTAGTCACAATAAGTACACACATAAATAAATGTCCCATTTTCCTTTTTGGAAAACAGAATTGGGGCCACCTAGGGTGAAACAATGGGTCTCATGAATCCCTTCCTATACAAGTCTTCCTATTATACCCTTAGTTCATGAAGATCTATGGGATACCTCTGATATGAAGTTATAGATATCGATTAGGTCTTGAGGTAAAAATCAATGCATAAATTCACCTCTCTATGAGGAAATAATCCTAGAACATCTTCCAGAAAGATATCCTTGTACTCGTCCATGAGAGTAAGAAATTGGGGACTCATCCCATCCGCAGCACTGAGGTTCATGCTAGCCATCTGGTGTGTGATCTACTTTACCCGCCAATGTGTGAGTCTATTTAGGGATTCTTAGGTTTCATTTTATCCAAAAAAGGAAAATATGGTCCCATATCCATAGACACACTACACTGTGCACCTAAAGTAGTCAATCTAGGCATGAACTATGGATAACCAGTCTATAAAAAAGATGAAGTCATGAGGGCTTGATGCTGCCACCAAGAGATCCAAACAGAAAATCTCACCGCCAAGAGTAAGGTAACATTGTTAGCACCAGTGTGTGATCATCGAATCTCCTCTTATATGAGTCTCTATGTGTAGGAATCAAGTTAATAGTTCCACTAGAATATTTTTGTCCTAAACAAGTATCATGAAGAGAAAAGATTGACTGGCACTTGTGTCATTAAAAACTACATATAGGACAGAAAAGACATAGATCATACCTCTAATCATCCTTAGAGCCTTTGGGTCATAAGCCTCCATCACCTGAATTTGGCCTCTTTCTTGTCCAGCAAGTCCCTAAGCCCTTTTTATACTACCTAGGGGGTGGTGGTCGTGGTACCTAGAACCTCCTCCAACCTCATGCTTCCCATCTAACTCCTATTCTATGTTTTCCACCAAGATTACTACCATCTTCCTTCCATCACCTCAGCCTTAGTAGTCCCTCGACTATCACCATATAGGTCATATGATAGGTCAGACAATCTCTTGTCGAATGTCCCTGACTGCCACATGAGTAACATAGCATGTCCCTCAGATGACTCGCTCTACCCTATGAGCCTTGCACCGATGACCCCATGTTTGGGGGTCATAATCTAAACTATTTGATTCTATTGTATCCCTACATTATTTTTATCCCACCTAATACTGATGATCCAGCTACCTGAGGCCTGGTGGTAGCTCCTATTACCGGTGTTTGCTCCATTAGAAAGCTCTCAACTAGTACAGCTCTCCTCAGTACCCCAAAATGTTTTGAAATGATACGGGATTTCATGGATGACCTGATCTATTAACAAAGTCCCCTATCAAAGTTCTAGGACCTAAATAATTGGTCCCACACCATATCTTTGGAATACCTAGAAATATCCATAAATCTCATCAAGTACTCCTCTATTGTCCAACTACCCTGTTGCAGATGCAGTAACTCTAGTATACACACAGAGCATCACTTCACTGAAATAACTCATCCATGAAGAGACTCTCTATGTTTGTATAATTTTGGGTAGTCTCCTCATGCATCTGGATCACTATGCTCCACCATCTCCCTGTTGATCCCTATAGAAGACTCACGACTAGGACTACTATCTAGTCGATAGGCGTCATCACTAAGCAGAATACATGAATAATAGCCTCTAGCCAATCCTCACCTACCTTGAGGTCTAGTTCATCCATGATCTTGGGAGGTCAATACCTTTGTAGCTCATACGATGCACTCAACATACGTGCATCCCTTATTGGTAGTTCTGGTGGTAAATGCTGCTCTTTGGGTGGTGGTATCACTAGTACACCATCCATGGGTTCTATCTATGATATTGGTCCTGTATTAATTCATCATCTCTAGGAGGATCATCCGCATGATCACCAATAATAATCTTGTATGGTTTTCTGTGTGGAGGCATCCTAAAATTTATCAAGATGTACCACAGTCAATAGAGTATACATGGTGAGCTGACTAAAGAAGGACAATAGAACACACTCAAAATCTTATATGGTGTATATAAAATTTATTGTCCCTACAACATTTATTGTCCCTAAAACTAGTGTTTTCATGTACTGAGTTGAAAATAAGAAATAATACCCCCAGTTTAGGGATATATCAGCCACTGCACCAAGACTGGAGTCCCTGGTCTAAAATCGAAACTCAAAACAATTAACATTATTACCCCTAACCGATATCACAGTCTCTGGTTTCCTCAAGTAGAATTGAACTCCTTTCATTCCACTCTATCATGACACATCCTAGAGAGGCCCATTATTTATCTACCCTAATCCCACATCTGATAGGCTAGAGACTGGTGACTAGCACCGAGTCATCATATCCCACAAATGGGAGGCATTTTCCTAAGTACCTATACACACGGACACATCTCCATGAGAAACTGTTGAAATATAAAAGAACTATGTAAAAAATGCATGCATATACTAATATACCAATCATACAGTAAAAATTAGAAAAACTAGAACGTAAATAGGGATATAATATAAGCCTCCCAAAAAAAGAGTTTGTCTAGTGAATGCATAAGTTCCTGAAACTCAACCACAGAAAACCATACCTGAAGGGTATGTTTATGATTTTTGTCTGAACCCGTAAGAGCACCACACCTCCATCTGATCATTATAAGAACCACATGGTTTTGGTCCACCTAGGACACAATCCAAGCATCTATTATTTTCACAACACATGACACATGTGGGAAAATCTTGTACATGGGTGAGTAAAAAAAGACTGAGTAATATCACACAAAACTACAAAGGTAATACCAAAAATAAATACATGAAGTAAACCAAAAAGGAAACACACAAATTTCTCCACAAAAGAAACATATGAAGTATAGTTAATACAGTTAGCTCACAAAGTTATAAATCTAAATCACAGAGATAATGATTTCAAGTTGTAGTACATAGATCTCTTAGTCTCCATGACACTAGATGTGCCTATGGTTCACAGAGTAATGATGGTGCAAGGAGAGGTGATGGATCTTAGGGCATCGATGGTGCACAGAGCTTCAATGGCACACGGAGCATCGATGTAACATGGAGCATCAATGGTTCAACAAGAATCATTGGTGCATGGAGCCTCAATGGTGCATTTATCATTGATCAGTCATGTTTCCCCCAATTCACATAGTCACCAAGATCGCATAGTTACATTTAGCCATAGTATTCCACTCATAGTGTGATTATTTAATGAGAACCTACTCCTGAATCCATTAGGTCATAAACCCACTTCCACAAAAACTCACTTAGAGTTTCCAAAAAGTGTCATCTCATTGCATGGGTCTTAACATCATAGAAGGCTCATCAAATGGACCTCTCATTTAGAATACATGAAAAATTTAGTTAAAATGACCCAATATGATTCGGTTCTGACCTGAACTTGTAGGTCTGGGTGAGCCCAAACTGGCCAAGTCCATTAAGACACCAGAGAATTTTGGATCTCTAGCCCTGCATGTGTCGCGCAAGTTGGCTTTACTCTACCAGATACAGCCCGCCATTGCCGCATCCCTATGGTCCATGTGGTTTTTGACCAAATAGACATCTAGCTCCCCAAGTCAATTCATTTTAAGGCCAAGATTCATGTGGTCGGCCCACCTTCTTTGCCTAGTCCCGTAGCCTCACCGCCCCCAAGGGGTCCTCCATCTGATGCGATTCTATGCCATGTCTCAGCTAAACCCGTCACGGCCTCCTTTTGTGGCCCCTATTTGCTTCCCAAAACCTGCCCGGCTGTGGGCCCCATATCTGACATGGTCCCCTCTAGACCGTGTCTCATCGTAATTGTCAACCGCCCTGCCGATGGCATGTTTTTTTTACACCCCACCCAACCCGACCACCCCTTTCGGGCCAGTTATTTCACCATCTCTAGCCATCCCACTTGTGGCCTTTCCCTACCACGCTCCACCTGAACAAGTTGGGGTCATCTTCTTACTTTGTCATCACCTTTTGATGTTGTGGGATCAGTTTGATTCGAATAGGGTTTCATAGGGAAATGAGAAGGTGAAGAAAATGTGAAGAAGTCAAGAGATTTGGGAGGGGGAGATAAGGCCCATGAACACCCAAATAATGGATATTCTTCATCTTAGTATCAGCCTTAGTCCATTGAGGTTAGAGGGATCATGCTGAATAAAATAGTAGAAAAATCACCAAGAAATAATCTCCTTTAATCCCACGACAGTTATCCCTCTTGCAGGAATGCTGAAACTATAGACCAGCCTATTCAGGGGTTGGTCCACGTTCATTGTTTGAATCTATGAATGTGAAAGAAATCAAAATGAGATTGAAACCATACTTCAAGGTGGGATAAGTTGATGATGAAGAATGGAATTCCATTCCATCTTCGATCATTGATATGTCATCATTCGTTAATCTATTGTGCTATGATTAGATTTTTTATCTTGGTTATCCAATGTTCATGGAGAGCCTTATTCTCTCTACCTTAGAAAAACACCATGGTTATCACGATCACCCTAGATTTCTAACAAAGTATTTTTTAAAGAGAATCTCAACTACATAAAAGAAACTAATTTTTATTAAAATACTTTAATGACATTTACGTCCAAAATTAAACTTTCACCTTCAACCCGAGTTGGTTGATATTAGGCCTCTCCTGAGGTAAGGTCGCTGCTCTGGATGCAACAATGACCTCATATTTCAAATATGGTCACCCCTTTAGATGTTATTCCTTTTTAAAGAAGAAACTACTGGATTGATTTATTAAAAACCTAACATTTTTTACCATATCAGTCGGGGCACACCGGGCCTTGGAATCTCAAACCGTCTCAGTGCCTAGCCACATAATTTTTCTAATTAATTTATAAAAATAAAACGTGAGAAAATTATATTCATTAAATATAATTTCATTTAATATTATGGATGTTCATTAATAATATGTAATGTTAATTCTCAATAACTATTCAAGTAACATCTCGGGGATCAATTCCACATAACCCATGCCCTTAGCCCGGTGGGTCACTTAGGCTCAAGTGAGCCTCCCCATAAGACAATTTCTACCAACTTGTAGTGAGGGTGTTTATGTAGTTAGATGGGGATATTATACCCTCATGTAATAGTAGCATAGTGGATACAAAAAATATAAATATTAGGGGAATCATATAACATAACATATGGAAAACAAACAACTATAAAAGAATAAATAGACAAATAGTAATAATTGAAAAGTGACGGTAAGTAGTGAAAGATAAATAAAAAGGTCAAATGATAAATTTAACAAAAGCAACAATGTATGTTTCCAGACAAGTTTCATTGAATGCTGATACAAAAGAAAGGTGAATAGGGGAACCCACATACAATCATTCTATACAAGAGTAAAAAACAAAAGAAAAAAGTTGCACCATAAAATCTTGAGAATATGCTTGATCTTCTTATTTTATTCTCCATATAAAGAAATATAGATTAGTAACCTATATGATGAAAATTTCCTCTATCCATACTTATGGGAAAACAACCTTCTTGAATTTGAAAGGCGCCCCGAGTAGGGTTTGAGATAAAATTCTCTTTATATGACCACCAAAAGTTTCTACATGTAATTTTAGGAGGTGATCATAACTGAAAAGTGTGAAGGTATAATTAGGAATGTAGATAAATGATAAATAAATAAAAAACCACTTTCTATGGTTCTTAAAGGAAACCTAGAGGTATTACCTACTTAATCTCATTGTCGGTATGTCTTTCGATCATGTACCTATGTATATGGTGCAATTATATATATATATATATATATATATATATATTATGTTGTTATGTGTTGTGACGTAACTCTAAAACATCCAAAACCCAGGGATGTACTCATGGTCTAACACCTGGCTCAACCCTAGGAGGTCTCACAGTCTCATGGTAATCCACAATGATTCTCTCACGATCTTCTGTACCCAAAGGCTCTCATGGTCCTTTAGACTCCTCAAGGAAGATCATGTAGTCCTTCATACTCAAGGGTTCTCATAGTCCCTTGCACTCCATAACCTATAAGGCATAAAATTTATAATGTACAAGGCATGAGTCATACACCTCTCGTGCTCTTCTTAATCTATTCCATTTATATTTTAATACGTGAGGCATAAACGTCTCATGGACTAACTAACCCATATCTATATAAGAGGCACTTTCATTTATCATAGTTATACTTAAGGCATAAAATCTTAATCATTCAAATTAAAAACATTTACAAAGGCATGGGGTTCACCATCCATTGTTCATGTCCATTTACAACTGAACATTTCATTTTACATGGTACCTTTTATAAAACATGAAAAATGGAAGGTCATACCTTCCCATAAATCCATTGAATTTAAAATCAATTGATCCATTTCATTTTATTAATGGAAATAAATCCATTATATGTGATCCATCCAATAAAACCGTCTCATTCAATTTTCCCAACCATGGAAAATTCACAATCAATGCACTTTTTTCAATAGTTCCGTCATGGGAAAAAAGTCATGTTCCCACTTGAGAAATTCAATTTATAATAGGTATGAACACCAATAAGGTGTCCTAGGTTCATTGGATTACATATGAGACAAAGGAAATTTCATTTAGAAGTAAAGACAAAAGCTAAAAAGAAGACCTATCACATAAAACCCATTTCTCCAAAAAAACAGATTTTAATGGTACACCCAAGGGGTGGAAATATGTGGAAATTATGGCCTTTAAAACACTAATCGAGACCAATTAACATGTATAAAGGCTATAGGGTCATTTATACATGATGGATATAATGTGATTTAGATGGTCCACAAATTCCAGCCTATGGCGCATCAAAACAATTACGAAACGGTTGAAACTAAAATTTGAAAATCTGTTACCACCTACCTTACAACTGTAGATAATTTCTCTCATGATATCGACCTCAAATTCCAAGAAATTTGGATGAAATATGAGAAATGAACCTTTTAATTGAAAATAAAAAAAATTATAATACATATTAATAGCATGACATATCCAAAGAAAACCCAAGAAACTAAGGGTTCCTGAGGTTATCCTTACCTTGTGATGTCCATCACTTCTTTTGGATCAACGATAGGTCATCGGAAGAAGGTGATAGGGGAGAACCTAGATTGGGAAGATTTATTATCTATAGGTGTAGAAACTCCTTTCACAAGTTATAAAGGTAATGGGAATAGATAAAAAAGGGTTTAAGAATTAAAGAGGTGGGAAAGAGTTGTTTTACCCGAAAATTTGGGGTCACACGGTTTAGGTGCATGATTTTTAAATTGTGTGAAAATATTACAATAAGACACTATCCCTTACCTGTAGCTGGTAGCACATCCATTCACCTGATTCCGCATAGTTTTTTTTGAAACCATGATTCCAATTGGTGCCTATTTCTATAGCCACACAGTTTCAGGTAAACCATGTGGCTGGGCTATATGGTTGAAACTAATTGTGATCCCATTCTTGTTAGCCATGTTTCCTAGAATCTAGGCTCTCAACAAGAATAAAATGCTCCTTGGACCTTCCTTAAGACATTGTAATCCTTTATCATGTTTAAACGAAAGATTGATTTTGAAAAAAAATCATCCACAACTTGGTTAAAAATAAGGGTCGTTAGAACCTCCCCACCTAATAATAACTCATCCATGAGATGGTCTCCTATGGGTAAAGTGGGGATATCAATGAAGAGTTTCACCCATTGAGTTCATATATTAGCTTCCTGCACCAAGGTCTTATCTTATACCAGGTCATGATGCCATATCACTCATTCAATAGGAACTGGCTTGCCTCAAAGTGTCTTCACTCTCAAATCAACAATATAAACTGGATACTTCTTGAAGGAATAATCCATATCTGCCTCATTCTCATCCAACTTAAAGACATGTGATAGATCTAGATAGTATTAGAGAACCATAGTTACATAAAACAATCATGCATGGATCAATATCTCTGAGGGAGTTCTAACTAATATGATACAAGACTTATCTTCTTCATAACCTTGAAGGGTCCAACGTACCCCAGTGCGAGCTTTCCCTACTTATTAACACGTCTATGACTCAACCTGGTTGAGACATTCAAGAAAAATCAGTCTTCAAACTTTAATTAAAGCAGTAGATGATGTCTTTTTCATATGACTACTATTTGGACTGAGCTATCAACATGCACTTTATGACCAATTGGACCTGGTCTATAGTCACCTAAATGAGATGAGGCCCAAGAAAAGTATCTTCTCATACCTCTACCCAGCATAGAGGTGAGAAACATAACCTACAATATAAGGATTCATAGGGAGACATCACAATTGTATCCTAGAATCTATTGTTATATGAAAAGTCGACAAGAGGAATGTGGTTCACCAAAAAACCTCTAATTTTAAGGACACATGCATGAAGCATGTCCTCTAGAACCTGAATTGTCCACTCTATTTATCCATCAGCCTATGGGTGATAGGTAATTTTCAATAGTACTTGCATACACAAGGCCTTCAGAAATCCCTATAATAACTGTGACATGAAACACAAATATCTATTATAAATAATGGAACAAGGTGATCCATGACGATGTAACACCACTCTGATATATAGTATTCCTATCTCATCTACTGAGAAGGAATCTCGCATAGGTAGGAAGTGTGAGACCTTCAGTAGATGATCAACAAAAACCCAAATTGTGTCATTTACTTGGGATGATCTGGATATACCGGTCATAAAGACCATCAAAACACCATCACATTTCCACTCCAGAATGGAAAATAGTTTTATAATCCCTATCAGTCACTGATGTTCCGGCTTCACCTACAGATTGGTGGAACATCGTATGATGAAACTAGAAATTTCATATTTCACGATTGGATTCCAATATTGATGACATTGGTTTCGATACATTTTGGTGACACCAGGGTGAACTAGCCAAGGTGAGGCATGGAATTCCTATATCAACTACTCTTTAATGTATGTCGGGACCCATACACACCCATGGAACAATAAGGTGTCATCACCATCTAGATTAGAACCTGAAAATGTATAATCATCTGAAATGATTTCCCAGAGAACATGGAATTTAGGATCTAATATTTGTCTTGACCTTACCCATTCAAAAATAGTAGGAATAACTACCAAGGCTGAGAGGATTGTCTGACCATTGTCCTCCTGAACCTTAACATTTATCTATAAGAATAATGCCCTAAGATTCCATTCATCTCTAAATTTCTGAATAGTCTGTGTCTCAATCATTCATCTCAGAGCATTGAATAATGAATTACCTTTTCCTGGAGTGTAGGAAGGTTTGAAATCATACAATTTCAGATATTCAAACCTCATAAATTTACTGATATTTATGTCTTGATGTGTGAAGATGCATTTTGGGATTTTTTGGTTAATGGATACCGCAAAATTATCTCTTAGAATATTGTGTCACCAATAGTTCAAGGGATAAAAAATTTTAGTGAGATTGAGTACATGCATTAATAAATTCCACTTACGATGCCTCAATAGATGATAACTATACACAATTACTCTCTCTTCCTGGATTATAATAGCTTCATGCCTAATACCTGATGTGTTAATGTATATAGTATAGACCATGTCTGGATCTGGAAGAATTA
The DNA here is from genome assembly GCA_963277665.1 of Viscum album. NCBI lineage: Eukaryota > Viridiplantae > Streptophyta > Magnoliopsida > Santalales > Viscaceae > Viscum > Viscum album. Next base: position 469,147 of record CAUJRU010000011.1, on the reverse strand, counting down.
GTATTGTAACTAAATTCATTCTTCTATTTAACTCCTTATAGGCTTCTTCACAAGATTCAAATCATTCTAATTTTGGACCCTTCCTATTCATTCCCATATGCGATGTCTCAAGGCATGACAAATCCTGGATAATGTTTCTATAATATTAGATAATCCCCAAGAAGCTTCTAATTTAAAATAATTTATTAGGATACTCTCCAGAAACTATATATATCACTTTATCTTGGTCTCATGTAACTCTTGAATCTAGGATTATATGACCCATGAAATATACTTTATCGATCCATAAGTGGCATTTACTTAGCATAGCATAAAGATGATGCTCTCTCAATGTATTCAACAAGATCTCAAGATGGATTTCGTGGTCGTGTATGGATCATGAATATAATAAGATATTGTTAATAAAGACCACCAAAAATGAATCTAGGTGTGGTTTAAGACTCGATTCTTATGATCCATTAAGACTACATGTGCGTTAGTGTGTCCAGGTGGCATGACCAGGTACACATAGAGACCATACCTGATCCTGAATGTTGTGCAAGGTATATATAAAGTTATGAAACACGCCTAATGATAGCCCAACCTCATATCTATATTTCAAAAAACCATCACTATACAGAGTTGATCAAATATGTCTTCTATTATAGGAATTGGATACCAGTTAATAATTATAAGATGATTCAATAGATAGTAATATATGAAAATCCTAAGGCTACCTTCTGCCTTTATGGTGAAAAGAACCAGTGAACCCCAAGGAGAAGTGATGTGGAAAATAAACCCTCCACCTGTAGATCCTACCGTAACATCTTGAGCATAAAAATCTTCTTATGTGCCATTCTATAAAGAGGAATGGTCACATGTGATTATCCTAGAAAATGGTCAATGGTAAACTATACCTCTTGCATCAGAGGTAGCATGTTGAAGTCTTTAGGAAATGAAACTCTCAAACACTCTATTATAGGAGGAAATAAAAAGGGTTGTAACCCTTTTTCATTGAGATAAAGACTATATACTTATGTTGTCACATTACCTAGCCTCTGTCGCTCGGGTTCTTCTAGCAAATCATGAACATCCCATTCACCCTTACACATATACAAAATTACCTCTAGTCATGTAAATCTCACCTTTTAATGATCATAGTAAATTTGGGCCTTGTAGAGAACTAACCATCCCATCCCAATGGTTACATCAAGGCCCGCCAGTTATATTACTTATATATTCCATACAAATTTGTAACTGCCTATTTCAATGGGATAATTTGAAAAGTAGAGAAATCCCGATGAATGGATACACAAGGGTGTATCTACTATAATTACACCATGATGTCACTCAATGTCAAGGCCCATACACTCAACAATTTCTTCAGATATAAACAAGTGAGATATGATTGTAACAAACAAAGCTGACACTAAAGTGGAGGATACGATAATAATACCCTGTATAGTAGATGGTATGGAAATGTTCTCATATGGAGTATGTTTGAATACATGTAGATGGAATGTACCACCGCCCTGAGTCACTACCTAACTACCCAGAGCAGGCTTGATTCGTTATCTCATAGAATCATATTTATGACTACATATGCCCCAATTCCCACCTCATCCTGATTGACAGGTAGTATTCTGGCTTCATAACTATCGTGAACCTACTTACCCCACTCCGGAAAAAGGAGTAGGTCCAGATCCCCACTCTCTAGTCACTACCAAGAATGTACTACAGAAATATTGAATATGGCCAATCCTACCACAGCTTTTATACTCCACTGGATCCTATGGGCACTGAAACCAGATATACCCCTAGTTCCCAAACTGGTGATTGATATGAGAGTTATCCATAAGATAAGCATAAGCATCACTACCTCCATGAGTAACCTCGAAGCACCTATTTGTCCCCATGGAGGGGCCACTGGATTTCCTAGGTGCTGAACTACCCAGACTCACACTATTAGCATCCTTCAAATTCTTCTCTACAATTAGCATCAGGTTGATGATTTCTATAAGGTTCTTCAATCTGAATACATTGACTTGTGATTGTATGGTGTAACCCATTACATCCTCATATTTCATAGTAGTCATAATATCATCAGCAGCTATAGTGGGATAAAACCAATATAGCTCAATGAAACGAGAAGAATATTCTATACCTAACAAGTTCCCCTGTTGTAGTTTAATAAATTCACCATCTTTGCAGCCCTCGGAGTTTTGGGAATGTAGTAATCCTAGAAAATGTTCTAAAATTCATCGCAAACCATATCACATTGTTGATATGCTATTGTGTAATCATTAGACCACCAATTAGATGAGTGGTGTGGCATTTTGGATTCTCTTCTTACACTACACTCTAGGGGCAACTCTTGAAATTTGAATATAGACAATATCACTTCAAACCAAGAATCCATAGAATGTGGTGAACCATCCCTCAATATGGTGGGAGTATGAAACTTCTAAAACAATCCAGTAAACACCTCCATGCTCAGGGTAGGTTGAATTCCTTCGTGCATACCCTAAAGAATATGTAGAAAAACCTCTCAAAACTGGGCATCAGTGCCCACATATGGAATAAGAGTAGGAGAAATAGGATTCTATATATGGGGAACTACAAGCAACTCATGGAATACCACCTCTAAAAAATGATAATATCTACCTTCAGGGCATGGGACTCAAAGGATTTATGACCACATCATGCTAAAATGAAAAACAAACAGCTCATAAAAGATTCATCAAATTTAAGAGATTATTTTAAGAAACTAGGACATGTATTGAATCCATCCTATAGGAATTAACATGACTCTCTATCTACTTCTAAATTCATGCCCAGAAAGTAAAATAGAACATAATAATCCATAATAACAAAGAATCACCCACTACCAACAACTACGACCATTTTAGGTCTATGTTTCGTGGTAAGACATGTATAGGATGGTTATTGTCAATTCAAAATTCATATTCAATTTGTACTTGTTCTTGTTGAAATATTTTAAAATTTTATTAAAAAGGTTGAACTATGAGTTTTACCATTTTCTTATCTATTAGGGTAGATACACCTTATCAACAAAAACATGTCATTAAAATGTATTTCATTCTAATTTAAATTGTTCTTGTTCAAATATTTAAACATTATTTAAAATGGTTGAGCCATATGTAATTCCATTTTTAATTCCATAAGGTCCCATACACCCTATGAATCAAAATATGGAACCCACTAAACTTACACAATAAACATCATCCAAATCCTACAAATGGGGTTATTAGAATTTAAAGTATATATATGAAATGTCACTATGACTATGAAATAGGTAATTCTTGCTAAAAATTAAATGTGACATGAAAAAAAAAACAAGACCTAATAATTATATTGTTCCTATAGTGATGCATGATCTTATCCAAATCCCTCATTACATTAGCTGATAGTAAAGAAATAAAATTTTGAATGAAATCAATATCAATAACATCAGAAACCGTGTGTTCCACCCAATGGTAAAATCATTTCAATAACAAATAGAAAAATAAATAGTAATTATAATTAAGTGAACTTTTACCCTACCCCATATAGTGGATTGAAATTCCCAATCACGGCTAATGACCAAGTTTTTATACATTCTCAACAACTAATCTATTGTCTCCAAATAGTATGTCATGAAAGGAACCACTGAGATACAATATCAAATCATTCAGGATCTAGATTCCACTTTACAAGTTCTCCGAAACCAGTGGGTCACATGGCCTAAACCATGCCTTCCATATGACAGGGGATTCGGACTAGTAGTGAGTGTGTATAGTTGGCATAGTGGGGAGACTATACCCCAATTTCATATTTGAACATCAGATACATGGATTGTAAATAGTAGTAGAAGAATATATCATAATTAAAAATAAAATAAAATTCGAAATCATAAATAGAAAAACAGTAATAACTGACAACTGATGGTATGCAGTGAAAGATAAATCATAAAATTGACTAATAAATATAAAAAATGCCTCAAAGGAAATTTAAATACATTATGAACAACATGGTGATACAGAAAAAAGGGAAAAATGGGAACATGCATTTAGTCATGCTATACAAAAGTATAAAAAAATCTCCATAGGATCATGAGAACATTCTCAATAAATATATTCTAATATCTATTTAAACAAATATAAATCAGTATCCTATAGAGGGGAACATGCCCCTATCTATACCTATAGGAAAACAGTTTTCATGGGTTCCAAAGGAGGCCCATGTAGGGTTTTAGATGAAAATACCAGTAGGAAACCACTAACGATGTATACATGTAATCCGAGTAGGTGACTGTAACTAAACAGTGTGTAGGTATAAAGAGGAAAGTAATGAAATATTGAATAAATAAATAAATAACATCCCACTGATGATTCTAAAGGAAACTCGATGGGTATACCTACTTCATCTCATGGATCATATGTTTGTCTGATCATATTACTATATATATATTATAATTATATATATACACACACATATATATAGCCTTGGGATATACCAGGACATAACTCAAAAATATCCAATACTAGGGAAAGCACTCAAGGTCTAACCCCTAACCCAACTCCATGAGCTCTCACGGTCTCTTGGAAATCCACAAGGAAGCATTCATGACCTTCCTTACACAATGGCTCTCATAGTACTTTGTACTCCTCAAGGAATCTCACATATTCTTCTTTACCCAAGGGATCTCAGGGTCCCATGGACACCAAAACCTATAAGGTAAAAAATATATAATATATAAGGCTTGAGGGATATACCTATCATGCTATTATTAATCTATTCTATTTATATCCTAAGGCATGTGGCATAAACCTCTCATGCACTTACTAATCCATATCTATATAAGAGTCATATTCATTTATCACAATTCTACTTAAGGGATATCATATTAAGAATGTCAATTAAAAACATTTACAGAGGCATGGGGTTCAACATTCATTTATCATGTCCATTTACAACTATGAAATTCATTTTACATGGTGCCTTTTATAAAACATGAGAAAGGGAAAGTCCATAGATTCCCTTGAATCGATTCCATTTAAATCCTTTTTATCTATTTCATTTTTTTAAAATAAATAAATCCAATATATTTGATCCATCCAATACAAACTGACTCATTCAATTTTCCCATCCATGGAAAATTCATATACAAGGAACATTTGTCAAGATATGTGTTAAGGGAAACATTTTACATAACCACTAATGAAATTACAAGATAAATAGGTATAAAAACCAATGAGATATCTTGGGATCATTGGACTATATATGATACAAAGGCAATTTGTAGGCTTTAGGTGCAGAGAATGTGCATTGGAGGGTGTACCCAACATTAATTTTATCATTAACAACAATCAATCCAAGATCTGTCGCTATAATAAAATGCCGGATCATCAGAATAGAATTAAGAACAAAAAAGAAAAGAGGGGAGTCCTGGAACCATAGATAGAATCATCATATGTTTATTATAATTAATTTCTTTATTTGACAAGAATTGCCTTAATGGAATTATTTCTTCTTTTATGTTTCTAGTCACGATCTGATGTGATCCATTGTTGCGTCGTAGAATCCAAGTGTAGGATTACTCTAGTGGTGATCCACACGTGCTCCACGTATCTCTGGAAATCATCTAAGGGATCTCCATGTGCTAGCATGAAAAATTCTTTTCTCGTGATATCTACCTTCGATCACCATGATCCGGTGGAGGATGATCTCTCTCGTAGCTTGAGAGCATTATTGGAAGAAAAGGGTTCTCTCTTGGCTTGAGAGATTTCTCAAGATCTATTGTGCACAACCACAAAAATATGGCTAGGCTAATGAGAAATATATAATTTGGGTTTTTAATTACATATAATAATAAAATGAATTAATTACCCTAAATAATTTATTCATTTCATTTAATTATTAGTAATACCCCATGTCTAATAATAACAGTTGACTATTATTATTACCTAACATGCGCCCAGAGAATTACGCCTAATATTATTTAATTAAATAAATAATATTATTTCTCATAAATTACATGAAAAAAATACACTGCTTGTATATTTAATATACATGGCATGTACTTTTGTTTTTCCATTTTTATTTATTTCCACCACCACAATTATTAGACCTTGAATAGAGGTTATTTATTTCTAAAATAAATATCAATGCATTAATAACTAATAAATATATTATTTCACATACAATATATTCTCTCGAATAACTAGTGTCAAAATAAATATGATCAGACATCCTTAAATAATTATTAAACCACAATCAGGAATAATCATTATTAAACATGTTAAATTAATATTTATCTAAGATACATAGAAACACTTAGTTTGTGACCCTCTAGGCCTCTTTCTTAGTGTCATTAGGCAGATCGTGGCTAAATTCCAAGGTTAGCATCTAGAAACACGCCAAGGAACCCATAGAGAAAGAATTTAATGCCGCAATGATGTATCACCTCCTACGAACGCTTGCCATGTAATATAATCCCTTTGTATTAATATCTCGAATCAAGTGGGTTTCAGGCTAGTTCCATCAGCCCAAGTTCTCGATTATTCTATATTTGAATTTCAAAAATTGAACTTTTCCATTCCTCACTATTGTCGTGGATTTATTTAGGCTATATCAATTCCATCAAAGGGCCTGAGATATCTACTTCCATTATGGAACAAAAGGGACAAATACTTTCTCGCATTATCTAGTAATGCAGTATCACTCATGATGCATCCAATGTATCCTTCCTCACTGTGAATAGTGTGTCATAAATACATATAAGTGTGCGAGTTATTGGGAGATCTTTATTTGGTGGATGGAACCTCACTCCCAGGGGATCTCTCGGGCTCTCGGCTTGACTTTCTCCTCCTCTAGGGTTACCTCTCTTCCCGACGGCGTTGGATATTCTTCCCTCCACTCGGCTTGATAGGCTTCTCTCTCTCAAGGTTCTATCCCTCCTCTCTCTCACTGATTCTTGGTCTTCTCTCCCTACTCTGCCTCCTCCGGCTCTGTGATGCTTTTCTTTGGCCACCTCACTGCGCTCTGGCCTCGTCTTCCACCGCTCCTCTTCAGGTCGGATTTGGAGTGATGGGCACACCATTCTTTTGGGATAGCATTTTGGTGGTCGTAGGTCATCTCAGAGTTCCCTTTTCTTCTTTTAGGGTTTTATCCCCCGGTTCTTCTTTGGGTTTCATTCCCATTTCCCTTTTCTCGTTCTCGGCCAGAGCGTTCATTCCCATCCTTCTTCAGGGGTTTCCTCAGTTCTTATCCCCCTTTCTTGATTTTCTTTCTTAGTGGCGGTGACTATTTTCTTTGGTGGTATCCTTTTCTGGCGGTGGTTTTGTGGTGTGAAGCTGTGATTGTGGCCCTTTTGTTGGTGATGAGGGTGGATTGGAGTCGATTTTTTTTCAGGTGGTGTGTTGTGGATCTATATTTTTTCAACAAGAAGGTGATGCTCAAATGGATGTGATGATGGCGAATTTGAAGCAATGGAGGTGTTTCGCCCGGATTCTGTGTTCTCATTTCTCTTCTTGGTTCCAGGTTACCCCCATCTCTCCGAGGTGGAGCAGCGGGGTGGTCTCCATGGTTCTTTGTGACGTGAGTTCGAGCAGCCAGATTCAGGGTGTTCGTCACCGATGGCTGTGTGTTTCGGCGTTTATGGTGTTTGACTCAGAGTTGCTGGAAGTGATGAGGGATTAAGGTTTAAATCTATGATGGGTATCGTCAGAGGCTTACTTTTTTAATGTTAGTTGCAGGGAGTGTGATGCGAGGTCCTCTACTGAACCGTTGTCCGCTCAACTCACCTCTGGCACCCTGGTTCAATTCCCCGTTCCCAATCGTTCTGGTGCAATGTTCTCCGAGGGGGTTTTGGGAGGTGTTGTTGAGTGGCCATCTATTTTGAAGAGATGGGTTTCATGTGGCCACTGGCGATGTGGACGATGGTAAGTGTTGATGATGATGGTGTGATGTTGATGAGGAAGTATCAGTGGCAGGTAATGCATGAGGTAGTTAGCGGTACTCTCACGACCCGAGGGGTGATGATGATGGGATCGTGATTTTCAACTTTTTTAATTTTTAAATATTGATAGTGGTTTGTAGCCAAAGGAGGTTTTGTGGTGGGATCGAGTTGAATGCATGTTTGCAGTGCAAAGCTTGAAATTTCCTTTTGAATTTTGAATACGATGGTTGTTTTGTGGCACAGTAGCTGATGTTTTCAGATGGTTCTGATTTTGAAATTTGGGAATTATGTTTGTCACGTTCCCACTAACCCAAAAAGTGGTTTATTAGAAAATGAAAAAATTGGTATGGAGGAAGTTTCTTGAGTTATAATACCCATTAAAATTAATCTAAAATTCCAAGGACCAATACACACATCATCATATAGGAACATCCAATGACACTATGAAATGTGGATTTCCTATTGGCGGGTCTCGTTCTCATAATATCCTCCAATATATTACCAAGGGTGCACACCATGAGAAGATACGTCAAAGTTTTATGAGTCCTCACCTTTAATGGGTAGTATTATTTTTGTCCCTAAAATAACATCATCCGGCCATTGAACATATATTCAAGAATAGTGTTATAGCACTTCTGGGTTCTCATCATAGCAGGGATTCGCTATGACCCTTTAATGAAACGGCTATCCTTAGGACATTATCTCATGCATTTTCACGCGGAAGAACAATCAAGATGTGATAAGGTATTTATTAATGAATAAAGTAAAAATTAGTTGGTTCTAGGCCACAAAATCCAACAGACTACCGCTTGGACTAGAGCCAACTACTAAAAAATTTTAACCCGTTAGATCTCACATGATATTCATGCTTCTGCTGAGATAGGCCTTTAGTCAAGGGTTCCACCATGTTCTCTTCCGTGGACGCTCTTCCCACTTCAACTTCACCCCTTTGATAAATATCCCTCAAGAGGTGATCCTTTCGGAGTATGTACTTTGTCTGTTGATATAACCTTGGTTATTTTGAAAGATCCACCACCGCAGTATTATCATAATATAATGTGATGGGATCTTTACAGGTAGGCACCACATCAAGCTCCTGGACAAAGTTCTAAATCCATACAGCTTCCTCTGCTGCATCATAAGTTGGTATATATTCAGACTCCTCTATAGAATCGGAAAAAACTAGTTTCTTTGAACTCTTCCAGCTCACAGCTCCTCCATTAAGACGGAAAACATATCCAGACTACGACTTCAGATCATTCTAATCTGTCTAAAAACCAGTATCACATACCCTTTGATGACAAGATCCTCATCTCCTCCACATACTAGGAACATATCCTTAGTTCTTCTCAGATACATAAGGATAGTCTTTATAGTAGTTTAATGTTTTTCTCCTATATCTTCTTGATATCTTCCTACTATCCCTAGTGCATAGGCAACATCAAGCCTGGTACATAACATGGCATACATGATGGATCTTATAGTCGAAGCGTATGGGATCTTACTCATTCTATCTTTATCCTGTTGTGTCTGAGGACACATTTTTGTAGAAAGATGTAGGCCATGTGACAATGTAACCAATCCCCCCTTGGATTATTCCAAACTAAATCTTTTTAGTATCTGGTCAATATATGTACCCTGACTTAGTCCAAGTAGCCTCTTGGATCTATCACAAATAATCACGATCCCTATAATGTAGGCTGCTTCACCCAAGTCCTTCATTGAGAAACACTTATTCAACCAATTCTTAAATAATAGTAAGACCAATACATCATTTCCAATATGAAATATTTCATTAACATATACTACTAGGATAACAACCGCATTCCAATTAAACTACTTATAAACACATGGTTCACATTCGTTCTTAATGAAACCAAATTCCTTTATCGATTCATCAAATTAAATGTTCCATGACCTGGATGATTTCTATAATCCATAAATGGATTTTTGTAACTTTCAAACCCGTTTGGATTCACCTTGTGTCACAAATCCTTCTAGTTGTGTCATATAGACATCTTCTTGATGGTTCCAGTGAAGGAATGCTGTTTTGAAATCCATTTTCCAAGTCTCGTAATCATGGTAAGATGTCATGGAAAGTACGATTCTTATGGATTTAAACATGGAAAATAGTGAGAAGGTTTCATAATAGTAAATTCCTTGACACTGTTTGAATCCTTTAGCCATTGTCCTTTCTTTATAGGTATTAACTTGACCAAACCTATCTAGTTTTCTATTGAATACCCATTTGCATTCAACAGGATTTACATCAACTGGCTTATCGACCAGAATCCAGAATTGGTTCTGATACATGGAATCCATCACAAAATTCAAAGCTTTTAGCCATCTTACAGCTTATGATCTTTCTACTGCTTTCTTTTAGGAGAGAGGTTCATCATTGTCCAACAACAATGATTCACCATTCTCGGTGACTAGGAAACCAAATCTCTCTGGTTCTCTTACCTCTCTTGAGCTCCTATGCATTACTTGTGTTTATAGAACCTCTTATATAGGGACTTTTGGGACTTGTTCCTATACCAAATCATGTCTATCATGAGCATGAACTTCGTCGAAGTCAACCTTTCTCCTACTATCCTTTTTGAGGTTGTCCTCCATTTCATGAAAGACAGCTTGTCTGGCAATAATCACTTTCTTTATCTGAAGGGTTATAAAGGTAATATCCTTTCATTTCATTAGGATATCCTATAAAGATACACTTTGTGCCCTAGGGAGCTATTTTGTTTCATGAGAAGGCCTTAACAAATGCCTTGAATCCTCACACACATGTGTGCGAAAAAATGGTTTTTTCCATTCCATAACTCAGAAGGAATTCCATTTTCCGCCTTAGTTAGTAATTGATTAAATATGTATGTTGTAGTCTGTAATTCATATCCCCAAAAGGATAATTAAAGATTTGCATGACTCATCATCAACCTCACTATTTCCAAAAAGTTGTGGTTCCTCCTTTCACTAACACCATTCCACTGTGGTGTATAAGGAGTGAGCTGAGATAGAATCATAGACTCCCATAGAAGATTGATGAAATCTTGGTTCATATTTTCTCAACCTCAATCCAATCTAAGCTTCTTTATCTTCTTACGAAGATTATTTTAAACTTTATTCTTGAATTCCTTAAATTTATATAAGGATTAAAAATTATACCATATTAAGTAGACTTATCTAAATCTACTCAAATCATTAGTAAAAGTAATGAAGTAAGAATATCCACATTTAGTACACTGTAAATGGTCCACACACATCTGTGTGAAACAATACTAGAATCTCTATGGCCCTCTCACCCTGTCCACTGAAATTCATCTTGGTCATTTTACCTTGTAAAAAACTGTGACATATATCAAGTGGTTTTAGCTCAGTAGAGTCTAAATAGCCATCTTCGTAGAGCTTTGTCAAGCACTTATCGTTTACATGACTGAGATGGTGATGCTACAACTGGGTGATGTATGAGTCATGTGATTTTGTTTTTTTATCAATTTCCAACACTTGGTTTTCATAATTTAATACATACAAAACATTATTTTTATGCGCCATACCATTTCATATGTTGTTATTATAAAAGAAGCAACCCTTATTTCAAAAAATGAAAATAAATCCATACATATCCAAACTTGATACATAAATTATGATTTGGTTACACTGGGAACATAATAAATATTATGTAAAACCAAAATCAGCCCAGTTAGAAATGAGTGGTGGTAATCTACAATGGCCAACACAGCCAGCCTTGCTCCATTGGCATCTTAAAGATACACCTCTCCTACAGAAATCATTATAAATCAACTTGGTTCCTGCATTTGAATACAGATGTAATCCCCACAAGCTGTATCTAATACCTAAAGTGTATAAATGGAAATATTCCACTCTATAATGAATTTACCTTTAGCATACCCACTCTTCTGGGTGAAATTCCTCTTCTAGTGGCCTATCTTGCCACATATAAAACATACTTCCTCATTTTCCTTTACCTACCTCTGGATCTTACCCTTCATGGAGGGATGATTCTTGGGGGCTTCAGACTGTTTATAAGTCCTTGTGCCCTTTTCCTGGTGCTTCATTTTCTTATCTACCATAAGGACTGTAGGTTTGTCACACCCCATGTCCTTATCTACCTGGTGAATTATGTTCAAAAGTTATGATAGACTGTTATCATTGTTTCTCATGTTATAGTTGAAAATAAAACTACAGAAGGTCTTGGGCAGTGATAATAGGATGAGATCTATATGGAACTCATCCTGGAACTTAATCCCAAAGATGTCCAGGTGTTCAATGTAGAAAATAAGCTTGACTACATAAGGCACAACTATTTTAGACTCTCCAAGCGTAGATGTAAACAAAGCATTGGAGATCTCATTTCTCTCATGTCTTTCCTTCTCTTCGTAGAGATTCTTAAGGTGAGACATCATGTTATACGCGTCCATTTTTTCATGTTGCTTCAAGAGATCATTAGATATGGCTGATAGCAAGAAACATTGGACATATGTGGAATCATGCATATGTTTTATATAGAGATATAGTTCCTCATCACTAGCCTCTTTTCTAGGTGTAACTGGAATATGATCTTCTAACACATACAATTTCTTCTCATGGTGAAGGATGACATGTAAACGCCTTCTCCCCTCTTGGAAATCAGTGCCAGTGAGAAGGATTTACTTCTCAAGTATGGTTCGCAATGATATGTTTGAAGTCATTTTTCTTTCTGTTTCTTAAAATTAAGATGAGAAAAGGTTTAGTAATTTATTATGATAAAAATGAGACAAATAAATAAATTAATACTTATTAGTCTCCCACTATTTTATCAAAATCCAATAGCCCTCACCATTGACTTCAGAATATTCTCATTCCTGGATATTCTAGTGGCAAGGATCCATATTTATCTTCACATTACCCCAACTAGGGTTGGTCAAGAAACTTGAAGGGTTTTAGTTAGGCATTCCAAATGTCAACTGCATTACTCGTAGCTCCTTAATCCACTAAGTGGACTCCCCAATCCTGAAATCATTTTATTTTGGATTTCCTCAACCTTTGAATCTTTGTCACACCAAGTCCTTCTATGGCGATCATCCCTTGATTTAAACCAAGTCAATTCAACCAAAAACCTTGAATTAGAATTCCCCAATAATTTAAAACACCCCAACTAGGGTTGGTCAAGCACTTTGAACAATGGTTTGATTCTAACCAAGATTACGGAAGGCTATACCAACTTGATATTTTCTTTAAGGGATTTTATCCTTATATGTAAATTTCCATTTTATTATCTTTGATTACATGCTTGTTAAAATTAAGTGTAATATACTGAAGTGATTAAACATGTCTAAGATAATATTTTACGCATAATCCGGTCTCATTTTAGTTATATCTTCCATTCTTGTTTAATTAATTAATTGTGTGATCGTGAAAACACACCCAAAATAAATAAACCATGAAATTGATATAAATAATATAAATGGTACGATCATGAGATTTTTCTATTGGTTAGTTTATATAGCAGTTGATAAACTAACCCAAGACCTTGGGGAGAAACACCTTGAACCTTTTGGGTTTGTGTTTACAGCATTCCACCTATCATCCTTTGTATCTCCTTAGATTGGTTTCATTGTGGCTCCTACCTTAAGCCGCCTTCAATATCTTAGGAGATCCATCCATTACATATGATTTTTCTTACATTCAAGTGAGGGGTAAAATGGGGTTTTACATAAAAGAAACCTTTGTCACCCAGGCCGTACATATTAATGAGGAGAAGGCTCGCAAGACAAAAAAAATTAATTTAAATTAATTAATTAAAATTAACCATTCACAAACACAGTTCTTGGTCTATCTCATTATCATCCATACATGAAATGGTATTTATGCATAAATAAAACTATCATTCAATTCATTAATCATTCTTGTTTAAGATAAATCACGCTCGAATAAATTAATTATCTTTAATTAATCAATCCTTTTATCTTAAACCTTTTTTCTGAATTTCTGTGAGATTCTCATCCATCATAATTTTGAACCAATAAATTCATTTAAAATTATCTTTGTATGTAACTTGTACCTTTGAGGTAACCGAGTGAATTCTTGTTCATAACTACCCAATGAATAGAAATGAACATTACGTAGACGTTAAATTAAACAGATATACATAAAACACCTATCACATGTTGTTCCTTATATTTAAACCTGCACTATGGTAAACATCTCAATGGTTTGTATAATATAATAATAACTTTTAATAAATCTTCATAATTTGGATGAGTACACGAGATGTAGTTCTGACTACACAACCTGTACTTTAGTTCACCGTCCATAAAAAGTACACACCTGGGGACATGGTGTGTAGATGTGCTTCGGAAATTTTTCAGAGTACACAGCATGTTCAGTGGGACCCACACCGTGTAGTATCCACATTACATGGTTTCCAACTGAGAAATACATGTACAGGGTACACGGTCACCCCTAACCCGAAGAGACTACACGCCATGTTCAGTATACCACACGATGTGTAATCTAGAAACCGAGTGCCAACTATTCTTGGTCAATACATGGTGTCATTTAAGACTTAGAAATACTCCAGCACACATCATGATTTGGCGGACTAGTCTGATGTATTGAACCAATACTACATGGTATTTACTTCCAAATACATGCTGCGTATTTTGGTGTTGTACGTCCAGGAACATTTGGATCCTCTAGAAGAGATCATCTATTTTATTTTAATCAAAATTAAAATAAAAATTCATTTTTTAAGGTGAACGAGAAATAAGAGAGGTGGAACAAATCTTGAGATTCTGATTTAAAAAATGATTAACATGAATTGAAACAAATAAATTCTTAAATTCATAAATCACCAATTAAAAACTTAAATATTTATAATCAATTACAGGACACCCTATGATACCACTTGTAGGTTCTGGGTGCAGTGAAATCACATTGGAGGATGTACCCAACTTTAATTTTAGCATTAACAACGATCAATCTAAGATCAGTCACAATAAAAAAATGTAAGATCGTTGAAATAGAATGAAGAACTAAAAAGAAAATAGGGGAGTCTTGTAACCATAGATAAGATCATCATATGTTGGTTATAATTAATTTAATTAATTGACATGAATTACCTTGATGGAATATTTTCTTCATTGATGATTCCGGTCATGATCTGATGTGATCTGTCATTGCGTCATAGAATCCAAGTATAAGATTCATCTAGTGGTGATCCACACATGCTCCATGTATCTCTGGACATCATCGAAGGGATATATGGGTGCTATCATAGAAGATCCTTCACTTGTGATGTCCTCCTTCTATTAACTTGATCTCGTGGAGGAGGATCTCTCTCTCTCGTAGCTTAAGAGCATTCATGGAAGAAAAATATTCTATCTTGTCTTGAGAGCTTTCTCTATATCCATTGTGCACAACCACAAAAAATGGCTAGGCTAATGAGAAATATATAATTTGGAATTTTAATTACATAGAATAATAAAATAAATTAATTACCCGAAATAATTTATTCATTTAATTTAATTATTAGTAATACCCTATGTCTAATAATATCAATTGGATATTATTTTTATTATCTGACATGTGCCCAGAAAATTACACCTAATATTATTTAATTAAAAAATTAAATATTATTTCTCATAAATTCCCAGAAAAAAAAATACACGGTGTGTATATTTAATATAAACAGCTTGTACTTTTGTTTTTCTATTTTTCATTATTTCCTCCGCAACATTTATTCGACCTTAAAATTGAACATTCCCATTCCTCCCCATGGCTATTGATTTATTTAGTCTATATCAATTCCATCAAAGGGGTTAAGATATATACATACATTTTGGAACAGATGGGACAAATCCTTTCTTGCATTATCTATTAATGCAGTATCACTCATGACACACCCAACATATCCTACCTCACTGCAAAGAGTGTGTCATCATAGTTTTCGTCAATACATCTAAGTGCACGAGTTGTAATACACATCCGCATATAGGAGCATCCAATGACACTATGAAATTTTGATTTCCTACTGGCAGGACTCGTTCTCATAATATTCTCCTAGATATTACCAAGGGCACACACCATGAGAAGGTGCCTCAATGTTTTATGGGTCCTCAACCCTAATGGCTTGTATTATTCGTGTCCCTTAAATAACATCATCCACCCATAAGACATATATTTGAGAACTGTGTTATGGAACTTCTAGGTTCTCATCATTGTAGGGATCTGTTATGACCCTTTAATGAAACAACTATCCTTGGGACATTATCTCATGCATTGTCATGCAGAAGAACAATAAAGATGTGATAAGGTATTTATTAATGAAAGAATTACAAATTAGTTTGTTCAAGGCCACCAACTCCAACACAATTAAGTTTAAAATTTAAGCTAAAAGATAAAAGGAAGACCCAGCACTTTGACGACATTGGGCCAAACGGTCCAATTTAAATATCATAGCCTAGGGGTGGCCATATGTGGAAATTATATTCTCTAGGCCAGTAAATAAGAACTAATTAATATGTATCAAGGAACTTGGGCCATTTATATGTTAATAAACCAATCTTATATAGATGATCAGAAAAGGATGGCATGTGGCATGACAAAATAATTATGAAATTTCCAAAACATAAATGAAAAATTACATGACGACATACCTTAGGGGCATTGATGATGTCTCACTCGACATCAAACTCAGATTCAAAGTATATTAGAAGAAATATGGGAAATGGATAATTTCCCACAAAATGGGTCAAATGATCCTATATATAAATAGATTGGCAGATCCAAAGAAAAACTAAAAAAGTAAAGGTGTATGAGGTTAGTCATACCTTGTGTTATCCAACGGTTCTTTCGAATTGAAGATTTGTAGTTGGATATAGAAGATAAGGGAGAACCTATATTGGGAGGATTTTTTATCTATGGGATGAAAAACACCCCACATAATGAGGTAAGGTGAAAAGATAAATAATTTTTTATGAATTAAATATGTGAAAATACATCATTTCATCCAAAAAAATTTGGCCCCATAGTTTGAATGCACTATTTTCAAACTGTGTGCAAACTATGTGGTAATGATATGTCCTATACCTGTAGTTGGATGCATGGACATGCACCTGAGAGAGCATGGTTTATATAAAACCATGCAGCCTATAGGTTCATATGTCTTCTAGTTCACGGTTTTAGAAAAACAATGTGGTTGTGCTACATGATTAAAACTAACCATGTATCCCTTCCTATTAGCCACTTTTATGGGACTTCAGGCTCCAAAAAAAACCCCAAACACTTCTCAAACCTTTCTCAGGTCATAGTGTATCTTTTGCAATATTACATTAACGATTAAAATAAAAAAACAAATGATCCATGACTTCTTTGAAAATACAGGTCGTTAGAATTCCCATTTGACATGATATTTCATACATGTATACAAGTGAACTAATAACAAAAACCAAGGAAATAAACACTCATAAATGATGAAATTGTATCCTATAACTCATAAAAAGGACATAAATGAATTTAATAGAATTATAATAAATCAAATACATTTTTAGGATGTTCTGAGAAACGTTATTAATGAATATTATTTCATTATCTAGGACATTAAGTGCAAGTGTATAACACTTTTTGTACATAAAGTAATGGATTATCTCTGAACCCCCATGTTTCCTTTGGGTTATGCATTCTCTCTATTTACCCCAATATACTTATTAATAATTACTATGTACTCCTCCTTCATTATTTTTTTTATAATACAAACATCTTTACCTTTCCCAATTATACTTTAATTGATGGGGAAATTGATGTTTCATATGGTTCCCTTCTCAATTCCTCCCGATAAGCTATCCCAATTAAAGGGAAATTTCTATTTTCTTCTCCATTTTCAAGTACACCCCATAATCTGATTTAATCCACTGATGTTTTTATAAAAACAAAATTTTACTATGAAAAACTCTCTATGTTCATTTATTGTTATATGTGAAAAAAATTTATTTCTTCCTCTTTAAATACTCATTTATATTTTCCCTTAAAATTCACTAAATTGGAAATATTATAATGTTTTTAAACACTATTTTTACATGTTTTCACTTCACTAAGACATAATTTATCATGATTTATAATTTGTTTTCTTATTAATTTCCATGTATGATTCGAATCAATTAATTCATGGAATCCTTTAATACATGGCCATTTCTTATGCCTTATGACATGATTATGATACCCCATCCTTTCTATGGGTGACCCTTATGCTCATTCCTTATGTTTGATTCTTCATGTGGAACATATATGCATAGACATGTTATGATGGGTGTTCTCAGATATCTTTCTAGTGGATTGAGTAATGTTTAGTCTCATGATATGTCATGTTCGATATGCAGTGAACATGATTCCTTTACGAGGATTTTTTCTCCACGTGCAATATTCTTGGAATTTTGCCTTGACTCATTCTTTTTCATGATGTATGTTGTTTCCAATATCCATTGATTCTATGATTACATGATCCCATATTGTACATGTTATGCTTACTTATGTTTATTCATGTTCTATACCTTTTTTATTTTATCATGTTATTCCCTCTAACCCATGTGATATTCTTTATCCCTACATTTATTCCCTTACTAGTTTTTAGATCATCCATTTTTTCATGTATTATCTAGGTTATACTATGTAGATGTATGATCTCAAAAGAATTCATGAGCTATTTATTAAGATTAAGTAAAAAAATCTGGTTTCATGCTTTCTAATCAGGTACCAAATCTTCCAAATATATTAGACATTATGGTCCTTAGCAAGTAACTGATCGTTAACTATTATTAAAATCATGTAATAATATGTGTAAATGTCTAGGGTATCTATAGTTGGAATCCGAGCAATGGAAGGAACCCAATAATTTGGATCTCTCACATGTGATAATTAGATATAACATGGCCCTCCACCCAGGGGATTCATGAAGAAAGGGCTTCCATTGGGGATGGTGGTGTGTCCCACCTTGGAGGTGTAACCTCCCATAGAGTTCTTTGAAGAGTGGAAATTACTGTCCACTTGGAATAATTATGGACTGCTATAGTTGGTTTTAGATAATTCTCTAGTTATTTTTGGACATTAGGACATGAAATCTTTACTAGGACCCTAGGGATAATTTCATCACCATGGATAACCTATATTTTAATTTATAGAATCACATGTTAGGATATACATTTCATTGAAAGGTTTATCCTTCTATGATTGATGATTCCATTTTTATATCCTTATTAACTAAGTATACAAGCCCCCCCTAATTTTATTTTTATTTTCTATTTAATCATGGGAAATATGTGAATTACCCTCACCTCCTTTCACCATAGTTTGTAAAATGAAATTTCATGGGTGAAATTTCATAAGGGGTAAAGAATTTAATTACCCATAATTTTATCAATCGAATTTCCCTTCTTATAATTATATCATTTGGTATAAATCACATAAAATCACATATAAAACACAATAAAAACATTATAAATGAATAATTAATGAAAAAAAATTATTTAAAGGAATTAATAAACTTATATCAATAGAATATTAATGCAACCATAGGAATAGTAATGTGGCCATTATAAATGATAAACGGTCCAAAAAATAGTAATCTTACCTATGGAAGTGTAAATAAAATTTTTATATCTTATAAATGAAAATATGATATATTTATATATTAGAATAAGTAAATAAATGTTTTAAAAATGAAAAATTAATTATTAACATCATTTTAAAAAAATGTTTATTTAAAATTTTATAATTAAAATAATGACTTAAAATAAAACTAATTTTCATAAAAAAATATTCTTAAATTAATACTTTGTTATGAAAAATTAAATTATTTTAAAATCAGTATTTTAATGAGAACTTAATTAATTTTTCAATGTGTCATAAAATAATTTGAAATTTTAGAAGCAGTATTTTTCCATAAATGATGATTTTAATTAAAAACTAATTTTATCATATATAGAAAATTATTTTCCTAAAATTGAGTCCATTTCTGAAATCTAAATTCTAAAAATGGTTTGGGTGAATTTTTTATATTTTCATCAGACAATTGAATTTTTGGTGAATAGTGAAATATGGTAATTTATGGTATTTAACATTTTAGCCAAATACTTGAATTTTTGAGTCATTTTGAATCATGAATGAAGTAAGTGTCCACTATCACAGACTGAAATTCTTTATTTACTATATTTTTTCAAAAGAATCAACATTATTGATACTATTTATACAAAATAATACATAAATGAATAAAATAATCAAAAACACCCTTCTCCTCCCACTATAAATACCCCCCTCACCACTTCTTCACATCAAACATTATAAGCCTTGATTATTGTAAAAATCCCTCCCAATACTCTCCCAATCTTCTCCCTCCATGTCCATGAGCCTTTGGTCTCAAAAAAATACAAAACCTAATTTTCCAAACAAATGTTCTCAATGAGAAGAAGTTTAAGAGGTAAAATCCTATTTCATTTTTTTAATTTCTTTTTAATTTCTTTTATTTTATTATCCTGTCATCACCTCACATTCCCAAAATAATATGATAACTATAGTATCAAATATATACCTTAATTTATTTGTGTTAATGATATATCCACCAATAATTCTCTTATATTCCCCTTTTTTCTAAAAATTAAAACATCATTCATGAGGTGTCGATTCACCACCTTCATGGATGCAAGTTATCTTTTATCTAATGCGAACTTCATAAATGGTTGTAAAAAAATATAATGGTCAAAAAAATATTCTAAAATATATATTAAAAATTATTTAGTGTTTTAGAACCAATATATACACATAATATTAATTAATAAAACCAAACTAACTTGTGATGATAAAAAACATTCTAAAAGTATATAAATGGTTATCATTAATGTTTTATATAATTTTTCTTCATAATATTTTATCAAAATATATATATAATACCATTTAATCTTTTTTATTTTCATTAATAACATATAATTTCAATTCTGGATAACTATTCTCATTTTACCTAATCTTTTATACATGTATACAAGTGAACCAATCATGAAAAACAAGGAAACTAACACTCCCGAACAATGACATTTAATCTTACAACCATCAAAAAGGAAAAAAATGAATATAAAAAATTTTAATAAATCAAACAAATCATTAATAGGTTCTTAATTAAATTATTAATGGCTCTAATTTCACTATCCTCAACATTAAGTGAATGTGTAGAACACATTCATACATAAGGTAAGGGATTATCTCCAAACATCCATCTATCCTTCGAGTTACGCTTTGTATATATTTACCCAAAAGTAATTGTGAATTATTAATTTTCACTCCTCATAAATTATTTTTATATGTTTCAATAATCTTTACCTATATAAATTTTTCTTTAATTGATGGGGAAATACATTTTTTATAAGGTTCCATTCTAAATTCCTCATGATAAGCTCTCCGCATTAAATGTAACAACCCATTTTCTTACCCATTTTCATGTACTCTTCATAATAATTTTTAATCAACCAATTGTTTTCAAAAAATACAAATTTTATAATAAAAAACTCTTTATGTTCATATCTATATTTATTTAAATAATTATTATTTCTTCCTCTTTAAAGACTCTTTTGTATTTTCCCTTAAACTACAATAAAGTGGATGATTTCTAAAGTTTCCTAAACACACATTCTATAAGATTTCACTTAATTTGTACATAATTTATCATGATCTATGCTTGTTTGTATTTTTAATATCTATGTACGATTTAAATCTGTTCATTTGTGGAAACCTTTATGTTACGCCAATTTAATATGCCTTAGGACATGATTATGATACCCCTTCATTTCCATGAGTAACCCTTATGTTTATTCCAAATGTAATATTTTTCATTTTGTACAGATATTCATGAAAATGTTATCATTTCATCTCCCTAATAAAACTCCAATTAATTGGGTAATGTTTATTCTCATTAGATGGAATATTGGGACATTGAGTGAGCATGATTCCTTTATGGGACTATGTCTACCACGTGTAATAATCTTGGAGCTTATTCATTACTCATGCTTATGTCATGATGTATGTTGTTTCCACATTCCAATGATTAAATGATTACATTATTTCATGTTCTAAATGTTATTCTTCCTTATGTTTATTCATTTTCCATTCCTTTTATGTCATCATGTTACGTCCTCTAACCCATGTGAAACACATTATTCCTATGTTTATTCCCTTATGTTGAATTTTACCTTATCTATTTATTCATGTATTCCTAAATTTATCATATTAATATATAAGATCTCATAGGATGTCAGGATCTCATTATAGAGATTCAATAAATGGTGTTTTTGTATTTTGGTTTCACTCTTTCATATCGTTTACCTAATCTTCTTAAGACGCTATAATTTTCAATACATGGATTTTAATTGATTGTTAATTATGATTGAAATCATGATGTAATTTGTGTATAAGGCTAGGGTCACTATATTCTTATGTCTATGTGGTTACCTTGTTGGGATGTCATTCGGGTGGTTTTATCCTGGGTGTTACACACTATATATATCATGTTCATGCATGAATAACCACATAATTCCTTTTTAAGGAAGTTGATTGACCGTGAGTAATTGATTAAGTCAATTCCATATATATTACTATTATATTATTCATTCTAAATTTTTAGACCAACTAGATGTATGAACATATCACATGTCATTCACCCAAAGGGATGAGGATATCACATACCCCTCACTCAAATATAAAAGGATATTACATAATACTTTTCTAGATATTTTTATACATTTTCTCAATCTACCCCCAATCAAGGGGTCATATAAAATTCTCTTCATACTAGTATAAATCTCTCTTCTTGGTTTAACCATAATCGATTACATGATTTGTAACATTCCAACCCACCCCTTCATTATCAGTCTCAAGGATAGTGTATGATGAATGTATAAGTGTTTTCATTCAAGGTATATTATTAACATTGGGTAATTGGGATTCAATATGAATCATGCATCCCTAGTATACTAAATATATAGTGAATCGCGCTTAATGTAGTATATGTTGTAGGTTATAAAAACTGAAAACAATTTTTATATATCATGAGTGAATTCCTCCTCACTATATAAAACCTAACCAATATAATAATCATATGTTTTAACTATGTATAATAACCCATGATGACCATCAATTATGTATAAAAAATTTTCAAACTTTGAGAGTTCAAATATTTTTTTCCTTCATATAAAATATTTATCCAACATAAAAAAATTATAAAGTAAAGAGTTTCATTTGATTAACAGTGTACATTATGAATTATTAAAATACATTATGAATAATAATTAACCAAACAAAATACCACTATCTATAAACCTTATAATAAAATTCTATAGAGAATTTATAAATTGTACACTTTCCATGTTTTTTTAAACTCATTACAACTTTATGTGATTCCTTCCACATATTTCTATGACTATCTGACATATCCTCCTACTAAACTCTTTTAATTAATTGAAATCTTAAAAAATTATTTTTTTAATAATGGTGTGATTATGAATAATAATCCTGGTATTAAAAACATAATATTCAAACATATTTACTTCAAAATATTCAATGTTACGATATTAGTAACATTTATTGTTTAAAAACCTTTTCTATTTTAATAATAATCATTATCATTGAAATATTTCAGAACCATAAACTCCTTAAGAACATTTGGTAATTAATTTGTGTGTAACTCATTATATTAATATCATTCTTTAGCAATATACCATAAACTATTTTTGGATATTAAGTTAATTATTCTTAGAATTATAGAGTTACAATCATTTATTTGTAACTCTTTAAAATTCTATAAGATCATGAATCCTCCAACTATCCATTTAAAATAAAAAAATTCTAAATAATATATTTGTAAAATGGATTCCGAATTTTTTTTGAAAATAAATATTATTTTCTTTATGATAATTTTAAAAAAATAAACTATTAACACCCATTTAATATATTGTTTTCTATGTCTTCAGAAAAATATTAATAAAATATACTTATTCATTTATATATAATATAGTTGAGTAAAATTATATATTTCCAAATTATTTTAAAAAATATCTTAGTGAAAACAATTTTATCCTATATAAAACTCATTTTATATTTACCCTATTTTCAAATGATGTCATAGTTATTGATGAATAATATACTATTTTAAATGAAACCTTCATCACAAATTATTCTTAATAAGTCATTGTTTTCAACCATACCTCTTACCTAACAAAAGAAAACAACATAAAAAATAAACATTTTTTATATAAAAAATCATCTTATCTATGAATAAATCCTTTATATCCATCATTTTGAAATAGAAACCCTTTCATTCATCACATGAACACATACATAAACCTCCATATAAAAAATCATCATTAGTTTTAAACTCATGTATGTATATACAACAGTTATTTATTTTTTCAATTTGTATCACATACCTTTTAAAGTATAATAATTGATTTCTATAATATTAATACATAATGTGGACTATACATAGAATTTATTGCACACCATCAGAAATTTTAAAAAATTCCATCTCATATGTCCATGTTACTCAAATTCGAAACATTTCTCTTTATTTGATACTAATTTGTTTAGTTTAAAAAAAGTTTGTGTAGACTATATAGTACCTCTATTCTTTTCTCTTAAGACAAAATTTTACAATGCCATTACTCAACTTTAATTGTTATGAATTCAATAGTGGCCCACAAATCTCATCTCCAATAGGACATGGGATGGTTATTGGAATCAACGGTATAAGACACAAATTTTTGTGAGGAATTACCTTCAAACTTACCATGAAAAGAAAAATAATACGTATATAAATAGTGACTCATGAACACAATAAATAGTTGACCAATCCCCTCATAAGCTAATAAGACCCAACTCAATCACCAACTCACACCACCGAACCAGAAATATATATATATATATATGTATATAATGTAAGGATTATATAAGCATACTCAAGAGGATCCTTCCCAAGACCATTAATGAAAATGTATAAGAATCATACTAAATCTATAGTTAATAAACATAAAAATTAATTAATTACATTAAATACGCCATATATAGTCCATGACCCACCAAGGAAGACTCAATAAATACCACAAAGATAAAGGTAATAGAATATTGAAAACATATATCAAGATAACATTAACATGCGTCAACATTCCCAGTGATTTAGTTTCCCCAAACCCCAATATATTATAAAATATCACTCACATACTCTACATAATTCCTACCTAAAATGTTTTCATACACATCAAAACTAGATCCATATAATCACACCAACAAGCGTACATCAAATAATTATCATCATCACAAAGGAAAACTGTGATCTTTCATTCCCCAAATAAAAAACTATAACTGAATTCAGTACATCATGTGTGTGCATATGCACATTTAATAACCATAATCCATTACAACCTTGATGCATGTATACATTATAACCCTGGACTACCACAGGTTGTATATAGAAGTATGTCATAACCATGAGACACTATAATATATATGATTACACATTCCATAATTGTGATCCATAAAATCATGAAGTTGTATATATATCATCCTATATTTGGAATATAGAATTAGATAGGGGAGTAGTTGGCCATTTATATCCTTCCAAAATAAATTTTTGGAGAAGACCCAATTCTCAAGGACATATTTGGGCATCTGTCGCATAATCTAATTAAGGTGGTGGAGCATAAGAAATAAAAAAACATAATAAATTTGTAATACTACAAAACCAATATAAGTAAGACTAAATAATATAATCACTACGGGAAAAATGGGTATTTGCGACGGGGGTATTTACCCGTCGCAAATAAATAGTCTTTTGCGACGGGATTGGTTTCCCCGTCGCAAATAACCGGCGGCGGTAAAAGGTATTTGCGACGGGAAAGTATTCTCGTTGCTAATAGTATGTTATTTGCGACGGGACCCGTCGCAAATAACTATTTACTCGTTGACCGTAATTAATGCGGGCTAATGTATTTGCGACGGTACCCGTCGCAAATAATCTAACCTATAAATACCCCCATCCGTTTTTTTCAAATCATTCACATTCTCTACCTTCTCCTGCTCTCAAACTTTTGTTTCTAAAGTTGAGTTTTTTTTCAGTTTAATTTTTTTCTTCGGAGCTGATATTAAAGTTTTGAAGAACGATCAGAGCAGATCAATTTTCAAGGTATTTATGTTCATTTTAATTTAATATTTATTTTTAATTTTTTATTAGTTTCAATTATTCTTAATTAGTTGTAATTTAATTATGTTTACATTGTTTTCTTACTTAATAAATTTAAATTATTAGTATTGATCATAGTTAATGGTAATTAGGAATAATTAGTAATAATTTTTAATAATTAAGAATAAATATTAATAATTAGTAATAAATACCAATAATTAGGAATAATAACATTATTACATTATTAGTATATTTTATTATTAATATTAAAATAATATAATTTTTTATATATATACAATTCTCTTTTCATCTGTGTGTTTACTGTCTTCACATGTATTATTTGTATGTGGAGATAGAAAACGCACAGATGAAAGGAGAATTGTATATAAATCAGAAAATTATATTATTTTAATATTAATAATAAAATATACTAATAATGTTATTATTTGTAATTAATGGTAATTATTCCTAATTATTGGTAATTATTCTTTTAATTACTAATAATTAGGAACAATTATCAATAATTATCAATAATTAAGAATATTTAGTAATAATTAGTAATAATTATCAATAATTAGTAATAATTAGTAATAATTAGTAATAATTACCAATAAGTAGTAATAATTATCTATAATTTGGAATAATTAACAATAATTAACAATAATTAGTAATAATTACCAATAATTACCAATAATTAGTAATAATTAGTAATAATTACCAATAATTGCCAATAATTGCCAATAATTACCAATAATTACAAATAATTAGGAATAATTAGGAATAATTAGAAATAATTAGGAATAATTACCAATAATTACCAATAATTAGGAATAATTACCAATAATTACCAATAATTAGGAATAATTAGGAATAATTACCAATAATTAGGAATAATTAGGAATCATTAGGAATAATTAGGAATAATTAGGAATAATTACCAATAATTACCAATAATTAGGAATAATTAGGAATAATTACCAATAATTAGGAATAATTAGGAATAATTACCAATAATTACCAATAATTACCAATAATTACCAATAATTACCAATAATTACCAATAATTACCAATAATTACCAATAATTACCAATAATTACCAATAATTACCAATAATTACCAATAATTACCAATAATTACCAATAATTACCAATAATTACCAATAATTACCAATAATTTGCAATAATTATCAATAATTTGCAATAATTACCAATAATTTGCAATAATTAGTAATAATTAGTAATAAATACCTAAAATTAGGAAAAATTAGGAAAAATTCGGAAAAATTCTCAATAATTAGTAATAATTATCAATAATTAGTATTAATTACCAATAATTAGTAATAATTACATATAATTACCAATATTTAGTAATAATTAACAATAATTGCCAATAATTACCAATAATTGCCAATAATTACCAATAATTGCCAATAATTACTAATAATTAGTAATAATTACCAATAATTAGTAATAATTACGAATAATTAGTAATAATTACGAATAATTATGAATAATTAGTAATAATTACGAATAATTAGTAATAATTACCAATAATTAGTAATAATTATCAATAGTTAGTAATAATTACCAATAATTATCAATAATTACTAATAAATATCAATAATTACTAATAATTATCACTAATCACTAATAATTAGTAATAATTAATAATAATTAGCAATAATTAATAATAATTAGCAATAATTCGTAATAATTAGCAATAATTACTAATAATTAGCAATAATTACTAATAATTAGTAATAATTAGGAATAATTAGTAATAATTAGGAATAATTAGTAATAATTAGGAATAATTAGTAATAATTACCAATAATTAGTAATAATTAGTATTAATTAGTAATAATTAGTAATAATTAGTAATAATTAGGAATAATTAGTAATAATTACCAATAATTAGTAATAATTACCAATAATTAGTAATAATTACCAATAATTAGTAATAATTACCAATAATTAGTATTAATTACCAATAATTAGTATTATTACCAATAATTAGTAATAATTACCTATAATTACCAATAATTACCAATATTTACCAATAATTAGTAATAATTAGTAATAATTAGCAATAATTAGTAACAATTAGCAATAATTACTAATAATTAGCAATAATTACTAATAATTAGCAATAATTACTAATAATTAGCAATAATTAGTAATAATTAGCAATAATTAGTAATAATTAGGAATAATTAGTAATAATTAGGAATAATTAACAATAATTAGGAATAATTAGCAATAATTAGGAATAATTAGTAATAATTAGGAATAATTAGTAATAATTAGGAATAATTAGTAATAATGACCAATAATTAGTAATAATTATTATTAATTACCAATAATTATTATTAATTACCAATAATTAGTATTAATTACCAATAATTAGTATTAATTACCAATAATTAGTATTAATTACCAATAATTAGTATTAATTACCAATAATTAGTATTAATTACCAATAATTAGTATTAATTACCAATAATTAGTATTAATTACCAATAATTATTATTAATTACCAATAATTAGTATTAATTACCAATAATCACCGATAATTACCAATAATCACCGATAATCACCAATAATCACCAATAATTACCAATAATCACCAATAATCACCAATATTCACCAATATTTTCCAATATTTTCTAATAATTACCAATAATTACCAATATTTTCCAATAATTTGGAATAATTACTAATAATTTGGAATAATTATCAATAATTTGAAATAATTACCAATAATTAGGAATAATTAACTTATTACATTATTTGTATATTTTATTATTAATATTAAAATAATATAATTTTCTATATTATATACAATTCTCTTTTCTTCTGTGTTTTTTTCTGTCTCCACATGTAATCTTGGCATTCTTTTTCAAAATTATCAACCTACTCGCCAATGGAGAGGTGAAAGTGAATGCCAATATTACATGTGGAGACAGAATGTGAAACACACAGATGAAAGGAGAATTGTATATAATATAGAAAATTATATTATTTTAATATTAATAATAAAATATACTAATAATGTAATGATGATATTATTATATAATTAATATTTATGAAAAAAATTATATTAGTATTATTAAAAAAATAAAAAATCAATATAATATTAAAATTATCAATATTTGTAACAGGTTTTGCTTTATTCTCAATATATTCAATCCTTGCTTGTGTTTTTTCTAACAGATTATTCAAAACCAGTAATGCTTTTATATTTTATAGAAAAATATGGAACAACGAGGTTGTCAACAGTCATTATTAGATGACCGCATATGGATAAATCAACGTAGAAATCCAAATGGTTCTGGTTTAAATCTGGTATATATAGAGGGTGTGGATATTTTTTTATCATTTGCGGCATCAAATCCAGAATTTGTTTCAGAAGGAAAGATAAAATGCCCTTGTAGAAAATGTGCATTGAGAACGTTTGACACGTTTGACAAAGTGGGGGAACATCTCTTGCGTTTTGGTTTTCAAGCAGATTGTGTTTTTTGGTATCAACACGGTGAACGCAGTTCCAGAGCAGGTGATACCAACTTGATTCCGGATCCATCCCAGTTTCATGATTTAGTACATGATGTTGCAGGTTCATCTGTTCAACATACAGAAACTCCGGCTGATATAGCTTCAAATCCTGAGTTGGGACCGTCTGAATTTTATGAGTTCTTGAAGTCTGCTGAGGATGCATTATATCCTGGCTGCAAGATGAGAAAATTAGAAGCAGTTGCAAAATTTATGGCTATCAAATCAGATAACGGAATGTCAAACACCTGTTTTGACCAGATATTTTCTTTGCTGAAAACACTGTTACCTGAAGGAAATGTTTTACCTGCAAATTACTATGAAAGTAAGAGGTTGGTTCGAAATTTGGGACTTACTTGTCAGAAGATTCATGCATGTTCAAATGACTGCATTTTATATTCTGGTGAAAATGAGTCGTTGGATAGTTGTCCCACATGTGGGCAACTGAGATATAAATAAGGACAACACGGGAAGTCTGGTTTGATTCCTGTAAAACAGTTGAGATATTTCCCGTTTACATCCAGACTTCAGCGTTTATTCATGTCTAAGAATACAGCGACAATGATGTCATGGCATAAAGAGAATATTTCAACCGATAAAAGCTTGAATCATCCAGCCGATGGTGATTCATGGAATCATTTTGATAGAGTGCATCCATCCTTTGCTTTAGAAGCTAGAAATGTTCGACTGGGCCTTTCCACTGATGGTTTCTGTCCGTTTGGATCTTATGGTAGTCAATATTCATGTTGGCCTGTTTTTTTAACTCCGTACAATTTACCTCCATGGATGTTGATGAAGGAGCCATATATCTTTTTGACTTTACTAATTCCTGGACATCCGAAGAAAAATATTGATGTTTATTTGAAGCCATTGATTGATGAATTAAATTTATTGTATAGTACTGGTGTCAGTACATATGATGTTGCAACGAAACAGAATTTCATACTGAGAGCAGCATTGATGTGGACAATAAGTGACTTCCCGGCTTATGGGATGTTATCTGGCTGGAGTACACATGGTCAGAAATCATGTCCTTACTGTATGGGAGAGAACAAAGCATTTATACTCATTCATGGAAAGAAACCTTGTTATTTTGACTGTCATCGCAGATTTCTTCCAGCTGATCATCCTTTTCGCAGAAACAGATCTCATTTCAGAAAAGGAACAGCTGAAAGGGATGGACCTCCAAAAATGCTATCAGGTTCGGAGTTAAAATCGGTTGTATTTTCATTACCTCCCATCACTTTTGGTCCCACAATAAACCAATAGAAAATTTCTGGTTTTGGGAAAGAACACAATTGGATTAAACGTAGCATATTTTGGGATTTACCATATTGGTCTGATTTGTTGGTCCGACACATGTTAGATGTCATGCATATTGAGAAGAACTGTTTTGATAATTTGTTTCATACAGTTTTGGATACGCCAGGAAAGAGCAAAGACAATGTAAATGCACGTTTAGATCTTGCCCAAATTTGCAGGCGTCCAGAATTGGAACTCTTTGAGAATGTCAGAACAGAAAGGTTACTGAAACCAAAAGCAGCTTATACACTGTCTAAAGAAAACCGTTTATTATTTTGTCAGTGGATTGCAGATTTGAGACTTCCAGATGGCTGTACTTCCAATTTGGGTAGATGTGTAAAGAATGGTCATATTACTGGATTAAAAGGTCATTATTGTCATGTTATAATGGAGAGACTTCTACCCATTGGATTAAGAGGTCTGTTGAATTCTGTGATTTGGGATTCCATAACATACATGTCTCATTTTTTTCGGGAAATTTGTGCGGCTACGGCAGATTATGATGCTCTAGGCAAACTTGAAAAAGATGTTGTTGTAATTATATGTAAATTGGAAAAAATATTTCCACCGTCTTTCTTCGACTCAATGGAACATTTGATGTTACATTTTCCATATGAAGCCAAATGTGGAGGTCCGGTACAGTTTCGATGGATGTACCCATTTGAAAGATGCATGCAAAAATTGAAAAGAAAAGTACGCAACAAAGCATCTGTTGAATGATCAATTGCAGAAGCTTATTTGCAAGAGGAAATATCTTTTTTCTGCTCCCATTATTTTGAATCTGAGTATCCTTCAAAACACAACCGAATGGGATGGAATGAGAGGAATATTGATGAAATCGACAATCAATTATCTGTTTTCAACTAGTCAGAGCTTGGTTTTGGTGGAGTTTCTGAACGCTGGCTTTCAGATGATGAACATCATAGAGCTCATATGTATGTTCTGCTCAACTGTGAAGAGATGACATCAGTTGTACTGTAAGTGTTTATATCACTTATTCTATCATTTATGTTACAATAAATAACTTTGGTTTTTATTGGTTGTATGATAATCATATCAAGAAACAAGTTCCACAAATTACAGCAGCTGCTCTCGAAGAAAGTCGACTGAAAAATTTCTCTCAGTGGTTTCAAAAACTGGTAACATAAATTCTTTATCTTTTAGAAACTCATTCAATGTATATTTTACTATATTGATAATTATTTAACAAATTTTCAGGTGTCTCGACATGCTGATAAAATTGACAAACGGCTGTGTGTATTGAGTAACCCACCTTCCAAACTAGTTAAAACTTATAATGCATATGTGGTGAATGGATTTTGATTCCACACACATGCATATGGGGAATCGAAAAAAACAATGAACAGTGGAGTTAGCTTGAGAGGATCTCATCATCGAGAAAATGAAGTTGACTTTTATGGCATACTTGATGAAATCATTGAACTCTGTTATCTTGGAAAACATTACATAAACATGTTAAAATGTCGGTGGTTGGATACAGAGAGAGGCGTGCGTGTTCATCCGACTCATGGAATCATCGATATTAAATGTAAAAGTGTTCTCGCAGTAAATGAACCATTGTTATTGGCTCAACAGGCATATCAAGTTTATTATGCAAAGTACTGTGCAACATCAAGAGACTTGACTGATTGGTGGAGTGTAATAAAAATCAAAATTCGAGACAATCAGTTTAGTCAAAGTGAATGTGCTTTCACTGATGTGCAAAGAATTGAAGTTTTTCAAGAGAGTACTCAAAATCAATCTTTTTTACAAAGAGACATGAGTATCGATGATGACACCCCACATTTAAGAGTCGGTGATGACGATGATGTTAATGATGTCACACATGAATTTGAAATGGTAAGAGATGAAGCAACTGCAACTCGAATGGATATCGATGATGTTGAGGAGGAATATGAAGATGACATTGACATATATGAAGATGATGATGAAGATGAACACTTATAGAATTCCATGGTATTTATATACAATCATAATATGTATATATGTATATATAATAGTAATTATCAATTATTTGCTAACATTAACATTTTCTGTTTCAGATGGACGAGGCCACATTTCGTGAGTTGGCGGAGGCTGACCTGCCTTTCGATGCGGATGAGTTGCTGGCAGATGACCCTCAGCCTGCAGGCGCTCCAGGGAGTACGCGGAGGGGGCGCGGTCTTGCACGATTGATGATTCCTGACCCCGTCCCCGAGCGACGTCCACGTCTTAGGTTTGATCCGCGCACCCGGAGGTGTGATAACCTGTGTGATAACCTGTGGATTTGACTAAGATTTCATTAATCTATTCACATAATAAATGTTTATTATTTTCTTCAGTTTTCTGCATATAGCAGTCGGACAGGGCAGCGCTATTTTGCGCAACTATTTCTCTCAGCCGTGGACCACATGGGAGCATATTCCCATTGATGTGCAGTAGGCCATGTTCGGCCATTGGTTGGTACGTACGTAAATAAATAATTTTTATTTTGAAAATTATTTCATTTCTAACTTGATATTTTGATTTATTTGTAGGGTTTATGGTATCCGATCGAGGATACCATGCGTGACGCCATCCACGAGGCATGGGAGGTGGCCATGCATGATCGCCTTCGTCAGTTTTTGCACAATTTAAGAAAAGATGCGATGAAGAAAGTAGGAGTGTCAGATTTTGAGGAGTCATTTAGAGCACACCGACCAGAGTACATTTCATCCCATGTATGGGATGGATTATGTGCGCACTGGTTGAGTGGTGCCTTTCAGAGGAGATCATCGGTGGGGAGGCAGAATCGAGGGAGACAGGAGGTGACTCATCGAGCTGGGAGTCGTTCTTTCAGTACTCATAGACAGCATCTGGTACGTACATTATTTATAAATATTTTATATAACTATAAATATTAACAGTTTATTTTTTATTCTTATAGGCTGTCGAGCACCCCGATATTACAGAGTACGACGTATATCGGAGGATGTATAGTGATCCTGCTACTGGGGAGCTCAGAGGTGATCGTCAGCATCACATCGTGGTCAGTATTATTTGTTTTCAAGTTTAAAAATTAACTGCATATAATATATTCACAATTTTAATTTTAAATTGAAACTATAGGAGTCATATGAGGCCGCAGCATCACAGGCCCGGCCTGAGAGTCAGGCCGAGTCATCAGATCAGACCACTGCCCGTCAGTTTGATGGGGCGGCATGGATGCAGGCTACCCAGTATGCCTTCGAGAAGGGCCGGGTAGTTGGTATCGGCTCTCGACTGACTCCCAGAGATTATTATGGCAGTGCTGCGATGTCGGCGTCCAGCTCGAGATGAGCTCGTGCATCTTTTTCTACACAGTATGAGGATCAGTTGTGATCTCAGACTGCACAGATAGAGAGTCTCCGACAGGAGCAGGAGCAGATGCATCAGCAGCATGAGGAGGAGCGTCGACGCCAGCAGCAGCTGTACGAGGAGCAGACGAGTCGGTGGCAGCAGCAGCATCAGGAGCAGATGGAGTACATGCGCCGACTCACTCATGCTTTAGGGATGGAGTTTCCTCCACCACCATCTGCAGATCCCCCACCTCCCCCCCTCCTTCAGATTAGAGTTTGTATTTCTGTTATAAAATTTGTGAAATCAAAATATTTTTTTTCTATTCGTAGTTTCTGTCTCATTATAAAATATTAATAATATTATATTTTTAAAAAACAATATTAATATGAATAATAATATTATTTATATTTTATAATATTAAATTTTATATATATATTAAAATTTTATATATATATTAAAATTTTATAATATTATAATTTAATTATATTTTTTGTAATACTTGAATTATTTTAATATTTGAATGTAAAATAATTCTATTATTTTTATATTAATTAAAATAACTTATTAATATTTTTTTTTTTTTATGAATTATAATTGTAATATTATTATATTAATTAAATAATTTATTAATATTCTATTATTTTTTATTTTTGAATTATAATTCTACTATTATTATAGTAATTAAAATAATTTATTATTTTCATTTGTAAATTATAATTCTATTATTATATTAATTAAAATAATTTATTAGTAATTTATTTTTTTTATTTTTTTTATAGTATTTGCGACGGGATACTATACCCGTCGCAAATACTAGTATTATTAATAGTTTTTTATTTTTTTAAAAAAATATTATTTGCAACGGGTCCCGTCGCAAATACTATCAACAGTATTTGCGACGGGATACGATGCCCGTCGCAAATACTAGTATTATTAATAGTTTTTTATTTTTTTTAAAAATCGTTTTTGTGACGGTGCCGCTGAAAAAGGTATTTGCGACGGGACCCGTCGCAAAAAATATTTTAAAAGTTTTTTACAAAAATACGGAATACTATTTGCGACGGGAAGAATGACCGTCGCAAAAAAAGGCTTTAGCGACGGGCTCGTCGCAAATAAGTGTAGTTGCGACGGCGTTTTCAGCAACGGGCTATTTGCGACGGGCCCCCGTCGCAAATACCTGTTTTTCTAGTAGTGAATACTCTATTATAATTACATAAAACATTAAAAACTAGCTTCCAATACTGACAAATAGTAATTTAACAGTGTCCTAAGTACACAAAACGTACTTGGGTTTATCACAATTACTTTTATTTTTTCATTAATTAATTACAAATAATTTTATTTAATCCTATCATCAATTATGGATTAATATCATGTTAATAGAATTAATCCAAGGTGATTCTATTCAAAATTATAATTTATGTAACCATATTCTAATATCATAACTTCTTTAATTAATTTACTCGTTCTCATAATCATTTACAATTTCATCGCTAAGTCAGCACTACCCATCCATATTAATTTAATCATTACCCATTTAACATTTTATACTTCAATTTCACTAAGACGTAACTACTATACTAAAAATAATGGTAACAACATGGTTATGTAATTAATTGTCATCAAGAAAAGGTAAAAATAGAATCTAAAAAATACATATATGGCTAAACAACCCCTATATCTCCTGAAACCCACCACAATTTCAACCATAACACATCTATATGAAAATCATACTGTCCACTATCAATAACAGTTTCCACCATCAGATAAATATCAAAAATATATCATCCACTATAATTAAAACAAACCCAAAATTAAGTTTTTTGTTTTAAATCACTGTAATATAACTATAATATAAAATATATGGAAATAAAAACATAATCACAAGAGAAAAAAATCATTCTATAATTCGCACTCTTTATCCAATGTATACAATATTAATGAAAAAATGAACCAAATATATTTGTCCACTAATATTAATTCCTATAAATATTATTTCCTATCCATGTTAATTAATATAATTCATTATGAGTAGGTTTCAAAAATTAATGAAACCTAATATTAGAACCATTAAAATAAAAATAAAAATCAAGTAACAAACTCTATTAAATTCTTGATCATGTCAAGATATTCCAAGGGATAATGGATACATCAATGAATTTCATGTTCATTATCCTTCATATATTACCATATTTATGTTACTTAATTAGATTTATACATGTAAAATATGAAAAATAATTATTTTTAGACATATAAATGGTCTATCAAATAGTATACAAAATATCTTAATCCAAGAACATTAATAAAATCAAAATTGCATGAGAAGATATACCACCATCCCTTCAAACCCCATTTATTTTGATGTATTATGGTCCTTATGTTAATTAAAAAAAATACCATGGTTAATTATATCTTGATAAAAAAACATATATTAAAATAAAATAAAGTATAATCCCTGAATCCCATATATTTATATGAATCTTGAACAATCCCAAAAGGTAGAACAATTGATGATGAATACCAACACGAAACCACAACACGAATCTATGAAGCCAAAGTACATCATTCATTCTGAAACATACATTAATAAATGTGGTTGAGTTCAAAGAAATTATAATAATAAGAACCTTCAAAACTTATAAAGAATAAAACATTGTAAATTAAGAGAATGAGAAGAAAAGGGATACATTTGATCAAAGGTAGTAGTTACATAATGTAAACCCCAAAGGATCAATCAGAGAGGCCAAAGTTCACCCAAAATTCACCCACACCCACCTAGGGTTTGATACAAGAATTAAAAAATTTGATGAATTCAATATTGTCTCAAAATTTATGGATACTATTGGAAAATAATATGTCACAACATGATAGGGATTGGTCACATTAATATGAGTCTTAATATAAAAATCACAACATAATATCTCCATGTGGTTCCCCCTTTCCCTCACGATCAACAACTATTTCATTAATAAGGAAAAAGTGGTTCATATTATGGTAAGGTGTGTTGCACTATAGTGTTTATACCCCAAAATCATGGTTAATATAGCCATCTTTTTTCCACAACCCAATCAACACCCTTCTTAGCTCACAACACAACCCATGAAGTATGGCACACTAACTCTAACCACTACCAAAATATAATAGATTAGTAGTAGTTATTTATAGTGGGTTATGCAAAACCCCCTCTAAATTCATTTTATCTATAAATTAGATGGGGTTATTCACATCCCCTGATAATCATTGAATTTAGTGGGGGTTTTGAACCCCATCAATTTTTTTTTAAATATTCAGTTTTATTTTAGAGGAACTTATTCTAAAAATGTTTCTACTATAATAAATAGTGGCTCTATATAGGTATACATATTATTCAATTTTTTTAATAAAACTTTGGGGGTTAAGAATCCCAAAAAATCTCATAAATTATAGGGGGTTGTGAACCACCACTATTTTCTTAAAAAATAACTTTATTAATATATATATATATATATAATTAAAAAATAATACAGACTTGTATATAAATATATTATATGAACTTATTATATAAATATATTCTAGATAAAAATTTAATATGATTGTAATAAATCATATTTATATGTATATATAAATTTAATTGTATAATGTGTTCATTAATATATGTTTATTTGTATAAAAAATCATATATTAATAATTATACAGTAAAATCAAAAACATATTATATGAATCTATATATTTATTTTATTTATTTAAAAAATATATCATTTAAAAGAATTTTAGTTTTCATAATTTATATAATAATAAAAATTGATTATACTAATACATATAAATAAACATGAATGTATTATATAAATAATGAATTTGATTGTCTATTATTATATATATATATATACATAATATATAATAAAAATTAATTTACTTATATACATAATTATGTATATATTTCATACATACATAAATATAATAATAAACATATAAATACTTTATATATATATATATATAAATAAATATAAAAATAAATATTTACAAATTAATAAATAAAATTTTATTAATATAAAAATATGTATGTAAATTAATATATTAAATATATATTTATGTACATAAAACAACTATATATATTAATATTGATATATGTATATATGTATTAATATATGTAAGTTATATTTATATATAAATATATATAATTTCATCAATATAGAAATATTATATTATATCATACATATATATTTATATGTATAATATAATATTATGTATATATAATAATTTAGTAAAACATATATTATATTTATTATATTTATATTAAATATAATATAATATATATATATTAAATTTTATATATATAATATATATTTTTATTCATATAAATATGTAACATATATATGTTTTTATAATATATTTTTGTAACATTTAAATAAAAAATATAGAATATATATAATTGTATATAAATATAAATATTATAAATAATATTTAGTCGAAAATACAATCAAATATCCCTAAAAAACTCATGTGTATGTTATTAAATGAAAAATTTATTGACATACTGGTTATGGGCAGCGGGCACATCATAGTGGGTGACCGGTCGGTTTGGGGTTCGAATCACGTTAGTTAGTTATTTAATATGGGATGGGAATGGGACACACGTGGGGGAGGGTTCGAGGGGAACATTTGTGGTGGGGGATGGGAGGGGGAGGGGTGAGGGGAATGGGGAGGTGTTAGTGTGGGTGATGTGGAAACGGAGGTGGGGGCCCATGGGTGAATGGGAGGTGTAACTTGAGGGTGGGGTAAAATGGAGGGAACATGAGATATTAGGGGTAGAGGGTTGCTGAAAGTTTCAAAAAAAATGTAAACATAGGGGCAGTATCAACCACCCCTAAATTATTTATAAAATATGGGCTATTTGAAAACTGCCCCTAAAGTCACGTCTCATTTTAAATTAGAGGTATTTTAACCAACCCTACAATAGTAAACTAATTAGGTAGTGTTTATTCCCCCTCAAAAGTATCCCAATTAAAGAAAATTTGGGAAAATTTAGTGGGGGTTTAAGCCCCCTCTAAAATAACATATTCTAATTCTCATTCTATTTTATCAAAGGATCCAAAAAACCATACCTAACAATAAATGGTGGATACATTAGAAATGTTTTATAATAACAGCTTCTAAATAATTTATAGGGGGTCATAACCCCGTCAAATCATAAAGAGAACCCCCACTAACACATACATTTTTGTAAGGAAGAGAGGGTAAATAAAAATATTGTCCACTATAACTTCCCAGAAAAACACATGTAATAATGGTGTAATCCATATTTATGTAATATTAAATTAAACCCCAAATAATATTAAATCAAACCAAAAAAAATCTATGCACCAAAATAATACCCTTTATCCCCTGAAGAATCCCATTTAAGATTTACTGAAAGTACTTCATGACAGATTAACCCATAGAATACACTCACATAAGACTGACCCAAGTTATTTTAAAACATCATATGTTTTAAATAGTCAAATTTAAATCTATCACCATCAAACATAACATTAATTAAGAATTACATAAAACTCATAATGTCACAACCTGAAATATCATAGTGTAATAAAAAAACCCCACTTAAACAAGAAAAATCTTGACCATCACAGACTTAGCCCCATTCATCAAGACACCACAATGCTACAATAAAAATTCCATGGTGTGATACATTTGGATAAAAAGATAAACCACTTCACCCACCCTCAATACCACTACTAAACCTTTCCAGATACCCATATCTCCAAAGAAAAAACAAACAAGGGTATGGGAAAATATGATCCCTTATATTAGATAACATTCAAATTATTACCATCCCCAAGAATCAAAAACAATCTTGATAAAGGAATTAAAATGGATTCTTACTGGCCCAAAAGGGTCTCACTGGCTATGTTTAATTGAACTACATAAAATTTAATATTGAATAATTAATCAATTTAACAAATTAAAACTAAAAATTAAAAACAAACTTATCTTATATAAAATAATATTTAATTAATTTAATATTAAATTTTTAAGTAAAACAAAAAATATAAATGATTTAAATTAAAATTATTCACTAAAATCAAAAAAAAATATAATTCTAATGTCAAGAAGTGTTAAAATGTAATTGAAAATAATGAAATTTAACTAAATACAAAATTAATGATTTTAAAGGATTAAAATACAATATTAATTATAAAAAAGGGATTAATTGAGCAATCAAAATAAAAAAACTATTAAAATTAAATTATTAATAAAATAAACTAAAAATAATTACTTTAATAATAAAAATATTAATAAATGATGTGGAAAATCAATTCATTTTAAGGCCACATCACTCTGCTACACCCCATAAAGACACATGTCAAATATGGGCCTCACTATAATAATAGTTCCACCAATTAAACCTATGGGAAATCAAATATTCATAGACCATCATCAACATATAATCAATATATTTAAGTTCATATATGTCACATCAACATAAAAAAATAACCATAAAACATAGAACATAGAGAATGAATTTGTGACTCAGGTTCCCAAGAACACTCTTTTAATCCATCGTATCTTCATAGGAAATGATCCATAGGACTAGAACACCATCATAATAGACCAACCAAGTAGCCTTGAATATTAATTGGTAAATACTCAAAAATAACATTTTCTTCAAAATGATACAAACCCCAACCATTGATATGGGAGTGTTCATGAAGATACTGAAAAAATTTTGACACATGAAAACTTTCATGAATCTAATCCAAATGATTGGAGAGTTACAAATATCATAAAATTTCACTTACATATTCAAACACCATAAAATTGGTAAAACAAATATGGTGAAAAAACACATCTATAGCCAAGAAATAACTATACAAAGTGAGAATACATATTCAAGAAAACATGTTTCCAAATTTAAACTCTAAAGTATACTTCCTATAATCATAATATGACATACACTGATCCTAGAATAATTTATTTGCTAAAAAATAAATTTATCCTTCACTATATTTCTCTACATAAAATATTATATAAAAATTCCAAACTCCCCAACCATAATCCAACATAATAGAGATCTAATGGGTTACATATATAATACATCAAATAGAGTAATACAAATGGTCGAGTAATAGTTATTTTTGTGGGAGAACACAACTAAGTATAGGTGTTTCCCTCATGAAATGACAAAAATAAAAAACTCTTCTCCTCATAATTTTTTCTATGGTCTATATAGTCTTATTTCTTTGATCATATATTATTGAATAAAAATATTTGTTGAGGTATACCTAAGAGAAAAAAGTACACTGAAATCATTTTCATACTCTAGAGGTAAAATGAGAAACCTTATGAAAGATTATCATCCTTAAAACTCCCTAGATATTAACAATATGTTTTAATTATTACCTTTATAGGGAATCGACTATGCTTGACTCCATAACTACATTGAAGTGAGTCTAATTTGTAAAATATTCATGATCAACCACCTACTGTTTTATCAACCTAGATTTTAATGTAAAATTTTCATTAAATATAATTAAATATCCTCCAAATTCAACTGAGCAACACCCAGTAGTAGAAAAGATCTACCAAGAAAATTATATTTTATATTAAAATTCTTTAAAACCAAACACTAGGACATGCACTAAGGATAAACATGAATAATAAATAAAAATATAACATCATTTTAGATGAATATTCAATACATTTCAAAATAGTACATTCCCAAGGACTATAATGGTTTACTGTATTTTGGAGACTCAATACATAATCAACATATTTAATCAAATATCTCTAATATATCCTAAAAAACATATTCTATCATAGTACTCTACATTGAGATTTATTACTTAAAACCATTCTTCATAACCTCAGAAAATATTAACATTGGAAAGGGTGATCTCGGATACTTAGTAATGTTAAACTTTGTAGATATCAATCTATGGTCATATATATGCATAAGATATTCATAGGGATGTGATATCTTGACTAAAACATACAAATTTCATACCAAATCAATCATAGATCAAAAATCATGAATCATAGATAAAAGAAAGCATTTTAAAATACATTAGAAATAAGTATAATTGTCTAAATCTTATGTTTTATTATTTTAATAGAATTATAGTGGTGAAGGTGTATAAGGGTGGTCTTGGGGTGTTAGAGAGTGAAAAAATTGTTTCAACTAGAGAATCCAAGTGAGTATAAGATCTAGGACATGGATCACGAGGATGCATTATAGGGTTGGACACAACATTGTAGAAGGGATGCGTATGGTGTAGTGGGTAGTTGGAGGTGTTTTAGAGATACTTATATTTCTGGGATTAGTTTCACCATGGAGCTTTAATAAGGGGTTACTCCCTCTTGACAAGTGATATCTAAATCAAATAGAAACGGTTTCATTGTATGAGGCTACTCAAGTAGAGTTTGGTTCTACTACCAATTCTTCAAAAATGAACTATTAATAGGGGATATGGAATACAACCCTTTATGGTTAATAGTTATTAAGACAGAGAAATCATGGCTACTCCATAGTCCTTTTCTCTATTTTTTTTGCCTATGGTGTAATTTCTTTGTCTATGTCATGGTGTCTTCCCCTCTTTTATATATATGTGTGTGAAGATAGTGTTGGATCACAAAATCTTTTTGACAGATAGGTTTTGACATTGGTGAGGTAGAATGTACCTTAGTCAAATTATATTTTATCAGTTCTACGGGGTGTTTATATGAGTAGTGTAGGGGAATTTTATTTTATAGACTAGGTATAAATACCCATAGCCCCTTATACCTAACCACATTTCCAAAATTTCTCTCAATTCTTAGGTGACCCAAGTGAATCCCTAAGAGGAAATTCATTATAATTTAAGTTTATTTCAACCTCAAACATGTAAGATCCATATGTGGTGGTTTTAGTGAGTTTCTCTCTTTCCATTCCATGTCTTTCCACTCTTTTCATATCTAAGGAGTTTACTGGAAATATAAATCTCATGTTTTGTTGTTCTTTAAATGGTTAAATAATTTGGTTTTTTTGTTCTATGATATTGAGGGTTTTTATATTCATTATGTTGTTTGGTGTTTGAATTATTCTTCTTTCAACCATTCGTAGTTGGTTGGAATGCTCCTCTTAAGGTAGTATATCCTTCATTTCACTCCTAGTTTATTATATGATATGGTTTATACTTTTTTAACTTTTTTGAATATAGTTTGTGTCTAGTTTAATCAAT
This sequence comes from Viscum album, assembly GCA_963277665.1. Lineage (NCBI taxonomy): Eukaryota > Viridiplantae > Streptophyta > Magnoliopsida > Santalales > Viscaceae > Viscum > Viscum album. The sequence continues at coordinate 425,640 of CAUJRU010000011.1, read as the reverse complement.
ATAATTAACTAGTTTAATTAAAATTTATGAGGTCAAGGATTGAATCACACATTTTTACTACTTTTTATATTATTTGATGTTTAATTGGCTGGTCTTAATGCCTCACCAGAAGAGTCATAGTCATTTGGTCCTTTGATTGTGCATTAGTTTATATGTTTTTGAATCATGTTGGGTGATTTTCTTATCACAATGTTAAAAATGTAAAAACACTTATATTTAGATGTTAAATTGGTTAAAAATGAATAATATGTCTAGTTTGATATTTCCTCTAAAATAAAGAAGTGTAAGTGGTGAAAATACCCCCTGATAAATATTAAAATTAATGTATGAATGTGATGTGAAAATTGTTGTGGTGTGTGGTCGTGATGTGGGGAAGATTTTGTGTGATGTGGCTATGAAAGGGGTTAATATGGGATTATTGGAATAAGGGTTATGGATTTTTTTGTGGTTTTCTATTGTGGTATTTTCCTAATAATTAATTGAATTAAATTTAAATGATGAATTTTAATGGAATGAAATGAATGGAAAATAAATAAATTAATTAAAATAAGATGTGTGGTTTAAATGGATGATGCTTATATATGAAACAATGTGATGAAATAATGGAATTGGTAGGTAATTTGAAATCTTTAAAATGGATTAGGTTGAGAAAGAAAAATAAATGTGAAGTGTGAAATGTGAAACATGACTTGTGTCTTGTTTTTAGGAGTGGTAAATTTAGTGGTGGAAGTGAATGTGGTAGTGTTGTGAGGTTTGGTAGTGATGTTGTGATAAATTTAGTGATTTGGTTTTGACTCCATAGGTTGGGATTATGTGTTGGTATATATATATATATATATCTTTTATTTTAATTTTGATTTATATGCACAACCCAACCACATCGAGCACCATGTTCCAACACACATATATTTTGGGATGTTTCTTCCTAATATCGGTGGTGAAAATGGATGGCAGGATACCCCATCATTCACACTCTCTCTATAAACAATATTCACATGAAAGGGTTGTGATTTATAGAAGTCAAAAGTGATCTTTGGTGACATTTGATGAGATTTATTAGGGTGGTGATCATGCATGGTAGGAGGAGGGCATGAATATGATTCCCTTCATGTTAATGATAAAATAATATTATGGTAAAGGAAGAGTTTTTAATGTGATGTGATGTTCTAGTTGTATCTGGCCAATATCTAATGTGATGTGATGGCCTAGGTGCCTTTGGGAAAGATTTGATGTAATGTAATGGAATGGATGTTTTCAAGAGATATATGATGGCCAGTTTCACACAGGGTTATTATCATGATGTGATATCCATGGTGTGTTGGATAAAGGTTACTATACAGACGATATGGGAGATCCAAGACATAAAATATTAGGGTGTGATAGGGGAAAACACATATAAAAGCGGTGTGGATATCCCTTAATAAATATACATCTTATAATGTTTCCAAATATGGATGATTTATTTTGTGAGAATTCTCTGTTGAGAATAGATTTTGTTAGTTGACTATCTTTAGTGATGTTGGTTTTTTTTATTTTCTCATGGGTTCCTTAGTATGGTTTTTTTCAGATGTCCATGGGATACTATTGAATTCCCTACCAAGTATACTTTTATTTTTTCCCTATATATATATATACAATTTTTGGGCTTTTAGGATGACTACATGAACCATATAATATATTTCAATCTTGCACTCTAGATTTGTAGCTTTTTCACTTTCATAACCTTCCTTTTAGGTATTTATTTTGAGACTTTTATATGTATATATTTTATTAATACATGCATTGTGTTATGGTTTTGTATTCCTATTTATATAATTTATAACCATTTTTTGTGGTTGATTTATCATTTCTACTAATCCTATTATTATAGAGTATAATTATTTAAATTTTTTATATTTTATACCCTTAGTGATACTCACTAATTCGGTCTTATTGGTGGTGGAATTCATGGGTCATTATCTATCTTCCTTTATTGTTTTTCCAAGAGGGGTAACTTTGGAGGGAGTGGGTCATGACATAGAGTTATCAGATGTTTTGGATGAGGGATATTATGGAGTTTTAAATGTGTCGCATTTTACATTTCATGATAGGGTAAGTAAATGACATAATTTTAACACCATGTATGTAATAGGCCATGGAATAATAGATTGGATGCATGATTTTATCAGCCTCTCCCATGAACTGATGAAAAGACTATAATCTTATCAAATGACAAATCATGGTAGTTTATAGGGTAGATTCCTAAGAGAGGTAGATGTATAATGTTTTAATTGTGTTCTTATTTTAATTGGGTGGATTTTGTTATTTTAAAATGAGTTAAATAAATCTTAATAAAATTACATACTACTAGGATGAGGAAACCTTTGTTTCCCTTTCAAAAATTTCTCTTGGTCATTGTCCACTTTTGGTTTATGAGTACAGGTTCAGTAGGCTGATTCAGTTGATCACAAAAGGTTTTATCCGATTATGTAGGATGATCAGTGGTAGATAACATTGAGAACCTGTTATCAGTAGTCTTTGGGAATGTACAAGGGAAAAATATTGGATTCGGATATAGGGGGATGGTTGGAGGAGCTTCATATATAATTCAGTTTGATCTAGGACCCAACGGAGTATTGGGTCCCTTTAATAATTATTCATATGAGGGTTTATGTGAATTAGTGGTTGATGTTGAATCTTGGTGAGTGGAAGAAGGAATATGTTTCATGGATCAATGTTGAGAAATATTTACATGAAGAGTTTATTTCATCAGCCATGATGGAAGTGAAGAGGCATATGCTTATCTATCATCAGTATGATATTAACATTTTTTTGGGAGCGATAAATCATGTTCATGGGCCTTTTATGTTTCATGACTAATATGTTTTTGGAAATGGCGTCTCATGCATGGCACATCATCCTTCTGTTCAGTATGTAGTTACTCCCGTACATTTCAGAAATATTTGGATGTTCAGAAGAAGGGAGAGGTGTTTGATTAGATTCAATCACAAGTAGGTTTACCATGATATGGGAACCATAATGGTTCCTTTTGGAGTATATTTTCTAGTGGTGGGTCTTAGGTGCTAGTACTTTCAATTTTTTTATCAGTGGGGATAAAACCTCATTGTCTTCCTTTATGGATTTATGGGGACAGTTTTTTCATGATTTCCCAAGGATATTTTTTCTGGTGTGTTTTTCTTGTGGGGTTATTGAAAATCATCAAAATTGATAACAAATTGATATTAGAGCTTAGTATGGGGTAGGTTTACAACACTAGAATCATCCTAAGTAGAAAATTCTAGTGAAATATTGTCAATAGTAGGAGAAGTGGGCTTACTCTCTTCCAAAAGGGAATGGATTTGGTATAATATGACCACAGTATGTTTCTCTCATTCAATATCCATAGACTAAGCATCTCTATATAGGTTTCCATTAGTGGAGATATAGATAATCTACGCATGGATAGTTTTATATAGTGGAGGGGAAATTCCATTGGGGCTAGAGATCATCAGAGGTATGATCAGTATATCATCTATCCTTATTTATTATTATTTTTAATTAGGGATCTTCATAATAATTTTTTAACTCTCACTATATGTGATCAGGTATTAGATGAATAGAGTAATTATACTTCATTGGTGTTGAATACGCAAGTTAGGGACCCTGATATCTTGTTTGATATGTGCTAAGGGTGTAAACTAATGATAGGGTTTCACCATTCATGTGGGGATATTTTATTTCTATATATGTGTCAACAATATTTAATCCTAAATATTTACTATTTTTATTTATTCCTTTCTATTATCAACAATTTCCGGATGATAGTCATATTCATGGATGTGGATGTCCTGCAGGCTGTTTTCATTAGCGAGTAGAGCTATCAGTAGGGAAACAAATGTGTGGAACCCATTATTTATTTTAGGTATTACATTTCTATTTAACCAATGTGTTCTATTATAGAGGAGGATCCTCTTTTTTTAGGTACTTTCTAGATGTTTTAATTAAATAGGTTGTAATGAAACCCCCTGAATGAAATGTTCTATTTTGGATAAACATGAAGCACAGTGTTTATCATATTTTTATGGTTCCATATTATATAACACCTTATGAGTTCCAATATTTTTGGATTTAGATAAATTATCCAATTTATATGGGTTTTATATATTCTAGTTTGTATTTGTGGGGTTCTTTATTTTTATTCACCAAGAGGGTAAATGATAGTATAAGATTGTATAGAGACTATAGGAGGTTAAATCATGTGATAATAAATAATTAATACCCCCTACAAAGTATCGATGATATTTTGAACTATTTGAGGAGGGATAGTTGGTTTTATAATATCTATTTTTTGGTGTGGATATCTCCAATTGAGGGTGAATAAAAAGGATGTCCCAAATACTGAAATTAGAGGCATGTGTATGAAATTTTAGTTTTTGATCATGTTGTTTGGTGACACAAACATGCCATCTATGTTCATGGATCTTATCATCTCAGTGTTCCAACAATCCCTAGAGCATTTCATATCATTTTTCATCAATTAAATATTGATCCATTTGAAATAAATGAAGGGGAATATAGATAATATAATAGTTGTGTTTCAAGTTATTCAACATCACCATATTTGTTGAAGGTTATCTAAGTGAGAAATTTTGAATCAAGAGGTCTATTTCCCCTAGAATGTGGTGTCCTAAAAGGGTATAGTCCTTGACCTTTTATTGGTTTAGGTAGTTATTTATTGGATAAAAAATAAGAATTTTGTAGAGGCCCATAGTTTCCTTGTACTCACGGGTTATTACCATAGTTTCAAGTATTATTTATAATGAATTTAATCCCCATTGACATCATTGACCATGAATAACGATTATCTTTTTGTACTAATCAACTTCAAGTATACTTTGACTACATGAAGGTAAAATTAATTGGTGCCCTTGTTCTCTATTCTCCCAATGAGGGGGTGATGTTGGAGGTTTTTTATGATGTGTCTTGCATGGTATTTAAATTCTCCTTGATTTTAAAAAATGTAGTGACCTCTTATGGTTCTAGTCTGTTATGTCCCCACAATAGTAATTATGTCACCCATAATCTGGTTCTATTTGTGGTTGTGTTAATACTAATGCTATGGTGACATTACATCATTAAGGAGTGTTTTTATATTATCATAGATAATAAGATATTGAGGTCAATTTTTTCAATATGATCAGAATCTATGATATGATGTTCGGTGGGGTATCTTATTGATTATGATTTTGATATCTCCAAAATCGATGTAAATGGAAATTTTGTGGCAAAATTGTAGGCAGGAAGTCCTAGAAGGATGTTTTTTGGGAGTTTAAAGATTCTCGAAGGGTGGTTGAGGATTTGGAATCCCTATATATAGATGTAAATGTGGGTAATTCTAGAAGTTTATTTTTTCATATTACAGTGCACTATTCTCTGATATGGAAGGTGGGGGATTCTAAGTGGGGAGACATAAATATGTAGGTGGGGTAAGATTGTGTTGGCCATGGTGATGCATTGTATGGATGGTTAAAATCAGATTTGGTTTTAGGGGAGGAAATTTTTTCTGGTAGCGATGCTTGAGGGAGTCTTTTATGAGTTCTGTAGCTCACATTTGGAATTACACCTTGGGGTATATAAGATGTACCATAGATTTAGTACATTTTTTTTGGTGGCTCGAATTGAAAGTGTGTTGGTATAGTTTATGGCTCAATACATGGTTTACAAGTAGGTAAAGGTAGACCATCATATTATTTCAGGTTTGATGAATCTATTGGTTGTTCCCATATATAATTATAATGATTTCAGGATGGAATTTATCACTAGGTTACACTAAGATCAGGGTGGTTATGATTCCATCTGTGTAATCATGGATTGGATACTGAAATCAGACCACTCCATGTTCATCAAGGAGTTGTTCATTATGGAAAAATTTTAGATGAGGTAAGTGAATGAGTTATTTTGGTCTCACGGAATCGTTATGTCCATTATCTTAGATTAGTATACTTGTTTGAACTTGAATTTCTTAAGGGGATTGTTACATTTTTTCTCACTTAGTTACACCTTGGCACTACTTTTCACCCTCATAAATATAGACAGATGGAGCAGACTATCCAACCAGAAAATAATATGTTATAGGTGTGTATCTTCAACCTCATAATATCTTTCATGAAACACTAACCTTTGGCTTAGTTTTGTTATAACAAAATTTATGACTCATCCATAATCATTTTCCCATTTAAAGATTTGTATATTAGGCTTTTTCATTGTCTTTTGTGTAGGATCGAGGATGGGGATTTGTCTGTTCTCTATCTTGATGTGGTAAAAATCACAATAGAGATTATTTAAGTTATTCATGATAGGATGAAAGTAGTGTAGTACTAGAGAATGATTATTTTTATCATATTAGAAGGCTCTTTGAGTTTATGGTCTGATACCATTTATTCTTAAGAGACTCCCATTAACGTGAGAAATGTAGCTTTAGAAGGTGGATTGAGCCCTCATAGTAGTTTTTTGTGCCTTTTTAGGTGTTAGTGGATGTTGATGAGGTGGCTTATCAGTTGGAACTTATACCATGATTGAAGTAGATTCATGAATTATTCTACATATATCAACTCCATCAGTAACTTCACGATGTCTCCCTTTTTATTTAAAAGGGAAATTTGGATATCAAATATGAAGCAACATCTATGGAGTGGCTGTTGGAGATCCATGATCATCAGTAAAATGTGTTTTGAGGATCAACCATTTCTTTTGTTCGTGTGTTGTGGAGGAATGGTGTTATGGATGAGAGTACATGGGAGAATAAGATACATATTCATGCCTAGTACTCAGAGATGCTTTGAGTTATTATTTCCCCTCTTTATCCTTTATGATGTGATGTCTAAACATTATGTTTTACGAGATGTTATTTGTCTTGGATTTTGTAATTTTTGTTTAAAAACGTCAAAAAAATTATTAAGGGAACAACTAATTCATAGTTATGATGTGATACAATAGGACATGATTAAAACCACATGGAAAAGTTAGTTCCATCCAAATCAAATATTATCTTGATGTGGAAGGTGTAATTCCTTTATTTTTCTTCTTATGGCCTTTGATATGAGATGGTTGTGGGGATCGTTTTTTGAGGCTTTGTGCATGTTGAGATGGTGGTGCAAGTTGATATGTGTAATGGAGGTGGTTTGTGTCTTGTATAAATTGTTGTGGTGTTGTACCTGATATAGAAGATGGAAAACTGTTATGGGGATGTGTTTGTGATGGATTTTTTGTGCATATTTTTTTTCTAGGATTTAGGTGATTTTTTGGTGGTTATGTTTCAAATGTAATGAGATTCTTGAGTGGTATATTGTGGAGTGATTTTTTGGTCCCCTTTTTCCTTTTTGATTATAAGTTACTTTTAATTATGGAGAGATATAATAGTTTTAGAAGTATATTATATAATGATCTAAACTTATTATCCCATAAAATTGCATGAATTTGGGTGGTGGGTTTTTCTGTGGGAGTTCCCAAGGAGTTGGATGGTGGAGGAGAGGTTACATTTGGAGAATCCATCAGCATAGTATATTTGTGGTGTGGAGCATTGGTATGTGTCATTGGTGTGGTTGTTTCAGTATAGGAGGCTTATCTAGGTCATAGAGGGAGGTTAGATGTGTTTTAGACCTACAACCATTTTGGGGGGTAGTTGTTCCCTAGAACATAGTTGTGGCATATCTCCCTCTCTACAGGTGATGGTTATGGAATGGAGAAATGGTTTTTGTATTATAAGTCCCCAACCTCAAAAATTAATTAATATTGAGTTTATTCATTAATTCATAATGAGAATCATTTCAAGTTTAGAGTTTTAGAGAATTAATCCATAACTATTACATTACATCTCAAAAATTGAAAGTAGACACTTCAATTCCATCAAAAAAATTTCACAAAAATTAAACCCCATAAATAAACAAGAATTGTTTTCTTGATATAAATATTCCTGAGTTATTCCTTTATCTTACTCTTCCTTATACCCTATGGAAAACATTTCAAAAACATGGGATGGGCATTAAAATCTCATTAAGGGATATAAAATTAAGAAAGAAAATAGTGTCCCATCAATACATACAAATCAATGAAATCGTACTTTTCAATAATAAAGCATAATCGCTTTAACTTAATTCATGAAATCATAAGATTTATGAATAACAGATAGAAATCATAAATCATAATGGTAACTTGTGACACCCATAATATACGTAAATTACATCTTTCACAGCTACATAGAGAGTTACGTTTGGAATACCCATCACGGTATATTCCCTAAATCTATTAGTAGAAACATTAATGTTTACCACTTTCAAGTTACACAATTAATTGGAGATCTATCTCGGGCTCACCTACCCTAGATTTATGGAAGAACCACCCATATACATAAAATATTCCCAAGAACCATAACCTAATCATAACACATGAACAAGCATAAAGGAAAGATAAAATTTCAATTTTGAAATCAAAAGATATCAGTTAAAGATATTGACATAGTCAATCCATTATCAAAACCATTATTAATACCAAAATATGAAAAAAAAGGTTAATGGTATTTACTTTTCCTTTTAAAATCACTACAGCTTGTGGACGAAGCCAAATATTAAATAATTCTCACGGTGGCGAAAAGGTCGTTGTCACCGCATACATTAAAAAAACATTCCCTTTGTCATTAAGTAAAAAAATGTAAAAAATAATATTCCCTTTTAATTAAATTAAAATTCAAAGGGATTTATACTCCTTATAAAAGAAAAGTGTGTATAAATCAAAATATTTCTCAGTGAAAGGATATTGAGACAAAGTCCCTTACCTTGAATTTGAATCATCGTGTATGTTCCTTTTTATTCATGAATAATAAACTAAAGTTAATTTCTAATTTCTTGAGAACCTTTTTTAAGTTTATTATTCCTTTTATATAACTTATTACCACATTATAAACATTAAATTATTATTTAAGTTAATATCGGTTGTTTTGTCGATATTTGGTACTTCAGTCAAAAATGATCTTGTTATAATTACAATTTTTCCATGGGGTAAAAAGTCCATTATCTCCAAAATATTATTCAAATATATATCATATATATCCAGTATATATTTATTTATAATATTCCATAACATTTGGAGATAAGAAATGACATGCACTGTTCATGGAGACGGTAAGTCGTACAAACTCATTAACGATACTTTCATTTCTGTTTCATATTAATTGGAATGAAAAAATAATGATACATAGGTATATAATAATTCCAGAATAATATAATATTTTATAAAAGTTACATATGTTCATTAACTCAATATTTTATACGTTCCATGAATGAAATGAATGAGTCATATCACTTTGAGGGGTGGTAGTCAGCACTTCCTCAAATGAAATTATCGTATTTACCCATTATGGAACCCAAAAAAGTATTCTATAAAGGAAAAAAACATAAGAATTTAGACAATATAAATATAATATATATCACATATAAATATAGTTCCATCATTATTTACACCATGATAGGTGGTATGAGATAATTGAATAATCATCGTTTAGTGAGGCTGTAGTTCGCCCTCCATAGAAACAATATGTTCTAAATCAATTATATGGAGGTGTTTGTAATTTTAGTTCGAATAATTCTCATAAAAAATCCCATTCTATTAATTATACTATTTTTGTTATAAAATAATGGAATAAAGAGAGTTTAGGGGGTTGTATAAGGAAAATAAATGGAAGAATCTTGAGAAAAGACATTACCTCAAATCGGGTAACTCTTTTTTATTTTGGATAAAAGGCCTTCTTGATTTTCCTTATTCCCAAGTTAAGGGTTATACTAGTAATATATGGATGTTGGGAGATTATTTTGATATAGTTTGGACAATCTAATGGGGATTTAGAGGTGTGAGGAAGGGTTAGAGATGATTCCCTTTTACAAGAGGGAGGAGGGGTACTTTAGGAAGGCTTTGAAATATTATTTTATTATAAAATTATTTTCTGTTTAAAAAGGTCCAAAACTCATTTAATTTGAATATAAATTGATTCTTGTACGAAATAATCTCAACCAATGTGTTTTATAAATGTTTTGGTTTCAAATTTAACCTAATCATTAATCTTTAACCCTTAGTTAACATATTTGATTCTAACCATGTCTTCATGTATATTCATATTATATGGTTAATATAGTGACCATAAAATGAAACTGGAACCTTACATGGTTCATTAATGACATTTTAAATCTTATATAAGTGATTTTTCTGAATATTTGATTTTTATGACAGTTAAATCATTTAATAAAAAAGTATTTGTTTTAAGAACTCGTTTATATCAATTTATATATTATTCATATCATGACTTTTAGAAAAACATAGCATCTTGATTATTTTCAAAAAAACATAATTAATTCAAATAATAGGATTCATAATAAATCCTAAAATTCATGGATGGCATAAAAAAGCTTGAAATTAAATTTATTTTAATTTTTATAATCTCATTTATATAAAACATTAATTAATAAGGTAATCACTACATCATCATGGTGTCATAAATATATTCATTTATTTGGTTTCTAAAAATTATAAAAAAATACCATGATGTAGGATATATTTTTATCTTTATAATTATTATTTATAGTTTAATATATCACTTATATATCCCCATATAATGTTTTTTTTACTAAAAGATACATGTTTAAGTTATATTTTTCTTAACTTTTAATTTATGGTAATTAAATGTTATTTTCACATCCAAGTGGCTCCATGGTGTCCTAAAATCTACCCAAGGATGACCAAGGATGAATATATATCATCCAATAGGGTTTGGACATGGTTTAGTGTAATTTAAGTATATTATAATATTATTGATTACCCTTATTTTCTAGATTAAAATTTCAACCATTGTAAATAAAATATTTACTGAAGTTACTATTTATAATGCTTAAAAACTAAAGGTACATATTTAAACAATTTTTAACTCTTGATTCAATATTTGGAACCCATTTTGTTGAATTTGAAATATATAATTGATAGAAATTAATTTAAAATCAATTCCTGTTGTCAAAACCAAATAGCGTGTTTTTACGAAATAAAAACTACCAAAATATTGACATGTGTTTATTTCCAATTTCAAAGTGAAATTACTTCCAATGACAAAAATTGGATTAAATAATAAAAAAATAATATAATTACACTTTAAAACTAATTAAAAATATAATCAAACTATAAAAATAAATTAGATGAAAATATATTTTTGTCTTAAAATGCAGTATTTTTCACTATTCATTAAAAATGATCTTTATCAGAAAAATACCAAAAATTTACCCAAAGTAAATTTTGATGACCCAATTGTAAAGAATAAGTTTATTTTTTCAAATAGAACATATAAAAGGGAAAAAACGAAATTTAAATGGGTTAACCATCGAAAGGCGGTAAAACTACCTTTTAAAAATATTAGAGTATTTATGCTTAAAATTGGATTCATTCTCATTTTAAGCCTATAAATTTTATTAGATAAATGTAAAAACATTTATCAAACATGTTTAATAATAATATAGTTATTTCTATTCATTCTCTCTATTACAATGGCTAGTCATTAAATACCATTTAGAATAATAATATTATATTATTATTTTTTCCAGTATGACTCAGCATTGTGTGCAACATAAGATTTCCGAGAAACCCATTATTGTGTGTTGGGTATGCCATCGAACATAGCATCCCAATTAAATTAAAATGAATATTTAATTCAAAAATATTAATAAATATGAAAATGGAATATTATTTATTTATCTATGTTGTTACATCCTTCCCTCCTTTTGAGAATTGTGTCCCTGTAATTCTATTCACTTATCAAATAAGTTGGGGTATTTATCCCTCATAAAATTCTCAGATTACCATGTTTACTCTTCAACCATATGGTTTTCCCACAAAACCTTTACCTGATAAATTGCCTTATTCCACAACACTTTCTCTCTCAAATCAATAATCTATACTGGTTGTCCTTTATAAGAAAGATTGTCTTCCAACTTAACTACCTTAGGACTCAAAACGTGGGATAGATCTAGGACATACTTTCTCAACATTGAATCATGAAAAACATTGTGTACCTAGGTTAAACATGGAGGTAAAGCCACTTTTTAGGAAATTAATCCATCTTTCTCTAGGATTTCATAGGTTCCAATGAACCTCAGACTCAGCTTTCCCTTCTTACTAATGCAAATCACACTTTTCCATGGAGAAACATTGAGAAAGACATGATCACATAGCTCGAAAGAAAGATCCTTACTCTAGTAATCTGTATAACTTTTCTTCCTACTCCAAGATATTCTCATGTGATTCTAATTCAACTAAACGTTTTCTACTATCTCTTCTACCAATTCAGGTTCCATCAACATTATTTCACCTACTTCATCTCAAAAAACTGGAGTTTGACACCTCTTTCCATATAATGCCTCAAATGGTTCCATCTGTATAATGGAATGAAAACTATTATTATAATAAAACTAAACCAAAGAAAGTTATTGGTCCCAACTTACCAGGTAATTTGGTGAACAAGCACGTAGCATATCTTCCAATGTTTGAATTGTTCATTCTGACTATGCATCTAATTATGGATAAAAAATTGTAGTAAAATTTAATTCAATACCCAATGAATTATAAAGGCCTTTCTAAAATTCATAAGTGAACCTCATATCACGATTAGATACAATAGACAGGGGAACTCTATGAAACCTGGTTGTCTCTTTAATATACAACTTAGAAAGTTGATCTAGAGGAAAAGTATCTTGAATAGAAAGTAAATGAACAGATTTAGTCAATCGATCAACAATAACCCAGATTGCATTATTACCTCGATATGTATTTGGTAATCCCACAACAAAGTCCATGGATATATTTTCCCATTTCCACTCTAGCACTAGTAAAATTTAAATCATCCCTTTTAATAACTTTCATTCTTCTTTAACATGTTGAAAAGTTAAACACTCCATATTAAATTCAGTGATATTTCTTTTCATTTCATCCCACCAGTAATACTTCCAAAGATCTATGTACATTTTAGTACTACCAGGATGAACTAAAATATAGAACTATGAGCTTCAAATAACAACTCTTTATTCAAATGTTAATTAAAAGGCACACTTAACCTCTTTCCAAACCTCAAAACACAGTCTTTATCAATGTTAAATTTAGGTAACTGGCCCTTATGATCCAATTCTACCTTTTTTTTGTAACTCATTGTCTTGTTTTTACACTTTCTTTATTCTGTCTACCAGAAATGATTGTATTGAAACATGAAATGAAAAAGAGGAATTTTTTGTACCAACAAAATCCAATCCAAAATTCATCAAATGAAAAACCAAAGTATCTCATTCTAAACATAGCATGGTTATGGTAGAATTACTATTTTGAATCAAATATTCAACCGCTTTATTTTCCATTCATGGATGGTAATGGATCGTGCAATCATAATCCTTGATTAATTCAAACCATATCCTCTGTCTCAGGTTTAATTTTTTCTATGTGAATATATACCACAAACTTTTGTGATCAGTATGTATTTGACACTTTACTCAATAAAAAGTATGCCTCCAAATATTTAAGGCAACAAACAATAGCAGCTAACTCCAAATCATGTGTATGGTAATTTAACTCATGTGGTTTCAACAATCGTGAAGCATAAGAAATTACATTATCATTCTACATAAGGACACATCGATGTCTTTTCAATGATGCATCACTATAGATAACAATTTCACCATTTCTAGAAGGCAGTTCCAACACTAGAGCATCCACCAATCTATTTTTCAATTTCTGAAAACAGTCATCACATTCTTTTTTCCAGATAAATTTAACACCTTTTCAAGTTAACTTTGTCAGTGGGCTAGATAACCATGCTGAATTTTCAACAAACCTCCTATAATAACTTACTAAACTAATAAAAATATTAATCTCGGTTATATTTATGGGTCTTGGCCATTCTTTAATATATTTTGATTTAGCGGGATCAATAGTTATGCCATCTTTAGAAACAATGTGACCACAGAATGAAATTTTTTGTAACCCAAACTCAAACTTGCTGAATCTCTAATAAAATTTCATTTCATTTAAGGTTTTCAAGACAACCCTTAAATGGATTTAATTCTCTTATTTATATTTATAATATAAAAAATTATCATTAATAAACACAACCACAAACTTATTTATGAACTCATGGAAAATTCTATTCATAAGATCCATGAATACAATAGGTGCATTGGTTACCCCAAAAAGCCATAACTACATATTCATAATGGACATATCTAGTATGAAACACAATCTTCGGAATGTATCCTTCCTTTACCTTCAACTGATGGTACCCTGACCTCATGTTAATCTTCGAAAAATACTGAGCTCCCTAGAGCTGATACTACTTCATTTGATAGACCAACATCTACTAAAGTAATTGAAAAGAATTTTACCACCCCTTTATTCTTGTAGTCCAACTTCTTTCTATCATTTGAGTTCTTAATTGGACACTCATTTTCATAATGACCCATTACATTTCACTTAAAACGTTTTACTAACTATAAGTCTGATTTTGTCTTACCATTACCCAGATCTTTTTCAGTGCAATTATGAGCCTTATGTAACATTTACCACATCAGTAGAACTTACCAAAATTCAAAAGTCATTCCCAATGTTATTTTTACCACAATTTTCACAAACTGTAAACTTATGTCTCTTACCATCATACTTTTTTAAAGAGTTATTCCCATTCATCTATCACCTCTACATCTTATTCTATCATTTTTCAAAGAAAACCTTATCATCAAAAAACTACATGTCCTCCTACTCTGCACATTGAACATTTTTTTCATAACTTTTTACCTCATGAGAAGCTAAAAAAGTTAGATACTTTGGATTTAACCCTAACTAAAACCAACTGCTTTTACTATTAATATCTTGTATGAAATTTGGAGCATACCTTTCCAGTCAAGTGAATTTTTTTTATAAACATCCACTGATTCATCCTCCTTCCACAATTGCAATAATTTTTTTCATCATAATTCAAACCACCTTAAGGAAATATTTCTCAAGAAACATACCTTTGAATTAATCCCAACCAAGAACATCAATCTACTCACTGCCTCTTATATTTTTAACCACTGAACACCACTGATCAGCTTCACCTTCAAAATGCTAAACAGTAATACTAAACTTTTTATGTTCTGAACACCCCATGACATCAAAAATCTTTTCCAGTTCATTAATCCACCCTTTAGCTATCACAGGTTTAGATGATCTTCAGAATGATGGGCGTGTTGCCTCATGAAATTCTAAACTACTTACATGTTCTTTTGTGGTTGATCTGTCTGATCTTGTGCATGGAAACCACCACCATTTATAGCCTGATTCAACTATTCCATCAATCCAATAAACTGTTCAGTTCTGATTATAACCATCTCAGGTAGTTCATTTGGAAGGTTGTTTTCCTCTTGATTTTTCCCATCATAGTCTCCTTGTTTTCTCTAAAGAAAACCATTCTGAACACAAAAATATCTTTGGTGAAAAAACATGGTAGTCTTCAAATGCTATATCATTTCAATATTACTATAAATTAATTTATGGATATTAATTTAACAATATACTAATTACAAAAGTTAGCTAAACTGACCTATGATACCAAATATAAGGCCCCAAACATAAACATTACTTAATCTTGAGTTACGTCAATAGTTCACATTGAGGATATTTTTAGGTTTAGAGTTTTAGAAAATTAGGTCATAACTATTAAATTACATATTTAAAATTACAATGTAGACACTTCTACACCATATAATTTTTTCCACAAAAGTAAAACTCCTTAAATAAAAACGAATTATTTTCTTGATATAAATCTTCCTAAATTCTTAATTTATCTTACTCTTCCTTATACCCTATAAAAAAATTTCAAAAACATGGGATGAGGATAAAAATCTCAGTAAGGGATATAAAATAAGGAATGAAACAATTTTCCCATTAATACATACAAATCAATGAAATCATGATTTTCAATAATAAAACATATTCTCTTTAACTTACTTCATGAAATCATAAAATTTATGAATAACACATAGGAATCATAAATCCTAATGGTAAATTTTAGAACCCATAACATACTTATATTAATACTTTCAAAGCTACATTGGGAGTTACATTTGGAATACCCATCACGGTATATTCCAAAAATCTCTTATCAGAAACATTAACGTTTACCTTTTTCATGTTACCCAAGGAATTGGAGAGCTATATCGGGCCCACCTACCCTAGTTTTATCATGGAACCACATGTACATGTAATAAATTCCCAAGAACCATAACATAATCATAACACATGAACAAGAATAATAGAAAGATAACATTTCCACATTGCAATCAGAAGATATAAGTTCAAGATATTGATATATTCAATCCATTATAAAAAACATTTTCTATACCAAAATAAATAAAAAATGCTATATGGTATTTACTTTTCCTTTTAAAAACACTATGACATGTAGAGGAAGCCAAATATCAAATAATGCTAGAGGCGGCGGAAAGGTCGTTGTCACCACGTACGCTAAAAGAAACAATCCCTTTGTCATTTAGTAAAACACTCCATAGAAAAAAAAGGTTCCATTTGAATTAAATTAAAATTGAAATGGATTTATACACCATATAAAATCAAGTCATGTATAAATCAAAATATGCCTCAATGAAAGGAGATTGAGACGAAGTCCCTTACCTTGAATATGACTCGTCACATATGTTCCTTCTTGTTCCTGAATGATAAGCTTAAGTTAATTTATAATTGATTTATAACATTTTTAAAGGTTATTATTCATTTTATATAATTTATTAACACATTATAAACATTAAATAATTATTTAAGTTAATATTGACTGTTTCGTCGATATATGGTACCTGAGTCAAAAATGATCTTGTTATAATTAAAAATTTTCCATGTGGTCAAAAGTCCATTATATTCATAATATTATTCATATATATATCATATATATCCATTATACATGTATTTATAGTATTCTATAACATTTTGAGATAAGAAATGAAATGCACCGTTCATGGAGATGGTAAGTCGTACGTACACATGAACACTTCTTTCATTTCTATTTCATATTTAATGGAATGAAAAATTAATGATACATATGTATATAATAATTACATTATAATATAATATTTTATATATGTTACATCAGTTCATTAACTCTATCCTTTTTTCATTCCATGTATTCAATGAACAATTCATATCACAATGAGGGGCGGTAGTCAGCACTTCCTCAAATGAAATTATTGTATTTACCCATTATAAAACCCATAATGGTATGCTATAAATGAAAAATTCAGAATCATAGAGACAATATAAATATAATATATATCATATATAAATATTTTTCCATCATAATTTCCCCCATGAGAGGCAGTACAAGATAATTGAACAATCATCATTTCGTGAGGCAGTAGTTCACTGTCTCGAGAAACACTATGTTCTAAATCCATTAGAGGGATGTGAGGGTAAGTTTAGTTCTAATACTTCACATAAAAACATAATATTATATTTATGTTGCTTTTAATGTTGTAAAATAATGTAGTAAAGAGATTTTATGGGGTTGTATAAGGAAATAAATGGAAGAATCTTGGGAGAATACATTACCTCAAATCGGGTTACTCCTTTTGATTTAAGCTAAAAGGCCTTCTTAATTTGCCTTATTACAAAGGTAAGGAATATAATATTAATATATGGATGTTGGGAGATTATTTGGATAGATTTTGGGAAATCCAAGGGGGCTTGAGAGGTGAGAGTAAGGGTTAGAGGTGATGCCCTTTTATAACATGTAGAGGGGTACTTTGGTCAGGTTTTGAAATATTAATTTATTATAAAATTATTTTAGGTTTAGAAAGGCCAAAAACTTATTAAATTCAAATATAAGTTTATTATTTTATGAAATAATCTCAAACAATAGGTTTTAGAGAAGTTTTGGTTTCAAATTTAATCCTATCATTTAGCTTTAACCCTTACTTAACATATTTGACTCTTAACACATCTTCTTGTATATTCATAATATATACTTAATATTGTTACCATAAAATTATAATCAAACCTAAAGTGGTTCATTAATGACATTTTCAAGCTTCTATAAGTCATTTGGATGAATCTTTTATTTTTAGGATAGTTAAATCATTTAATAAAAAAGTATTTTTTTTTAACTCATTTATGTCAATTTATATACTATTCATATCATGACTTTTAAAAAAACATAAAAACTTGATTATTTCAAAAAAACATCATTAATTTAAAGATAAAATTTAATAATCATCTCTAAAAATCATGTATGGAATATAATGTTTCAAAATAAATTTATTTTAATTTTTATAATCTCATTTATATAAAACATTCATTAATAAGGTAATCACTACATCATCATTATGTCATAAATATATTCATTTATTTGGTTTCTAGAAATTATAAATAAAATACCATGATATAAGAAATCATTATATATATCTAATTACTTTTTATATTCTAATATATCACTTATATATCCCCATATAAATATTTTTTACCAAAAAATACATGTTTAGGTTATATTTTCCTTAACATTAAATTGAAAGTAATTAAATGTCATTTTCACATCCTAGTGGCTCCATGGGGTCCTAAAATTGACCCAAGGATGCTCATGGTCGGACATATATCATTAAATAATTTTAGTTCACATTTTAGGGTAATTAAATATTATTAAAATATTATTGATTACCCTTATTTACCAGATTTAACATTTAACCATGCTTAATAAAATATTTACTAAAGTTACTATTCATAATGTTTAAAAATAAAACGTACCTATTTAAACAATTGTTACCTTATGATTCCAAATATAGATCCCATTTTTCCAAATTCATAACATATAATTGGAAAAAAATTAATTTAAAATTATTTCTCGTTGTCAAAACCAAACAGCGTGTTTTTAAGAAGAAAATACTACCAAAAGACTAACATGTGTTTATGTCCAATTTCAAAGTGAAATTACTTCCAATGACCAAAATTGGATTAAATGATAATAACATAATCTAATTATACTTTTAAACTAAATAAAAAGATAATCTAACCATATAAATAAAATAGATGTAAAGATAGTCTTAACTTAAAATACAGTATTTTTCACTATTCATTAAAAAATGAACTTTATCAGAAAAATATCATTGTTGCGTTTCTAGTACACCATAGAACATATCATCCCCTTTAAATTAAAAATTAATATTTAATTCAAAAATATTAGTAAATTTGAAAATGTCATATTCTTTATTTACCTGGGATGTTACAAGTATAATGGGAGACTCAAGTGTAGTTTTGTGCTACTACGGATTCTTTAATAGTTGTAACATGGAGATGGGTTGCATCATAGACCTATTTATGGATCTTACATCCTATAGTGTAGAAATCATGGTTGTTATGTGGTCATTATCCTTGTTTCTAGTGATCTACAACTGTTTTGAATCAGTTCGAAATGCACAACGGTTCTGTATCTGATGATACGTGGACCTGCTTTCCAAAGGCAGGCATTCGTTGGGTGATTTGGACAACGATGATTAAAAACTCACATTGGTCAAGAGGATGGGAAGTTGGCCTCATCGCACCCTTTTGGGAGGAATTGTTGCCTATTCTGGGACTCTCTTATAGATTTAAGACATATTCATATGTTTGCAAATATTTGTTTTATACCGAAGCATAGTATCCACGGATTACTCCTTGTTGGAAATGGTCAGTTGAACGCAGGGATTCAGAATCATTTAGGATCGAGGATTACCATCCATCATTGTATTAATGACTCTGAGGAGTTTGTACTCATTCAAACGACACTAGTTTTAAGCCCCATAACTGGGCGCTCTAGAGTATATTGTCATCCAGGGGGAATAGATAACGACTTGAGCATTTGGATCGAACCTGTGATACGGGCATACTGCATATCCTCGTGAGAGGAATCATAATCCATATAGTTCGGTTGGGTTGGGTCTTACACTCTGAGGCAGCCGAAGGTGTTGGTGATCCAACATGAAGGAGGTCGGAATGACTGGTTATTTGGCTTGAACCTTGGGGAGGCTTCCTACATATCGCGCCAAGGAGACAGGGATCAAAGTCCACGTAGTTCGGGCAGAGGGTGTCGGTGAGCTGACATGATGATGGGCCTTGGTCCGATGGGAATTATGCTTGAACCTCGTAAGACTTCCTAAGTACCATGTCTTAACATGGATCAAAGAACTCATAGTTCAGAATGGAGAAATACGGTTTAACGTCATGCGGGACAGGGGTGTTTTCATGGTCGATGCTTACTCTAAGCCCATGTGATTCATGCTCGGTGTGAGAAACAAGAGGTAGCAGGGACCTGATGATCACGTCACAAAAGGTGCGTCTGTGGGAAGAAAAATGGGGCTTACGCATGGCTAGCAGCCCGGGGAAATGGATATTGGGACTTACCCCAGGATGGGGCCCCGAATTGGTGAAAAACCGCAAGGGGAGAGGGATTTAGGACCGAAGAAGAAAGGAGGGGTATAGGTACCACCTTCTACAATAATAACTAGGGGCTTACACTGGGATGGTTTGTAGAGGCCCGAACTCCAGAAACCATAGGAGCCGGTGCCTTCTGAACATGATGTGTTATCTTAAAATAAAATACACTTTGTTAGCTACACATCATGTCCCATATAGAGGATCGTGTGCGGTTCGGGTTCTGGGAAACCGGAAACTTCTGAAACCATCCATCTTACAAAAGCTGACACCTGAAAATTTTAAACCAAAACATAGGGTGATCATTGAAATACTCAGTAAGGGGGTTTTAAAAAGAATTTAAAATACAGTAACATTTGAAAACATTCTTTTAAAAGAGTTTGAGCGTCCACTAAGAAAGATTTTAACACAACATACATAATAATGCTTTAATCAAAGTTTTCACGACAAACAAGAAACGAATACGTGAATTCTTGAAGGAGTGATAATGTTTGATGTAAACAAGTACTACACGTGATTTACTTGAGCATAAAATTTAAACAGTTAAAAGTAATGCATAATCAGAGTTGCGCACAAGGAAACAACTAAACGTTCATATGCTGGTTACTATTCTATTAAGTGATAACACTAGGCATGCTTCAAACTTTAAACTAGGGAATTATGAACTTTATACAAACATTAAAGGCATCAGTCATGAAAGAACTTTATCTTGGAAAAACTTGTTATATAACTTGAATTATGTGGCATCAACATTTAATATTGACAATCGTTTCGTTTCACCAAGGTCCATCCCCAAGGTGTCATTGGAAAATTACCAAGGTTATTCACCATGGTATCGTGAAAATTGTAATCTCTAGTGGTTACATCATTACCCAATGCATTGGAGCGCTATCAGGGCGCACCCTTAAATTTGCCTTTATTATCATGTGAGCCACATCGTTCATTCTTTACTGAAATCATTCATTACCCAAGGTGTCCCATACCACTTTGGGTAATTAGTTCTTAGTTCCTCTTCATGTTGAGTCACATGCATGAATAATATTAATAAGGTAACAATTACATAACTGGTTTACAAATACATGATATGACAGATAAACATGAAAATATGGAATAAAAGAAGGCATGGTTAAGCAAGCATACTATGTGTGTAGAACAATTATTTAAGCTCATAAAATGATGAATGTGAGAGACTTGCTCCCAAGGGTTATTAAATGATGAGTTTCTAAAATTCCAGTGCATGGAAAAGAACTACTTGGCATTAAATATTGTACTTCACAGGTCATAGTTCTTGCAACAAATCTCCATCCGCTAATAATTACCACGACATGCTTGGTATAAACACTTGAAATCTTTAAAATTCTGACACTTGGAAATAAACCACTTTAAAAATAATACCTTTCATTAATTATTATTCTTCTCTGGTTATAGAATTTGATGTCACACTCTGCCCGCTAAAAATCATTGCAACGAGTTTGGTATAAAAATAATAGAGGATTTCAACATATTAACATAACCCTTAAATCCATATCCTTTTAAAATGAGATTAAAACAGGCATAAGCATATCCTAAAAAAACACACATGTCAGTTCAAGGGCGACATTAAACAAGTTCATTGCTGTATACTTAGACCCAAAAATAAAACAGCAGAGGCAAGCGCTAAAATTTTACATGCATAACCATTTCTTGAAACTAGGGTTTTCAGATGTTAATCTTAAAAACACATACGTACATAGGGTTATATATACACAATGTATATAAATAGGGCTTCTCATAAATTAAACATGGTTCACTTGAAATCTACTAACAATATATCATTTATTCAGTTTAAAAGAAAATGAACAAAACCTTATGGGTTTTTAGTGTTCAAGAAACTGTAAATATACATAAAACTTCGACTTCAACTATTACATGTTTGCACTTAAAACAAAGACCTGGTCCGCATCTAAAGTTATTCATAGACGAAGTAAAAATCAAAAAACTGATTTTCATTGAAATACGTAACTAATAAAATTATATAATTACATATATATAAGGCTTACTTAAATATTGTACATGTTAGGACTTGTTTTAAAATAACCTCTTTCATAGTCATAATTCTTATCATAAAATACTGAATTATAAGGAAGTCTTAAAATCTTAATTTTTGTATGGTTTGCATGAAATATAAATGTATATAATGTTATATATATATACCGAGTATGTATAGTGTTTTACTTCAAACCGGAAAAAAAAACACCAAAACACCCTTGGTGTTTTCTGGGTAGTAGAACGGTTAGCATATATATATATATCTTTAACTATTAGGCGTCTATATATATACTCATGTATATAAAGCATGAACCGAGAAGAATGGGTGGGGGAAAAAAGAAACACACAGCCGTGGCACCCTTACTGCTCAAGAGACGAGCTCGCCGGAGGCTTGCTGGGTGGCCGGAGAACCAGGAGAGGCTTGGTGGCCGGTGGTGGCGAGGCGACGGCGAGGCAGGTGCGGGTTGGCTCCGGAGGTCCCGATCTCATAGTGGGGTTTCTCGGTTCTTAAAGGAAGACGGTCCGAGGGAGGTTAGGCCGAGCCTATGGTGTCCTATGGAGGTGGGGGTGCGCGAGGTCAACTTGAACAGTGGTGAAGGAGGCGTCTCGGCAATCCCGGTACTGGTTCGTGGGACCTCGACGCAAGGTTGAAGACGACGTGAAGGCTGAGAACGAAAAGAAAAACGACGGTCGGGATCGGCCATCGCGAGATCGGACGGTCGAAGAGAAATGCGAGTTTAAAACACATCAGCGGCCAGGATCGTCCAGGGCGGGATCGGACGGAGGAAGGTGTGTGGGGCTATTGCGCGGCCAGCCATATTCTCCGGGTAGGAACAGTGCATTTTTTTTTTAAAAAAAAAACAGTTTAATAAATTCTAAAATTAGGCATTATACTACTTCATTTTTTTTATATATTCATACATAACATTATAATTTGATTTTGTATAAAACTTAATAAGTACCTTTAACTCATAATTTCCAAATCCAAAAATCCATTTTAGTTTAAGGAAACAAATGATACTATTTGATATAACAATTATTTTCTTTAAAAAATATATATATATATTGATAATACCATACTTTTATAACTACTAGGATCTTATAACCATCAAAATACAATTTATAACATACTTCACTTGTTGATTTATAAAATTATGTTTAAAAGACCCATAGTTTTTCTCAAATTTAAAACACATAGTTTTAGAGATCCGAAAAGATACATTTTCAATTATTGTTGATACCCCATTCGACACATTTTAAAATATCATGTTTTCCACCACATAAATATCATCATGATCAAAATAGATTCATTTGCAATAATATTTTATTTTTAATACTTGAAGATATATCTAATATTTTTTATAAAAGAAATTGAAATACCATAATATTATAAAAGCGTAATAAAGACCAAATTTTATAAAAAGATGCACTTTATCCCTTGGAACCCAACGGTCCAAAAAAACGGCCATATTCCCTTAGAGATCCATTATAAAAGCAAGGGGTAGGTTGTTTTATATTTTCAAAACACCGGACCCTTGGCGGATGGCTCTCCTCATACCCCTGGTGCTGAGTGCGTGCACGGTGATTCTGGCGGTTATACTTTTCACACTGTTGGATCCTGAAGATGACGACTATCCGATTGCCCGTGTTGTTGTTCTTTGTAGTCTTGCTGTGGCCGTGTTAGGTCTTGTGCAGGGCACTTTCAATTAGATGGGTCTTGTTGTAAAGTAATGTTTTAATAAATGTCAGTTTACCTTATTCTCTATGTTTTATTTCATTTCTAATTCCTTATTAGCAAAACGAATAAAACAAGAGACATTAATAAGGACATAACACTTCTTACATAAACCAGTTCATAAAACCTGGGGCGTCACATTATCCCCCCCTTTAGAAAATTGCGTCCTCGCAATTTATTTCACGACACTACAAGGTTCAGAAAAGTTCCTACCACCTCCACCAACGATAAGGGTCAACCGGTATATTTAGAGGGATCCCCGTAGCGAAGCTCACTTCATCCAGCTCCCTAATCCACACACACCTAAGACAGGAGGGGTAGCACTTATGTTCCGGGCTTTCAGGCCTCCAAAGGGAAGCTCAAACCGTACAAAGTTCTGAAATTTCTTTGCAGACCAACGTTCGAAGAACTTTCCGAATTATGTCTCGGTCGAGGATATCGATGCCATAGATATGGTCAAACAGGCTAAAGCTGAGAAGTTGGAGCATATAAGCTGCATAAAGATTTCCCTCTAACGCAGCTTCCTGGAATTTCACTCTGGCCGTGAAGTTTCGGCCTAGGGTGAAACAAAGAAAGAGCCCTTCGTGGTAACTTCCTCGTCGTTCACGTCCGGCTAGCTGAGCAGAGCCGATGCGGTAATAGATGGAGGCATTCCCCTGGCAGGTTCGGAGAATCTCCGGACCGTTTGTTATCTCAAACCATTGCTTGCACGTTCTTCGCAAATTTGCGAAGGGGTCATACTCATCCTCACACGTTTTGATCGCAATGATTTCCAAAATCTCAGTGGGAAGAGATAACAGGTGGGTTTGTCCTTCCATCTGAAAGTTTAAAGACAGGAGTTCCATTAATTGAAAATCATACAAGGGCAAAAACATGGTACGGACAAGGAAAGGAGGAAGATAACATTTCAATAAACATACGTTCATTATTATTAGTGCTTGAGTTTCCCTTACTCATTGACTAAACGAACTCCACACAGAGAAGCAAAACTCCCTAACTCCTCGAACCAAACACAGGCCGAGCATTCAGGGAAAAACTCATGAGGACACCTATGACGTCTTATGAGTCTTGCATGGGGGGCGTGAAGTTGAGAGACATCTTCATACACTTTTCGTCTGTAAGACAATCGGGTGGACTCGTCTTCTAACCTTCCGAAGTCTAACAACTGACCCCAGAAGCCATAGTTTAGAATCTGACAAAGGTAGCCCGCTCGGAGGTCTCCGTCAGTAGCAGCTTCTTGAAAGAGGTTATCAAGCATAGTGCCAAAGTTCTCACCCGCCGTGAAAATCCGGAAAAGTCCCTCGTAGTACCTTCCTCGACGTACATAGGATGGAAATTTGGTTATTATCATAAGGAGGTAATCCAATCCCAACCCTTGGTGCAGACTAAGCACTCGAGGTGAGTTGGATACATCGTAGAGGTATTTGCATGTCATACGGATATGGGCATAGTTTAGAAAGTCCTCACGGCTTGCTAAAGACACAATGGTCTCTAGGGCCTCTGTGGGGAGAGATAAGAGATTTGTGCCTTCATTTTCCATCTGAAAATTAAGAAAACCAAGTTTTTAATAAAATTGAAATACATATACATATATATTTTTGTTTCAGTTTCTGGCTTTCCAGAGTTATCCAAACCGAACCTCTGATACCAACTGTAGAGGCCCGAACTCCAGAAACCATAGGAGCCGGTGCCTTCTGAACATGATGTGTTATCTTAAAATAAAATACACTTTGTTAGCTACACATCATGTCCCATACAGAGGATCGTGTGCGGTTCGGGTTCTGGGAAACCGGAAACTTCTGAAACCATCCATCTTACAAAAGCTGACACCTGAAAATTTTAAACCAAAACATAGGGTGAGCATTGAAATACTCAGTAAGGGGGTTTTAAAAAGAATTTAAAATACAGTAACATTTGAAAACATTCTTTTAAAATAGTTTGAGCATCCACTAAGAAAGATTTTAACACAACATACATAATAATGCTTTAATCAAAGTTTTCACGACAAACAAGAAACGAATACGTGAATTCTTGAAGGAGTGATAATGTTTGATGTAAAAAAGTACTACACGTGATTTACTTGAGCATAAAATTTAAACAGTTAAAAGTAATGCATAATCAGAGTTGCGCACAAGGAAACAACTAAACGTTCATATGCTGGTTACTATTCTATTAAGTGATTACACTAGGCATGCTTCAAACTTTAAACTAGGGAATTATGAACTTTATACAAACATTAAAGGCATCAGTCATGAAAGAACTTTATCTTGGAAAAACTTGTTATATAACTTGAATTATGTGGCATCAACATTTAATATTGACAATCGTTTCGTTTCACCAAGGTCCATCCCCAAGGTGTCTTTGGAAAATTACCAAGGTTATTCACCATGGTATCGTGAAAATTGTAATCTCTAGTGGTTACATCATTACCCAATGCATTGGAGCGCTATCAGGGCGCACCCTTAAATTTTCCTTTATTATCATGTGAGCCACATCGTTCATTCTTTACTGAAATCATTCATTACCCAAGGTGTCCCATACCACTTTGGGTAATTAGTTCTTAGTTCCTCTTCATGTTGAGTCACATGCATGAATAATATTAATAAGGTAACAATTACATAACTGGTTTACAAATACATGATATGACAGATAAACATGAAAATATGGAATAAAAGAAGGCATGGTTAAGCAATCATACTATGTGTGTAGAACAATTATTTAAGCACATAAAATGATGAATGTGAGAGACTTGCTCCCAAGGGTTATTAAATGATGAGTTTCTAAAATTCCAGTGCATGGAAAAGAACTACTTGGCATTAAATATTGTACTTCACAGGTCATAGTTCTTGCAACAAATCTCCATCCGCTAATAATTACCACGACATGCTTGGTATAAACACTTGAAATCTTTAAAATTCCGACACTTGGAAATAAACCACTTTAAAAATAATACCTTTCATTAATTATTATTCTTCTCTGGTTATAGAATTTTATGTCACACTCTGCCCACTAAAAATCATTGCAACGAGTTTGGTATAAAAATAATAGAGGATTTCAACATATTAACATAACCCTTAAATCCATATCCTTTTAAAATGAGATTAAAACAGGCATAAGCATATCCTAAAAAAAACACACATGTCAGTTCAAGGGAGACATTAAACAAGTTCATTGCTGTATACTTAGACCCAAAAATAAAACAGCATAGGCAAGCGCTAAAATTTTACATGCATAACCATTTCTTGAAACTAGGGTTTTCAGATGTTAATCTTAAAAACACATACGTACATAGGGTTATATATACACAATGTATATAAATAGGGCTTCTCATAAATTAAACATGGTTCACTTGAAATCTACTAACAATATATCATTTATTCAGTTTAAAAGAAAATGAACAAAACCTTATGGGTTTTTAGTGTTCAAGAAACTGTAAATATACATAAAACTTCGACTTCAACTATTACATGTTTGCACTTAAAACAAAGACCTGGTCCGCATCTAAAGTTATTCATAGACGAAGTAAAAATCAAAAAACTGATTTTCATTGAAATACGTAACTAATAAAATTATATAATTACATATATATAAGGCTTACTTAAATATTGTACATGTTAGGACTTGTTTTAAAATAACCTCTTTCATAGTCATAATTCTTATCATAAAATACTGAATTATAAGGAAGTCTTAAAATCTTAATTTTTGTATGGTTTGCATGAAATATAAATGTATATAATGTTATATATATATATACCGAGTATGTATAGTGTTTTACTTCAAACCGGAAAAAAAACACCAAAACACCCTTGGTGTTTTCTGGGTAGTAGAACGGTTAGCATATATATATATATATCTTTAACTATTAGGCGTATATATATATACTCATGTATATAAAGCATGAACCGGGAAGAATGGGTGGGGAAAAAAAAGAAACACACAGCCGTGGCACCCTTACTGCTCAAGAGACGAGCTCGCCGGAGGCTTGCTGGGTGGCCGGAGAACCAGGAGAGGCTTGGTGGCCGGTGGTGGCGAGGCGACGGCGAGGCAGGTGCGGGTTGGCTCCGGAGGTCCCGATCTCACAGTGGGGTTTCTCGGTTCTTAAAGGAAGACGGTCCGAGGGAGGTTAGGCCGAGCCTATGGTGTCCTATGGAGGTGGGGGTGCGCGAGGTCAACTTGAACAGTGGTGAAGGAGGCGTCTCGGCAATCCCGGTACTGGTTCGTGGGACCTCGACGCAAGGTTGAAGATGACGTGAAGGTTGAGAACGAAAAGAAAAACGACGGTCGGGATCGGCCATTGCGAGATCGGACGGTCGAAGAGAAATGTGAGTTTAAAACACATCAGCGGCCAGGATCGTCCAGGGCGGGATCGGACGGAGGAAGGTGTGTGGGGCTATTGCGCGGCCAGCCATATTCTCCGGGTAGGAACAGTGCATTTTTTTTTTAAAAAAACAGTTTAATAAATTCTAAAATTAGGCATTATACTACTTCATTTTTTTTTATATTCATACATAACATTATAATTTGATTTTTTATAAAACTTAATAAGTACCTTTAACTCATAATTTCCAAATCCAAAAATCCATTTTAGTTTAAGGAAACAAATGATACTATTTGATATAACAATTATTTTCTTTAAAAAATATATATATATTGATAATACCATACTTTTATAACTACTAGGATCTTATAACCATCAAAATACAATTTATAGCATACTTCACTTGTTGATTTATAAAATTATGTTTAAAAGACCCATAGTTTTTTTCAAATTTAAAACACATAGTTTTAGAGATCCGAAAAGATACATTTTCAATTATTGTTGATACCCCATTCGACACATTTTAAAATATCATGTTTTCCACCACATAAATATCATCATGATCAAAATAGATTCATTTGCAATAATATTTTATTTTTAATACTTGAAGATATATCTAATATTTTTTATAAAAGAAAGTGAAATACCATAATATTATAAAAGCGTAATAAAGACCAAATTTTATAAAAAGATGCACTTTATCCCTTGGAACCCAACGGTCCAAAAAAAACGGTCATATTCCCTTAGAGATCCATTATAAAAGCAAGGGGTAGGTTGTTTTATATTTTCAAAACACCGGACCCTTGGCGGATGGCTCTCCTCATACCCCTGGTGCTGAGTGCGTGCGCGGTGATTCTGGCGGTTATACTTTTCACACTGTTGGATCCTGAAGAAGACGACTATCCGATTGCCCGTGTTGTGGTTCTTTGTAGTCTTGTTGTGGCCGTGTTAGGTCTTGTGCAGGGCACTTTCAATTAGATGGGTCTTGTTGTAAAGTAATGTTTTAATAAATGTCAGTTTACCTTATTCTCTATGTTTTATTTCATTTCTAATTCCTTATTAGCAAAACGAATAAAACAAGAGACATTAATAAGGACATAACACTTCTTACATAAACCAGTTCATAAAACCTGGGGTGTCACATGGTTTCCCTGAGAGATTGGGACTTACTCCAAGATGGAGTCCCGGTCACTCCCATAAGAGGGGAGAAGTGCTCACCGCTGGCGTTGAAAGGAAATGCAAGCGGGGTCCCCCAATCTTAGTGAGTGGAGAGGCAGAAAATGGACTCTCAGGCTCGGACCCTGCACTATTGTGGTTATGTGAGCCCAAGAATGTTTTGGGAAGCCGCCCAAGGGCCGGAGAAACCCATTTTTCCTCGCCTACCGTGGGTATGTGAACTCAAATCGGCACGCTAATACACCTGAAGGTTACATCATACGGATCTGGGGGCTTCTTTAATGGCCTTGGCTCGAGGCCAATGAATAGGCCAATGAGGGAATTGCAAGGGATCAGTCTAGATTGGAAGGATTTTATCTGACTTGGGGAATGGGAACACCGATGGAGTTGGTGGGCCACATAAGAGTATGAGGAGTGGTGCCCTTCACATAGGGGGGTGCTACGTGGCTGGAGAGGCCATCTGCGTACCGGGGTGGTACACTAACTGATAGGCATCCCACGTACCAGGGTGGTACGTGACTTTGGGTTTGGCCCATGTACCAGGTTGGTACGCGGGGGAGTCCACACGAGCAATGGCAGCAAGGGGCGACGCTAGTTGGGGGTTCATCAGTAAAGGCTTCTCTCACGTAGGAGGGTGTTACGCGGTGCGATGGATCGAAAAAGGGGTGTAGACTCCCTGGTTCGTGGGGAGTACAACCGCGGAGGGCCCATGGCTCGCGGTATTCTTTTTATTTTTATTTTAAGTTCGCGGTTCACCACGTTGTTTTGCATTTTTAGTTTCATTATTAATTCATTTCTAGTTCCATACCTATTTTGGTTCTTTAATTAGAACTTTTCTATTTGTGGAATCCTAAGCTCCTTCCTCCGAAATCCTTCCACCCGAATTTAATTGATCCCTTTCTTCTCCCCCTTGATGTACTTTTATAGAGGGGGGGAAGATATGTATCTGTGGTCATCCGGCACCTTTTGCAGAGGCCTATGACCGAAAACCCGGTTTATGGATGACTTTGTCAATCCGCAACTTGCCGGGGGCATTAAATGCACCTTGTCCATGCACCGAGTCTGCACTTCGCGACCGCGTAGGGCTCTTCCTCTGTTCTGCGAATGACAGCACATGCGGCGTGGGCCGGTCGGTGCACTTTGCGGCTGGGGCAGTTCGTGTTGGTGGACCGGCCTGGCGCCCGTCCTGCTTTGTGCCCACGGAGGGGTTCCCGCCTCCATTTTGGGAACGATGCTGGTCTGTGGAGGGGGCGGCTAACTGAACTGGCTGCATACCATCAACATTGCACTAGTATGTAGACCGATGGGTCCTTTCCCAATCTTGAGTAATGGCCACATTTTTTTCCAATTCCTTGAGGTAAATTAGGTAGAATCTGTTCTCATGTAAAAGGGATTCTCATTCCCCTTTGTGGATTTTTCAGGACCCTACAAATGCCCCTAATCAAAAAGGGGTCCGATCGGAATGAAGAGGACACTATTATGATGTAGAGTGGTCCTGAAACATAGATAATTTGCGGTAGGGGAGTGGACCTGGTAGGGGACCACACCTATAAATAAGGAGGCCCCTAGCCTTTTTCTTTTATCAGATTCTTCACGGAAAATGATATTTCTTTTCGTCTTCGTGTGTTGGCCTCCTTCGTGGAAATTTTCATCCACGAACCAGCTTCTGTTTCTATGAACCATTCCTAATTCACGCTTTCCTTCACCTGTGGACCAATCTCTCAGTCGTGAACTAACACTATTATTTAATTTAAAAGTAAGTTACAACAGTGCGCGTAGGAACTCGCTACGCGGTTTTGATGGTCCGCAGACTGAAAATCTTCAAGACATTGAAAATTTCTTATGTTTTTCAAACTTAAACATTTAAATACGAGATTGAGATTACATAGAATAGCCTGGTTCGTGGTTTTCTGACCAATGCTTCGTGGGCCAGAGTACCACAGACTTCTTCTATGTAGGGTTAGTTCGCGGGATACAGCTGTCCCAATCCACCTTTTGAGGCCTGCTCATAGACCTCGTCATGAAGGCTCCTTGACGGAGTACTTTTCCAAATACATGGTATTCTTGTCCAGATTTTATTATTTTGGATTAACTATTTTCCCGGTTTTTATAATACTGGAAGAAAATATGGTTCCTCCTCAACCGTCACCCAGGCCTACTGTCGAGCCTCTTCCAATTGCTCCAGGGAGACGTCTAGCTATGGTCCATGGAGCCGAGAGCATTAAAGAGGACCCTAGCTGACCTATCATTCCTGACGATGGTGTTTTGAAGGACTTTCTCTCTCCCAAACTTCTGGGCTATATGTTATCGAATCGTCTTCCACTTTATGGTTTTGGCCTTCAGGATGACATCCTTACCCCCTGTATTCTCAAATCTTCCATCCCCTTGTTTGGAAGCGTCACTGAAGTGAGCTCAAGAGAACCTCACCCAGTTAGGAGAGAAGATCTCTGATTCTGATAAAAAAGACACTTTTATTTTGAAAGGATCCATTTGGACTCAAAGTGATTGGTACACTCAGGACATCTCCCGAGAGGTCATCCTCAAGAGTTATCCCTCCTTGATCAACCTTGCCTGAGTGGATCCTGATGTGGGATGGATTCCCATGTCGGATCATTGGTCTAGTCGAATTTTCTCAAATGACTGTGTCTGGGCCTTCTGGGTCCATTATCATTACCAGGAATTTCCCGAGTCACTAGAAGTAGTAAATCTGTACTCCGAAGTGTGGGCTTCTCAGTTTGTTGTTTACCCACCATCATTGATCCTGCCGAACTTGCTCAGTCACTGGTGTTCTAGCACTAACACTTTCCACCTTTCCCATAGTGAGGTTGGTATTTGTTTATGGGACAACTACCAACTGTGAGGACTTTCGATCATTGGTGAGACGTATGACGAGTTTCTGCCCATTCCTTATGCATGGGACGATGTCGAACAGGTTCCTTCGTTGGCGAGGGATCAGCTGGTTATGGAAGAGTGGTCACTGGGTCAGCTCTTCCATGCCCGCTCTCTTATTCCCTATAGCACCTGGATTGGGTTACTTCTAGATACCACCGGTTCTATGCCAAAGATCAAGCGCCCCAGGACTCATCCTTCTCAACAATCACGAACTATCCCAAGTTCCTACTGGGCGGTTCTGGAGGCTGGAGACTATCTTTAATGGGGTTATAAGATGCACCCCTGTGTCCCACCTATGCTCAGGTTGGTAGGTCTTTTCTCCATTCTTTCGAGTCGGTGGCTACTCCCATCTTGAGATATCAACCCAGGAATCATGGATTGCACCCTGATGATGGGAGCTGAGTTGGATAGAGGCCACCAGGTGAATTTGGTCGTGCCCACATTGGCTCGTATTTACGAATTACTGAGCCACATGTCGGAGGGTGGGTCACCCTATTGTATGAGTGGGCCATTTAAATTCTTATATGGCTGGGTTGCAGATCATTATCACTATTATGAGTACCATCATAACACATTCATCCCACTACCTATCCTTCGGCCTACCCTACTTGATATAGCTAGAGCTTGTCTGAAGTCCCTCAACTTCGATTACGTCATCAAGCTTATGAGTGACTTTTCCCAGTTCTCTTTCACTCCCTACCCCACTTCTTCCAGCGTCGTGGTTGACGACCACAGGGGGATCTTAGAAGATCGTTCTTACATGACTTCATTGTGGGATGAGTTTTTATCTGCATGGATTTATGGGGTTTCTCTGTGT
This sequence comes from Viscum album, assembly GCA_963277665.1. Taxonomy (NCBI): domain Eukaryota; kingdom Viridiplantae; phylum Streptophyta; class Magnoliopsida; order Santalales; family Viscaceae; genus Viscum; species Viscum album. The sequence goes on along the minus strand of CAUJRU010000011.1, from coordinate 392,181 downwards.
GAGTTGTATACCCGATATCGTTTTTCTCGACAGTTTGGATGCATGAAACTCCAGGTTTCCATTCCTCATCCATGGGCCCGAGGACTGCATCTGGCCACTCTCCGTCAATGGTGGTTGATGTTGATGTGGGAGGGATCTGGCATAAGTATTCCCTTGCCTGTCATAGGAGCGGCTATCAACCTATCCGTGGAGTATGTGAGAATGTGGATAAAGCATTATCCAGATGGGATCTTGGGGAAGTCTATCCGGCAATTCCCCAAATCGGGGGTTACTACTACTGTTGTGCTTACCGCACCTTCCTCATCGGCTTTGAGGGAGGACCGATTGATGGCTCGTAGATCTAAGCGGTTAAGGGGATCTTCCTCTTTCAACCCCTCTACGGCCAATGTTTAGATAGATTCAATCCTTATGGATATAAATGAGGATGATCTAGTGACTTCGGGACCCAATGGTGTAATTCCCCAAGCTTCACCGGTCGATGCTGGACTTACCGGCTCAACTACCTAGCTCGAACCATGGGTACAGGCTTCTGACCCTCCAGTCTCAGGACCATATCCTAGTGCGTACATGTCTGCACCGACCATAATGCCAAACTTCATTCCTATGCTATCTATCAGGGATACCAAAGATCCTCGTGTCATAGCGGGACACCGAGCAGTACGAAGGTGGGCGTGGCCCTGGATTTGTGAGATTGTTGCAGAAACTCCTCCGGCTGAGATGGAGACTAAAACTGAAGCCCTTCACCAACTCTTACTAGGCTTGGGGTCTGGTGGATTCGACTATCAATAACTTTGTTTCCTCACCTGCCAGGTTGTCATCTCCCGTGGGGAGGTTGCCGCTAATGAACACAAACTTTCTCACCTCGCTGCCTCCCATTGTAGGACCCGAGATTTTGAGGAATCTATGATGAAGCTCTATCAACTGATAGCACTAGAGGCGGGCTCTCAAGATTAGGCGACAACCCTATCTACTGAGCTGCATGAATGCAAAGCAAGAGCAGTGGTGCTGAGGGATCAGTTGTCATCTCTGACTAGTGACCTTGAAGTGACCATGAAAGGGATCAACGATCTTCAAATGACGGTGAGGCATACTCTTTTGGTGGTGAATGTTGAGTCCAAGTAGGAGGTCGTGCTGGAGAAAACATGAAACAACCTTCACAGCACGGTTTCCGGTCTGATGGAGAGAGTGATCCAGGCTCTTTTGTGATTGATAAAGTTATTTCTGTACACTCTATTTTACCTCTTTGTTGTTGTTAAGGAGAGAATCCAGCTTGTGGACATTCTTCCTTTTTGTCCAAATGGAATAAAATTTTCCGTAAATCATTTCTTGATATAAAATTGATTGTTACTGGAAGGACTATTGTATAAATAACAGCTCACTAAACCAGAATTAATCATAGTTCAGGAAAATGATATAATAAAAATGATCTCTAAATTTTTCCTGGACTATGGGATCCAGTGAGTATAGTTTAACTATTACTAGGGTTTTGTAGAAAACCCCCAAAAACTTTTTTTTCCATCAATACCCTAATTTTTTCTAAGCCCATTTGGTGTTGACCTAGTGGGTACGGTTCGACTTTTTCATAGGTCACCCTTTTCGGGTTTTCTGCCTAACGGGCTTTGCACCTCTTTTTGTGAGAAGTTTAAAGTCCCACCGACACAACTATCATTACTATTGTTTTTGGTCGAACATCATTGACCAGATATGGTGGGGCAAGGACCCCGACGAGGTTTTATTGATTAAAAGATGTCTAAATACATTTAAGATGCACATGGGGAGAACATGTTTAGATTTGAACAACATGCAGGGCATATCTCAAGGCATGGGAGCCGTATAAGTGTGCAGAGGTAGGAAAAGCATTACCTTAGGAAGACTTGACTTTGTTAGACAGGCTTGGTGAGATTAATATGTAGAGCCGCTGAGGGCATGGTATGCATATTAATGAAAAGGTGTCCTTAAGTCAATGATCGTCCATTTATGATGGCCCGAGGATTTCATGAGAGTCTGGATTATAGAAACCACCATGGGTGGCTTGAAGAATTATGAAAAAAACACCAGGGGTGGCTCAGAGAGGGTATGTGACGTCTGAAAGGGTTTTGGAACATCTATGTGAACCGAGAATGTGGACGAAGGGTCCTTGTTCAATGAATTTAGTCAGCGTAAAAAATGGTTGGAGCTTGACGCAGTTTAAATTATTGCAGTTGGGACATTCTTTAAAAATGGAATGACTTTTCCTGGTTCTCGATAATCTCATCAGAGACGTCCCAGCATATTCAGGAAGGGTTGTGATAGAGGTTTGTAAACTGCAGCTCAGAGGGTTTTCAAATCCCAGGATGGATATGGGGGCTCATAGGCCAAGATGCATACGGAGAGAAACACTTCCTGAGGAAATATTGTCTTTGTTAGACGGGCCAGGGGTGATCAATATGCAAAGCCGCTCAGGGAATGGTATGCATAGTCATGAAAAGGTGTCCTTAGGTCAATGATTGTATTCTCCCGGTGGTTGAGAAACTTCAGGGAAGTTGTGATTCGGGACCACCATAGGTGGCTATTTCGGAGTACAGAGTATGGTTTATGAGGAGAGGGTGTCTGGATACAGGAGAAACATCTAGACTAAATTTCCTGGGAATGGGTAAAGTCATCCCTTCTCACACTGGGGTGAGACGGTGGTTTATACAGGTCTAGCCCATGCATTGAAGGAAGGAGGAAAACCTCTATTCATAATTGAACCTGTGAAAAGCTCGACCATGCAGTTTAACTTCATGCGGTAAGGACAGTTTCTATGCAGTTTAATGTCATGTGGTAAGGATAGGGGCATTTTAAATTTCGTGCAGTTTAATGTCACACGGAGAGGACGACTTCCGTGCAGTTTAACGTCATGCGGTAAGGAAGACTTTGCAAAGGCCACTCTAGATTAGAATGAAACTAGGCTCTAATATCTCATCATGTCCATGACGTGTAGAGGGGTTGATGGTGTAAACCATGGTTCCGGGGCTTCTTGGATTGGGAGAGATGATATGGGAGCTCTGGGGACGGTAAGTGTACGGGGCTAGGAAGAGCATTTCTTGAGGAAATATTGCCTTTGATAGATGGGCCAGGGGCTATCAATATAAAGAGTCGTTGAGGGAATGGTATGCATAGTCATACAAAGTTGTCCACAGTTCGATAACTTTCCACTTCCGATGGCCATGAATGATAATGAGGATCCACGATTGTCTGGGCCACGAAGTCTGTCATTTGGTGAGGAAATATCTGGACATGTCGGGGATGTTCGTCCCTAGTTGATGTTAAAACTCAAAGATTTCCCTGCACTGATTCATCTTTCACATGGGGTGTACCCTTAATCCATGCAGTTTAACATCATGCAGTAAAGACAATGTACTCTTATTTTAACGGTCATATAGGTTTGACCCTTGGGTGACTATCGCTACAATCACCCAGAGGGTAATTGAGTTAGGATGCTCTGGTATACTCTAAAAAAGTGTGAGGGAATGTGGGTGTAAACTGTAACTCTAGGGTTTCCCGGATCATGAGGTATGGTATGGGGGCTCTGATGCTGATAAGCGCACGGTGATAGGAAGAGCAACGCATGAGGAAATCTTGCCTTTGGTAGATGGACCAGGGGTTATCAATATGCAGAGCCACTGAGGGCATGGTATGAATAGTCATGAAAAGGTTCCCAAGGGTCGATAACTTTCCACTTCCAATGTCCATGAGTGGTTATAAAAATCTGGGATTTCTCATAGCATAGAGTTTTGTATATGGGGATAATGGTGTCCAAGTATATAAGAAACATCTTCACCGCAACATCCCATTGAGTCAAGGTAGCCTAGCCCTGGCTTGATGTTTGCAGATGCAGATCGTCATGTGATCCACGGGCGGATACATAGGAAAACTAGGTAGGGATACCCTGGATACGTTTATATGTGAGAGGGGAACGAACTTGTAAACCACTGCTCCATAAATTTTTGGATCGGGAGGTATGATATGGGGGCTATGAGGCTGGTAAGCATATGGAGATAGGAAGAGTATCACCTGAGGAAATCATGCCTATGGTAGATGGGCCAAGGGCTATCAATATACAGAGCTGCTGAGGGCATGGTATACATAGTCATACTAAGGTGTCTGCGGGTCGATAACTTTCAACTTCTGATGGCCATGAATGATTATGAAGATCCGCAACTATCTGGGTTGCAAAGTCTGATGTATGAAGAGGATGCATCCAAATGCGGAAGGATTATTCCCATCCCATTTTTTCATATATCTTAGGTGGGTGGCGACTGAGTCTGTGCAGTTTAACGTCATGCGGTGAGGATGAAGGTCCATGCAGTTCAACGTCATGCGGTGAGGACGAAGTTGAACCGACATGAAAAGGGGATTCTGTGCAGTTTAACGTCATGCGGTAAGGACGAGGGGAATATAAGCATGTGTTTTCTTTTATCGATGGCTGGGATAGGAGATAAGATCACGGCATCGCTACGTATCCTGTGAGGGCAGGAATCAAGCCACACATATTTCTGTTAAAGACAATACACCCCATGAAGGTCTGGTCCATACACGGTGGAAGAGGGCATTTTTAATCTTTCTTATTTGTGCAGTTTAACGTCGTGCGATAAGGACGAGGAATATGCCCCATGGAGGTCTGGTATGTACATAGGGGAGATGGCATTTTTTTAATATTTATTTGGGTTTTCTGGGACAGGATGTGGAATTATGGCTTTACTACATATCCTAGAAGGGAAGGAATCAAGCTATATGTAGTTCTCTGAAATCTGTGCAGTTTTACCTCATGCAGTGAGGACAAGGAATACACCCCGTGCAGGGATGTTCCATACACGAGGGGAGAGGTCATTTTTTAATCTTCATTTGGGGTGGTTGGTCCAGGATGTGGAATTATGGCGTCACTACATATCCTGAAAGGGCTGGAAACAAGCTGTAAATATTTCTCTGAAAGGGATACTCCCCGTGCAGGGTTGGTCCGCACACGGGGGAAAAAATTAACTTTTAACTTTATTTTGGGATGGATGGGCTAGGATACAGAATCATGGTGTCGCTATGTATCCTACAAGGGAAGGAATCAAGCTGTACGTAGTTCTCTAAAATTCGTGCAGTTTAATGTCATGCGGTGAGGATGAGATACTCTTAGTTTAGGGTCATAAAGTTTGGACCATTGGGTTCTTGGCAGTTTAACGTCCTAAAGCTCGGACGAAAACTACTTTTGGTTATGAGAAATACTTCTTCATAAATATCGCATTCGTAGGAGCGGTAGTGAACTTCCCATCCATGTAGATCAGGGCACATGCTCCGTTAGAGTAGACTTTGTGTATAACCTATGGTCCCTCCCATTTGGGCTCCATCTTTGGAGGTTTATTTCTAGGTATCATTGGGGTCTGGAGGACCAAAACGAATTCTCCTTCCAAGAAAGACCTAAGTTGAATATTTTTATTCAAGTCTCATGCATTCCGGTTATGATATACTTCCAGATGGGGCAAAGTGTGCAACCAATTCTCATCTATCTGTTCTAATTCACCTAGCTCTTTTTTCAATTTCTCATCATTGTATAACTGATCACAAATGGAAACACGGAGTGACGGAAATTGGATCTCAATGGGAAAGAATACTTCTGTTCCATATATTAATGAGTATGGAGTAGCCCGAGTAGCGGTGAAAATTGTGGTTCGATAAGCCCACAATGCATGAAGGAGTTTATCCGGCCATGATTTCTTTTCTCTGTCCACCATTTTCTAGAAAATGTTGGACAGGGTCTTTTTGAAAGCCTCTATCTGTCCGTTGGCTGCTGCATGGTAGCGGAATGAATGGTTAGCCTTGATACCATATTCTTGGTATTGTTTCTCCAATTCATCAACGTAAAAATTGGTGTTGTTATCCTTTAGTATGGTATATGGGATGCCCAATCTGGTGATGATATTGGCTTTCCAAAAGCTGGCAATATTTCTTGCCCCGACTTCCATGAGGGGTACAACTTCTTCCCATTTGGAAAAAAAGTCAGTTGATATGACGATATACTTTAGTTGTTTGGCCATGGCGGGAGGATATGGTCCCACGACGTCCATTCCCCAAATGGAAAATGGCCAGGAGTACTTGGCCTGATGAAGTAACTCCAGGGGTTGGTGAATGAAGTTGGCATGAATTTGGCGTGACTGGAATTTTGCGGTAAAGTGCCCGAAACATCGTTCCACTGTGGGCCAATAGTACCCAAGCCTTCGAACCTGATGGGAAATTATAGACCCTGACTGTTGTGCTCCACATACTCCGGTATGCACTTCAGTCATGACGGCAATGGTTTCTTCTCCATCAATGCATCTGAGGAGGACTCCATCGAGGCCTCGTTTGTAGAGGACCTCTTGCTGACCTATGCCACCATATAAGACAAAGTTGATTGCCCTTCTCCGTATTTTCTCTCATTCATCCCTATCTGATGGAAGTTCTCCCTATTGATGGTAGTTTGCAATGGGGGTCATCCAGCAAGTGGCAGGAGCATATGGTTTAGGGAAAGGATTGACTTCGTTGATTTCTTCCATATTAGTTTGAACAAAGGGCAATACCATTCGACGACGAGCAATACTGATAGTTGTTTCATCCCGATCTGGGTCAGTTAGGGTTGTGGACTCATTAGCTAATGCATCGTCTTAGGCATTTTGAGACATGGGAATATAGGTCAATGATTGTTCTGTGGGGAATTCTGCCATTAACCCTTAGACAAGGTCAAACAGGGGAATCAGCTCCTCTTTTTTAATAGCATATTCACCATTGACTTGTTTGGTGACTAGTTTCGAGTCACCTTTTACATTAAGGAGCTGTACTGGCGCCTGTAGTGCGATTTCCAGGCCTGCAATGTGGTCTTGATACTCTGCCTCATTTTTTGTACATCCTTGTGACAGGAGGAAGGAATATGGCAAGAATGCCTTTTTGGGGATATGAGTATTATCCCCAGACCCACCTTGTTATATTTTGGATCCTCCATCGTTTTCCCTGTCTGGCTTCGGGATGCACTGTCGAAGTACATTTCCTATGTTGGGAACTCTTCTTTAACCGAAAAGATGTCTTCATCAGGTTGCTCAACGTTTGGTGTGGTGGTCCCTGTCAAGGGGTGGTCTACCAGAAAATTTTCTAATGCCTGGCCTTTGATGGCCTTCTGAGGCACAGACCGGATTTCAAACTATTCTAAGATGACTTCCCATGAGGATAGGCGCTCATTCAGCATCGGGTGGCTGACGATGTACTTGAGCAGGTTACTACATGAGACCAGATGGACTTCATGATGCTACAGATAATGTCGCAATTTTTGAACTGTGAAAGACCAAGGTCAAACAACTCATATTGATGTTTGAGTACTGAGTTTCAGCATCAATCATGGTTCTGCTGAGGTAATAGAGATTATTTTCACTGTCAGCATCATTTTCTTATGCGAGGAAGGCCCCCCGCGATCGTTCATGGGCTGTCACGTATAGGATAAGGGGTCTCTCTTCAACCGGGGGCATGAGCACGGATGGGATTAAGAGTTACTTATTTAGGCTGTCGAATGCTTCTTGGAAATCATCTGTCCATTGGTACATAACCTCCTTTTTCTTTAACCTGGTGAATGGAAAACATTTTCCCGCCAGGTTGGCTATGAACCGCCTGATGTAGGCCAGGGGTACTTGGAATCCTTTCAACTCAGTGAGATTGTGGGGATGTGGAAGGTGAAGGATATCCTTTTTCTTTTCAGGGTCTACTTCGATGCCATGGTGGCGTACGACAAAGCCAAGGAATTTCCCTGAGGTAACTCCGAAGGCGCATTTCAAGGGGTTCATCTTCAGGCCATGTTGTCGATGTTTGTTGAAGATGGTTTTGAGGTCTGACAGGTGATCTGAGCACTGTCATGGTTTGACCACCAAGTCATCCATGTATCATTTGATGAATCTACCCAAGAAAGGTTTAAAGATACTATGCATGGCGCATTAATATGTGGGTCCCATGTTCTTGAGACCAAAGGGCATGAACCTGTAACTAAATACTCCTTGAGGGGACCTGAAGGTAGTGGATTCTTCATCCTCTCAGGCCATCCTAATTTTATTATACCCAGAATAGTCGTCCATGAAGGAGAGAGCCTCATAGCCAGCTATTGCGTCAATTAATAACTTGGTGATCGGGACCGGGAAATCATCTTTCAGGAAATGCCAATTGAGATCCCTGAAATTGATGTAGATGCAGATTTGTCCATTATTTTTCATGATGGGGAAAATTTTGGCTAGCCATATGGGGTATTGGACCTCCCCAAATGAAGCCTAGTTTAATTAGCTTATCTACCTCAGCCTCTATTTTGGTGGCATGTGTGGGGTGCATCTTTCTGGCGGCTTGTTTAAAGCCCCGGTGGTCTTCTGGCAGACCTAAGTGGTGCGTTGCCACTTCAGGATCAAGTACCGACAATTCTGTGTAATTACATGCAAAAACATCCCGATTTTGCTTCAGGAAAGAGGTATATACCTCATGCTCCTCTAGAGGAAAGGTTTTACTAATGAGATTGGGCCTCAGGTATTCCTCGGTACCTAAGTTTATTTCCCTATGTTCGTCCACAGTGGTGGACATACCTTCCTCAAATACGGGAGGTGAATCCATGAGATCTTCCTCCTCTTCTTCCCCCACATTCTCATCTTCTTGATCCGACGGGGAGAGATTTCCCGACACGGGCTCTTGGGAGTCCAGAGGCAAGGTATCGTGGGCATCCTTGGTCAAGTATTCATCCCCAAATTGAGGGATAGTGGACATTTCCGCATTATCACGCTCAGTCATTATGGCTGAAGTCATGACGACAACTGAGTGTGTGTCCGGGCTTGAACCCCCACTCTCAACATGGTTGATGGGCAGTACGTAGTCTCTGCCAAGATTCTTGAGGGGCTCATCAGGAACTATTTCCAGACCATTTGGAGCAGGGATCCAGTCAACACCATCGACCTAAGGATTCTTCTTCTTTTTCTCATAAAACCCAGCATCTGTGTAGTGTGTGTAGAGACCCGAAGCTTGACGTACATGGATATTACATTACATTTGCGGAATACTTAGTACATAACAAAAACACACACACAAGGATCGTAATAGTTTAGTGTCTTTGGAAACTCGGAACGTAATCTTCTAATCATGGTGAAAGATCTTCAATATCTCCCATAAAGATCTTCCCTTTTTTTACCTAAAACCTTTCTTTATATCCTAGGGAAAAGAAAACATAAAAGGGTGAGCTCAAATGCTCAGTAAGGGTATACAAAAGAAAAATCAATCACATCATATTCATAAGAACATAACTTTTGGAAATCTTAACCTGCAAAAGAGAGCATAATTTCATAACATGGGATAAATCATGGCAGTGAAATGTAATCACAATAATCATAACTTAAAACATGAAACTTTGTGTCATTCACACATAATCATAGAGAATCATTTCTTGTTAGTCAAGACTCATTGCCAATACTATCTTAGTGGACAAAGTCCCTTTCTGAATCGAGTAACCCTCGTTTCAGTCTTGTTTCACTGAACCATTATAACCTACCATTCCAGCCATGTCTATCTCATGAGATATAAAATCTTTACCCAATGCATTGGAGGGAGATATAGGTCCCACCCATCTCATAATGATACCATTCTTATGTGTGCCACAAAATCATAAACCATACATCATTGCATAACCCATGTAAATAAAAATGGGAATCTTTAAACATTGTGACATCATAAAACAATTCATATAAGATAAAGAAATTCATAAAAAATATTTCCATCACAACATAATCAAATCCATGTAATAATAGGGATATAAACAGAACCCTTTATTATCTTATATGGAAAATAAGTTTGATAAAACACTTGAAATGAATTCTTGAGGAAAATATCATTTCTTCTTCAAAATCAATTTCTTTTCACAAAACGTCATGCAATTTTAAAAGAAAGAGATTTTATTGAAAATAGTCATGAAATATTTTGAAGGAAGCTTCATGAAAATAAGGCTTTATAAAACCATAAAAATCCGTTCGTGCCGTATAAGTTAAAAAAACATTCTTCGTACTTTTGTCGAAAAAGTCAAAAAGTACCTTATTTGGTAACCAAAGGAAAGATTCCATTCATAAAATGTGGTAAAAAGTAAATAAAGGGTAAAAATGCCTTTAAACATCCATGGAAGAATGGTAAACATTTTATGAAATCATTTTTAGAAATCATGGTCATGGATGATAAACATAACCCCAGTAAATACTTACGTATAAGCAATCTCAGATAAAAATGAGATTGAAACTTTATCCCTTACCTTAGGTCCGATTTGCTTCGTAAGTGTCCGAACCTCCTGTATAATGATTTAAATAATGTCATTGACTTATTACAGAATCATATTCATTGATATTATATCATATATGGTTCACTTATGACTTTATATTACCCGTTCTTTTGTAAATTCATGTTAAAGTAGCGTTTTGGGTAAAATCATCTCATTTGTCGTTCGTGTTTTAACTTGTAATTATTAATATGATTACTTAGATAATGATTACTTAATTCCAGAATATAAAACATGATTTATATATAATATTTATTAATAATATATATATATATATATATAATATATCAGTAAATGAAAAGAAATACACCGTTCATGGAGACGGTAGACCGTTCGTACGCATGAACGTTGTTTTCGTTTCCTTATTGAGTTGAATGGAATTAAGTAGATGACATACATATATATAAACATAAATCCAGTAGCTTTATAATGTCATATATTTCATTATTATTGCTTATATATACTTTATAATCATTCTTAAATGGTTAACATGGAGAATGAATCTCATCGCGTCGTGGAGACGGTAGTCCGTACGTACGCACAAGCGATGATATCATTTCCATAATTATTGAATTGGAGTGGAGTGGATGATACAATATATCAGAATCATTATTATTTTATAATAACTATGTATAGTTATTCTTTACACCATAATACCCATCCATGTAAGGTGTTGGTGGAAAAGCAGATTACACCACGGCATGGAGACGGTATTCCGTACGTACGCACGCGCGGTGATTTCCTTTTTCCGTAGGATGGATAGAAGGTTAATTAGAGTTGTTTCATATTTATAATAACATATCAGTATATGAGTGATACTGATGTTATTACTTCATAATGAAACAACCTTAGAAGAAGAAGTGGAAGAAGAAATAAAGGTGAAAGAATTGGTAACGGAAATTACCTCTTCTTTGAAACGCCTCTTTGAATCCTCCACTTAGGGAACTATGATTGGTCTTTGAAGAAGACCAGGACCTCTAAGATTATTCTAGGGAAGTGGAAAGGGATTTTGGCAGGGGTTGGCCGAGCTTGAGTGCTCAATTTGGTGTGAGGAGGAGGGGGAGGAGGTGCCCTTTTATAAGGGAGGAGAGGGGCACCTTAGGAATATCTCAAAATATTATTTTACATTAAAGTAAAAATCAGTTTATAATGGTTCCAAAGGGTATTATTTCGAAGCTAAAGTGGGGATGGGTCGAAATCCTATCAACCAATAGAATTTAGACAAGTTTAGGGTATTATTTTAACCTTATCAATTAGATTTAACTCTAAGTTAAATAATTTAACTTTTACCGTGTCTTTTTGTTTTCTTTCACTATATGGTTAATAAAATTACTATAACATGCCAAAAGAACCCAAAATTGTTTATTATTAATATATATATCCTTATATAAGTCATTTGGCCGAACCTTAGATTTTTAGGAATAAAAAAACAATTAATAATATAATATTTTGATTTAAAAACTATTTTGTGTCAATTTTGACACTATTTGATATATGATTTTTGTGAAAGTCATAACAGAATTATATGTTCAAACCAAGTTGATTAAATCAACAATAATATATCATAGTAACCTATAAAATTAGTTTAATTCATAAAAAGTTTCAAATTACATTCATTTGAGCATTTATAACATCAATTATGTTAATATTTCCTTAAAAGGGTAATTACTGCATCAACGTTGTGTCATAAATAAATTAATTTATTTAAAGTCTAAAAATTATAAATAAAATATCATTATGTATTAAATCTTTTTATCTTTCTAATGAATATTTATAGTCGAATTTATGTTATGTATAACCCCATATTAAAAATGTTTTAGTTATTAAACTTTGATTTTAACTATTTTAACTATTCATTAAATAAAATAATATTAAATGTCATAATCTAATCCAAGTGGACCTAAATGGTCATTTTATATTCATAAGGTTGTTTTTGGTCGAATTACACTTATCCAATAGAATTAGGACATGTGTTAGGGTAATAGTAATATCATATTTACCCTTAGTTACCCTTTTTACTATTAACCGTGATAAAAAAAAGTAAAAAGTTACTATTCACCAAAAATTATTTTCATCTCATTGAACCACATTTTAGTCCTTGATATTAACCGTGTATGTCGGATTTTCGAAATTCCATTCACAGAAGTGGTAAAATTAAGTTTTATGCAAAATTCAGTTTTTAACCTACCACTTAGTGGTTTCACTATTCATCAAAAATTGAAAGTTTTCAGAAAAATGCCAAAATTTCATCCTAAGCTATATTTCATATTCCGAATTCAAAAATAAAGCCTATTTTACCAAATTCATAACATAGAAATTGCATTAATTAATTTTATAATTAAATCCCGCTGTTAAAACAAATAGCGTGTTTTTAAGAAACAATATCTATCAAAAGATTGACACTTGATTATGTCTGGTTTAAATGTGAAATTACATCCAATGACAAACATTGTATTAAATTGTAAAAATATATTCTAAATATACTTTAAAACCACTCAAATTAATAATTTATAACTATTAATTATTTCGATTGAAAAAGTTGTTTTTAATTAAAATTTAGTAATTTCCACTATTCATCAAAATATGAAAGTTATCCGAAAATTACCAAAATTTCACCTTAGGCTAAATTCGACACTCCTAATCCATAAATTCAGTCCATTTTGAAAAATAAAATTTACAAAATTTCAAAAAGTGGTTATTACTATTCATAACAGCTAGTTTTAATAATATCTTAATAGCATATCGTTGTTTAGCGAAACTTGGTGTTGCGTACAACACACGCTATCGTGGAAGGTCGCGATTGCGTGTAATTCAAGTCAGGTCAGAGATGTGTGTTGTGAAATCTCCTTTTGGTGTAGCGTATAACACAAGACATTAATGAAATTAAAAAGAATATTTTTCATAAAATCTCGGGGTGTTACATTCTACCCCCCTTAAAATGAATTTCTCCCTCGAAATTCGTCGGGGTTATAAATGGTTTACTATTCGAAAGTTTCTTTAATCGAAACCCACATCGTAAAAAGGAATACCAAAACCAATCTTTAAAAACAAAAGTATGAAACGTAACGGTTACCCAAATAAACTAATCACTGGGTTTCCACATAGGTGAAAATATGGATATGGAAGAGAAATATAACCATCATGTTCTGATGGAGAGTGTTAGAGAACATGGCTATGGAAAAGCCAGTAATCACAAATCCATAGATTTGTGATGATATAAGGTACCATCTGATTCATCAGGTATAAGATCCCTAGGACAACATTTTTGGTTTTCAAGATCATTTCCCTAAAGTTGAAAATTTGTATTAGAATAAATACTTACTTTATTTTGGTACAATCTCACTGTTGTTCGTGCCTTGAACAATTTCCACTTCATCTCTTAATTAAATGAAGTTGAATTTGTTATTCGTGAAGTGTTGGCAGATCATGTGATAGAATGACGGGTCATTCCATCTGTCTCAAACAAAAGGTTAGCAAAAGTTATTAAATATACATAAGTCATTCTATAGTGGGATTAATCATATATGGTTCCTAAAATGGACTTATACTTCATATATCATACTTCTTAATATAATAAACCTAGTTTCTACTAAACAGGGACTTCCTGTAAGCCAGTGGTAGGTGATAAAGGCCAGTCGCACTTCGGTTGTGAGTTTGATTCCCACATCCTTGTCCGACGCGATGGGCTGTCGCCCGTCCTGCAGGTTGTCCTTTTTCTAAAGCTATTTTACTATAACATCCCATCAATAATACTAACTTATGTCCAACATAAACCATTCCAATCTTTAGGCTTATCCATAATACTGTCGTCCACTCTCAGAGATTTAATACCATCATTGATCCCCATATATCATAAGATATATCTTATTGGTCACATTCCAAACATTCAAAGTCCTTAATCATATATTCTCTTGAATACTCATTGAACCTTAGGGAAAACATGAATGCGGTTAAAAGTTAACACCTTCCACATACCAAAATCCTCAAAATTATATATACTCAAACCATGATATCACTTAGTCCTTATATCAATCATGAGCTCATGAATACTGTTAAACATTTCATTTTCTCATTTTCCCTTCATTATGTGCATATCATCTTATTTCCAAAAATATCTCAATCACTTTGAATACCACATTAGACCAATACATAGATATTCCAATACTCCATGATACAACATTATTTTGGAATCCCATTACATAAACACTTAATCATTCCACCACATCATTGTCATATTCAACATCGCCAATAGTAATCGCATGTGACTTCCCTTTGTCCTTTTCCTTAAGCGGTTTCTCATGTCGATCATCACTAACCCTTGTATTAGGGCATTTATTAACATAATGCCGCATTTCCTTGCACTTGAAGCATTGAAGTGTTGGTGGTGCGTTCTCTGCAGTGTTTGCTTTGTTCGCATCATTAGAAACCCTTTTTCCATTACTTCGACACTCAGCTGCTCGATGACCTTCTTTTCCACACTTAAAACATTTTCTAGTCCCTTTAAGACAATATCCACCATGCTTCTTTCCACACTTTGAGCATAATGAAACATTCATCTTCTTTTCACCATTATTCTGGGAATTCTCCTTGAACTCCATCTTTCGTTTCTTGTCAAAACCATGAGATGGATATGAAACACCAACTTCCATTTCTACCTTGATAGCACAACGCACAATTTCTTCATAGCTACTGAAGTCTCTTATAGCTAATGCCCTTCGAAGACTTGGTTTTAAGCCACTGAAAAATCAATCAACTTTACTTTCAGGTTGGATGATAATTCCAGATGCATACCTTGCAAGTATTGTAAAATTCGCTTCGTATATACCAACAGATTCATCATCCTTCTGCTTCAGCTCAAGAAACTCCTTTTCCATCTTTGTTCGAAGAATAAGAGGGAAGTACTTACTGAAAAACAAGTTCTTGAACTCATCCCATTCCATGGACTCAATTTCATCTCTTGGCCTCATATTCTTGATAATATTCCACCATTGATCAGCTTCACCTTCCAAACGATATACTGCTAAGATGACTTTATCATGTTCAGAACATTGAAGAACTGAAAATATCTTTTCAGTGGTACTGATCCATTGTTCAGCAACAAGTGGATCAGAAGACCCATTGAAAGAAGGTGGACGTTGCCTCATGAAGGACTCAATAGAATATTGTTCCCTTCTCTGCTCATATGGAAGTCCAGAATGATTCATATCTTGTGTAAGTATAGCAATAAGATTTTGCACTCCCTCTCCCATAACATTTGTTTGTTCAGGAGGGAAATTATTTCATTGTCCATTGCATTGATCAACACGGTTCCTTCCGGTTCCAACCATCGTCTAAAACCCAAAAAGAATAGTGTGAGAGGAAAAAATTATGCTAGGGAAAACAACATAATAAAGGGGGAGTATCCTCAATATCTAACTTCTTAGGTTAAATTCTAAGATTGTTACCGTAGGTATAGGACTGTATCCTATACGTATACTTATCCTTAGTGACATCCCTAGAAAAACCTTATAAATATCTCTAGGGATCTCACTAAAGTTCTCGCATCCTAGTTTCCAAAGGTTGAATAAACCTTTCCTCTGATACCAACTGTAGAGACCTGAAGCTTGACGTACATGGATATTACATTACATTTACGGAATACTTAGTACATAACAAAAACACACACACAAGGATCGTAATAGTTTAGTGTCTTTGGAAACTCGGAACGTAATCTTCTAATCATGGTGAAAGATCTTCAATATCTCCCATAAAGACTTTCCTTTTTTTTACCTAAAACCTTTCTTTATATCCTGGGGAAAAGAAAACATAAAAGGGTGAGCTCAAATGCTCAGTAAGGGTATACAAAAGAAAAATCAATCACATCATATTCATAAGAACATAACTTTTGGAAATCTTAACCTACAAAAGAGAGCATAATTTCATAACATGGGATAAATCATGGCAGTGAAATGTAATCACAATAATCATAACTTAAAACATGAAACTTTGTGGAATTCACACATAATCATAGAGAATCATTTCTTGTTAGTCAAGACTCATTGCCAAGACTATCTTAGTGGACAAAGTCCCTTTCTGAATCGAGTAACCCTCGTTTCAGCCCTGTTTCACTGAACCAGTATAACCTACCATTCCAGCCATGTCTATCTCATGAGATATAAAATCTTTACCCAATGCATTTGAGGGATATATAGGTCCCACCCATCTCATAATGATACCATTCTTATATGTGCCACAAAATCATAAACCATACATCATTGCATAACCCATGTAAATAAAAATGGGAATCTTTTAACATTGTGACATCATAAAACAATTCATATAAGATAAAGGAATTCATAAAAAATATTTCCATCACAACATAATCAAATACATGTAATAATAGGGATATAAACAGAACCCTTTATTATATTAGATGGAAAATAAGTTTGATAAAACACTTGAAATGAATTCTTGAGGAAAATATCATTTCTTCTTCAAAATCAATTTCTTTTCACAAAACGTCATGCAATTTTAAAAGAAAGAGATTTTATTGAAAATAGTCATGAAATATTTTGAAGGAAGCTTCATGAAAATAAGGCTTTATAAAACCGTAAAAATCCGTTCGTGCTGTATAAGTTAAAAAAACGTTCTTCGTACTTTTGTCGAAAAAGTCAAAAAGTACCTTATTTGGTAACCAAAGGAAATATTCCATTCATAAAATGTGGTAAAAAGTAAATAAAGGGTAAAAATGCCTTTAAACATCCATGGAAGAATGGTAAACATTTTATGAAATCATTTTTAGAAATCATGGTCATGGATGATAAACATAAACCCAGTAAATACTTACGTATAAGAAATCTCAGATAAAAATGAGATTGAAACTTTATCCCTTACCTTAGGTCCGATTTTCTTCGTAAGTGTCCGAACCTCCTGTATAATGATTTAAATAATTTCATTGACTTATTAAAGAATCATATTCATTGATATTATATCATATATGGTTCACTTATGACTTTATATTACTTGTTCTTTTGTAAATTCATGTTAAAGTAGTGTTTTGGGTAAAATCATCTCATTTGTCGTTCGTGTTTTAACTTGTAATTATTCATATGATTACTTAGATAATGATTACTTAATTCCAGAATATAAAACATGATTTATATATAATATATATTAATAATATATATATATATATAATATATCAGTAAATGAAAAGAAATACATCGTTCATGGAGACGGTAGACCGTTCGTACGCATGAACGCTGTTTTCGTTTCCTTATTGAGTTGAATGGATTTAAGTAGATGAAATACATATATATAAACATAAATCCAGTAGCTTTATAATTTCATATATTTCATTATTATTGCTTATATATACTTTATAATCATTCTTAAATGGTTAACATGGAGAATGAATCTCATCGCGTCGTGGAGACGGTAGTCCGTACGTACGCACGAGCGATGATATCATTTCCATAATTATTGAATTGAATTGGAGTGGATGATACAATATATCAGAATCATTATTATGTTATAATAAATATGTATAGTTATTCTTTACACCATAATACCCATCCATGTAAGGTGTTGGTGGAAAAGCAGATTACACCACGGCGTGGAGACGGTATTCCGTACGTACGCACGCGCGGTGATTTCCTTTTTCCGTAGGATGGATAGAAGGTTAATTATAGTTGTTTCATATTTATAATAACATATCATTATATGAGTGATACTGATGTTATTACTTCATAATGAAACAACCTTAGAAGAAGAAGTGGAAGAAGAAATATAGGTGAAAGAATTGGTAACGGAAATTACCTCTTCTTTGAAACGCCTCTTTGAATCCTCCACTTAGGGAACTATGATTGGTCTTTGAAGAAGACCAGGACCTCTAGGATTATTATAGGGAAGTGGAGAAGGGATTTTGTCAGGGGTTGGCTGAGCTTGAGTGCTCAATTTGGTGTGAGGAGGAGGGGGAGGAGGTGCCCTTTTATAAGGGAGGAGAGGGGCACCTTAGGAATATCTCAAAATATTATTTTACATTAAAGTCAAAATCAGTTTAAAATGGTTCCAAAGGGTATTATTTAGAAGCTAAAGTGGGGATGGGTCGAAATCCTATCAACCAATATAATTTAGACAAGTTTAGGGTATTATTTTAACCTTATCAATTAGATTTAACTCTAAGTTAAATAATTTAACTTTTACCGTGTCTTTTTGTTTTCTTTCACTATATGGTTAATACAGTTACTATAACATGCCAAACGAACCCCAAATTGTTTATTATTAATATATATATCCTTATCTAAGTCATTTGTCCGAACCTTATATTTTTAGGAATAAAATAAAAATTAATAATATAATATTTTGATTTAAAAACTATTTTGTGTCAATTTTGACACTATTTGATATATGATTTTTGTGAAAGTCATAACAGAATTATATGTTCAAAACAAGTTGATTAAATCAACACTAATATATCATAGTAACCTAGAAAATTATTGGAATTCATAAAAAGTCTCAAATTACATTCATTTGAGCATTTATAACATCAAATATGTTAATATTTCCTTAAAAGGGTAATTACTGCATCAACGTTGTGTCATAAATAAATTAATTTATTTAAAGTCTAAAAATTATAAATAAAATATCATTATGTAGGAAATCTTTTTATCTTTCTAATGAATATTTATAGTCGAATTTATCTTATGTATAACCCCATATTAAAAATGTTTTAGTTATTAAACATTGATTTTAACTATTTTAACTATTCATTAAATAAAATAATATTAAATGTCATAATCTAATCCAAGTGGACCTAAATGGTCATTTTATATTCATAAGGTTGTTTTTGGTCGAATTACACTTATCCAATAGAATTAGGACATGTTTTAGGGTAATAGTAATATCATATTTACCCTTAGTTACCCTTTTTACTATTAACCGTGATAAAAAAAAGTAAAAAGTTACTATTCACCAAAAATTATTTTCATCTCATTGAACCACATTTTAGTCCTTGATATTAACTGTGTCTGTCGGATTTTCGAAATTCCATTCACAGAAGCGGTAAAATTAAGTTTTATGCAAAATTCAGTTTTTAACCTACCACTTAGTGGTTTCACTATTCATCAAAAATTGAAAGTTTTCAGAAAAATGCCAAAATTTCATCCTAAGCTATATTTCATATTCCGAATTCAAAAATGAAGTCTATTTTACCAAATTCATAACATAGAAATTTCATTAATTAATTTTATAATTAAATCCCGCTGTTAAAACAAATAGCGTGTTTTTAAGAAACAATATCTATCAAAAGATTGACACTTGATTATGTCTTGTTTAAATGTGAAATTACATCCAATGACAAACATTGTATTAAATTGTAAAAATATATTCTAAATATACTTTAAAACCACTCAAATTAATAATTTATAACTATTAATTATTTCGATTGAAAAAGTTGTTTTTAATTAAAATTTAGTAATTTCCACTATTCATCAAAATATGAAAGTTATCCGAAAATTACCAAAATTTCACGTTAGGCTAAATTCGATACTCCTAATCCATAAATGAAGTCCATTTTGAAAAATAAAATTTACAAAATTTCAAAAAGTGGTTATTACTATTCATAACGGCTAGTTTTAATAATATCTTAATAGCATATCGTTGTTTAGCGAAACTTGGTGTTGCGTACAACACACGCTATCGTGGAAGGTCGCGATTGCGTGTAATTCAAGCCAAGTCAGAGATGTGTGTTGTGAAAGCTCTTTTCGGTGTAGCGTATAACACAAGACATTAATGAAATTAAAAAGAATATTTTTCATAAAATCTCGGGGTGTTACAGTGTGACTTGGAGAGCTTGAAAGTGGCCTTGTCAGTGTGAAATGTCCCACTTTGTCCATTGAAGTAATACTTAATACACTGGTGGTAGGATGAAGGAATGGCCATGTGCTTATGGAGCCATGGCCTTCCCAGTAGGGCATTGAATGTTGTATTATGTCGGACCACCAGGATTTCCAAGTAGGCCAAAATGTATCCAAAATGGGTTTTTAGCTTGATTTGTCCCATTGTCTTTTGTTCACTCTTGTCATAACCCAACAGAGTTGTGGCTGAGGGTATTAGATCATCCTCACTGTAGCCCAACTTACGAAGTGTATGTAGGTGAATAAGGATAACTCTAGAGCCATTTTCAGTAAAGAATTTCCAGATCTCGACTTCATTTAATTTACCGAAAACATATAGTGGTTTGATGTGTCCTTTCATGATGGAATCTTCATCCTGATTGGTGAAGGAAATCACCGCATTGCACTCAGTCGGGCCAGTCTCTGTCGGGTAAATCTCGGCAGCGGCTACCTTGGCTTGAAACTCCTAAGGTCTGAGCAAGGCTTCTACAAGAACCTCCCTAAGATCTGATGAAAAACACAGGGCATCCAGGATTGACAATTTGGCTGGTATTGATGCCAGCTACATAAGCATATCATATTTCTGCTCAGCGGCCAATGCTTCTCCGTTGGTGGGAGAGTTTTATCAGGCACTTTTGGAGATATAGTATGTGACGAGGAAGGACCGGCCGTGGGGTCGAAGGTTGACGGTGTTCCTACATTTTGGGATCTTGTCCCAGCAGGTATGTTTTTAAAAAAATAGGTGGCTAGACACTTGTTCATCCTCTGATGGGTATCACCGAATGACGGGACTAGAGTGGCTGCTTGTGGTGGTGGAGAGATATTATTTCTCCTGCTGAGTCCGTTGAAGGTCTCTCCCATGGTTTTCTATGATATTAATGTTTTGGGATGGGGTTATACCAAAGGGTTGGTTCCGGCTATGACTGCGCCTCCCCTGGTATCCCCTGCTTCTACGACTCCCTCTCTCGGCTCCTCTGTTGGGAACTCGGGTTTATAACCATACCCTTCATCAGGTAATGATTCCATTAGATGGATGACATTGATGGAACCAAAGATTAGTTCCTCGTCATGTGACAGGTCAACCTAGTCGGTTGTCCCTGATGGTGTCGTTTGGTGGGTCGGTGCCTGTGGCACCAAGTTTGGGGGGCATAAAATCTGATAGTGTTAGGGTTAACATCAGCCTCATTGTGGACTGCTCCTCTTGTGCTTATCTCCTCCCTTTTCGATTATTCCTGGATGACTGGCTCATGGAGGGCTGTGAGGCCGATATTGTTGGTTGTGCGGCATTAGGGGCCATTGGCGGCAACATTGGCTACTGTAATTGAGCTCGGAGTATGCCCTGAGCTTGATTGACAGTCTTCTGAGTCATCCAGCCGTCAAATTTTTGCCCCTTCTTGCTGGTGACTTCCTTCCACCCCTCCCCTTTTTTGGATTCAATGATAGAAATATATGTCACATGTGCTGGGGTTGGTCCTAGCTCGACCTTCCCGGATTCTACCATCCTTTTTATGAGTTCTTTGAAGATGAAGCATTCCTAGAAATTGTTCCCCAACATTCGATGGTAGGGACAGTAATCTGGCATGTCATTATGCCCGACTTCTTCGAGATTCCATGGCTCTGGGAGGTGGAGCAAGTTGCAATTCATGGTGGAGATGAAGTAGGCGCAGACTTGGTCCTCTCGGAACGAGTATACCTTGTGTCTCCATTCCTCAAACTGTTTATGCTTCAATAATCTCTGATCGTCCCACTTGGGTGGAGGCAGCCATTGATATACAAGGGTCCCAGGATGATTTAGAGGAGGCCTAGATAGTGGACCAGGCACAGGGGCTGGCTTGACCGTGACAGAGGATGCTTCAGCTCTTAATGTTCTCTTTGCAGGAGCCTGTGAGGCTATTTGGGACTTTAGATTGGTCTGTTGCAGGGTGTCTTCAGTTCTCTGGGCAATGGCAGAGAGATTGCAGAAGCCAGTGGTGCACTCCACTGGTATGAGTGGTGTTCATAGCTCATCTCGAAGTTTATCGATGCATATGGCCAGTATCACATCTTGGGGTGTTGGATTGTTCAGAGATTAGGTCATACCCTTCCATATGGCAATGAAATCCAAGACCCTCTCATTTTCCCTCTATTTGAAATTCATGAGTTCTCTGATCGTTGTTTTGGGCATCTTTGAGCTTAAGTGGAACAGGAACTGCTATCAAAGGTCTTCCCAGCTTATTATTGACAGAGCTAGAAGATTCGTATACCAGACGTAGGTAGATCCTTGCAAGGTCCGCATGAAGCATCTAAGTTTCACTGCTTCTTGTTGTTCCGGAGATCCCATCATAGGGTTGCAATAAGATGCGTAGTGCGTCAAATGTTGTTCCGGATCACATGATCCATTGAAAATGGGGAATACAGGGCTCCCAAATTGGGTGGAGGTGGCGTGTTGCTCACCCAATCTGGGTAGGGCTTCTGGTCTAGCTGTATCGGAGCCCGTTGACCATCCATTGCTTCCAATCAAGTTGTTAGTGACTCGATGGTGTTGGAGAGACCCCAGTTCACATCCTGTTGGGACCGGTCATTGGCAGGTGTGGCCCGAGGCATTGCTTGAGGATCCGGATCGGCTGGTACCAAGGGTGCATATGCTATTTGTGGCACCTTTGGAGGGTTCATATGCACTTTCTCTGGTTTCTTCCAGAGTGTAGGGAAGACTTGGTATTCATCCAGATCCATATTCAGGTAGTTGGATGTGGTGGGATCCTCATTTGGTGGGGTCGCTGACCGCGCTTTGTTTTCTGGGGAAATCCTTGGTCTTTGAGGTGCACTTTTTGGGAGTGCAAGGTGTGGCTCTTCTTGGGAAGAAATTTCAATAAGATGGTTCCTCTAGAGTAGCTTGGCGTTAAGACACCTCAATTCTTTCATTTCCTCTTCCTACCGAGCGAATCTCTCTTCGAGTGTGAGTGGCTCATTTTTATCAAGAGGAGGGGATGAGTTAAGGGTAACGGGTCCTTTGTTCTTATCTTTGTTGGAAGCTCACAGGGTAAGTTGAGGAAGGTTAGCTAGAAGGGTGGACATATTTAGGTCGGCCCTATGGTTCTGGGTGTGCACACCTGGTGGTTCGTTGTGAGTCACAACCTGACTGGAACCATCATCTCCGGATCCATCCGTATTTGCATCATCTCTGGTATCACCCATGGGGTTAACCTCTATGGCGTTGATGGAATCATATTGCGAGGTGGAGAAGATGTCATGTTCCAAATATGAAGATGATCTTACATTCCTTTTATTGGTCCTCCCTTTACTGTCCTTGGATTGCTTTTGGACACCTTGACGAATGGTAACACAGTGAGTTCTTTGATGCGACCTTATGGTATGCATCCCTCTTGAAAGGGATGATGATTCAAAGATGGGATAGGGTAGGAACCTCCTCTCCTGGATTTCCTCCCTAGGTGAGAGAATACTAATTCTCGTGGGGGAGGTCGTTGTTGAGATGGTAAAAATGCCCCCAGCCCTAAGGGCTGGGGTTGGCTCTGTTCCTTGTACGTTGAGTCTCTTCCCATTTTTATTGGTCTTACGGGGGCATTTGTTGTTAAAAATTCCCCCAGACCTACATGCTGGGGTTGACCCAGGATTGCAGCAGCAACTGCTACTATCGGCACCTGCCTGATCTTGCGTGCACCCACTCGGGGGTGAACTGGATTTGATGCCAAGTTCACCTATGAATCAATACGCTCCGGGGAGGTAGGAAATGACCGCTAATTGGCCTCTCTTATGTGAGAGGCCTCTCATATGATTTTGGTGGCCTGATTCCTGAGATCGTGAATGGCTTGTTCCCATCAGGCCTGACGCCTTTGGGACTTACTCAAGGCATGTGTTTGTTGGGTGTGTCGCCTTTCCCGAACAGGGACCCCACTAGATTTCTGCCTCGATGTGATGACATTGCAAGACAGTATGCTGAACGGGTTCTTCTGGACAGGGAGCAGAGTGAAATGAAGAGCTCTATGTTCTCCCAATCCTCTGATACGGACTCCCGTTGGAGCATTGCCAATGTGGTGGTGCAGCTGGTGTAGTGCGCGGAGGCAGGCTATCTCAATGTTTTCTTTACGCCTCTCGGGTCGTGGTTTCCGCACCGAAGGAAGAGCTTCCAGGTCGATGTGACGTAGAAGGTCTCCTATTGGATAGACATGGTCGGCATACCCTTCGTAGGGCATGAAGCTTGATTTCATCCGAAGGAGGGTTGTCCACATATTGGAGTGGATGTCGGGCACACATTCTTCTAGAATCTTTCTTGGTATGTCAAATTGAGAGGTGGTCATGGGACAAAACATAACTGGAACATCATCTCTGGACAGTAATTTCCTCAGGTGCAATATGTCGGCATACTCCTCTACTAGTGATTCCTCTACCTGGTTGGCCCAACTGAGTTTCTTACTGATAGTGTGGTTAGAGGCAGTGGGGCCGGTAAGTATTGAATTATCATGTGGGCGATTCCGGGGTGGTTCAAAAGATGAATGTGGCCCCGAACCATCTCCTGATTGAAAAAGGATGTCGTTGGTGACTATCTGGGAATCTTACATGCTCGATCCCATCCTTCTAAGTTCCTCGGCATATGAGGGATTTTATATGCTTGATTCGACAGGGGGAGGACCTTCCTGTCGATATGATATGTCACAGCGGGGAGGACCGTCATAATGGCGGCCGCAATGGCGAGGACTACCATTACAACTGTCGCAGGGAGAGAAAATGTGGGGTACACCCTAAGGAGGGCCTTTAGAATGTACCACAATGAGGGGAGGGCCTTCTCGTGGATCGACGTCTAGGCGGGGAGGGCCTCCGCTATCTGTGTTGTAATGGAGAGGGATACCATTACTACTTGACTCCTCACTGCATATAGGACTTTTGTAGTGCATAGCATGGGGAGGACCTCCAAGGCGTATCGAAGTGAGGGGAGGACCTTTTGGTTGTGTAGGGTTGTTACAGGGAGGGCCTTCGCAATAACTGTCATCATGGTGAGGACGACCATCATGGTTTGACGTTCGATGTGTATCCTGGGGAGGACCTTCAAGACCCACTGTGACAAGGGTAGGACCTACTTGTTGTTTCGGGTCATTACGGGGAGGAACGTTGCAATGGTGGTCGTGGTGGCGAGGACTACCATCACAGCTGCCACAATGGCGAGTACTACCATCACTGCTGTCGCAGGGAGAATATCTATGGGGTACACCCTGGGGAGGGCCTTCAGAATGTACCACAACGAGGGGAGGTCCTTCTCATTGCTTGATGTGTCTACGGGGAGGACCTCCATTATCAGGGTGGCGAGGACTACAATTGTGATCTGATGCCCGACTGCGCAGAGTGTCGTTGCAATGTAACCCCTGGGGAGGACCTTCAGGGTAGGCCATGACAAGGGGAGGGACTTCTTGTCATGATGAGACGTCACTGCAGGGAGGGCCTTCACAGTTGCGACTACGATAGCGAGGAATACTATCATAATCTGTGATTCCACTGCACGGAGAGTGTTTGCAGTGTATACCCCGGTGAGGACCTTCAGGGTGGACCTGCAGCAAGTGGAGGGCCTTCTTGCTACTCAATCTTCTGGTCATGTGGTGGGCTTCCGTGACTCGCATCAAAAGAGAAGATCTCATGATCGATCGTTATATGCCCGTGGGGGAGGCCCCCGCAGGTGCTCTTGGGAGGACCTTCAGAGATGCTGGTATCGACATTGCGGGAAGGACCTTCGCAACTTCTACTGCAACTACCATAATATAGTAATGGGTGGGTAGGGTTCTGAGCCTTTGACATATGCTTAGCGTCATTGGGAACCCCAGCTTCCAGTAGAGTGGATTCATGAACCGCCCTTTATTTTCCTTCTGCCTTCGGTGCATTCGGGGCACTTTCTTGCGGGCATTGGGGACTGTCTGCTGTTGATAATGGCCTTCACCTTTGGTTCCCTTTATAATTCGGTCCCATGAAGCTATTGGGATATACCGGGGAACATCGTGACTTTTAACAGGGATATATGCCTTCTCTGGATCATCCACCGTGATGGATGGGTGTCCCCCGGTTGGAATCACTAAAGCTGCTCAATCAAGTTTCCCTTGTATCACAGAATATGGCTGATGACCCCCCTGGGTGGAAGAAGGGATGAAGATCTGCTCCGAGGTGGCTATCTCATCTCTTAGATGAGTCACCTCAATTGGGGGGATGGGCTCATAGTCTGGAGTCCTTGCTGTTTCCGCTAATGCAATTACATTCCGGAAAGTCTGCAAGATATGATCTGGGATCAATACCTTCTCCTAAATCATTGCTAGGATATTCAGAGAGACATATTTGGATGGAATGGCTATGAGGGCCCATTCTGGTATCGGAGTAGGAATATCCTACTCCGGTCCTCCGGTGGTTAGTGGGTACTAACAATTATCCTGTGTCGGGGCAGGTGAACGAGTCTACCCATGTGCTGGGATATGCTAGTTTATCTCTCTATTTTCCGCCACATAGGGATGAAGGACTTTACTTGCATCCACAGGGAGCTGGCCCTGAATATGTTGGTTTCCCACCGTATCGAGTTGGCGACCATTGTTGGCAGGGGGATGTGCCTGCCTATTAATTGCCACCACATTTGGATTGTGGGCTTTGTTGATCGCCACCATATCGGGATGGTTGGCGTCAGGAGAACCTTCTAGGAGCTGGTCCAGTAGGCGCTGGGTCTCCACCACGCCTGGTTGGTGGGCTTCATGACCCAGGGCAGGGAAAGGTGCCTGCTAGGTAGGTGTCGTCCTGTGTGGGTGACGGGATTAGTGCAGCTCAGCGGGGATGCACGCCTGCTCATATAATGCCTCCATGTCTGGAAGGTGGGCTTTGGGGGAGCAGACAGGTTTATGTGCCTACTCGCGATACGCCTCCGTGACTGGGCGGCAGAGTTCCTCCTCAGGGACAAGTGTGATGATTGGTCTCTGGTTATTTGTTTTCTGACCTCCTCAGGTGGTCTGAGGGGTCGGAGCTCTGGGATCGTGGGACATGATCCTCGGGGCGACATCCTATTTAGCGTGAGGATATTCAGTTTTGGCATAACCGCGTCGATGCCTTCTGGTGGGATCCTTAGAGCGGAACCCCCATTCAGCGGGGATTAATTCCTCAGCGTCGACCTCATCTGCCTCCCTAAGGTAAGGGAGGTGCGTGTTGTCTTGTTCCGGGGATAGACTCCCGAAATGGTTTGAGATGACAACAGGAGCCATCTGGATCTGCTTTCACGGCCGCTGCTGGACAAGAGACCGGCGGGTCTAGGTAGATTGGAGGGCTTGCATGGTCACCTCCACCGTCGGGAGAGTACCGTTCAAGTGGTACTCTCAGATCAACGCATCCAAGACCCAAAATTGAAGACGCTGGGTAGGTGATAGGTTCCTTCGTTGGTAAGGATTTTCAGTCATTTCATTGTTCGAAGTACACATCGGTGATTTCCTCCATGATGTCATTAGATTGAAGGGAGTTCTGAGTGGTACTTGTAAAATATTTTAACAAATACAAACAGAAAACCCGTCGAAGCATCATATCATGATCTCATGCGTAATTAATGACCTTACTTGGCCCTCCTTGTGAGTATAAGGGGGCACAAAGTGTGATTAGGTTAAATCTATCATGCTTGGCTAAATATTCACGTCGGGTTCGCCATTTTTGTTTTGAATCAATTTGAAACGCCCAACGGTTCCACATCCGATGATATGTGGACTTTCTTTCCAAAGGCAGGTGTTCACTGGGTGATTTTTCCAGTGACGCAGAAGAACTCATATTGGTCGAGAAGATGGGATGTCGGGCTCATCACAACCTTTTGAGGGGAATTATTTCATGTTCCAGGACTCTCTTATATATTTAAGACGTATTCATATGTTCACGAATCGTGGGTTTATACCCAAGAATAGTATCCTAGGATTACTCATTTTTGGCAATGGTCAGATGAACGTAGGGATTAAGAATCATTTAGGCCCAAGGTTTACAATCCCTCATTAGAATAATGACTCCGAGGAGTTTGGACTCATTCAGACGGCACTTGTTTGAAGCCCCATAACTGGGCGCTCTGGAGTTTATTGTCATCCAGGGGGGATAGATAACAACTTGAGCATTTGGATCGAACCCATGATAAGGGATTCCTACGTATCCTCATGAGAGGAATCAGAATCCATGTAGTTCGGTTTGGGTTGGGGATTACACTCTGAGACAACCCAATGTTTTGGTGAACCGACATAAAGGAGGTCGGAATGACCGGTTGTTGGGCTTGAACCTCAGGGAGGATTCCTACATACCCCACCTAGGAGACAGGGATCAAAGTCCACGTAGTTCGGGAGGAGGGTGTTGGAGAGCCGGCATGAAGATGGACCTCGATCCGACGGGAATTGGGCTTGAACCTCATAAGGATTCCTACGTACCATTCATTGACATGGATCAAAGACCTCATAGTTCAGAATGTAGAAATACAGTTTAATGTCATATGGTACAGGGGTGTTGTCATGGTCGACTCTTACTCTAAGCCCACGTGATTCATGCTCAGTGTGAGAAACAAGAGGCAAAGCGACATGATGATCACGTCACGAAAGGTGCATCCATGGGAAGAAAAATGGGGCTTATGCATGGCTAGAAGCTTGGGGAAATGGAGATTGGGACTTACTCTAGGATGGAGGCCAGAATTGGTGACAAACCCCAATGGGAGAGGGATATGGGACCGAAGAAGAAAGGAGGGGTATAGGTACCACATCCTGTAATAAGAACTAGGGGCTTAAGATAGGTATGGTTTCCCTGAGAGATAGGGACTTACTCCAAGATAGAGTCCTGGTCACTTCTAGAAGAGAGTAGAAGTTATCACCGCTGGCGTTAAAAGGAAACACAAGCGGGGTCCCCCAATCCTGGCGAGTGGAGAGGCATAAATGGGACTCCCGGGCTTGGACCCCGCACTACTGTGGGTATGTGAACCCATGAATGTTTTGGTAACCTACTCAAGGGCCATAGAAACCCCTTTTTCTTCGCCTACCATGGGTATGTGAACTCAAAGTGGCTCGCTGATACGCCTGAAGGTTACATCATAGGGATCTGATGGCTTTGGTAAAGGCCTTCGCTCAAGGCCAATGAATAGGCCAATGAGGGAATTGCGAGGGATCAGGCCAGATTGGAAGGATTTTATATGACTTGGGGAATGGGAACACCAAATGAGTTGGTGGGAAACATGGGAGTATGAGGATTGGCTCCCTTCGTGTAGGGGGGTGCTAGGTGGATGGAGAGGCCGTCCACATACCAGGGTGGTATAAGGACTGATAGGCATCCCGCGTACTAGGGAGATACGTGGCTTTGGGTTCGGCCCATGTACCAGGTTGGTATGCGGGGGAGTCCATGTGAGCAATGGTTGCTAGGGGCGACGTCAGTCAGGGGTTCGTCAGTCCGGGCTTCGCCCGTATAGGAGGGTGATATGTGGTAAGCTGGATCGAAAAATGGGCATATACTCCCCGGTCGGCGGGGACTACATCTGTGGAGGGGCAATGGCTTGTGGTCTTATTTTTTATTTTATTTTAAGTTCATGGTTCACCAAGTTGTTATGCATTTTTTGATTCATTATTAATTCGTTTCCAGTTCCATACCTGTTCTGGTTCACGAATTGGAACTTCGCTGTTTCCGAAATCCTAAGCTCCTTCCTCTGAAATCCTTCCACCCAAATCTAATCAATCCCTTTCATCTCCCCCTATATGTCCTTGTATAGAGGGGAAAGAGATGTATCTGTGGTCATATAGCACCTTTTGTGGAAGCCCAAGACCGAAAACCCAGTTTACTGATGACTTGGTCAATCCGCAGCTCGTGGGGGCATTGAATGCACCTCATCCACGAAATGAGTCGGTGCTTCACAGCCACACAAAGGTCCACCTCTATTCCGCGAACGACAGTGCAGGTGGCGTGGGCCGGTTGGCACGCTTCACAACTAGGGAAGTTCATGTCGGTGGACTGGCCTAGAGCATGTCCTGCTTCGCGCCCGTGGAGGGGTTTCTACATCCATTTCGTGAATGATTCTGGTGCGTGGTGGGGGGGTCATTGAACCGGCCACGTACCATCAACGTCGGACCGGTACGCTGACCGATGGGTACTTTTCCAATCATTAGTATTGGCCACATTTTTGTCCAATTCCTTGAAGGAAATAGGGTAGAATTCTTTCTCTAGTAAAGGGGATTCTCATTCTCCTTTTTGGATTTTTCAGGACCCTACAGCAGCATAGTTCCTTTGGCTCGTTTGTGGTGTCTTCCCCCATTTTTAGATCCATATCCTAAAAATAATCATGGATCAATAAGTTTCAATAACAAGTAGGGATGTGTCATAGTGATGGTTCCTAAACACCCATTTGGTTTTAAAATAGTTCGGTGCCAAGGTCCTCGTGATTGTTTTATGGTATTATATTTTGCAAACTATATATAAATTCATAGATCCCCTCAGACCTGACTACTCTGAAATTTCTCTCATTTCTTGTGATACTTGGTTGTGTTGTAAAATTTTAATTTTTACCCATTTATGTGTAATTCAACATTTTCCTTGGAGGATCAATCTGTGGGGGTTTAGGTGAGTTCTTACCTTCCTTAACCCAGTTTTTCCAATGTTTTCATGTCTGGGGATGTTTTTTATCAATAGAAATATTTGGTTTTGTTGTTTTTGGAAGGGATAATAATTTGGTTGTTGTTTTCTAGTCTTGTAAAGGTTTTTACCTCATTTTGGGGTTTTTTGGTTCCCTTCCTCTTGTTCCAACCTTACACTGTGGGTAAGAAAACATTATTTTATGTAGTGTATCCTTTTTTCTCACTAAGTTTATCATGCTGGGTATGTTATGATTTTGTTTACCTTTGGGGAGATGGTTTCCATCTAGATTAATGAATATGAT
This sequence comes from Viscum album, assembly GCA_963277665.1. Lineage (NCBI taxonomy): Eukaryota > Viridiplantae > Streptophyta > Magnoliopsida > Santalales > Viscaceae > Viscum > Viscum album. Next base: position 361,112 of record CAUJRU010000011.1, on the reverse strand, counting down.
TAACCATTTTAATAGAAATTCAATGGGTATGGGATTAAATCAGGTTTTATTACTTATATGTATATTATTTTTTGTTGAGATGTATGGGATTAATGCCCCGATGAAAATTTTGTCTGTTAGGGGATTTTTTTTGCATTAGTTGATAATGTCTAAAATTATGTTGTCTGGTTTTTTATTATAACCTTGATTAAAATGTTAAATACTTATATATTTCTATTATATTGTTTGAACATGGATAATATGGAATTTGTGTGAATTCCCTAGAAATATATTAGTGAATTGATGAAAATATTCCTTTCTAAATCTGAAAATTGATGTGTGATTGTGATATTAAAATTATTTTAGTTTGTGGATTGATTTGGGTAAGATGTTTTGTGATATAGATATGAAAGTAGGTGATGTGGGCTTGTTTTAGTAAGGATTATAATGGTTTTTATTTGTTGTAGTGTTTTTCTAGTTATTTGGGAAGTAATAAAATAAAATATAAATTATGAATTGTAATTTTTTGGGTTAACTATCTAATGAGTGAATTAATTAAAATGGGTTTTGTAGTTTAAGTGGTTAATTATTATGTACAAAATAATGTTCTATAATACTATAATTGGTAGATAATATGATGTATAAAATTTTTTTAACATGATAAATAATATGAAATATGAAATGTGAAATATGGATTGTATCTTGTTGTGTAGTGTTGTTCATTTAGTGGTCGAAGTTAAAGTTGTGGTGTGGAAAGGTTTGGTGTTGATGTTGTGAGTTGGTTAGTTGTTTTCTTATAAACCCATAGGTTTGTCTTGTTTCTAGAGTCATATGTATATACCTTTCATTTTCCTCTTGATTTGAATATTCACCCCACATGGATTGATAAACAAGTGACGAAAAATAAATATTTGGGTGAGGTTTTCCCAAAAACTGGTGGTGGGGATAGATGACTGGATACTACCACTTTTTGTCTCTATCTTCTTAGTGATATTTCTATTAATATGATGTGATGTAATGAAGTAAAAAGTAATCAGTGGTTATGTTTGATGAGATGTCTTATGATTAGGGTCAATCATGTTTTGAGGATGGAATGAGGTTAATGTCATTCATGTTCATAATACCCTACTATTATAGTAATGGTGGTGGTTTAGATATGATGATACGACCCAAGTTTTGTCTGGATAGATGTTTTGTGATGTGATGGACTAGGTGTCTTTATGAATTATGTGATGTGATGTGAGGTTATGGCCCATGTGTTTTTAGGAGATATATGATGACCATTTTCACATGGGGTACTTTTTATGATATGATGTCCCAGGTTTGTTCAGGTAGGGTAAATCTACTAATAATATGGATTTCTAGGATATACGATGTTAGTGTGTGAGTATAAAAACACATTGGAAAAGTGTTATGAAACACCCTTCATTGATATTAGTCTTGTTATGTTATTATACTATGATGTGTTATTTTGTGAGTGTGTCATGGTGAAGATGGGATTGGTTAGTTAAACTACTTAGGTGTTTCAGTTCTGTTATTTTCTCACATGGGTATTAGTATGAAATTTTTTACACGGGAATGGGAGACTTTGGTATGATCCTACTGAGTATACCTATATGATCACTATATATATATATATACAATATTTATTAAGTTTTCAAGAGAAATACATGGATCATTATATACATTTTGAGATTGGTCTTTGGAGCTATTTCTATATATCTTCCTTATATTTTATATTGTATATTTAATTAGAGACATTTATATGTATCTGTTATTTTTTTTATATACATTGTGGGTTGGATTTGGTTTCCTTTATAGATTATGTGTTGGAGTTACTTGTGGTAGGTTTATCCAATCCCTTTATCCTATTACTATAGAGGGTAATACCTCTCATTTTTGTAATTTTTATACCCTCAATGTTAGTATCAAACCTCAGACCTGCTAGAGGTCAGACTCGAGGATCATTGTTTATATTCCTTTATTATTTTTCTAAGAGGGGTACCTTTGGAGGGGGGGTCATGACAATAAGAGTGTGAAATCATCATTAATAAATAATGATCCATGATAGATTATCATATATATAAGAATATTTCATAGGTATTTCGGCACTATATTAAGCATAGAAAATACTTTCATTAGTCAAGGTTCACTTTCAGGATAATCAGTATGGGAAAATTCACATAGTGTGTTTTGTTCACTCCTTGTTACATCATTTAGATAATCAATGTTCACTCCCAACACTATCATAATGGACAGAGTCCCTTTGTAAACTAGGTTCAATACTCATTCCAGTCCATATAATCTCATTAGATATCAATCATTACCTAATTCATTGATGGCTTCAACAAACCCACCCATCATTTAATGAGAACCATAAAATTAAATTCTTGAATATCATAAAATTGTTCACCAATTCACTATAGAATAACTCATGTAAATGAATTGAGATTCATAATAATTTCATTATCCTAAAATCATAATCCATATAGAGAAAGAACTTGGATGATATAATTAGATCATATCCCCTATGAAGCATAATAAACAACATAGTAAATTGATATGTATGAAAATTACCTTTAAAAGTATTTTTACATTTCTATAAAAACATTTGAAATATATTTTTCCATTAAATTCATGAAAATTAAAACAAATTGTGATATTGAGAAAAAATTCATTGAAAATAACAATTTAAACTTTCAAATTAAGTGTCAAATAAAAAAAATCTTCATGATGGCTGGAAAATTCATTCATACAGTAAATTTTCTAACAATGATTCCTTTCACATTTTTAGTAAAAAGTCAAAAAGCACCTCATTCATAAAAATAATAATTTTACTTATAGAATATTGAAAATAAATTCAAATATATTTGAAATTGACATTATATGATCATAGGAAAAAATATTCTTCAATACAATTTAATTAACAAGGACATGGAAGAAAATGTTCATCGACCAATGAGGAAATAAATTTAATTGTTCTTAATAATGTTTTATCAATAATTTTATCTAGAAATGAGAGGAAAAAAATTTGAAAACATTGAAACCCCATATAATACAATAGTAGTAAAAACTAGATTTATTTTTAAGGATAATTTCACTAAATTTAATTTAATGGAAGTTTAATGTAGATAATCCTGAAAAGAAATGAGATTGTAACAAAAACTCTTACCTCCAGTCATATCATTCATTATACATGTTCAAAAATAAAATATAATAAATATATAATTATGAAAAATAAATTATATAACAATATTTATACATAACATAAAATTTATAATTCCTTAATAATTTCAAATTATCCTTTTATTAATAATTCATCATTTAAATGAACATTAAAGTGAAAACTAGTACATTGTTATGCATGAGTTTGTTCAATGGTTTTGGTCCTTACACCATGGTTTTGTTATCATTATCTATTGAAAATAAATCATTTCATAAGTATCATAATTTTTTCATTATATATTATTTTATAACCATTCATACAAAATGGTGATGAATAAATAATTACAAAACTTCATATATATAATAGTCTATACGTACACATGAGTGGTGTTTCCGCTTTTTGATAGATGAATCCATATAAAGTAAAATAATAATTCATATTTTCATAAAATTAAATATATTAAATATAATATATATTTATTTAATATATTATTTTTTCATCCATGTAAAAATGAAATGAGAAAACAAATCACAATGATTTAGGGTCTTGGTCGTCCACATAAACGCATGACCGATGTTAAAATTTTCCAAAATATGGGAAATAGATAGAATATGGATATAACATTAAAATAAAATATATCATTATATTAAATATACTTATTAAATTATGTTATTATTTTTAATTAATATTTAGACGAGGTTTAAGAATAAATAAACATGAAAGATATCAAAAAGAACATATACCTCTTCTTGGAGTATCCTCTTTTGTAAAGAACATTAAGCTTCTTAGATTTATCTTTTGGGAAAATTAAAACCTCATGATAGTGGATAATTACATTGGTATTTTTTTAGATCATATTTGATCTAAAGGTCTCATGTGGTGTGGATAAGAGAGGATAGTAGGTGTCATTTTATATGTGAAGGGAGAGATGTGCTTGTAATTATTATGAATATTAAAATATAATAAAGTCACTCTTATGGGAGAGTGGATGAGAATTAGAAAATTATAGAATATATGAGTATTTAGTGTTGAAATACTATCATTAAATAATATTTAGATAGTGTTCATTCCATTAAATGAATTTTTACCTCAGTTTTTATTTATAATGCACAAAAATGAAAGTTACCTCTTTAAAAAAAATTACATTCAGATTAAAAATATTTAATCCATTTAATAAAATTCATTTAATATAAGTTTCAGAAATTCATTTTAAAATGAAACCTTTTTAGAAAAATGAGTCTTAAGCATAAAATTTAACTTTGTCTCATTCCTTGAATACTAATAACCATTATATGAATGTTTAAATATATCATTAAATTTATTGTATAAAAATTTAATTAAAATTATTCATCAACAGTTATTAATTTAATTTATTAGGATAGAAACAAAATGCATGCATAAAAATTATTTTTCAGAACAACAACTCCTTTTTTACTTTTAAATGAGTTTATTTTCATTTATAACCACTTGATAATAAATTATTTTTTATACTTTGGTAAAAAATAATGTTTCATAATTTGATATATCCTCGTAATTCCCATCAATCCAACATCTAGAAAATACCTATCACATTTAATAATAATATTTTAATAGTATATCGTGGTTTGTTTAAACTCATTGTTTTGTGTAATGAAAATATATTAATGAAATATAATTTATATAAAGAGATATATATAAATAGTATTAAGGTTTTACATTAAATCCTTCTTAAAAAAATTTTTACCTTGAAATTATTTCACTCTTATACACAATAATTAGGATACATCATCCATATCACATCTAATGGTTTCTATGTAGTATCTTTAAATTTATGGTTTCACATAAAACATTAATCTTTTAAGGGGTATTGTTGTACATAAATTTATCTCCATTTTCTAGAGTATCTATTATATTTTCTTCATAACATATTTAATAATTATATTTTAAGACCTCTAATTTATGTACATGTGAAAGATCATGTATTCTACTCCCTCGAGAGAGATATATAGAACACATCATGCATTTTAGAGATATTTGGTGGACATTCCAATTAACAAAAAACCAGAATAATAAGATAAATAATTCAAAAAGGGAATAATATATAATTCCATTAACATACCATTAATTCAAAGACTCATAAAATTCTTCCAAGGATTTATTTATAGAAATACCTTATCACCAACTTTAAATTCTTAACGTCATTATTGATTGTCTATATAAATTTTCTATTGAGCCTGAACTTCTTTGATGTGTTGTTGAATTTATCTAACATTTTTTTACTTTTCTTAAAGTATATTTGACCCTAATAGCTTTCTTTATCAAACTTCATCCAAGAACATTATACATATTCTCTTCCATCCATGGAGGTATTCATAAGGAGCCATCAGAATGCTTGAGTAAATGATATTGTTGTAAGAAAACTAAATCAGACAAAGGTGTTCATCCCAAACACATTCTAAATCCATTTATAATTATATAAATACATAATCTAAGGTTTTAATGGAGTACTTTGAAATACCATCTATCTGTAGAATATAGGTAGTTCTAAAGTCCAACTCTATATTCATAGATTGTTGAAGACTTCTCCAGAACATCAAGGAAAACCTCAGATCCCGATAAGTTAAAATCGAATGTGTTACTCAATGAAACCATAAGACATGTTTAATTTATTTCATGAAAAATTTTAAAAGATACAAATAGTCACTTACTTAAATTAATTATTTTATGTTCATAAAGGGATTGACTAGAATTCAAATAGAATTGTGACCTTTAGATATTTTTATGAGTCGAAGGTGACATCCATGGTGATGTTTTACCATTTAAATTATTATATGGGTAATGATTTTAACATTACTTTAGGGTTATATCTCTTATACTTAATATGTTTACATTATAAGAATCAAGATACATGTGATGCAATATCTTTTTTCATGTAATTCAACCAGAAATATCCATTTAGATCACTATACATCTCTTTTCATCTATGATGAATAGAGAATAATAAACTATGAGATGTATCCAATTGATCCTTGTTCAGTTATGTTATTTAAGAGACACATACTTTGTCCCTAATCCATATCATTCCATCACATTCATGTTTTAACTCTGGACTACTCCTCACCTTTTCAAAAATTCCAAATAATTATTCTATACCTCTATAATCCACACATGAATTGTGAATTGAAAACTCATTTAGGAAAAATTTGATCATTATCCCTTCACTATGATTCCAAGTTACATCTTCTATAAATTCATAATTATTGGAACTCTTTCAAACCTCATCATGGGGAAACTAGCAAGGTCCTTCTGACAAATGGAATTAACCATCTTTTTCACCTTTTGGGGTGGTTATGTATTGAGAAATCATTATCATTAATCAACTATAACCATATATATTGGTGAATATTTAAATATATCTATGTGAATATATACTTCAAAATTTTTTTATATTTATAAATATGTCAAATTTTTTACCAAAAGGACAATGCCTCTTTATTTTTAGTGTCAAAATTACCATTACGAAATCTAAATCATGTTTCGGGTAATTTTAATCAAGAATTCTCAATTTATGTGATGCATAAAAAATCACCAAATAATTATTAATGAGGAGGAATCCCAATCACGTATTTTATTCATTAATGCAGAACATAAATCCTTATCTACTACAATATATTGTGAGCATGGGTTCCATAACCAACCTTATCTCCAATTCCTTGCAGTTTTCATCGCATTCATCAATCCAACAGAACATGACTACCTTCATTATCAACATGATGATGGGATTACATATTCCTATTAAATTTAACATAATTCATCAAAAGAATCAACTTACCTTATAAAATTATGTTTCTTGGTCATCGTGGTTAGTCTATGATATTTCTCATTAACTTCCATATTTAAATGATCTTTTGATATACCCTTATTTGAAATTATATTACCCATGAATGAAACATTATTTAGATAGAATTTATACTTACCAAATTTTTTATCCATATTCTCCTTCATAAATGTCTTCAATATAATCCTCAAATTATCTTTATTATCTTCTTTACCCATTTAATATATAGTAATTTACTCTAAAAATTCTACCAAAAATTGATAAATGTATTCTTTAAATACTATATTCATTAAATCTATGACTATTAAAGGGGAATTAGTACATTGAAATTTAATCACTATAAATTCATAATAAACATAAACCATATTGATATTTGTCTTTGTAATATAATCTTTATTAACCCTCAATTTATGATATCCATAAGTATGGTTAATCATTAAAATTTATAAAATACATGTAGTTAGTCAAACAAGTCGTTGAAAAGGGTAAGGGGATGATTCTTCTTGACAGATATATTATTGAGTTCTCTATAATGAATGAAAATATGCATTAACCTATCATTATTATTAAAAAAATAATAGGTGATCCCCATATTGATTTACTTGATCATATGAATCTCTTATCGATATTCTCCTTGAGTTTATTATTTAATTTCAACAACTCTATTGGATCCATTTTATATGAGGTCTTTAAAATAGGTGTAGCAACAAGTTTTTATTTAATTAAAAACTCAAAATCATGATTTGGGGGAAGGATTGGAAATTGTTTTATAAATAAAGCATCTAATTATTGAACAATATGCATATATTAAATGTTGAGTTTCTCCCCCAACCAATTGGGATTAATATCCCTCACGAATAAGTAATAAGTACTATACAATTGAAGTAGTTTCCATTTAAAGTTCATAATCATAATTTCACTAAACGATAATAATTGGTTGATTCAAAATTTTAATTTTGACTTTCCTTACATGGATATCTATATGGATCTATATAATAAAATCCATTCCATTCCCAAATGAACATAAATTTCAACTAGAGGGAGAATCACAATATATATAGGAATCACATTCCCAAAAACTTTTATTGGATATGAGTTAAATAATTGAGAAGAGATCAATGCACCATTAAAATTTTTCACTAATAATTTAACATATAATCATTAACATGGTGATGCGATACTATCATAAAATTCATCATATATAAAATTATTAGTAGAATAAGAATTAAATAGGACATTTGATGTTCTTGCATGGATGATAATTGTACCTTTCAACACTTCATTCTCACCATACACTTCATTGGTTTTGATCACAAGAGTTTCCTATTTATCTCTTGGATTAAGAGTTTTTTATATTGAATATTGTCATTAACTCTGGACTCGAGTACTAGTTGGTGTAATTATCATACTCCCTATAGTTGTAGAATTAGATCATGGTTGGTGCCTTAAACTTATATTTCACTTGATTATTTTCATTAGCATTCCTCTTTATATATATTCATAATTCACATTCTCAATGGCCTTCGTTTCTATACGATAAACATTCACCCATCCCTTGGAAACAATTTTCCCCATGCCTCTTTCCACACTCATGGAATAAAAGAAGATTAGTTTTCTTTAATTCATGATTTTTATTACTATAATTTCTTCAAAAATCCATCATTATATTCTTATAAAAACAATGATAATGATGGTAATATCTACTCCCTCATTCTACCTTGAGAGAAAATAAAACAATTTATTCATATCTACTAAAGTTACTTATGGGTACAACCATTCCGGGATATGGTTTTAGGTAACTAAATTAACAATATATTTTTATTTTAGGGTCGATGAAAAAACTAGAAGCATACATATCCGGTCTTGTAACATTTTCTTCATAAGTACTAATTGATTTATCATCATTTAAATTAATATTAATGAATTCCCTTTACATTTTAATGTAATATTATAGGGGAAGTACGTAATGGAAAATACCCTCTTAAACTCTTCACATTCCATGGATTTAATTTTATTCTCTTTCCTAGTATTCTGAATAAGAATCATCCATTGGTATAATTATCCTTTGAAATGATAAACTTATACATTATATTTTTCATGATCAAAGCACTTTATAACATAAAATAACTTTTTTTGGTTTTTATACATTTATATATAACTAGAGGATCATTGGACTCATTTAAATACTATGGATGTTTCCTTATGAAAGACTCAATGGTGTGTTGGTCCCTCATTTTAACATTTAAAAACTCGTAATTATTCATTTCATGAGATAGTAGAATTAGAATATAAATAATATTTTTCATTCCATCTTCATTTTCATTTATTTGTTCAAGAGGAAAATCATTTCATTGTCTTCCTGTAATGACCTGAAATTTTGAATAAATTTTGTTTCATAACATTGTGTGTTATTTTATTTTATACTCAACAAAACTATTTCATTTAGTAAAATGAGTATAATTAAAATAATACTATGGGGTTTTGACTGTTATATGATCATTGGTCAAAAAGACTGTTGGAAACTAAATGTTGTAATTTGTCTATAAATACAATTGATCTTGATTAATTAATATAAGAAGAAGATTCGATGCCCCATCCAGTAGTCTCGGGCTGATCGAATCCCATCTGACGGAACTCGAGAAAGAGGTAGAACATTTGGGATTTTCTCTGGACCAAACCCAAGCTGAACATCATTGTGTGAAGATGGAACGGAATCGACTTCGTGAGAAGTTCAACCTGATAGAAATCACTACTTGGGAAATGTTGGTCGAGCCGCCCCAAGATTCTATCACCCTAGCACACCTTACTCTTAGGTCTTGTGCTGCTGTTATAAGGGGTTATGTAACAAGATCGTAAATGCCTTGTGTAATCCTTTGATTTAAATAAAAATTTGGATTTCTTCTTATGGTGAAGTTTGTGAATTTTCAAATATCCAGGTAAATATAGTATGTATATTATTGAAGAATTTTAAAAAAATGACATTTTAAAAATATTTATGTAAACCTTAAATAATTAAAAATGTTAAATGATTTTCAAAAAATGGTCTTCTACAGTTGTGTTCAGTAAGAAATTTAGAGTCTAATAAGATCAACTTAATTTTTGATGAATAGTAAATTATGAATAGTGATTTTATGTTTATGATTAGTAATGTGATCAAATGGATTATGTAACCTCACTTAAGAAAGTGTTAATATTATTTAGCTACCTTGATTAAGTAATGTGATTCAATAAAATAGGTAAATAACTATTTCAGAAATTATTTGTTAAGTATTAGTTTTTTCGGGTGAATAGTTTTTTTATTTATAAATTAAATTAAAACTATTTAGAAAATTATTTTCATAAAATATAGTTAATTTTTGAAATCAGCGCATCAATATTTGGTTAAGGTGCTTTTTTGGGATTTTTCTGAAATAGTTGGATTTTCAGTGAATAGTGTTTTTATTTAAAAATTAAATTAATAATATATATATAATTATTTCATAAAATTGAGTTCATTTTTGAAATTAGAGAATGAATATTTGGTTAAGGTGAAATTTTGGGATTTTTCTGAGAAAGTTGAATTTTCGGTGAATAGTGAAAATACAGTTTTTGAGTTTCAAGTGTTTAATGAAATCATTAAGGATGTAATAATTATGAAATAATTCCGATCAACTTATGAATAGTAAGATAAGGTATGAGGTCTCCCAAGTGGCCAATACCATGGGAAAATACCATGGGCAAGACCATGGTTTTTCCAATACCCCCGATGAGGTGTCCCTTGGCAATTAATGCTTTGTCCCCTCACTTCTCATTTAGATACCAAGTCATTCTCTCATTCATTTCATTTAAAAATCCTTCCCAATGATTTTATAGTGTCTTTACCTCCCAAGGAGACCTCCCAAGGTTCCCTCAAGCCTCCCAAGGTCCTGAACATCAATCTTTCTAGGTTACTCTTCAAGGTAAGGGATTCTTTCACCTTCCTCTTTTAAGTCATGACTTCCTTTATGTTGTGGCTTATATTTTCCATCTCTTTATGTTCAGGGTATGATCTTATATGTTCTTTTTACTACCCATTTCATTTCCAAATTATGAGATACCCTTTCTTCTCTCATTAATTTTTTTTCTGAATTTTTATGTGACATCGTTAGGCTACTGAATTTCTTGTAAAAGAAATCACATCTTCTCTTTTCTTTCATGTTTCCTTTTCATGTGGAATATCATTAAAATTTCTATACTATGTTCTTATATCCATGTAATTCTGTATTTATACTGTATTATAAGTGATTTATGTGTGGGTTACTCTTGTACCCTCTCTTTTCAATGTCCTCTAAAACCTTGTTATATAGTCGTTATGCTGCAAAAATTTTGCCTCAAAATTTCTATCTCTTTCTCTCAAGAAATTCTATTGTTTTATTTATGTGAATACACAGACCTATTACGTTTCTTTGGGTGTTCATAAATATATAAATATTATTTATTTGATTCTGTAATTGACATACATATAACCCTCACTCCCTTTCCATGGGTAATAAATGATATAATGATCTTATTTTTAAGAGCTTTTAAAACGTCATGATTTTGAAAGAAACCCAATTCTTTTATTCTATATGGGTTATTTATGAAATTTTTTATTATGATCTATTTGGATCACATGTAATTAAAGACTTATTATAGGTGCGCCCTGAAATCACTCCAATGCATTGGGTAAAGATTTAATCTCTAGAGATGAATAGTTTCATGATACCTTGGTGAATAACCTTGGTAATTTTTATGACACCTTGGGGATGGACCTTGGTGATATGTTCATGAATTTATAATTGAAATGTTGTAGCCACATATTCATGTTATGTTCCATGTTCTTTTCTTTATTATATTCCTCTTTTTCCATTGCTCATGTCTTCATGTTTTTATTCAAGTTCTTATTGATATCACAAGCACATTGACTCCCTTGTTTACCCTTATTGGGCCTTCTGCTCACCCTTTCCTTTGATGTCTGTCTCTAGGATGTGAGATGTAGTAAATGTACATAGGAAGAAACTATGATGAAGCCTTATAAGTGGTTTAGAAGAATGTTTAATGTTGTTCTCATGTTTTATGTTCCTGATTTCCAAGACACTAGGCTTTAAAGATCCTCTGTTTATAAAAGGTAATCAAATGTTATGTACTAAAAGGCAGGATGCTATACTTCCACATTCATTATTAAGATGCCTCCTCTTGGATCCATCCCATAAACTAGTTTGGATACCCAAGTAATGTGATAATTTATCAAGTTCTTAAAAGGCCAGATGGTTCATCTTAATCCCTACAAGTTGGTGACTATAACCTTGCATCATAGAAAACGAAAGTTTGAATGAATTTTCAACAAAATTGTGGAAACGGATAAACAAGTCATTATCCATATAAGAAAAACACCACATGGATAACTATACCAAAATTCAAAGACCCATAAAAACCAAATTACTAAAGAAAAGTACTAGAAAATAGAATGACAACTCGAGCCCCATCAGACACAACTCTTCAAACCTAAAGATCAATAGCTACTACAACCTCCAAGTGGTGATTTACCCATGCTTGAAACTATAAGAATATAATCTACAAACACCTGAAGGAATTGGTAGGGTGTGAGACAAAATCCCAATATGGTCTCTCCAAGTATTCCATAATAATATTACAACATTTAATTAACCAAATAATGCTTTTAATTTTAACATAAAAAAGTATGGTATGTCAAAGTAATGTATAAAAAATCATGATTTTCATTTTAGATTATGGAAATACTTTAAATAAATAGCTTAAATAAACCTTTTATAAAAAAAATTATATAAAATAGAAGTTTTGGTAATAAATTTAACAAACATTGGAATATATATATTTCTAATATAAATAGGAAGCAACATAGTCATCTTCCAAAAGGTACAATAGTTTCAGGCTAGAGGAGTACCTCACAATCAATTAATGATCATAGTAATATGTGTACACATGTCCTCCCCGATATTGATCAAGGAGGAATGCATAAACATCCCATCGAGGATGTTACCTACATTATATGTGTTGTTAGTGCTGTAAATCGTAGAGTGTTTTCCAAAATTACTCACTAACTACTTGGGATTTCATGTTCTCTAAAAATAATCAATGATGGAAATTTTATTTTAAAACAATCTACAATAAAATTCATCCCATTCTTCTATTTAAAATATCAAAATTTTTCTATTTAAACCCAAAAATAGGGTTTTTAATAAAATCATTCCTTCTTTCAACATAAAACCAATGGGTTTATATCCAAAACATTTTATGAAATTTTTCTAAAATAATAGTTAGAATTCAATTTAATCAAATCAATTTCACAATTTACATTCAACAATTTAAATTTCCTAATTTTTTTATCAATTTCACAAATATACACCAATTCATTGGAATTAAGGGTTTCTCCTAATTTCATACAAAATCAATTCAAAACCCCCAAAATCCACTAGAATTGTGTTTTTAGTAAATGAATTGAAAAAAAATCATGAAATTGAATTTAAATCAAACAACAGAATTTAAATCAAAAAATGTAAGGTTAATTAAATTCGACAATCAAAAAGGAACCACCTACATTGGGATCACTGGATCTTGAAACACAAATCCCAAATTGGGAAACTCCAATGAAGAACGTCAGAAATAAAGATTTGAGAATCAACTCTAGATTAAATATCTAAAATATAGGATATTAGATCCTCTAACAATAGATATATTATATAACCTTATGGAAGAAAGGAAAGAAATCGGGAGAAAGATAATGGGAAGAGGAAACCTACTGAATAGAAATTTGATTGTCATTATTCTACCTTAATTCACATTTGGAGGGTTGTAGAAGATCCAAAATTGTATCTTAGGAGCATCCATTAGAGAATTAAACATTCTATTTTTGCACCATCCCATTAGGAACCTAAAAGGAAGGGTTTGAGATTTTGAAACCTAATTTTGGATTAAAAAACTCATATACACATTTTGATAGGCAGGGCCTCATTGTTAAAAAAAATGAGTTCCCTAGCTATGTGTGACTACAGATGGGGTTATATGATTTCTCCTTCAAGGTAACATGGTCTTCCAAACTCTGTGCCAATCGTGAAAACCCTCACTGTCTTGGTTTTCATATTTTTCACTATCTTGGCACACTGTTAGGGAAAACTATGTGCCAACCATTCACATCCCAATAACCCTTCAAAATTTTTAAAATTTCACCCATAACTCCCCAAAATGAAACCCAACAAAGGCATGGTTAAAATAGAGGTTTCTAAATACTTGGGAATAGTAATAGGATGTTATAACATTCCCACCATAGTAAATTTTTGTCCCCAAAAAACCTACAAAGAAGCTTCCATGTCAAAAAGATGAGGCCATTGCTCTCTCATCAGTGCCTCCCTCTCCCACATCTACTGAGAATCAGAACCATGGTGCAATAGCACTAAAACCAATGGTGTTTTCCTCAAAAAAAGTAACCTAGATTCATAATCAACTATCCTGACTATTTTCCTAGACACAAACAAATAGGGTTTTACCTCAAGATCACTCTAGCTCAAAACATGATATGGGTCAAATATATATTTTCATTGTAGAGATACACTGAACATGTTATGTATCGAAGTCAGCTACAATGGATGTTCTAAATGATAGGATGCCTTCCACACCTTCTAAGAAACATCAAAACTTTCCAAAAGATAAGGATCATGATTACCTTTCCTCCTAAGTCACTGATGACCCAACTGAGGTGTAACATTCAAGAACACCTGATCTCCAACTGAATAATTCGATGTTTTCTGACGACGACCAGTATGAGACTTATACTGGCTATGCTCCATCAACATTCTATGAAAATTCAAGTGAATATTTGATTTTGACTCTTGAACCAACATTTTTCATCCAAGTAACTTTCTCCTATATCTTACGAACACAATATAATTTTACATGGTTGGCCATACAAGGCCTCAAAGGATCCATTTTGATAACAGAATGGTACTATTGTTATAAGAAAACTCAAACAGCCCTAAATATTCATCCTAATCCCCACCAAGTTTGAGTAAAAAAAATGAATCACATCCTCATGAATATGTATATCTCTTTTTTTCTATCCATTTGAATTCATATTGTATTTCATACTCAAATGGACCTGAGATATCAATGCTTTCGGAAGGCCTGTACAAATATGATAAGTGAATCAAGGATCTCTATAAAAAATATAGCATAATAAACTCTATAAAAAATTAAAAATATATATTAAATAGGTATTTCTCGACTCCTTAACATTGGTTGTATCAAAAAAAATATAAAGTGAGATGGATTTGTCTGTCTATCATTCACAACCCATATCGCATTGTGCTTTCTCTGGGTATGAGGAAACCAAACCAAAAAGTCTATGGAGACCTCATCCCACTTGAGAGTTGGGATTGAAAGTGTCTTTGGAAAACCTAAAGGTTTCTAGTACGTGGATATAACCTTTTGGCACATATATTAATGAGAGACAAACCTTGAAATGACTCATCTCATACCTGGCCACCAAAATTAACATCGCTTATCATAGAACATCTTTTTGGTTTTAGGGTACATTACCCACTGGGAATAATGGAATTATCCCACCTCATCTTTAATAACTAATAGCATTACCACAAAATTAGTATAATAAAATAGAACTCCCTCTTTGGTGAAACACCACTCATCAATGGTCTCCCTACCATAAAAAGTGTATCTAATGCTATGGAACTCATCATCAAGCTGTTGTTTTAGAAGAATCATTTCGATAAGAGAACGAGTCAATTGAAAAATAGATAAGTTAACCTTGGCCCCTGATTCCCGGACTCCAATATAGAACTTTGTAAAAAGATCCATCATGTTCTACTCATCTAATTATTCTTTCATGGAATAAGTCAGAATTTCCATTCTCAAATAATCTGCGAATATATTCCCTTTCCCTAGGGTATAAGGAATTTAATAGTCAAAATATTGGAGGTATTATACCCTAAACCTCTTGTAGAGATTTATATATTTTTTATAGAATATATAACTCAATATCTTTTGGTCTGAATATATGGTAAACCTTTCTTTGAAAGGTTAATGTCGCCAACTCCTAAGTGAATGGATCACATCTGTGAGTTCCAGGTCATGGGTTGGATAATTCTTCTCTATGGACTTAGATAACAAGATCCATAAGAAATGACATGACCACCTTACATTATAATTCATCCCAAACCAGAACCTAATCTATCAAAAAGACCACATAGCTCTGCCCAACCTCTGGAAGAGTCAACACTAGTGGAGTAGTCAAAATACATTTTTGCTCAAAAAAATGTTCTCGAACATTTCACATCCCAAACAAACTTTACCCCTTTTCAGTTTGGGAAGTCATCAAAGAAAAAAACTGATAAGTCCTTTGCAAATTGAAAATAATAGCCAGCCAAACCCAATAATCTTTAAATATCCAAAACATTCTATGTTTTCCCATGTCATATGTTCCTTTAAATTTTCCAGATAAAATGAGATACCATTTTATGACACCATGTCTCCCAATAATATTACATCTTGAATCCATAATTTACATTTCCAAATCATGGCATAAAAGTCAGTTATTTCTCAACAATTCCAGAATTGGTCTCAGAAGATTCACATGATCCTTTTTATACATAGATTAAACAAGGATTTCATCCAAAAAAGACTATAATGATGGTATCAATATACTCATGGAAAATCATATTCATTGAATCCATGAATACTAAAAGACAATGGTAAAACCAAAAAAAAATAAAATGGTACTCATAATGGTCATACATGGTTTGAAAGGAAATTTTATGAAATGCATATCCTTTTATTCTCAACTAATGGGTACCATATTTAAGATATATCTTTGAGAACCACATTTACCATTTCAACTAATAAAAACTATAATCAATCCATGGGTGTAGATACTTTTTCTTTTCAATAACTCGATTGAGATTTTGGTAATCAATTCAATAGAGAAGTAAACTATCATGTTTCTTAGTGAAGAGAACTTGCACCACCCATGGTGACACCCTCGAGTATATAAATAATTTCCCTAGAAGATCATCCAATGGAGAATTAAACTCTTTCATTCAGCTAGTTCCATGTACTATGAAGGAAATTTTACTTGTTGATTATCAGGCATTATATCAATAAAAAAACTCTACCTCCCTTACCGATGGAAAACAAGATAATTAAAAATGAAAAATGTTGGGAAACTCAATGGAAAATGGAGGGATATCAACACTCAAAGATTCTCGATCTATTTCAAAGGAAAACATAGATATTACGTTCCCAAACATAGGATAATATGTTCTATATCAAATCAACCTCGGGTCCCATTCTCTTTGAATGATTCGGAAAACCCCATTGGCTTTGGTGAAGAAGAGATATCGAATATAATAATCAATGTGGGGCTTTGTTAGTATTAAACCAATCCATCCATAATATTAAATAAAAAATTTCATTTTTAGAACCAAATAACTCTAATAATTCTAAACATTTTAAAAAGACAAAACATGAGGACTTTGGAGACCCTACTCTCTCTTCATTCTAAGGGGTGTAGTAATATTTATCACTTAAGATAAAATACCCAATATAATATTTATAACATTTGAAATTAAGATTGAAATAAATGAATGAGATTCACCAATATAAAATAATGCAATCACTAAAAATGAATCTATAGTGATTTTACCTATCGTAGTCACTGGACCCGTATCTGCTTCCTCTGGAGACTCTTCCACTTTGTGAAGAAGTTTATTTCTAGATACATGTGGTTGAAACCCATTTTATCATGAAGCATCTGATTTCACAATATTTTTACCCATTTTTTTATTATCCCATGACTCTATAGTATATTGTACATGGAATAACTTCTACAAGTGTCTCGGGCATCTACATGAGCCACATACCTTTTGTGACTTAATGAAAACCTGCTTAGAATGCCCAAAATTTCCACACTTTTAGCTAATCAAAGGGCCTCTTCTAGGCACTATAGGAGGTCTAGAAAACCCTTGTTATCGAGAATCATCATTCTTAATTTTTTTTCATTTAGAGAAACTCATACTACCACTAGGAGAAAATGGAAGTCCCATAAACCCTAACTTACCAACCAGGTCCATTTTGACCATCAAAATTGTATCCATTAAATCAGTATAAGAAGGAAGATTCATCAATGAAAATATAGAAATGTATTTAATTTAGAAGTTATAACATGATCCATAATTTTATCATCTATTCATTCGATACTATATCAGGTTCAAACGGCATAGGCTCATCCAGATGGTTTACATAATAGGATAAGATCTTATCATCTCGATACAATTTGAAAAACTCAATTACCTTGACCAATATCATTGAATCTGGATAGAATTATTTAGAGAAAATAACTTTTAGGCCTTTCTACTCTATAACCTCATGCCTCTTCGATGTCACCATCATGTCCCACAGTCTCAAGCTCTATGCATCCAACTTGAATATTTCACACTTCACCATGATTTCATCAAGTGTCTCCAAAAACTCAAACAAACATTCTATCCTTCTTAACAATTCCTCAACCTCTTGAGGATCATTGGATCCTTTGAAAACTGGTGGATTTTGGAAATGGAAATACTAAGAAAGATTCTGGAGATAATCCCTCTATGTTTCCATAGTATGATTTTGAATGGGGATTGGGGGTGGTGCATGTCCCAAAGCTTGGACAATACACAGAATCACCTCAACCATAATTGGGTCCATGAGATGAATCGCTCTCTATGGTTCATTAGCACCTTCCTCCTGGATCTGATTCACATGTATTCTTAGAGTCATAATGATGTAAAACATCATTATACCACATTGAAGACATCATATTAACTTTCAATTGGACCAACACGGAAAAAAATCCCAACATATAGAGAAATATGATTTAGATTTCAATCTATCCAAATCAAAATCCAGGAAAATACAAGAACTAGTCCACAAGGTGTCTCTCCCAAACCAACCCTAGTGACATAAGGATCTTTGCGGTGAGGCCTATCCAATAACTCAATATAAACTACCTAGTATGTCTCTAAAAAATTACACACTGCATACTGAAATAAAGATAAAAAGCTCAACCTAGAGCTCTGATGCCACTTTTTTAGGAACCATCTTGGATACACTAGTAACTTGATAACAGAACTAGATCTAACATGGTCTGAAAAGAATTCCCAATCCACATAGTATGGTGACTAGCACCATGCATCATAAAAAAATAAATTGGGAACGAATGTTCAGTAAACATTTTGTAAGGGGATAAACAAGTTAGTATGAATACATGAAAAATCCAAAGAGTGAACTGTACCAAAAGTCATACTAGAATAAACATCCCATAGTACTAAAAAAAGTACTATAAAATAGAACAACAACTTGATACCAAGGGGACAATAAAATCCAATCATAAGGATCAATATCTACTACCACCTCCATGTGGTGCCTAACCCTGGCTTGAAACTGAAATAATATAATCTACAAACACCTGAAGGAACAGGTAAGTTGTGAGCTAGAATCCTATTATAGTCTCACCAAATATTCCTTAATAATATAAGAACATTTCATTAACCAAATCAATATTTTAATTTTCAAATAAATATGTATGTAATTTCAAAATAATGTTTTAAAAATCATTCATTAATTTCAAATGCTGTAAATACATTAAATAAATGGATTCAGTAAACCTTTTATATAAAATAGTTTATATAAATTAAAAGGAATGTTAAAATCGTTGACAAACATTGGCATATATATGTTTTAAATATAGAAAACAATAAACATTGTCATATATTTTATGGTGTGATAGTTCAAGGCTATGGGACTCCCTCACAATCACGTAATGATCATGGAAATATGTGTACACAAGTCCTCCCTGATACTAACTTAGGAGGAACCTTTCACTATCTCATTGAGGATGTGACCTTCTTTATAAGTATTGTTACTGTTATAAATTTTAGAGTGTTATCCAAAATAACTCACTAAAAAACTAGGATTTTATGTGCTCTAATAACAATCAATGATGGGTAATTTTTTCAAAAAAAGTTTAAAATACTATTCCACTTATTTTTCCATTTTAAATATGCAAATTTTATTATTTAATAACCAAAATAGGGGTTTTAGTCAGATAATTCATTTTCCATAGATAAAGCCAATGATTTTCTATCAAAAACATTTCAATAAATTATTATCAAATACCATTTTGAAAACAATATAATCAAATCAATTTCATAGTTTAAATACAACAATTTAAATATCATAATTTTTCTATCAATTTAAAAAACATACCTAAAATCAATGAAATGGGGGTTTTCCCCAATTTTTTTCCAAATCCCCCAATACATTGGAATTGGGTTTTTAATAAATCAAATGAAATAAATTTCAAGAAGTTGGATTTAAATCAATAATTTTAGTATTAATTAAATTGGAAAATCAAAATGGAACAACATACCTCAGGATCATGGGACCTCGAAACACAAATCCTTAGTTGGTAAACTCCAATGAAGAAAATTGGAAAACAATATCTAAGAATAAAACCTAGATTCGAGATCCAAAACAGGGGGTATTAGATCCTTCAACAACACAAGGATCTTTAGAACCCTCAGGAGGAAAGAATATAAAGGTGGAAAATGAGAATGGGATGTAGAAACCAACTTGTTTGAGATCAAACAACATACACCTAGATTATATTACCTTATGGAGGGGTGCAGTGGGGACAAAATTCCCTCTTAAGAGTCTCAAAAATTAAAAAACGTTTTATGTTTCTACTATCCCGCCAGACACCTAAAATTAGGGTTTCGGGATTTTAAAAAAAAATGTGGGATTAGAACAATTGTACACATGGTTAGCTGGGTAGTTTGGAACGATTAGAAAATTCATGCACCCTATCTCTATTTTCCTACTGATGGGGTTTAACGGTTACTCCTTGGTAGGAATATGGTTTTCCAAACTGTGCTCCAACTCTACAAACCCCCACTTATGGGTTTGCACAGTTTTCACTAGCAGGGCACATGATTTGGGAAAACCGTGCGCCAACCATGAATAACCCAACAGCCCTTCCAAATTTTCAAAAGTTCACCCAAAACTCCCCTAAAACCACAACCAATGAAAGGTTAAAATAGGGGTTTATGAATTCCTAATAACAGTGATAGGATTTTACATTCCCACCATTGTCTAAAAACAAAAATCGTAGTGTAATCATTAATCTAAAATAATCAAAGTTTGTAATCATATAATCCAAAACATTTTTCTTGATATTTTCTAAATTATGACACCTTCTTATAAACCTTTGACACTTTTAGGTTCACCCAATATCACTTTTAATTCAATATAGGTTATCAAAATTTAATTCCTAATATAATTTAAAAACTCATCCCCAAAAATAACTAAACTATCATCTGATACCCATCAAGGTCACCCAATCATAACATACATAAATACTACGTCATTTAGGATGAATAATCAATACATTTGACAATAGCACATTCATGATAACCATAAATATTTAGCATCTTTTTATACTATAAAAATGATCATATTATTTTTAAAAACATATTCAACATCACTAACAATGTTCTTCTCTCGTAGTAACCTTATTAGACGTTCATTACATAAAACCATGCTTTATATCCTAGTAAAAATTGATACATAAGAAAGGATGAGATCAAATGATTATTAGAAATAAACATTTTATATATCAATCATTAAAAATATGTGAGAATATTGAACACATAATGATATTATATAATTATTATATGTTATAAATTTCATACCCAATCATCCATAGATCATAAATCATGAGTCATGGAATAAATAATAATCATTTGAAAAGACATGATTCGTAAGAGTGAGGTATCATCCTTAATCAATCATGATCCTTGAGAGAATATGATAAGAATAAGAACTTGTTATAGTAATTTTTCACAATCATTAGAATAAAAAATCATTTTATTAGTCAATGTTCACTTCTAAAACTATCATAATGGATATAGTCCCACAGTGGATAGGTTTCACTCCCCATTACAACATTTCCTTATTTAAGGTTCCCTCCAAATACACTCATAGTGTCCTAACACCCTTACTAAACTATTTTCACTTCCCATTCTAGTTTATATTATCTAATGATATATCAATAATTACATAATATAGTGGAGGGGTTAAAAAGACCCACCCATCATATAATGAAAACCATACATATGTGTGCCTCAAAATAATTAAATCATTCATAAATTCATCATAGAATAATCCATTAAAAAGAAACAGGTTTCATAAACACGTAATGATAATATAATCATAAGACATATAGTGAAAGAACACGAATGTATTCTATTGATGACATCCTCATATAATTATAAGAATAATAAAAGGATGTGAACATAAATCAAAATATCATAAAAATAAAATTTGAACATTTATTTAAAAACATAGATAATTATTATTATTCTTAGGTATCATTAACACTAAAAATTTCCAAAATATTGAGAAAAAATCTATTTTATAATAAACTTGGAAAATTTTATATGAATATTCAAATCAATTAATAGTAATGATTATGGAAAAATTTTCACATTCAGTAAATGTTAAAATAAATATTCCCTTCATGATTTCTAAAAATTTCCAAAAGTACATCATTAAGGAAAAAACTAGAAGATTAATTTTAAAACATTGAAAAGGAATTAAAATATAGTTTAAAATAACATTATTTGATACTAGATAAGAACATGTTGGAAAATATTTTAAAGAACATTGACATGGAATAATTTTTTCATCAAACAATGAAGAAATAAGGTCAGCTTTTTTTAAAAGATATTTCACCATCATTTTATGTACCAATGAGAAGATAATGATATAAAAACATGAAAACTCCAAAAATGAAAATATTATAATAAAATATATGGGTTTCAATGGATAAGGATCGTATAATTTCCTATAATAGAATTTAATCATATTCAACCCTGGAAAGAAAGGATATTTTAACAAAGACCCATACCTTAGGCCCTGCCTTACTTAGTACACATTCACACCTCATATATAATAAATATTTATTTATTGTAAATATATTATATAACCATATTCATATATAACATAACATTTATCATTCTTTATAATTTCCTATTATCCTTTTATTAACAAGTCTTCATTAATATAACCATTATGGTGAATACCAGTCTACTTTCTATGCATGTTTAGATTCAATTTTTTTGGTCCGTGTAACTTATTTAACATTTAATAATATATAAAATATTTTTCATGACATAATTATCATATTTATAAATTATATGAACTTTTATAACCATCATATAAATCGGTGATGAAACATGTATTGCATCACTTCATAGAGATGGTAGCTTATGCATACACATGATTAATATTTCCTCTTTCCGATGGATGAGATGAAATGATGGTAAATTAAAATTAAAATATATAGAATAAGGATTATATCAATAATATCATATATATATATATACATTAAATCAATCTTGAGGACCATCCACATAAAAATAAAATGAAAAATGAATTATATAACTTCAAGGATATGGAATCCCACATTTACACACAAGTGATGTTATCATTTTATAATGAATTGGAAGAAGATATAAAATGAATATAACACTAATAAATAATTGATAATATAATAATTATATTTATTGAATCATATAAAGATGGTTATTGAGAATTTGGTGGAGGTTTGAGAATAAATAATCATAAAAATTATTGGTAAGAACATATGCATCTTCTTTGGGTATCCCTTTTTGAGAAGCACCTTAAGGATACTTGGATGGGTATTTTGGGAATACAAACACATCAATACCAAGTATAAGGATGTTGGTATTTTATTAGGGTGGATAATGGTTGAGATATATGTATCAAGTTGTTTGTATTAGGGAGGAGGATAGGTTACCTTTTATTAAATAGGGGAGAGGCACATTTATAATTAATAAGAATATTAAAATATAGTAAAACTACTATCATTAGAATTTTTCCCTATATTGGATCATAATTTAAGATAGCATAATATATGATCTAAATCTATTTATAAAATAGTACATATAAGATGTTTTGGGGTAATTTTAACCCTTATATCTTATGTTTAAATACTCATTATCCCTTTTATCATTTACCACAGTTATGAATTTCTACCTCAGTTACTATTTATAATGACCAGAAATGAAAGTTTTCTTTATTAAAAAAATAAAATTATATTTAAAAATAAGGATATATTTTTATCAAATACAATTCCAATGATTGGATTAATTTATTTTTAAATAAAAAATATATATATTATATTTAGGTATAACTGAAAACAGAATATAAGGAACACTACAAATAAATTCAAGTAAATTTGATGGTCTGGTTACTTGACCCAATGAACCTACCTTAATCCCCAACCCACACGTACCAACATATTTTAGTAAAATAAATTTTTAAGAAAAAATGTAACACACCAAAATTTTTATGAGATATATTTTCATTAATTTCTTTGATGTATTTTTTTTATACACTACTCCAATATAATCTTTATATATACACAACACTGGATTAGCATGCAGTATACCCAACACTATGCTTGGATTTTTTTACATATAATTTCTAGTTATTTTGATAGAATTCATTTCATGCAAGACTATGATTAATAATTTTTATAAAATAATAAAATCACACTTTATAGATATTATTAATGAATTATACATGTAATATAATCAACATAATGTTTAAAATTCATCTTATATGTCTTCTAGATGTGATATAATAATAAATTCAATTTTTTAGATAAAAGAAGTATTTTTTTTAAATGTTGTTTTACCGCATTTTGATGGTGAAACCATTTTAAATATACTTTTTGACACATAAATATTTTCTATTTAATGAAATGATCTTTTTTATTTGGATCTGGATATAAAAATTTTATTTGGATTATTTTTTGATATTTTTCTAATAAGTTTTATGTTTTGGTGATTAGTAAAAATATACTAACTTTTAATTGAAAACAACTTTTTTATGGAAATGATTTATGTGGTTAAATTATATTATTGAATGGTTTTAAAGAAAAAACAGAATATTCTTTTATCATTTAATATAATTTTGGATATTAGCATTAATTTTACAATGAATTTTGACGTTAAAACATTTCAATCTTTTGTAATGTTTTAACTTTTGTAAACATGGTTTTCATTCCGAAAATGGGATTGATTTTAAATAAATTAATGCAACAACCCTGTTTTTATTTTTAAAAAAATGATTCAATATTTTAAATTAGTCGGTCTATATTATGTTAATAGGTTACTTTTATTTTTTTAGATATAATGAATAGTAACTATGGTATTTTTTATTTAAAAATGTTATAGGTAAATAGGGTAATGTTTTTAAAAAAATTAATATGATAAGGATAATAAAATTACCCAACACATTCCAAAATCCTATTCGATGAGTAACCATAGACCATTAACATCCAAGGATAAGAATTGAATCATTTAATAGAATTTTTTCTATGAAAATGATATAAATATAATTAAAATAAAAGAAAGTGACATGAAAGTGAAAAAATGTCACCCTATTATTTCTTATAAGTTTAATAATTTTAATATACTGATATACATTATAAAACATTGATAATAAATAATCATCAGAAATAAAATGAAATTATCTAAATCATGGTAATTTGTTTTGTAATTTTTATATATTCAACAATTACTTAAAAGGCCTATACAATGATTTTATAGAAATTATTTAATTGATGAAAAATCAATAAAATAACATCATTTAGAATGACAATAACCATTAAAAGACAAAAAAAACTTGTCGAAATCTTTTTATTATAGTATATCTAGACCATAATCATCCAAGGGTATAATTATTGACCATTTGAAGCCACATGGACTAGATTATGGAACTTAGAATAGTTTATTTAAAGTGATGTTATAGTTTTCATGTTCATGATATAATTAATATAACATTTTTAATGATTAATTTTCTAGAATATATATTCAACTATAACTATTATTATGAAATATAGAGGATTTATATTCATTATAGTATTTTTTTTAAATTTTTAACTAATAAATAAGTATATTAAATAATTACACAATACTAATGTAGTAATTATTTTATTAAAAGAAATATCCAATTAATATTATTAAAAATACTAAAATAAATATAATTTGGGATAATTAATATATATAAAAAATTTATAGAATATATTGGAACATTATAAATATAATAAAATATCATTTTAGAGGTTAACATCTTATCTTGATATTTTTTTGTAAATCTATTAAATTAATAGTTTCAAAATGACACTTTTGATATTTTTTCAAAATAATGTTTTCATAAATTATTTAAAAAACATAAAATATTTTTAAGAAAATATAAAATAATTATGATTTAATATAAAATTATCTTTATTTTTCATTTATTGTCTAATTGAAATCAAATAACTAAACATTTCACTATTTTAATATTGAACCATATTTTCCTTACATAAAATTAAAATAGAATAATTAAGGATAAAAAAAATGATAAGGTATAAAATGATATCAAAACATGTCTAAAAATTATTGGTTGATGTGATTAAAACATTATCTCATCTCATATTAGAAATAAGGACATTTTTTGGTTTTTGGATGTGGTTTTTCTTTATTATTAATTAATATTTTTTGAGTTTCCAAAAGTGCTCCCCCCCCCAATTATAAAAGGGCACATCCTATATCACCTCTTCACTTCACTTTGAGCCTTCAAGATCGGTCATCCCCTAACAATTTCCATTCACAACTTCCTTAGTTAAATTATATAGGTTCTGGTATTCTCAAAAGACTTTCTCTAGTACCTTTAAGATGACGTCTAGAGGGAGAATGTTGAAGAAGAGGCTGTTCAGATACATATAAAGGATATCAAATCTGAGCTGTGGAATTGTTTTATCTCGCTTTTATTTATATGGGGTATATGCATTATACACCACATATTTCCATTGATTTCTTTATACTTCCCATGAATTTTTTTATTATTCTTATTATAAATTTCATGATATTTACATATTCCTATAATATTATTTATTTTATGAGGTATATGATTCGACAAATTATAAATTGGTAAGGGATAATTCCATATTCTCATTATTATCCAATATTGTTGATATGTAAGTATTTAATTGGGAGTATTTATCATCCACTTCAAAGTTTCTTTAATATTTATTCCCAAATATTCTTTCCATCCTTCTATAATTTTTTATGGTCAAATTTACCCATTGGTGTATTTTTTAAAAATAGTATGAAAGGAATATTTCATCGCATTCGATATGAGGTACTTTTTTACTTTCTAACAAAGGTATAAGAAGAATGATTTATTTTAACTTATATGGAATTAATGGATTTTTTATGATTTCATAACACCTTATTTCCCTGAAACATCCTTTATAATATTTCATGTTTTTTTCAAATAAATTATTTTATTTAAAAATTGCTGGAATTTGGAGAAATGAAAATGTTTTTGAAGAGGAAATTATATTTTCTTCAATAATTAATTTCAAGTGTTTTATAAAAAATATTTTCCACATAATATTAAATTTTTAAATAGGGTTATGTTTATATACCTATTATTACTATGGTTTTATTGTGTTTATTATAGAATTGTATTTATGAAATCTAATTTTTTTTGGATTATGATGAAATGATGTTTAAGAAACCCATTTTATTCCATGGGTTATGATATGATGAATGATTTATGTTCTTGTGGAACACATAAAGATGATTTCATTATGATATGGGTGGGAGCTATATATCCCTCCAATGAATTGGATAAAGATTTATATCTCATGATATAGATACGAATGGAATGGCCCGTAAATCGGGTTCAGTGATACAGGGCTATAACAGAAATTAAATCTAGTTTAGTAATACAGGGTTATAATGAAGAGAAAACTCAGTTCAGTATGGAACTTTATCAACTATTATCGGCTTATCAATTATCATTGTCTAATAAGGAAATGATTTTCTATACTTATGTGTTTTTCACAATTCCATTTTCAGGTAAATTTTATTTTATCATGGCTTATGTTCCTTTATGATTTATGTCTTATGAACTGCCAAGATTTATTTAATTAATCAATATTTTGATATATGTTATAAAAGGTATGATTTTCAAAATATATGTTATTATGTATTATATTTATGATATGATTGATATCTCCCTTTTATACCCTTACTGATCAAATGAGATCACCCACTATTGAGTTTCTTTTCCCTAGGTCATGAAGAAGGTTATTAAGTATGATATGTTAAAAATTGGTCTAGTTATAAACGAATAATCGGGATACAATGTAGATGTATTATGAACCAGTTGTTTATCTTTTCCAGATTCAAAAGTCACTAAAAATATATTCTCCTATCATGGTCTTTTTTGTATTTTTTAATGAATATTATTCAATTTTGGATTGATATATGTGTATGTAAAGTTTGGGTCATTATATTTGGTATCATATGAAAGGTTTGGTTATCCATTAGAAACTAGGATGAAAAAACTTTAGTGAGATCTCTAGAGAAATTTCTAAGAATATATCTTGGGATTTCATTAGAATAAGTATATGTATAGGTTATAATCTTAAAGTATTTATGATAATCATGAATAACCTAGGATTTAACCTACGATATCATAGATTGAAATATTATAAGTAATTTACCTTACTTTTGTATTTTTAATCTCTGATATGTATTTCTTACACTTTTCATTTTGGTCATATCCAATGTCCAGAACTAAATAGAACATAGTTAACCTTGAATGTTTCGAATTTGGAATGTATGGTAATTATGAAAACCAATTTCCTAATTTGAACTATCATAAATAGAATCATGAATGTGGTAGGATAATTGGTTATATTGCTGAGGAAAAATATATTGTAAACGAAATGTCAAAGGTATGGGATGTTCTAGTGTTACTTTTTACTTTAAACCTAAGAATATTGGTTAGGTTAAGCATGAGGAACCATAAAACATGATTCATATTTTAGTAAATGATATGATGATGGATCTTGACTAATGATTTAAGAATAAATTTGGATGATTTAGGTGTATATGTTTTGGAATTCAAAGATTATATTATATGAATCATGAGAAATATAATTGTTTTCAGTATAAATATTTTATTAAGGATTGGAAGGGATATGTCGAATAGTTTCAAGGACCTAGAAAATGGATTTAAGGGTGTGGTGATATACTATGAGAACAAATGATTAAGGGAAAGATAACCCTTAATATGACCCTTATGTTAAGATAATGAGGTTTAGATAAAGATATGTTGGATTTGAATAAGTAAATTGGATAATGGTAGTTTCTTGGGAACTAATTATGGATTTTTTTTCAAGAGGGTTATACTTTCATAGATGAAGTATACAACTTTTTGGGACATAAGGAATATATCAAATATGTTTTGGAATAAGTAAAAACACATTTATTCAATAAGGATATATGATAAATTTGGTCATTACCACGACTCAGTAGAATACATGATGAAAGTGATCACATGTTTGGAATGTTACCAACAAGAGATATCTTATGATATATGGGGGATAAATGTTAAGCTGAGTTAGTGTACCCATTTATAAAGTTTACTATTTTTAGTTTTCAAAAGGATTTTATAGTTATCTATTTATGAATGGTATAGGTTATACTTTGGATGAAGTTTTTATTATCTCACCATAGGTGGACTTACGTGTATATGATAACTTATTCTGACCTTTTTATTGTAATAAATATATATGGAATGATATAAGATTATATATAGGGAAAAAAGGATATACTAATGCTTCAAGAATGATAAATTAAACTTCATTTCTTAGAATAAATGATGAGGTGGAAATTTATCAAGGCATGACCAATGGCGGGATTGTACAAAAATCAAGTAAGTATATCTTCTCATGAAAATTATTCAACATTAGGAAAAAGGGATCGTGATGTAAAATGGTATCTTAGAATCATAATTTTTTATGATATCATTGATCAATTTCACACATATTTAGTTTATGTTTTTTATTATTAACATTATCTAGATCACACACTTTTTGGTGATTAGTGATCTTTATCAATCTTTATAATTATTTGTATTTTTCCTCTATGCCCAAATATTCACTTATGTTCTCCTATATAGAGACCTAGTTATGATTAACTCTAGGAAAAAATTATTTTCCAACTATTCCTTTTTCAAAGAAAGTTTTTTAATTTTTTTATGATATGGGTTTCTATGAAATAAACATTCAATACTTAATAATTATATATCCAAGAATAATTTTGAGGGAGAAATTCATTTTAAGGGGGAAGAATGTAACACCTCCAGATTTTAATGAGATAGATTTTATTTAATTTCATTTATTTATTATGTAAAACAATAGATCAAGATAATATTGGGCTATATTAAACCATAAATTATCTTGTGTTATACACAAAACAATGATTGTCTTATGTTACATAAAATTTCTAGTTATTTTGATAGAATTCATTTCACATAATACTGAGTTTAATCGAGTTTATAAAAAAAACTAAAATCACTTTTTATAGATTTTATTTATGAATTATATATTTAATATATTCAATATAATGTTTAAAATTATTATTATATGTTTTTATACAATATATAAGAACAAATTCAATTTTTCAAATAAAAGAAGTATTTTTTAAAAAATGCAGTTTTTTCACCTTTTGATGGCACACCCATTTTAAATCAAGTTGTTGATAATTTATATATTTTATTTAACAAAATAAACTTATTATTTGGAAGTGGGATTAAAAATTTACTTTGGCTGATTTTTTGATATTTCTCTAATAAGTTTCATGCTTTGATGAATAATTAAAATATACTAAATTTTAATTGAAATTTTTTTTATCAAAGTAATTTATGAGTATAAATTATATTATTTAATGGTTTTAAAGTAAAAAATATAATATATTTTTATCATTTAATATAATTTTTGTCATTGGAATTAATTTAACAATGATTTTTTATGTAAAAACATTTCAATCTTTGGCAATGTTTTAACATTTGAAAATTTGCTTTTCATTCCTAAAAAGGGATTAGTTTTAAATTAATTACTAAAACATCTGTGTTCTAAATTTTGAAAAATTTATTCCATATTTGGAATCAATGGGTCCAAATAATTTAAATGGTTTAATTTTATTTTTTTGATATAATGAATAGTATCTACAGAAATTTTCATTTATCTCGGTTGAAGGTAAATCAGGTAATTTAAGTAAAATATTAATATGATAAGGACAATACAATTACCATAAGATATGCCAATATCCAATTAGATGATTAACTATCAACTCATAGCACATAAAGATCTTAATTGACTCATTTAATGTACATTTTTCTATGAAAATGATATAAATATTATAAAAATAAAAGAAAGTGACATGATATTGACAAAATTTCACCCTCTTATTTCTTATAAGTATAATAATTTTAATAAAGTGATAAACTTGATAAAACACCTATAATAAATAGTACCCTGAAACCTAATGAAATTATCTACATAACCAAAATTTATTTTGAGTTTTTATAAAGTAAATAATTACATTAAAGGATTATATAATGATGATACATAAATTATTTAATTGATAAAAAATCAATAAAATAATTCCAATTACAATGATAATAACCATTAAAAGACCAAAAAACATGACCAAATATTATTATTATAGTATATCTAGACCATAATCATCCATTTTTTGAATTATTAACCATTTAGAGCCACAAGGAATAGATTATGACACTTATAATATTCTATTTTAAGTGACGTTAAAGTTGTCACGTTCATGTTTTAATTAATACGACATGTTCAATGATTGACTTTCCAGAATATATATTCAACTATAAGTATTATTATTAATTTTTTTGTATTTATCTTCGATATAGTATTTTATTTTTAATTTTTACTCAATAAATAAGTATATTAAATAATTACACAAAATTGATGTAGTAATTAGTTTATTAATAGAAATATCAAATTAATTTTATTTAAAATACTAAAATAAACATAATTTTGGATAATTAATATATCCAAAAAAACTTATAGATGACTTTGAACACATTGATATATAATAAAATATTTTCTCCAGGATAACATTATATATTTATATTTTTAAAATTTATTAAATTACTAGTGTCAAAATTAAATTATTTTTATTTGTTCAAACTGATGTTTAATTAAATTATATAAAAATCATAAGATATTTTCAAAAAAAATATAAAATAATAAATTTTACTCTAAAATGTTTTATATTGTTCATTTATTATCTAATTGACATAAAATAAGTCAAAATTACATTATTTTAATGTTGAACAATTTGTTACCTTAGTTAAAATTAAAAGAGAATAACTATGGGTAAAACGAAATTATAATGTTTAAAATGAAATCCAAACATGTATAAAAATTATTGGGTGATGAGATTACAACATTATGTCATCTTATATTCGAAATAAGTACATTTTTGAAGTTTTTTTATGTGTTTTGAGTTAATTATAAATTAATAGTTTTTGGAGTTTCCAAACATGACCCTTTCCCCAATTATAAAGGGGCACATCCTCCATCACCTCTTCACCTCACTTAAAACCTTAAATTTCATTCATCTCCTTCCCATTTCCCTTCTCCACTACCATAGTCACATTCTAGAATTTATGGTCTTCTCAAAAGACCAACTCTAGTACCTTTAAGAGGAGGTTTAGAGAGATCACATCAAAAAAGAGTAGGTTCATATACATATAAAGAATATCAAACATAAGTTAAGGGATTATTTTGTATCGCTTTTATTTATATGGGATATATTACTTATACATCATCTATTTATTTTTAATTATACTTATGGTGCCCGTGAATGTTTTTATGATTCTTATTATGAATATCATGATATTTACATATGCATATAATTTTTATTTTATTTTATGAGGCATACGATTCAACTGATTATAAATTGGAAAGGGATAATTTTGTAATCTCATTATTAACTAAGAATGTTTATATGTAAGTAATTAATGGCGTATATTTATCATCCACATCAATGTTTTCAAAATATTTTTCCAAAATATTCATTCTATCCATATACATTTGTTTAAAGTTAATTTTACCCATTGGTCAATTTTACGAAATGGTTTGAATAGAATCATTTGTAGCTTTTTATGTCTGGTACTTTTTTGAATTTCTGAAAAAAGTACGAGAATAATGTTTTCAATTGTCTTATACAATATGATCATATTTTTACTCCTTCAGAACACCTTATTTCGATGAACCTTCCTTTATGAGATTTCAAGTTTAACTTCAAATAAAATCTTTTCTTTTATAATTTCATGGAATTTTGAGAGAAGAAAAAATTATTGAAGAAGAAAGTATAATTTCTTCAAGAATTCAGTTCATGTGTTTTATCAAAATTATTTTCCATCTATGATGACATTATATATAAAGTTTTATGTTTCTATCACTATTATTATTATGTTATGATTGTGTTTAGGATGGAATTATATTTTTGAAATCCATTTTTTTATAAGGATTATGATGGAATGAATTTTATGAAACCCAATTTCCTTTGGTTATTCTACAATGAATGATTTATGTTTTTGTGGCACACGTAAGAATGATTTCATAATGAGATGGGTGGGAACTATATCTCCCTCCAATATAATGGGTAACGATTTATGTCTCATGATACAGACAGGATTGGAAGGATAAGTAAATCTGGATCCATAATACAGGGCGATAACAAAATAAAAATCCAGTTCAATAATACAAGGGAGGAAGGAAGGGTGAACTTGGTTCAGTAAAGGACTTTTTTCACTATTATGGTATTGGAAATGGGCCTTGTGTAATATGAAAATTATTTTATTTGCTTATGTGATTCCCAAATTATATATTCTATGTCAACGTCATTTTCTCATAGCTTATGTTCCTATATTATTTATGTTATATGAACTACAAAGATTTATTTCATGACTCAAGAATTTGATATATGTTATGCATGGTATGATTTTGAAAATTATTTTCTTATGTCTTATGATTATGATATGATTGTTATCTTCCTTGTTTATCCTCACTGAGATTATGAGCTTACCCACTCATATGTTTATTTTCATTAGCTCTTGAAAAAGGTTATTAAGAAATATATGTCAAAAATGGGTCTAGTTATGAAGGAATAAGTTTGAGACAATGTACATATCTTATAAACCAGTTGTTTATATTTCCCGATTTCTAAAGTCATTAAAACTATATGGTCATGTTGTGGTTTTTTTATATTCTGTAATGAATATTATTCAATTTTTAATTTATATCTATGAGTGTTAGGATTGGGTCATTATAATAAAACTGATGTTATTTTTATTAATTTCCTAGTAATAACCATTAAATGAACGAAAAAAATATTTTATTGAATATATTATCAAAATATTTTGTTTAAATAATACATCAATAATTATTTATTTATTTTATTAATATAAAAACATATTTTGTGCATAAAAATAGTTTAATGACTGAATGAATGGCCTGAAGGCCTAATTTTTTATTAAATTTTGGCTAAACCTCCTTTTAAGGAAGAAAGGGGGAAAACCTCACAAGACTTCATGGACATAAAAATATCAACCAAAAAAGAAGACAATTCCCAAAGAAAGACTACTTAGACATACCTATCCCTAGCATATTTTTTAGTATAGTGATCCTCCACCAATGCATGACCATTCCGCAAGTCATCCCATGCAGCAAATGCACAGGGCTGGTACCGATGGAGAACCCATTCCCTCTTAAACTTCCATGTCTGGATAGTCATGCGCGGTGAAATCACCTACTCTAATACTCTTCTAGAGAAAGTCTCTGTAGAAAGTCTGGATGAACCTTCCAAAATCCAATTCCAAGGAACCAACAATAAAATTCCCCATAACAATACCACTTCAATCCAAACAATTTCTCATGCCCAAAAATCCAAATCCCATCATCAAATCCACTACATCAAAACCATCTCCCATACACAAAATTCTAACTCCCATCATCAAACCTCCTCTAGATGAACAGACCTCCTTCCCTCCAAAATACCTGAACAACTAGAACGCACCAAATGAGAATCAAGTGGATATTTTATCATCAAAATCGTGGCTTTGTCAGTAGGAGGAAATCGGTAAAATCATTAAACAACATTCTCACAGAAGTCAAAGAACCATAAAATCAACACCAAATCATGGATTCAACAAAAGGGGGAACCAATGTCATCACAAAAACATAACACGATCAAATGTATCCCAATCCACATCAACTGCAAAAAGGAAAAACAAAGGAGTATCACTAGTATGCCAAATTGAAGACCCGCCGCTCAAATCTCATCGCCTCCAACCATTATGAACTTGAAGACCATGAAGAAGAACCAAAAGCACACACCAAAGACAAGGAAGAGACCTTAGGCTGCTGGATATGGAATCTCGGTCACATACCAGCACCATGCTGCCATGGTTGACACTTTCTAGTGATGAAGGAATTGGGTGGAGAGAGTCCAACGACGGTACAAATAGTGGGATGACCGAGTCCACGAAGTGCCACCGTAGCCACAGATTCACCGGCAGAACTCGCCGAGCACCAAAAGTGTCACCGTATTAACCCGAGATGAAGGAGGCAGCCACCAATCCAATGGCTATGTGATACCTATCACATTTAATATTAATACCCATGTATTATGTCTCGGTTCATTTAAACTCATTTTTATGTATAAGAACTATATCAATGACATATGACTTATTTGAAGAGAAATATATTTTTAATTAATAGGTTGTACATAAACTATATAACATACTTCTTCATCCTTAGCTAACAAAATTGACTCATCAATGCATGATACATCTTAATCACCCTAGGAACTATTACCAATGGTGTGTTGTGAAACTCACAGGGAACCACCTTATGCACCATAAAGGGAATGAAGAAAGTATCTTGGAATAAAACTTGGGGTTGATTATACTTAAGCCGTCCCTTATATGATTCCCAAAAAACAACATAATTATTGTATACATTAACCTTAGAATCCTGCAACTAAGATTTTCCTACCTACTGCACCAAGGAAATCTACACTTACAACTTGGGTAGACACCCTCCCCCATCAACATCTTTCTTTTAAAGACAAAACACTACAATATCATCCATCAATCACCATTAATTCCTAGGATCATGAACAGAACCTCCATGAAACTTATTAGATAGCATTTCAGAAACCAAATTTCCCTTCCCTAGTGTACAAGAAATCCAAAAAGTTATAATACATTAATAATTCCATCTACCATCACTTTTGAAAATTCATATCACAGTGGGAAAAGATATATCTTAAAATCTTATGATCCAAGAAGAAAACAATGTTCTCACTAATGTGATTATGTAACTAAAAAATCAAGGAAATCAAAATTATGGGGAGATTGAGATCATGGGTAGCATAGTAGTGATCATGTGGACATAACTATCGATATATATAGTATATAAATTTATATTTTTTTATAAGAACACATCAAAATAAATTGTGAAATAAATATATATTACATCAAATATAACTCCTTACTCTGGAAAATATAGAATATGATCATTGTCTCGCATCTATATTAAATATTAAAAAGCATCTTGATTCTAGATAGTCTATAAGAAGTAATTATTATTTTATATTCAAGGTTATAAAAGGAGTTATAAATTTATAAAAATTTGTCAAAACTCACATATAATAACCTTTAAGCACAATGAAACTCTAAACCTACACAAAATTATTTGGGGCTACACAATTAACAGAAAACATGATCTGTAAAGGATCCATAGTAACTACTCAATGAGACACAACATTCCATAAATAAATCCCCATCATGTGTCCTAAAATAAAACTTATACGGATTATAAAATAGATTATAACATCAAATAACATTTAAAAGTTCCCACAGGTTCTCTATATTCACTTCCTCATACCTAAAATGTTGTAGGATTTTTTTAAATGATAACCACCACAAAATTTTCTAGGAACTCATGAAACAGATTGTCAATCAATTCCATGAACATGGATTTTGTATTCATGAAGCTGATGGGAATAACCAAAAAAATAATTCCTATAATGACACTTGAATCCACTCACTAGAATATCATCATATTTTACCAACATCATACGAAACTATGATGGAAAATTGATCATGAATAACCAGATGGATCCCTTTAATTGATAAATTAGGTCACCAATCTATTAATGTGGATAACATTTGTTCAATATAACCTCATTAATGGTATGATAATCGATACCTATTTTCACCTTAATCTCTTTATGAACAAGACTTATGGATCCCTAGGTGAAATAATGGGCCAAATGAAATCCTTTTTATAGAAGAGAAACAACCAAAATCTATATCTACAATAACTAAAAAGGAACCATCTTATATGGAGACATTAAAATCTAGTAGTTATCTAATTTTATTTATATCCCAAAATTGATTTACCATTAATGGGGTATAATTAAAACCTATTCAAGAAAAACACTAAGGTAATCTTCTATAACCATTGGAAATAAAACTAGATGAAATCACATTGAACACAGAATCAACTAGACCATAAATAATGATAATGACTGAGTAATTACATAACACATATATTGGTCCTACTCACTAATGAACATGAAATTCCCAAAATTATCCTCCAACTCTTGAAGAAATAAATGATATCTTGCACTAAATTAATCTTTTTCAAGGTGAATATAAATTGTACAACTCTATCTATAACCATATGGAATCCCTTGAAGATTAATTTTTTCTTAATATCATTTCAAAAAATCTACACACATCATATAAACTAACTTGACCTATAATGGGAATAGTCAACATCAAGGGACCTAGAATTATCTACACCTTAAATATTATATCATGTATTAAGGTTTCTATAGTGAAGGGGTACATAGATCTAGAATAAAACAGAGAACAAACCCAAGATTAAAATAAATAGATGTTACCTAACATTTTTATAACATTCTGGCCTAGTTGAGCATATACTATTTCCCTGAGTTGATGTTCCACATAAACATAGGCATGCATCTCCATATGTGGGAGACGTATGACTAGCTTCCAGGGTCTAATAGTGGTAAAATTGGAATACTATACCTTATTGATTAGTACAAAACAAAAGATAAAATAATTTAATATTATATAAAAATAATTAAATATAAGTCTCTAATAAATAATAATATATGAAACCATGCCAATTCTAAATAAACATCCATTCATTAACATGTTGACTTTTATAACAAGTGGATGATTCATAGAAGATAAATGCTATAAAACTATAATGAAAGGGGTAAATAGATAAAACACCAAACTTTTATAGGTAGGCCTTATAAATGCATGGCCCCTAGCTACATACCAAGTAAAATTCCTAAGTAATGAAACATCAAGGACACGTGTGCCATGTCCTAACCTATTGTCGAGAGATTTTTTTGAGTACTAAACGGCAGTCTGAATAGGGTACGGATAAAGTTTAGAAGTCTACCACCAATGGTGTATAATGAAATATAGTTTGTGAATATGAAATGACATAATTTTTTTGTATAATAATGATTGTAGTAAAATAAATAGACCATGTCGGTTTAGGTTCTGCATGGGATACCCATTAGATACCACCTTATCTTACCCATGTTAGAATCTATCTGATTCAATACAATTTATATAAATTGGATTGGGACCCATGGTATAACTAGGGTTTCCTTATGAACTGATAATATTAAGGGGGATTCATATCTAATAATGGATGAATCAATTAGAACATCTAAACCAAGGTACAGTGGGAGTCATCTCAATTATTACTGAGTAATTGATAAGGGTAACCATGACCAACCAATTAACTAAAAATAGTAATAATAACAATAATAATAATGAAAGGGGTACTATTTCCAAAATGTTCAATTAGAAGTAATGATAAGGTTCATGATGCCTAATAATTATCTAAGTAAATATATGGGGGTCCATGGCCAAAAAATTAATAATTAATGATATGGGTATCTTTAACGAACAATTTAATAAGTAATGGTATGGGGTTTCATTCTCGAAAATTTAATAAGTAATGATATGGGGAGCCATTCCCAAAAATTTATAGCTAAATATTGATGAGATCCATTTCTAACACTGATCAACCATTTATAATTCATGTACAATAAGTTCTAATAATAACATTAATGATCTTCATGTCCAACAATTCATATATTAACGGGGAATATCATGCCCGAAAATTAAGGATCTTCATGTATAGTAAGTTTTTATAATAACACTGATCAACCACTTATTGAAACATCATGTAATGTATGTACTACTAAAAACATTAAGGATCTTAATGCCAAAAAATTAATATATTAAAGAGTAATATCATGTCTGAAAATTATAGTTAAATATTTATGAGATCCATGTCTAACAATGATCAACCATTTATAATTCATTCAATTTAATGTTTCATACAAGCCTATACAAGGAATTTTATATCAGAATACAATTGATATTCAGGTTTATAAATGTATTGAGAACTTCCATTAATAAATCATCATAGACCATGGGAAAAATTCCCACACCTATTAAAAATTCAAACATACCATTAAACATTTTACTTACAAGTACCCAAGAAGCCAATTGATATGTTCATGCCATTCACATTCAATTTAATTCATTTAACCATTTCATTTGGTTTAATCATTTCCATTTCATTTGAAAGTGACAAGAGGATAATATTATTTATTATTTTAGTCGTAGTTAGAACACATCATAATTAAAATTAATAAGTAGGAATATATGCTAGTTTAAAACTCGTCATGATTCATTTAATAAAATGACTCCCATTTAAATTCAATGATGTCTACTAACCAATTCTATTTAATATTCCCTAAAGGGTCAATAAATGGTCTTTTACTAATTAAGATTTCATTTAATTTGATTACCAATCCCACTAATCAGGTGGATGATCAATGCATCTGAAGGGTGGTTTAATTACCTAGGAACAACATAGGGTTCATGGAAATTTATATTAAAACATACAAGGGGTTGTTAGAATTGAGGTAGACAACATACATGATGGAATTGGGTTTTAATTACAAAAAATTCATGTTTCTAACAGTTAATTTAAATTAATTTAAAATTTAGAGGCTTCTTCAGGGATAATCTAGTGTGTAGAATAATGGACCATTTTAAAAATGATGAAACCTTATGGGAAACCTTATTCAAAGAAATATTATCTTTTCTATTATTGGTATTTTATTCAATCCATCATGAAATAAAAAAACATAAAATGACATGAAAAGAGAAAAAATTAACTCACATGGAAATAATATCTGATATGGAAGGGTAAAATGGAAAAGGATTAAATAAGAATCATAGACTTTATCAGGGTGATCAAATGTGACCTATGGTGTAAGATTACATGTCCAGATAAAACAGAACCATCAGAGAATAATGTGGGAGAATAGGGGAGCTTGAGTAGCCTACTACATCTGGGAAGTAATGGATACAAAAGGAATAAATATCCTTAAATTCTATAAGGGAAAATACAGATTCCCAACTTTTTATATGGTGAATAGTTTTTCCTCATGATTTTCCAAACCATGGGCCAATGTGCATCTCACACTATATTAGAGGCACACCCCATATGGTTTTTGTTCATGGTTAAGTAAATTATACACCAACAATGTCTTCTTCATTTATTCAAACCCATCATTCTTTGAATATTGGAATTTTATGGTTATATAAACCATGAACTAACAATTATACTTCCATTTTGATTATGTACCATATCACACAATTCTCCATAACCACTTTGCAGTTTGAATAAATAATTATCCATCATAAAATAGGATTCAAAGTTGTTTTATACCGTTTTTACTAACCATTAACCTACCATGAATCCAAGAATTCATCTCCCAAAACCTCCACTAGTGATATTGAATTCTCCAGATGACCCTAAAACCATTAATACACATTCTAAACTCATTTCAAATTTTAAAATAAAAATAAGAGTTCTAACTCTTGGAATTCCATTACAAATTTCCTTTTAACATTTTCTATATCCCCATAATGAAAAACCCAAATTCATATAAATAAAATTCCAACCCAATCAATACGTGGAATGTCACAAACTCCCCACCACAGAACTTATATTCCTAGATAAGGCTTTAAGGATAACAAAAATACCAGCTTTCATACTCGGGTTTTGAATTTACACTCATGTGATCATCTTGTGTTTCCAAATTCCTAATGTGCTTCCAAGAACCACTTTATGAAAATGGTAATTAAGCTTATAAAACTCAATATGACTCAATAAAATACCAATGAAACACTAATACCAAGATTAAAAGAGCTTGTATAACATAATAAAAGATAATTTGTTCTTCACTTTCATCATGTGGCCTATGGTTATCCCCACCATAGGTCCTAGACTTAAACAGAAAATTCAGAAATATAGTACATGTACCATTAAAATTGGATAAAAATCCATGTCCTTATTATCCTAGAATCACACCCAGCCTATCCATCATATTATACACATGGTCAATACCCTCAGTACTTGATTTGGATTGAAATTTTCAAACTCTAATCGTCGATGATCATACATTCCACAATGGAATTTCCTTGAAATGGCATGGTTGACCTTTAAACTATACCTATCTTATCCCAAAGATGTGAATGATGTGCTTCCTCACTAGCCATATAAAACAATTTAATAAACTCATGTAAAACCTCTTCTAGGCAACTATTTCAAAAATTAATGATTTCTACATCCAATACATCACCAAAACTAGATTCTGAAACCTTTGTCCCAATGTGTATTGAGATTGTTCTAAGAATTCCCACTGAATCCCATATCCAACTTATATTGAATTCACTTTATTGATCCATCTCTTGATCAAAATTGTAACCATACTATAGAAATAGTATTGATAGAAACCTGATCAAACCCTTTGATTTTCTCTATCCATATCTAGTCTGATTCCTACACTTAGACTCCACCAAGTCTCTATTTTAACAAGTACCTATAATTTACCTAAAAATACAATTGTACAATATTTAAGTTATCAAATGACACAAAATATCTAGAATGACCATCCAACAATTAGTATCTCTGTCTCATTAACCTTCTCACTTGAGGGTCACCCTCCAATAACAAATATCCCTCTCCCCACCTACAGATCGTCCATGTAGTCATATCGATGAAAGGATACTTTGATAACCACATCACATGCCTCTTCCACTCTCAAACATAATGACCAACATGACCAATATTTTATTTAATTCTAAGATCTAAAGTAAAAATCACCCATCACTCCTTAATGTTTCCTCAAAATAATTCCCAAGGAATTCACCTAATTTTTGAACATAATGGGGTTAACCAGACTCAAACAGCCAATGGTTTGTTAGGAACCATCTGTATTACTTAAAAACTCATTGAGTTAAACTCTCAAAGAGTATCTTCATCAAACTATAAAATACATCTATTTAGACAAGCATATAAATGACACTCTCTTTTCATACTCAAGAAAAATTCAAGATATAAGCCATGATCATCTATAACAAAGAGCACACTAAAATTCCATCCATATGCATGTATCACTCTCCTAAAATATGATTAAATCATCTAGGTTGTACATGCCTTAAATAATCACTAACACCACTTCCTTAGAAAAGGTTTTTCCATGTACCACCATAATCATCCATATTAGGGCACCCTATATATTAAAAGGTTATCATCCATTAAAAGGCCACATATTATTCAACATACCAAAAGCTTCAGGTAACCAAGCCCATGGGCATCACTTATTTAAAACCATCATTCCTTGGATCGCACAAGGCCACTCACTGATTTTCAATTCTAAAGATATTCCACATGAAACTGGTGTTATTAAAATTTTCATACATAGACAGTGTACATTTTGAAGCTCTTAATTAAAGATGTTGTTCATGCTCTCATGACTCATTCACTATTAGTTCTAAGATGATCTGGCTACATGATACATTATTCTCATTAATTCAAAAGTTCATGTGGAACCCCTCTTCAAATTAGGAACCTACTTGTTCCATATTTTATTGAATTCCCACCGACCATAATACCCAATCACCCAATGTGCTTCCTCAAAAACTATAGGAACCACCATTAATACATTTAAAACCTTGAGAAACTTCCATGAATTAGTATTTAAATGAGATTACATCTAACTCATTTCACTTAAGGAATCCCTAAATCTAGAACATCCTCTCTCATAGGTTTCCCTTGATCAAACCAAATGAATCTGACTCATCAAGGATGATTAACAACCAATGGATTCTAGTATTCCCACCTAACCGTACTGATTAAGTACAAAAATAGGAATACTAGTTAAATCAAACTTTGCATATGGTCATTCAAAAAAACATATCCCACTTAAGGGAATGAATTACATGGAATCTATCATGTCGTAATACTCTCTCTAGAAATGAATTATTTAAATTAAAAATATCAAAAAATTATATGGGTAAAAACCTTTAAAAAAAGGTTCAAGGCATAATCTACCTAGAATTGAGATACTAGGACATATTCCTCAACGATAATCCTTATATTTGAGTTCTCCTAATGTAAAAAAGGATAATGGTTGAAACTGAATGGGTATCTGTATATGGTAATACCACCTTGAGGTCTAACCTATCAGATAATCACCCACCTCTTAGGGGTGTAATTACATTATCTAAGAGTCCTATATGACTGAAACAATCAAGTAATATTATATAGAATGCCTAATAGTTTAGTTTAAATGTCCCCTGGTTTTCTATTTCCAAGGGAACTACCGTAACTGGGTTATCCCCTATCATTACGGTAATGAATCAACATTGAAATTAGATTAATGCTTAAAATTCATTACCATATACCACATAATCTTTAATTACAAAAAACATAATAAAATAATCCAACTAATACATAATATAAATGATCATTTTCCCACTAAAAGCTTCTCTAATTGAAATATTGAAGTTAACCCTTACATGAGGGTTCTCCATTATCAAAAAAACTGAAAGGTTTTATTCAATAAATTTTAAAACATCACATCCATTAGAATATATAAGGTCTTAAATATAGTCAAGGAAAATTATAAACTTTAAAAAAACATGTTAATTATTTAGATGATTTCATGCAGTAGTATAAGAAAAAAATGTCATAATTTCCTTTAAAACAAAAATTTAGCTGTATGTTCTCACGTTTGGGATCAGTTATGAAAATTTCAATTGAAATATTTAGAGGAGAACACTTTTCAGTTAAAAAAAATCTTAATTAACTAATGCCTCATATTATAATGTTTAAAAAATAATAGAATGTCTACGTAATTTAAGGGGAATAATTTTGGTAAAATTCCACCATAAATTTATATGAAACACCATATAAGTGGTAGAGGGAACTTTAAATAGAAATACCATTTATCATATTTTTATACCCAGAAGGGGTTATGAACTAATAATATAATGATAAATAAGGTCTAAAAGGGTCCCATCACAATAGTTATGGGTTATTTTATATGAGTATCCATTTCAGGTGTAGAGATTAAATTCACTTTAAATTACAATTGGCATCCCATTTAAATGAAACTCATAAAATTTATTTTATTTGAAATTTTTC
Organism: Viscum album; assembly: GCA_963277665.1. Classification (NCBI taxonomy): domain Eukaryota; kingdom Viridiplantae; phylum Streptophyta; class Magnoliopsida; order Santalales; family Viscaceae; genus Viscum; species Viscum album. The sequence continues at coordinate 316,517 of CAUJRU010000011.1, read as the reverse complement.
ACAAGCTTAATGGGTTTTTATAAAATAGGGTATAAGAAAAAACTAACATATCTAGGTCAAATTGGTAAAAAAATATTCAGTTCTATGGGTCTTCATTTCCAAGTTATAAGGGAACATTGCTTTAAACATTAATATAAACACACCATTTAACAGAAATCTATAATACATAACATTTATTTGTGTAACCACATTTCCAACTATTATGAATTTAAAATATTCCATTCATGAATCAAAATTTAACAACTCTAATATTTATAAAATAGTTCAGTTGGATGAATTATTATTCCCATGTTATAAATCTATAATCCTTTATAAGTTATAATTAGAATTCATGTAACTGAAACCAGTTTTTTACCTGTGGTATCAAAATATTTAAATTATATATATGATGGATCAATTTTTATGGGTCACCATTCACAATTTGTAAGTCCTTATACACTTTCTCAATTTCAATTTGAACTCATTTAATCATAACAGCTAACGTTTCATCCCATAAAACACTATTCAATAGATCAAACATGTCATAGTTCATTAATTAATGTTCCGCCATCAATATATATGGGAAAACACCATTTAGGTTTATCTAGAAATTTTGACAACCAATAATATATAATAATAATAATAATAATAATAACAATTCAAGCTATCTAGATAAATAATTACAATAATTATGAAAATCTACTATGAAAGCAAGAAACACATTTATAAAAGGAAATAAACTAAGCATAATATTCAAATAATCATGGTAATGGAATGACATACTAATGTGCCTAAAATGATTCATTAACACACACTATCCCTTGATATAATATCCAAGAGGTAAAGCTCATAAATCAACAACCAGTAGAAAAGTACCCCAGTCACTTAAGGTGAAATAAAAATAATCTACAACGACAAATCAGCTTGACCAATATTCACATCCCAAGAAACATGATCTTTTCCTCATGTATTGTTTGGACCGACCCTGGAAATATCTATTTACCATGTTATGACACATTCCTAGTCTACTATATATCATGCCAAAATAGTAATACAAGGAGAAAATAAAATCATTGATACGACTTGTAACATCCTGAATCTGGTGTCTAATGTCGGTATGCTATGTGACCTTTGGTTCACCTCCCTGTATTCCAAAGGATGTAAACTATTAGCGTGTTTATAATGGGAATACATTGGGGAGACTATACCCTCTGGATCAGTACAAAACAATATAGAGAATAATTTAATAGTATAAATAGTGGAAGAGAAGTAAATCTATTATAGATAATAATATTGATAATCCATCTAGTACCAAATAAGAATCCATGAATGACCATTTTGATCCATAATACTATAAAATGACACAAAGAAGATACACACAATAAGGCTGGACTTAGGAGAGAAAAATATATAAAATTCACGAATCCTGAAGGAATCTTTAATGTTTTTTCATACCCCATATCCATGCCAAATCCAAGTCCAAAGTAAAACAATAGGAAAGATGCAATTTCCAATTCCTAACATGTACTAAATAGATTTATCTAAGTAACCAACGGCATCCAGCACGGGATGCGAGTAAAATTCAAAAGTTCACCGCAAATGTTTTATAATGAAATATAGTATAAGAATGAAAAATTGATATAGTATGGAGGTATAAAAATAGAATAAGTAAAATAAATACATCATGTCAGACCTTCTTCCTCAAGAGATATACATTTGTTACTTGTTTATTTGGCCTACGCCAGAATATCTCTAAAATTGTACATTTTATAAAAATAGGCTCAAGGCTGATTTTATATCAATGGTGTACATATGCACTAATAATCATAATGGGGTTTCATATCTAAATAAGGGACATCAATCAGAATATCTAAACCAAGGGTGAGTGGGTTTCAAGTCCAAAAATTCTTATTAATTGATAAGTAGAACCATTCTCAACTAGTTTATTGAAAATAATAATAATAATAATAATAATAATAATAAGGACATCAATGTCTGACATGTTCAATTAGAGGTAATGGTAATCATTTACATGACTAACTATTAAATAAAAAATTATACAGGGCTCCATGCTTAATAGATTAATAAGTAATGATGTAGGCTATTATTCCCAACAGTTTAATAAGTAATGATTTGGGGCTCCATTCACAAAAAATTAATAAATAATGATGTGGTGATCCCATCGAAAACAATTTCTAATAAAATGATGAGAAACAACATGTCTATAATTTTCTAATAATAACAACAAGTATATTCATGTACAAAAAATGAAATATTAAAAAGGATCATCATTCCTAATAATTACAACTAAAAAATAATGAGTACAATGTCCAATTCCATTGAACCATTTATAATTAATTCAAATTAAAGTGTATTAAAATATCATCCATTGAATTCTGAATTGAAATTGACAAGAATGTCAATGAAATTAATATACTGGCACACTACCCTTAACAAATAATCATTGGCCATGGGAAGAAATCCCATGCCTATTAATAATCCATACATACATTTAAACATTTCACTTATAAGTACATTAGAGGCCATGTGACATTGATAGTCCATAAACATTAATTTATTCAATTTAACCATTTAATTTAGTATCACCATTTCTGTTTCATTCTAAATTGATAGGGGGATAAGATTATTTATAATTACAATGTTCATAAGCACACTTCTTAATTAACATGGGACAAGTATGACTCCATGCCAATGTGTAAGTTTCCACTATTCATTTAATTAAATAATTATGATTACAACTCAATTGAGACTACTAAAATATTATCTTTCAATTAGACATTAGGGTTAAATTTATGTACTTTAAAAAAAATTGAGTTCCTTTAATTCAATTACTAGTATCACAAATTAGGTGTCAAATCAACACATCTTAAGGGTTGTTTAATTAAATAAACAAAATTAATTGTAATTTATATCAAATTTCCTAACGGGTGGTTATAATTGTAGTATATAACCTCCAAGATGGAATTGGGTCTCTTGTAAAATCAATTCATGGTGCTAACAATTAATTTAAAATAAATTCATCATTTATAAGGCAATGTATGGAGAATCCAGTGTGTGACACAACATCGCATTTTGTAAATGATGAATATTTTAAGGGAAAAATATAGGCCACCTACATTATAAAATGGATGCATCACTCATCCATTACTAGACTTCTATTTGATCCAAAATGAGAGAAAAAATAGAAATATATAAACAGTCTAAAAATATAGAAAATTAGCTCATATTGAAATTGAATCAGATATGGAATGATAAATAGGGAAATGAATCAAGAGGACTCAAAGACATACTGAGGGTAATCAGACATTTCCATGGCATTCAATTATGAACCTAGATAGAGGAGAACCATAAAACACTACTATAATAGAATAGGGGAACTCATGTAGCCTACTATATGTGGGAAGTAAGAGAGAAAAAAATGTAGAAATAAATTTAATGTATGGAAGTTTAAAATTTTAATTTCACAACTTTTTATGGGGAGCACAATTTATCCACATGGTTTTCCACACTATGCACCAATTATATGGGTCACAATATATAATTACCACACCCCTCAAGGTTTGTGTGCATGGTTAAGTAAATTGTGCCTCAATTATTCTCTTTCACTACCATAATCCCCCCATACCCTACACGGTTTCATAGTATAGTTAGAAAAAACTATATTCCAATCTTTCAATAGAATTTTTGGTTCAGATCCATCTTGCATTGTCCCCTAGATTGAGCACATAGTTGGAAAATTTATGATAATTCATAAAATTGGTCACGTGGTTGTGTCAGATGGTTAGCACTAACTATGAGTCATCTATGCACTCAATCCTATCCTCTCAAAACCCGATTTTGGGTCCTAAATTCTCAATATGGTCCTAAAACCAATAAGACACCTTCAAGCCTAAGTTCATATATAAAATCGTAATTTTTAAGAGTTACAACTCTCTAAATTACATTATGAATATATTTTTTGACATTTCTTCCATAAACCAAATGAAAAACATAAATTCTTATAGGACACATTCAAATCCTGTCAAAACATGGGATGCTACAACCATTCCACCTTAGAAATTCACATCATCAAACTGTTTTCATGAAAAAATGAAACACCACTTTACCTAATCAGGTCGTTAATTTCCACTCTAATGACCATATTGTGTTTTCATACACCCAACACACCTCCTAGAGACACTTTAAGAATATAGTGAGTAATCCTTTAATGCATGAGATAACACCTGTAACTTCCAACAAAACACTAGGACACCTATTACATGATCTTCTCTAACCTAAGACATGATCACATCATCATCTCTTCCATCATATGGCTTATGGTTCACCTCACCACTTTTCCTAGCCTTAAAATCCAAATAAGAACCATAGTACCACCATCATCATAATTTTCTTCAAAATAACCTCCTCAGTGTCTAAATACACTCCTAGTGCATACCTAAGATTACACAAGAGGATAATACCCTTGGTCCTTTTTTTAATGTAATGGAAAAACTCTAATGGACCAAGATCATATTGGTCGAGCCATATTTTCTTTGAAAAATCTCATCCAACCTTTAAACTATACCCATCCCACCCAAAAATTGTACCTAATGTGGTTCCTCAACAACTACATAAAAATATTTGATAAAATCATGTTTAATCTTCTACACCTGAAATTTTTAAAATTATCATTCTCTAGAGATGAAGATCAACAAAATCATATTTCCAATCCTCCATCCTAATGAATAATGATATTTTTTTACAGAGTATCACTAAATCACATACCTAAATTCTAGTTATGTATCCTAACTGAACCATCTTCTAATCAAAATTTTCATCATGATATTTTACCCATATCAATAGATACCTGATCTTACCCTTGGATTCTCACCAGGGATCATAGGTCTAACACCCACACCTAAACTTCACAAAGACTATATTTGAAACTATGCCTATAATTAATCAAAAAATATAACCATAGATTATTATGTTTATCCAACAACACATGGGAGTCATAAAATCCATACAATGACTAGTATCTAGGTCTCAAGACTCTTCTCAAATGTGGTTCTCCCCCCAGTGACCAATATCCCACTTCACACTATTAGAGAATCCATGTTGTCATACAAAAAAAATGAGTTTCTGATTACTATATCCCATGCCTTGTCCATCCTTTCACATAATTATTGGCATGTCCAAGAATTTTCTCATTCTCAGGAACTAATGTAAACATCAACCATCACTCATTCTTGTTTCCCAAGAACAGTTCCCTTGGATTTTATTTAATTTTAAAACACAACAAGTCTCGCCACACTCAAATGGCCAAGGGTGTACAAAAAACCAATTGGATTACAGAAAACTAATCCTATAGAAAACCACTCAAAGGGTCTATTAATCGAATCAAAAAATACAGATGGTTATCATGGGGTATAGATGATTCTCTCTCATCATACTCAAGATGATATCAATATATAGAGAATGATCATATCTAACCAAGAGTTCACTAAGATTCCATCGATAGGAGTGTATTTCTCTCTTGATTCATGCCCACATCATCGAGGTTATATATTCCATAATTAACCCTTGACACCACTTCTTTGAATAGTGTATATCCAGATCCAACCATAATCAACCATATCACAACACCTAGTCTTTTATCAAGTTATACTTCATTAAAGGGGCACTTATTTTTCAATTTATCCAAAGATTCGGGTTAACGTTCTCGCAATTTTCACTTATTTGAAACTATAAATCCTTAGATCAAACCCATCCACTCACTGAAATTCAATTATTAATAGTTCCAATGTGAAACTGATGAGATTAACTTTCCACGCATAGAACACATATATTTCATTCCACCTGATCCAAGACATGAATCATTCTCTCATGAGGCAATTATCACCAAGGACAAGTTTCCCATGCTACATGGCATTTCAAACTCACAATGATGAACATTCCCTTGGAACCTCTCTTCAACATGCAAAATTACATGTGCCATAATTTATCAAATGAACTCTCACATTATATCATTGATTAATAAATTAAAACATCAACTAAAGAACCACTATTCTACCCAAGCAGACACACAAATAGTTATTCCCATCTAAGACAGTCTTGATACTCAAGCACCATAGGAACTTCCTCAAAAACTATAGGCATCACCATAACTACATCAAAAAAACAAATAAACTTCAATGAATCGGTCATTAAATGATCATACAACTAAATAACCACCCATAAGGAAGCCTAAAATTATAGAAAAACACTTTCATTAGTTTTCCTTAGTCAAACCAAACATTACTGACTCATAAGGCTGAGTCAAAACAAAGGCCTTCTAGTACTCCAATATAGCTATATTTATCAAGTCTCAAAATAGGGACACTATGACTTTCCACCTTTCCCCATGGTCTCTCAAACAAGAATCATATCCCACTTTAGGGCATCGATTACATGGAATCTATTGCACCTCATAACATTATCTAAAGAAATTAACTAAATCAAGTAAAAAATATCATCGAACTGCAATGGTCAAAAGCTATAAACATATATGAAACATCATCACCTACAAATAATCTTGCAACCATGACCTATTCCTCTATAAGAATACTTATGGGTGAGTTCTCCCAAATAGTTCACTAAATTAATGTAAAAAAGGATATGTACTGACACACAGTAGGTATCTGCATACTATAATACCCCCTCATGGTTAGCTTATTAGATAACCAAACACCACCTCAGGATGTGTTTTCCTTGTATAACTATCCTATCTGACTCCAAAAATCAAGGAACATAACATATCATTCCTAATAGATCATCCCAAAACTGCCCCAATTTCCTATTTCCAATGGAACTACTGTTGGAACCTCTTTGTGTATAAGGTTGTATTTGTTGTCAATAGTTGTCAATGGAATATCAAAATGAAGGAGATCATGAAGTACTCCGATGAAGTAGAGGAGTGGTGATTCAGACGATTGTTGTACTGATCGGAAGTTCAAAGAACATGTGTCAAAGGTGATACATTGTTTACAGCAATGCAGAATGTGAGGTATAATCCATCCAAGGATGATTAAAGAAGAATGAGGTCTTTGGATGAAGTCCATGAAATTACTCATGATTGCATGAGAACCATGCAAGAGACTTCCTGATGAATTGAATCGATTTGCATGAAGTACATCATACTGGTTGATGAAGAAGACAATGTGCAATGATTGGACTTCTGAGATAGTCATGAACATCACATTGTCATAGAATATGATGATGCTAAAGCTGTTCCTTCAAAGACTACATATCACAATAGTGGAGGTTGTGATAAAAGCAGAAGAGTTGTTGAAGTATACAGATCACCAAGATGAAGCGCTGTTGAGGTGATCGTCCTTGTCGACAAAGCAAACAAACGACATACAAATTTGTTGGCAAAAGAGTTTCTATGGAGGCAGGTCGAGTTCGAGGACTGTGGAATAATGATCCATGTTTTTATTCAAGGAACGTCGACAAAGGAATGGATGATCTGGAGGCGGACTAAAAGAGCAGATACAAGGTGGCGCCGTTTTCCAGTGTTTGCAAAATTTTTGGGCCTCAAAATCGGAAAATGAAGACATGGATTGTCTGCAAAAGGAGGTTCGCACAAAAAGGAAGTGGTGCGCGAAATATAAGAGGCTTGCGCGAAATACTTAAGTTAGGCGCGAAAAACAGCGGGATGCGCGAAATAGTTTTTCGCACAAACAGTGTTTCGAAATCAGAGAGGTGAAAAATGGCAAAGGCATGGGCTGCGCGGAAAATCAGGGATGTGCGCGAAATACTTAAGTTGGGCGCGGAAAACAGCGGGATGAGCGAAATAGTTTTTCGCGCAAATACTGTTTCAGAATCAGAACGTTGAAAAATGGTAAAGGCATGGGCTGCGCGAAAAACCAGAGATGTGCGCGGAAAAATGGGAATGTGCGCGAAAAATGTTGTGCGCAGAATAGCTGGGAGAATTTTTCGCGCAATCAGCGTATCGAATCAGAAATACAGAAAATCGACAAAGGCAAGAGGTGCGCGAAAAATCAGAGATGTTCGCACCATGTGCGCGGAAAATCGAACTGGTGCGCGTAAAGTTAGTTGTGCGCAAGAAGGGGGGTTTTACGCACAGGATCACAAACGTCTATAAATATGAGGTGAACCCCTCTCATTCGGTGAGGCTCGACACTTAGACAAATCCTGAGCTCCGGCGCGCGGAAAAATTAAGGTACAGAGGGTTGCGCGAAAAAGAAGGCGTTGCGCGAAAAAGGGAAGTTTTGCGCGAAAAGGAAGAGTAGCGCGAAAAGCCTTTTACGCGACAAAAGTTATTTTTACGCGCAGGGTTTGAATTTTACGCGCAAGCCCCAGGGAAGGGTGCGCGGAAAATTTGGGGGTCCCGCAGGCCTTTTGACAGGTGCTTAGCACTCTCAAATCTGCTTTGCGAAGAGAAGAAGAACGATCGTGCAACCAAACTCTGATCTGCACAGAGAGAGAAATATATCGATACACTCAGGTGTCAGAACTGGGAATTGAAGGAAGAGAAGGAGATTTAGTGCATTCAGGTATTGCACTGAAGTAGAATATTTATTTCAAAAGAGCATCAACTCAGGACTCTGATGCAAGAAAAGTCTCATGCTGAACAGGAGACAAAGACTTCAATGCATATCTATTGAAGAGACCTTCACGTCTATAAACTGAGTGAGACTTCACCAACGGCAGTGAGCCAGGGGGAGTCAACGGGAGTGACCCGAGGGATGTAGTGAGCTATCCCTAAACAATTGTAAAGGCAGTGAGCCTGGGACAGAGTGTCTGTACCCAAACATTTGTATCCGCAGCTAGTGAAGCATAGTGGATTTAGGTACGACCGGAAACCTGTCGGCGTATACTCCTTGGACGTAGCCCTCAGTGGTGAACCAAGTAAAAATAGCTGTGTCATCTGTCTCTGCATGTGAATGTTTAATTGCTGATCATATCCATCATACAGGTTTAAGTAGTTCCTACCAACGTGGGAACAAGATCCACAACTTTAAGAAGAAAAAGTTGCCACCCTGATTCACCCCTCCCCTCTCAGGGTGTCCCGGGGTCCTACAAGTGGTATCAGAGGGAAAGGTTAACGTATGTTGGATATTCTCCAGTAATTCTATTGAGAAGAGGATTTGAGTTTCTTTCCTAAGAGTCAACAATGAAGAGCAGTCTTGATAATGACGCAGTCATTTCTGAGCAGAAATCTATATCCACCAAGACTTTGACAAATAGGAAAAAGAAAGAGAAGAAGATGATGAAGAAGTCCCCCACATCCAAAGAAGATGGAGTGTCCTGTTCTCCATGCCATTCAAAAAATGAAGAAACATCAGGCATGGAAAGTATCGAGCAGGTGACTCAGAATTCTTCCAGAGGAAAGGATGACACCCCCAATTCATGCTTTCAAGAAAAACTCAAAACATATCTGCATGATATTCCAGAAGAAAGGGTTGTTATTATCTGTAGCCTATTTCAATCTATGCAGGTTGAGATCACTAGACTTGAAAGGGAAGCGGACAATATGGAAAAGGGGCTGGAAGGAAAAATTATGGAAAGTATGAAACTCACCAAACGGGTGAAAGCCCTTGAAGAAAAAGGTGAAGTCATCAATACTCTAGAAGAACGGATCCATGCACTTGAAGCTGAGCTGAAGAAGAACAATGAAGTCAAGAATTTTTGTCTGGAAGAAACGTCCATTAAATTCAGGGAACTTGACTCTTTGTTACAAAACAAAGTTAAGATGCATGAAGATGAGGTTCAAAGGTTGAAGAAGAATTGTGAAGAGAAGATGATCACTATTGAAGATCAGAAGATCATCCTCAATATTGTGGGTCAAAAATTGGAAGCTCAATTGACCAAGATTGAGAACACACATATTGAGACTTCACAAAAGAATGAAATGAGTGATGCTTGCACTCAATGTTCGTTGGAGGAGTCTAAAGCTGAAATGCCTCCAACATGTGACAAGAAGATTATGACAACTCTTGATTATCCACATCAAGAATCAGTTACTGTCGGTACTCAATGCTCAATGGAGGATTCTATTGTCAAAAGACCTCCAACATGTGATAAGAAGATCATGACTTTGCTCATTGATCTATCACAGGCAACTGAGAAAGTGAAGGTACCATCCAGACCATCTTGTACTCATGTTTCTAAATACACTACGACAATCAGTGCAGGTGGGAAGAAAAGCTCTAAACAAGTATGGATGAGGATAGGTGAGAAGAATAAACCTACCACCATGACTAGGGTGGATAGGAAGAAAAAGGAGGAAGCCTCTTCCTCAAATAGAGCATAAACTATTAAGCAGATGGCCCAACAACTTAATACTGAAGAAACAAAGAAGAAAAGATTTGTGGGCCAATGTTGGTGCTGCAATAGATTTGGGCACTGTGCACTGGATTGTTTTTATAATCCCTTTCATGGAAAAGCACAGGGAAAGCCTATATCAAAGGGGAGGAAGCCAGAGAAGAAGAAGCAACATCCGCAGGTCCAGAAGCATCTGTTTACTGCAAACAGATTTGGAATTCTTGATAACATATGTGATGTATGCAATGGCAGCGGTCACAATGCAGGCACATGTCCACATCAACATGCTTTCACTGTCGAAAAGAAAAGAAGACCCTTGATGTCATCAAAGAATGAAGCAGCTACTTTGGGGAGAAATCAAACGAATGTTGTGAACACACACATCCCCAAGAATATCTCAAGTAGGGAAGCTGAGAAGACCCAGGATTTTAGATCCATGAAATTGAAGGGTCATTCATCCAAAAGAAACACTAAGTGGGATGAATCTCAGATGAACCCATGTGGAAGATCTAAACCAGCTGCAAAAGTTCCACATGACATATTGGTCATCTGGCCAGAAGATTTGAAAAGAATAAGGAAATTTGAAGATGAGAAGTCCAAGGCTGGTGAAAAAGGAAAAGGAAAACTTTCACATGATGAAGACACAGTGGAGGAGAGATTGCAAACAAAGAGAAACACACGTGTCAAAGAAGTTCTGTGTGAGAGATGCAAGAAATCTGGTCACATTGCAAAAGGTTGCCTAACCTTAATACCAGAGCAAGAAGCAGTCCTTAAGAGGAGTAAGAATGTATCATTCATGATGGCTGCTAAGAAAAACAATTCTCCACACAAAGCAGAAGAGAATGTGAATAGAGCCATGCCACACCGACAGATGTCAGAACACATGTTCAAATGTGCAGGCATGAAGACTGGAGTGAACAGAGGAACTTGGTTGAGAAAAGAACCTCAACCAAGAAAGTCTTCTTGATGAAGCAAGAAGGATCCACCTTATTCTCGTAATCATTTGTGTATTGTATTTGTGCTAACAATGCAGGGAATTGAAGGTGAAGCATACTCTCATGGGGAGAACCTGAGAAGTAGTGAATGCTGTCAACTCTTGATAGCGAAGCTGAAGAAGTTTCCATTCTTAGTGGATTATTCAATTGATATTCAAAGATTATGATGATGAAGGATCACTCTTGATGAAGATGATGAGGAGTGTTTCCCTTGCGGGGGAGAAGAATGAAGAAGCTTCCATAATCACTGTTTCAATCAATATCAACTCCAGGTGGACTCAAAAGCAGTTATTATATGAATTTCACGCCAATGGAGAAGGTATTCCATTTCTTAATCTCTATCCCTTGGTTACTCAAATAAAAGATCATTCTACAAAGGGGGAGTAACTGAATTGATCAGTGAAATAACAAAAAAAATTGGAAGTGCCCCAAGGTCATTTTTCCTGCCGATTGCACATGATCCACATGCTATTGTGAGTGCAGGAGTTTCAGGTTGGTTTTTCTCTATCATAGTGATTTTTCTTAAGCCTGAAATAAAAGTGGTAAACCCTTGAAGACAAGATACATGAGTTCTCATCTCATGTTGGTATCATGATCTGTGGATAATGGACAGCCTTGTTGACTTAATCAAATCCTCTTGTTTTCTACATCGAGCACTGCTCAAGTAGACTTAGAGTGAAATGATTAATGAAACTTTGCTTAAGTGAGGATTGATACCCTCCCTACCATGCGCTTTGTATTTCTTGTCAATAAGGGGGAGAGAAAGTGAAATGCAGAAGATTCTCATTTTGACATTGACGGATTCATTTCAGAAGATGTTTAAGGTATTGACAACAAAATACAAAGGGGGAGATTGTTGGAACCTCTTTGTGTATAAGGTTGTATTTGTTGTCAATAGTTGTCAATGGAATATCAAAATGAAGGAGATCATGAAGTACTCCGATGAAGTAGAGGAGTGGTGATTCAGACGATTGTTGTACTGATCGGAAGTTCAAAGAACATGTGTCAAAGGTGATACATTGTTTACAACAATGCAGAATGTGAGGTATAATCCATCCAAGGATGATTAAAGAAGAATGAGGTATTTGGATGAAGTCCATGAAATTACTCATGATTGCATGAGAACCATGCAAGAGACTTCCTGATGAATTGAATCGATTTGCATGAAGTACATCATACTGGTTGATGAAGAAGACAATGTGCAATGATTGGACTTCTGAGATAGTCATGAACATCACATTGTCATAGAATATGATGATGCTAAAGCTGTTCCTTCAAAGACTACATATCACAATAGTGGAGGTTGTGATAAAAGCAGAAGAGTTGTTGAAGTATACAGATCACCAAGATGAAGCGCTGTTGAGGTGATCGTCCTTGTCGACAAAGCAAACAAACGACATACAAATTTGTTGGCAAAAGAGTTTCTATGGAGGCAGGTCGAGTTCGAGGACTGTGGAATAATGATCCATGTTTTTATTCAAGGAACGTCGACAAAGGAATGGATGATCTGGAGGCGGACTAAAAGAGCAGATACAAGGTGGCGCCGTTTTCCAGTGTTTGCCAAATTTTTGGGCCTCAAAATCGGAAAATGAAGACATGGATTGTCTGCAAAAGGAGGTTCGCACAAAAAGGAAGTGGTGCGCGAAATATAAGAGGCTTGCGCGAAATACTTAAGTTAGGCGCGAAAAACAGCCGGATGCGCGAAATAGTTTTTCGCACAAACAGTGTTTCGAAATCAGAGAGGTGAAAAATGGCAAAGGCATGGGCTGCGCGGAAAATCAGGGATGTGCGTGAAATAATTAAGTTGGGCGCGGAAAACAGCGGGATGCGCGAAATAGTTTTTCGCGCAAATACTGTTTCAGAATCAGAACGTTGAAAAATGGTAAAGGCATGGGCTGCGCGAAAAACCAGAGATGTGCGCGGAAAAATGGGAATGTGCGCGAAAAATGTTGTGCGCAGAATAGCTGGGTGAATTTTTTGCGCAATCAGCGTATCGAATCAGAAATACAGAAAATCGACAAAGGCAAGAGGCGCGCGAAAAATCAGAGATGTTCGCACCATGTGCGCGGAAAATCGAACTGGTGCGCGTAAAGTTAGCTGTGCGCAAGAAGGGGGGTTTTACGAGCAGGATCACAAACGTCTATAAATATGAGGTGAACCCCTCTCATTCGGTGAGGCTCGACACTTAGACAAATCCTGAGCTCCGGCGCGCGGAAAAATTAAGTTACAGAGGGTTGCGCGAAAAAGAAGGCGTTGCGCGAAAAAGGGAAGTTTTGCGCGAAAAGGAAGAGTAGCGCGAAAAGCCTTTTACGCGATAAAAGTTATTTTTACGCGCAGGGTTTGAATTTTACGCGCAAGCCCCCGGGAAGGGTGCGCGGAAAATTTGGGGGTCCCGCAGGCCTTTTGACAGGTGCTTAGCACTCTCAAATCTGCTTTGCGAAGAGAAGAAGAACGATCGTGCAACCAAACTCTGATCTGCACAGAGAGAGAAATATATCGATACACTCAGGTGTCAGAACTGGGAATTGAAGGAAGAGAAGGAGATTTAGTGCATTCAGGTATTGCACTGAAGTAGAATATTTATTTCAAAAGAGCATCAACTCAGGACTCTGATGCAAGCAAAGTCTCATGCTGAACAGGAGACAAAGACTTCAATGCATATCTATTGAAGAGACCTTCACGTCTATAAACTGAGTGAGACTTCACCAACGGAAGTGAGCCAGGGGGAGTCAACGGGAGTGACCCGAGGGATGCAGTGAGCTATCCCTAAACAATTGTAAAGGCAGTGAGCCTGGGACAGAGTGTCTGTACCCAAACATTTGTATCTGCAGCTAGTGAAGCATAGTGGATTTAGGTACGACCGGCAACCTGTCGGCGTATACTCCTTGGACGTAGCCCTCAGTGGTGAACCAAGTAAAAATAGTTGTGACGTCTGTCTCTGCATGTGAATGTTTAATTGCTGATCATATCCATCATACAGGTTTAAGTAGTTCCTACCAACGTGGGAACAAGATCCACAACTTTAAGAAGAAAAAGTTGCCACCCTGATTCACCCCTCCCCTCTCAGGGTGTCCCGGGGTCCTACAACTACCATAATTGGTCTAGCCCCTATCTTTAGTGTAATGCATTGACTTTGAAACTAGATGTATTCCTAAAAGTAAATGGGATCAACCACCAATCCTTTTGTTCCAAGAAATAGAGGAAAAAAATCTAAATGATACCTGAGGTTAACGTTCACATTCCCACTCAAATAATCTCTCAAGTATATACTAATGTTAACCCTTAAATGGGTGTTCTCCATTACCCAATAATAAATAATTGTTTTATTAAATCCATTTCTTAGCATCACATCCAATAGAGAATTTAAGGGGCCATATATAAGCAAGGACAAGTAACAATTTTAAGAAAAAATGGTACAACTACAATTAGAACATTATTTTTCAGACTTCATGTACAAGTACAGGAAAAATATTTCATAATTTCATTTTAGGAAATTATTTAGTAACAAGTTCTCATATTTGGTCTTAGTAAAGATAATTTCAATTGTAAGATATAGAGGAAAAACATATATAGATTATAATGGGAATTTTAATTAACAAAAGCCTCATATAAAAAAAGATTCAACACTAATAAATTTATTTTTCATTTATGGGGAATCTGTTTAGTAAAACCCTACCATACATTTTTTCAAAAAAAAACATTTAAGTAGTTGTAGACACATTAAATAGTCATCACATTTATCAAATTTATGTAACCCTACTGGTTTAATAAATAATAATATAAAAATAATGGTGAACTATGAGGGTCCCACCATATTAATAATGGGTTCATTTATATTATTATGCTTCCAGGTTTATGGATTTGATGCTCTATAAATTACAATTTTTATCCCATTTAAGGTAAACCCATAATAGTTGTTTTAATCAAAACATAGCACACGCTTTATGGATTTATATCATATAAGTAAGATGTCAAAAGATACCTACTTAGGTTTATATGGGGGAAAAGTTTTTATCCATATGGTTTTTCCTCTCCATGCTATAATTTTTTTAAAGGGTCATCCAGAAGCTAAGCGTCTGACCAATTATTATTCAAAATAAGAACATAAAAGTGGTGAAAGGGGTCAAACAAACAGAATTTCCCTCAATCAAAAGACTAATAATCATAATATGGAATATAATCATAATATGACTTGTCAATTCCATAATCCGAGTCACTAGAAGACTCCCACTCAGATTGATACTTCTCGTGGTTGAACATCTTAAGAATATTTTCATTCATCTTTTTTGACACCTTTGAAGATGATCTAGTCGACTCAATCTTCAGAAGATGGGAAAAAACCTTGTGAGGTCTCCTCTATGGTGGAATAGCGGTAAAAACTTCACCATAAGTTATCCTTGCCTCACCACTTAAGACAACATCCTTGAAGGATATAGGTTGAACGTTGCCTAGAGCAGGGGTTCTGTTGTTTCCCCTTTCATCATCAGAGACATTCCTCCATTTCCTAGAAACATTCGAAGACAGCAAGAGCTTCTGAATTTCTTGGTGACAATCAGCTTGTTGCGGTGTATCAATTTGATTAAAGACATCAACCAGGGAAGGCACAATAATTATTTCCTCTATTAAGGTAACCTCTTTAACCAAATCATCTTGACTATTAGAAGGGCTGCTATGAACCCTTTTAGGGGACGCATCAATCATCAACTCTTAATGTTTCCTACCTTTATAAGTTGAAATGAACACACCATTTAACCCACATATTTAAGTAATAACATGAATTTGTGCTACCAAATTTCCCAGTACCCTAAATTTTAAATATTTTATTCCTTAATCAATGTTTAACTACACTTTTATTTTTGAAATTGTTTATCTATATGAATTAGCGTTCCTATGTTTTAAAGGTACAACACATTATTTGTTACAATTATAATTCATGTAATCGGAACAAGGTTTTTACCATACATCTTATAGTATAACAGGTCCGTATATTGTGGTTTGATTTTTATATGTCATTATTCCAACTTTATAAATTCCCATACACATTATAAATTGAAATTGGGACATATTTAATCACAACCACTGTTGTTTGAACACATTCAAACAAAGACTCATCGATCAAACATGTCATAATTGGTAACATGAAACCATCATGTCATATGGTAAAATGCCATTTTGGTTGATGATGACACATTAATAACCAATCATCTGTAATAATTAGTAAAAGGTATAGAATCAAAGAGAAATAATTAAAATAATAATGAAAAGATACCATGTATGTAAGAAAAACTATTATACAAGGCAAGAAATCACCCAAACATGGTATACAAATACGCATGCTAATGAGATGTGAAACTTATATGCTTGAAATATTGCATGAAAACACCTCTTAAATTTCTATAATAGCCAAGAGGTAAACCTCATGAATCAATAACCATTGGAAAATTACTCAAATCACTCAAGGTGACGTAATAATCCACTAGAATAATGAATCATCATAAAAAATAATCACATCCCTAGAAAATTAATCATTCCCCCATGAATGGGTTGGATGGAAGTGGATAGAATCTATTTTAACTATTGTTGAAACACTCCATGTATCCTTTTTAATAGCCTAAAAATTTGATACAAGGGAATGAAAATTTTTGATATCACTTGTAATATCATGGCCTAGGTGCCACTAGACTCGTGCCCTAAGTCAGTGTGTCACATGATCTCAGGAACGCTTCCATGTACACTAGATTTTGCTAACAAGCAGCAAGGGTCTAATAGAAGTACATTGGGAAAAAAATGATCTCTATATTAGTAATAAAAATCTATTAAATTATTTACTAGTATAAAATTTTGATGAAAAGTAAATATATTCCAAATTGTAACACTAATAAAATTCACAATTCCAAATAAACATCCATGCTTGATCATGCTGGGTCATAACATAAGTAGATGACACATAACTAATACATACAGTGGGACTATAATTAAAAGGGATAAATAAATAAAAGGTCTGAATTCTAAAGCTACTAAGAGTACATTCTCATCTCTTAACTCCATTCAAAGTCCATGTCCTAATTAAATAAATATAAATGATGAACAATCTAAGTTATAAATTGATGTTGGAAAAACATTTGACGTACCCAACTGCAGCCCAAACATGGTTTCAGTAAAACTCAGTAATCCACTGACATTTGTGTCTAATGAAATCCTTTCAATGAATGTAAAATTATATAATGTACAAGAATAATAATGGAAACAGAAAGAAAATAAATCCTGTCAGTTTAGGTTCCTTATAAGATATGTGAATGATATCGCCTACTTCATCCTAACCAAAAATCACTTTGAACCTATATTATATATATATATAGGCTATGGACCCATGGTATAATCATGTTGACTATTTTAACTGGTAATTATAATGGGTTTTAATATCTAACTAAGTAGAATAAATCGAAAAATATAATCCATGGGAAAGTGGGATTCATGTCTAATAATTTAAATTAATTGATAAGTGACACCACGCCCAACCAGTTAGATGAAAAAAATAATTATTATTTGAATTAAAAGTTCTTCCATGTCCACCATGTTTAATTTCAAGTAATGATTAGGGGTCCACTGGAAAAAAATCAATAAATAATGGTATTGGGAACCATGCCCTAGAATTTAATAAGTAATGATATGGGGTGCCAAGACTAAAAATATATATTAATAATTATGTGTAACATCATTTCTAGAAAGTTATAATAATAATGATAATAATTTCCCTATCCAAAAATTCAAATATTAAATAGGATTGGTGTGTCCAACAATTACACCTAAATAGAAACGAAAGCAATGTCCAATAACATTTAACAATATATAATTCAATAAATTTAAAGTTCCTTATTATCATATCCATCTAATTCCATATCAGAATCCATTCAATTTTCAAATTAATTAATAGATAGGTACACTTAGTTTAATAACAAACATAGTCCATAGGAATAAAATTCCCACACCTATTAACAATGAAAACATACATTTAAACATTTCACATACAAGTGCCCAAGAGGCCAAGTGACAGTGTACATGTAATAAACATTCTATTAACTCTATTTAACCATTTTTTTAGTTTAACAATTTCTCTTTAATTTTAAAGTGAAAATGGGATAATAGTATTTATAATTTCAATGGTTATATGGAGACTTCATAATTATTAATGTATAAGTAGGACTCTGTGAAAATGTACAACTCTTCATGATTAATTTAATTAAATGATTCCCATTTCAATTAAATTAATCTTATTATCCTATTCTATTTTAATTGTAACTAAGGGGTAAATTCATGTTATTCAACCATTTATGAGTTTTGTAATTCAAATACTAGTCCCACTAATCAGGTAGAAACTCAACACATCTCAAGTATTTTATAATAACAAAATAATGGAAAAACATTTGTGGAAATTTATGTCAATGTGCATAAGGGATGGTTATAAATGAGGTATGAAACCTCCATGATGGAATTGTGTCTCAAGGATAATAAATTCTAGGTTCTAACAATTAATTTAATTTAATTTGATATTTAAATGGAGATGCATAGAGAATATGGTGTGTAATGTCTCGGACCACTCTGGTCTATTCCCTTGCTGAAATATGGTGGTTGAGGTATTATGGGAGGTCAAGGTGACTCATCCCCAACACTTTGCCAAATTTTTAGTTCTGTGAATAGTGTTTCATGTTTTATGAATAGTGTCACGATGTCTCATTGTTACTGTCTCACAGTTACTAAATCATAGTTAATGTCTCACAGTTACTATCTCCCAGTTACTTTCTCATAGTTATTGTCTCACAGTTACTGTCTCACAATTACTGTCTCACAGTTACTTTCTCACAGTTACTGTCTCACAGTTACTGTCTCACAGTTACTCTCTCACAGTTACTATCTCAAAGTTACTGTCTCACAGTTACTGTCTCACAATTACTATCTCACAATTATTGTCATAGAGTTACTGTCTCATAGTTACTATCTTAGAGTTAATGTTTTACAGTTTCTGTCTCACAGTTACTGTCTCGTAGTTACTATCTCTTGAATAGTGTTTCCAGAACTGTTTCATATTTCCTTTGCCAAATTTCTAGATTTTTCCAGTTTTTCCAATTTAACATTTTCTTTGACATAAAACAAATTTAAGGCCTTGTTTTAAGGTATTTAGGACTGAATCAATTCTTATAACTCCTATATTAATTTTCCTAAGGCCCGGGATGCATTTACTTGGTCAAACTGTGTGGTTTAATGCGGTCTAATTTTAATGGAAAATTCATTGTATCTTAAACCACTACTCTGTTAAGTATTATAAATGGACAATATATCATCCTCCCTTATTCTTCTTCCTTGTTCTCTAGTGTGAGACACGTGAACCTTTCTTCCTTCCCATAGGATTCGTGAGATCAAACATTTCCCCATGGATTGGTTTCCCTCGACATTCTTCTTGCTGCAAGTGCACCCCTGTTTTAGTGCAACCAAGCATTATCCATCAATATTCGATATAAGTTATGATTTATCACCGTTCGTTTGGGTTCATCTTCTCATATTTCTCCTTTCCATATTATGGAATGTGATATCTATGCTTCTAATTGAGTTTCTTGGGTTCGGTTGGTGCGGTCGTGTCGCGACATCCTCGGGTGGATGCAATTGTCACGAGAGGAGGTGATCGTGATCCCTTATGTGGATCATTCTCATATAAATAATGTTGAGAACCTTTTGAGGTATGGGACTCTTTTCTTCTCTTTTATTTTACATGAAATGGTAGAGTTATAATTTTTTATCCTAGTGGATCGCAATGGAATTGACATAATAAATATTTGAACCGGATAAATAAATTGACTTCAATCATATATTATTTCCTCTGGTTTTGATAGATATTGTGATATCTATGATTAAGTTATTTAGATTTTCATTCTTGATATAAATTGATAAAGAATTTAGAGCTGAAATTAATTGATAATTGTTTGGATAATGATAAAGAGGCATGTAAATGAATTTTGTTATTGTTGTTGTAATTTGATGTTAATCAAATTGATGCTATAAGAATGTTTAATCAATTTATGATAGCTATGAAAGATTTTTTTTAAGGTTACCCATGGTTAGAACCTAAAAATAATAAATCAGTTAATTCCATATGGATTAAATAAATGGTTGTTTGATAAAAAGATAATGCCTTATAGGGTTCTGAGTTACCCTCTTGTTTTTAAAGGCCAAGAGCCTTATGCTTGGAGCTGTGAGAGCTCATTATGTATGAAGGTAAAATGCCTTGTTTAAGGGCCAACAGCCCAGTTGATATAATGTTTTTTCTTGCTTCTTGTGTTGTGATATGAGCCTGGATGGCTGTTGTGATATGTGGGGGTAGGGAGGCCCATTGGTTGTGGTAGCGGTTGACGCCTAGAGTGCTGAGATGCATCGGTTTATGCATGTGGGTGTCAGGGAGGGCACGGGAGATGATGAAGTGGGTTGGATGTGAATGTTTGGATGATTGATGATTATTTTTTCTTGTTTATATAATTTACTTTTCTCATTGATCAAGGCATTTGGTCTTCCTTACCCTCCTTTCAAAAGAATAGAAGAGGCGTGTGGTATGCCACGTGCTTTCCATGTTTAGCTTCCTCGGAGAGGATGGGTCTACTCTCTTGCTATAGGCGCCAAAGACTCAATGGGTAGTTCATCTAATCACCATTTTGATCCCCCATTTTTAGTAGCTTATAATGTTTTTCTAGAATTATTGGTAATATGGGAAAGTGATAATGTTGTTAATAAATGATTGAATAAATGATGTTAACCCATGGGGTTGAAGATTACTGGGACGCAATGCTAAGGATGAAAATTTAAAGGAACAGTGAAATTTGGGTGTGATGATAATGAAATATAATGGGGAAATTATTAATAGTTAATTAATGTTTAAATAATTAATTAATTTAATGTGAAACTAATAAAAGGGAATTAAGTAAGGTATTAAATCTCTTTAAATGGTTGTGTGCTTATAGGATACCTGGTCTTAGAAGTGGCAGACAGGAGTCTGAGATACATTACCTATGGTTGAGTCTAAGACTAGGTTATGACCATAGCATGGTTGTGAGATATATTATATTCTATACTTTTTTTGTTTCTATATGCTACTACACACTATTAGTTAGGGAAACTGACACCCTGGGGATTCTGATCCCTTGGGGGTGTTTTCCCCAACATTCTGGTGGGAGGATGGATGGCATACTACACCCTTTGTCCCCGCTCTCATATCTTGATAGTTATTTGTGTTGGTAGGCACAATGGTTAGTTTTGCCCATATATGTGTGTAGTGGGCTGTAATGGCTTGTGGTTATTCACACATATATATTCTGGATATAGTTTCCTATGGACTACTATTGGTGAAATGTGTGTAGGCTGTGATGGCTTGAGGATCCTTACTCAGTGTATGGGATGTAATCTCTTGAGAGATAATGTCTGGCATATGATACACATTATGAGAGTTTTGGTGGCTCCCGGAAACTACCTGGTTACATTGATTACGTAGACATGGTGGTTTTGTTGCATGAGGTTCATGTTGTGGTGCTTCACCCAGGTGTCTATGGGCAAGCCTTTTGGAGAGAGATGCTTAGGACGTGTGACATTGGGGTAAAGCGACAAACCAGTTGGGAAGTAGTAGTAGGGTACCCTTGATATTCTTTATAATATTATACACTCTTGTATGCGATACTTGGTGAGAGTAGCCATGGTGAGGCTGGGAACAAGGTATACCTGTTTAGGTGACGAGTTAGTTCAACTTGTTGTTCATTGTGCTTTAGCATGCTTTATTTACATTTTCATGAGAGGCTTCATGGAGGATCCTACAGAGTATACTATTATAATCAACCTCTTTATATATAAACTATTTTTCAGGTCACTTAGAGCAGGTTGGAGATCAAGTTGGTTTCTACTAGCTTGGGGTTGTAGGAGTTGTTCGGGCTTGTGGTTGTTGTTGTTTTTACTTTCTTTTTGGTGCACTTTGTGGGGAGGGGGTCATGACATGGTGAGTGGAACAACAATGAATTTCATTAATGATGAACCTTTATTAGAAAATAATATAAACTTCTAACCATATTCCAAGGAGGCCTTACTCATCCATTATTGGGTATACATTGTTGGGCGGGGGTCGTGACAGAGTGGTATCAGAGGTTAGGTTGAGGGATAGGATTGATTTTGGTGTTAGGAACAGGTGAGGTTGAATGGGTTGGTAAGGAAATGGTGTCAGTCAAGTTTATCAAGTGATGTAAACACTGGAGACTGACTAAGACATAGGTGTTTAGGGCCCCCTGTGATCTGATGAATGGACCTTTATGTTTATAATGGATACTAAACTAGGTGATACTTCTTGTAGGGTAGAGACCTAGGAAAGGATCATGCATTATTATTCTTTGTGCCTTTTTTGAATGGGTATAACTTAGGATAGGTTAACCTCAAATGAATAAAAGAAAATAATTAATTAATTAATATTGAGTCTTCCATACTCCATGTTGAGGATCTCTAACTATCTATTATTTTTAAACTATGGACCCAGGTCAACGTTCTCATCAGGTTTGTGTAGAATATGTCTATCAGGCTATTCCAGAAGATCGTCGTAGGGTAGAGGTTGATGATGAAGAAAATTAGAGGAGGACACTCCCAAAGTTCTAGTGCGAGAGTCTACAGAAGTACGAGGGCTCCATTTCAGATGCAATCACATAAGACTGGATGGAGGAGGTCGAGATAGGATTCAGTTCGATCTGTGCTCACAAGGAGCACTAGGTGTATTTGTTTGTGACGATGTTGTGTGGATTAGTGAGGCGGTAGTGGTTATTATTCCCCAGGGATCACGAGGAGTCGGAGATCTCATGGGTGGTGTTCCGAGACAAGTTTAGAGTCGAGTTTCTTTCTTCTACTGCGAAGTTGTCTAGTCATTATGATATTCTTACCCTTTGATAGGGGATCTCCAGTGTGTGAGAGTTTGGAATCCATTTCAAGAACCTTTTACAATATTCTTTGGACCTTTTTCTAGATGAGGAGGCCAGAGAGAGGCATTTCGAGGAGGCTTTACATCCAGAGATCCAACGCCAGGTCACCCCATTTATACTGAAGACAATCTTGAGATGATGTAAAGGGAATAGGTCGTCGAGAGGACTTTGGATATAATCAAATCGTCGTGAGATGGGATTCGTCATGATTCATCAAGAATCAAAGCTGTGGTCCGGTGTTTCTGACTTTTAGGGCAGAAGTGTTTTGGTTCAGCTAGGAGTAGGTCCCAGCCCTTAGGATCTCATTTCTCCAAGGTTGGAAGCTCTGAGGCCTATTTTAAGGGATCATGTGCTTTATTTTTTTATGGTGATCGAGGTCATCAGTAGTGAGAGTGTCTGACCTGTCAGTTCATTCATTGTGAACCAAGTGTTCTGCTCCAGGTTCCTCCATTGAGGCAGTTCTAGCTGAGGTAGCAGCAGCAGGTTGCACCATCTTTGGATCCTTAGAGGATAGATGGGTCAGGTAGAGGATAACCCTGTGATACTCCCCATACTCATAGAGAAGAGAATGTCTATGGTGGTGGTCATCATCAGGGTTAGAGAGGTCATGGTGGAGGACGCGTTCAGCTTCATGCTCTAGCATTGCAAGCTCTAGGAATTCTAGACATTGTACGAGGTACCCTTTTCTTGTATTCTACCATGTTGTGTTCCTTTTTTGATTCAGGATCAACATAATCATTCATATCACCTACCCTTTTCCATGCTTTGGAACTTGAGGTAGAGAGGCTTCTAGTTCCCTTGGCATTGACTACGACAGTTGGAGGTCGAGATCACTTGTTTGAAGTATGTAGAGATTGTGAGCTAGTGCTGGGCCAGCACCGCTCTTGGGGATACTTCCTATGTTTACGGATACAACCATATGATGTAATGCTTAGAATGGATTGGTTGTATTTGTTGCAGGCTATCATGGATTCCTTCAGGAGGTAGGTGGTGTTCTTCAATGCAGTTGGAGAGCCAACTATGTTTGTTGGCGAGCGAGACACACGGATGGGTCAGAGGCATGTTCATTCCTTGTCATCCTTGATGGATGAGTTGATGATGAGTTCTTCAGAGGTTCAGTAGTTGGCATTTCCTAGGGTCATATAAATTTACGCTGATGTTTTTTCAGAAGAGGTTGTAGCATTACCCCCTTGGCGGGAGATCGAGTTTGGGATCAAGCTACAACCATAAGTTTCTCCTATCTCTATGTCTCTATATAGGATGGACCCTTCAAAGTTACTAGAGCTACATATACAGATTTATGGTCTGTTATAGCTCAATTTTTTTTGGCTATGTGTGTCACCATGGGGTGTACCAGTATTGTTAGTGACGAAGGATGATGGTAGTTTGCAGTTGTCTATCGATTATTGTCGCATAAACAAAGTGAAAGTGAAGAATGGCTATCCTCTTCTATGGATTGATGATTTATTCGATCAACGAAAGGGTGAAAGTTGGTTCTTAAAAATCAAATTGCAGTCAGTATATCATTAGATATGTGTGAAGGATGAGGATATCCTGAAGACTACTTTTTTTGTCATCATGGGCATTATGAGTTCGTTATAATGTCGTTCGGTGTGAATAATGCTCCAGATGGGTTCATGGAATTGATGAAAATTGTATTCTATGAGTTCTTAGATAAGTTTTTGGTGATTTTCTTCAACAAAATCCTTGTGTACTCCACATCTTTGGAGGTACATATGAAGCATCTACACGCCATTTTGGGAGTTCTTCATCCACAATAGCTATTTGGGAAGATGTCAAAGTGTGATTTTTGGGCTTGAGAAGTCCGTTTCATGGGGAATGTTGTGTCCCATTAGGGATTATCTGTGGATTCATCAATGATAGAACCAGTTTGTCTTGGGCATCCCCCAATACAATGTAAGAGGTGTGAAGATTCCTTGGTCTTACAGACTACTACAAGGGGTTCATAGCCAATTTATCTCAGGTTGTGACTCCTCTAACAGCATTGACCAAGAAGTATTAGGAATTCATGTCAAATGATCAGTGCCAAGAAACTTTCGAGTATCTGTAGGAGAAGTTTCTAAGTGATCCAATTCATTGTATTCAAGAAGGAGTTCAGTTTGATGTTTTTTGTGATCATTCACGTCTGGATTTAGGCTATGTTTTGATGCCGTAGAGATCAGTCATTTATTATGGGTCTTGGCAGTTGCGTCCCCATTAACATAACTATTACACCGACAATCTTGAGTTAGTGGAAGTGGTGTTTTCTCTGATGTTGTAGAGATATTACCTCATTGGAGAGCGCTTTGTGGTTTTCACTGATCAATTATATCTTAAAAGGCTACTTCATTAAATCTTTTAAAGTGATAATATATCTTCCTGCATTATTATTACTCCTTGTTCTCTAGTTTGAAACTCTCTAACCATTCCTTCCGTTGTGTAGGAGTCGTGAGATCAAACTTTTCCCAGTGTATTGGTTTCCCTTGACATTCTTCTTGCTTCAAGTTCACCCCTGTTTTGGTGCAACCAAGCAGTATCCATCAATCTTTGATATAAAGTATGATTTATCATCATTATTTTGGGTTCATATTATCTTGTTTCTCCTTGACATATTATGGCATGTGATATCCATTCCTCTAAAGTATTTTCTTGGGCTCGGTTGGTGTGTTCGTTCTGTGACATCCTCGACAGGATGCTATTGTCACAGGAGGAGGTGATCGTGATCCATTGTGTGTATCATTCTTGTATAAATAACGTTAAGAACCTTTTAAGGTCGGGGATTTATTTCTTCTCTTTTATTTTACATGAAACTATAGATTTAGCATGTTTTATCCTAATGGACCACAATGTAATTGACATAATAAATATTTGAACCGGATTAATAAATTAATATCGATCATGTGTTATTGCCTCTTGTTTTGCTAGATATTGTGATATCTATGATTAATTTTTTTAGCTCTTCATTCTTGATAGAAATTGGTAATGAATTTAAAGCTGAAATTAATTGATATTTGTTTGGATAAAGATAAAGAGGCATGTAAATGAATCTAGTTGTTTTTGTAATTTTTTGTTAATCAAATTGATTTTTTAAGCATGATTAATCAATTTTTGATAGATATTATAGCTTGATATTTATTTTACCCCTAGTTGGAACCTACAAATAATGAATCAGTTAATTCCAGATGGATTAAATATATGGTTGTTTGATAAAAAGATAATTCCTCATGGGGTTCTGAGTTACCCTCTTGTTTGTAAAGGTCAAGAGCCTTATGCTTGGAGTTGTGAGGGCTCATTATGTATGAAGGCATAATTCCTTGTTTAATGGAAAAGAGCTCAGTTTATGTAATGTTTCTTTCCTACTTCTTGTGTTGTGATGTGAGATTAGATGGCTATTGTGATATGTGGGGGCAGGAAGGCCCATTGGCTGTGGCAGCAGTTGACACCTAGAGTGGTGAGATGCATCTATTTATGCAAGTGGGTGTCGGTGAGAACAGGGGAGATGATGAAGTGGGTTGGATGTGCATTTTTGGATGCCTGATGACTCTGGTTGCTTGTTTATATACTTTATATCCCCCACTGCTCGAGGAAGCTTGTCTTTCTTACTCTCCCTCCCAAAGGGGTGAAGATGCATGGGGTATTCCATGTGCCTTCCGTGTTTAGCTTACTGACGGAGGATGGGTCTACGCTATTTATATAGGTGGAAAACACTCGACAGGTAGTTCATCTACTCACCATGTTGATCCCCCTTTTGTTTAGTAGTTTATAATGTTTTTCTAGAATTCCTGGGAATATGGGAAAGTAATAATTTTGTTAATAAATGATTAAATAAATGATGTTAACCCATGGGGTTGGAGCTTGCTGGGACGCAATGCTGAGGTTGCAAATTTAAAGTAATAGTGAACTTTGTGTGTGATGCTAATGAATTATAATGTGGAAATTATTAATGGTTAATTAATGTTTAAATAATTAATTAATGTAAAGTGAAACTGATAAAAGGGAATGAAGTAATGTATTAAATATCTTTAAATGGTTATGTGCTTATAGGATACCTAGTCTTAGAAGTAGCATTTGGGAGTCTAAGAGATGTTAGCTATAGTTGATTCTAAGAATGGTTTATGCCCATAGCATGGTTAAGAGATATAGTATATTCTGTACTTTTTGTGTTTCTATATGCTACTCCACCCTATCAGTTAGAGAAACTGACACCCTTGGGATTCTGAGCCCTGGGGGTGTTTTCCCCAACATTCTGGTGGGAGGATGGATGGCTGACTACCCCCTTTGGCCCCACTCTCTTCTCTTGGAAGTTTCTTGTGATGGTAGGCATAATGCTTATTATTACCCATATATGTGTGTAGAGGGATGTATTGTATTGTGGTTATTAACACACATATATTATGGATATAGTTTCCTATGAACTACTATAGGTGTAACGTGTATAGGTTGTGATGGCTTGAGGATCCTTACTCGGTGTATGGGTTGTAATGGCTTGAGGGATAATGTCTGACATATGATACATGTTATGCGAGCTATGGTGGATCCTATAAACTACCTAATTACTTTGATTACGTGGACGTGGTGGTTTTTTTCATGAGGTTCATGTTGTGGTGCTTCGTCTAGGTGTCTGCGGGAAAGCCTTTTTGTAGAGAGATGTTTCGGACGTGAGATGTTGGGAAAAACCGGTAAACTAGTGGGGAATTAGTAGTGGGGTACCCTTGATATTATTTATTATATTATATACTCTTGTATGCAATACTTGGTGAGAGTATCCATGTTGATGCTAGGAACTTAGTAAACATGTTTAGGTGATGAGTTAGTTACACTTGTTTTTCACTGTGCTTTAGCATGCTTTCTTTACTTTTTCATGAGAGGCTTCAGGGAGGATCCTACTGAGTATACTATTATACTCACCCTATGTATATATAAACTATTTGTTAGGTCATTTGTTGCAGGTTGGAGATCAGGCTGGTTTCTACTAGATTGGGGTTGCAGGGGTTGTTCGGGCTTGTGGTTGTTGTTGTTTTTACTTTCTTTTGGGTGCACTTTGTGGGGAGGGGGTTGTGACATGGTGAGTGGCACAACAGTGAATTTCATTAATGATGAACCTTTAATAGAAAATAATATAAAATGCTTACCATATACCAAGGAGGCCTTACTCATCCATTATTGGGGTTTGATTTGATCTAGATTGAGAAAAAATAAATAATTATATAAACACCCTAAAAATAGGAAAAATTAGATCACTTTAAAATAGAACCAGATAAGAAAATAAAAAATGAGAAAGAAAACTAGAGGGACCATAGACCAACTAAGGTGGATCAAATGTGGCCAATGGTGTTCGATCTTGAGTTTAGATCAGGGATAACCATCCAAGCCTAATAGAGAAGAATAGGGGATCTGGAGCATTTTACTGTGTGTGGGAAATAAGGGAGAAAGAAGGACATAAAATTAAAATATGTAGGAGTAAATATTTAATTTCCACACATTTTAAGTAGTGCATAGTTTGTCTTATAGTTCTCAAAATCATGTTCTACCCATGAATATCACATTATTTGTGATCTATACCCCACATGGTTTGTGGGAATGATTAAGAAAATTGTGCACCAATCACTCCTTTGGAACTTTCTTAATCTCCTCATTCCTTACATGGTTGCATTGCATATTTGGACAAACTATTCACCAACAATGTAAAATTTATTTTGGTTCTTCACCATCTCACATGGTTTCATGGATCCACGGTATTGTTTGAAAAAAAAAATTCTTCATAAAATAAAATGCATTATTTTTTTACATACAAAATCCTATCTATCCCAAAACTTCAATTTCATGTCCAAAATTAAATGGATGACCTAAAAACCTCTTAGAAACCTTTCGGTATCATTCATAATTTGAAAACAACACTTATATGAGTTTTAACACTAGGAATTCCATTACCAATATCATTTTAATATTCTCCCCATCCCCCAAATGAAAAAATAGAATTCCTATAGAAAAATTTCATACCCATATAAAAAATGGGACATTACCATTATATTTTCCTTTCATGGCATTGGTAACTCTATCTCATGAAAATATTTTCATCCTGCTTCATGACCTCACTGGAACATTTTTTAACAACCATTATGACCACTCTCTTCCATATTTCCCTATAGAAGAGGAGAATCATAGGGTGGTCCTATACCCACCCAATATTCTATTTTATTACTAAATCATAGAGTACACATTTTATTCTTCTCTTTAAGAGGGCACTTTAGATATTCCTAATGATACATTAGGTTGGAGGATGTTTTTACTTTAAATATTCTAATGTTCATGATTTCAATAAGAAAATAAAACAATATTTGATCCTTTATTTGAGATATAATTACTTCCAGAATTAGAAAGACAAGATGATGTAAGTTAAAGTTGACCCCATTCTATTTGAAACATCAAAAAATAAAGAAACTGGTAATTTTATCCCACAACTCTACTCTTTGGGATGTCCTGTTGAATTCTATCCAGTGGTGACCCATTCTGAGCATGTATAGTTTTTATAACATCTACATTTTTTAATATCTCAAGGAACATAAAAAACATGAATCGGATGACTGATAACTTTTTCTCCAAATATAATACCTATTTGAAATGACTATCTATATATTATGTATTTAGAGGGAGTTCTAAATAATAAAAAAGGATATTCTGGAACTAAACCCCAAACTACCCCATTCTAGTACTGATCGCACTGTCATTACATGTCAAATTGATTATGTTTTTAAGGTTTATTTATAGTCTAGGGAAGACCCTGGGTCATCTCTCAAGGAGCATTTTTGGGTTTAGAGTGTGAGTTTTTAATTAGAAGTACTAAAAGAGGTGGTGGTTTTAAAACAGTTTAAAGAAAATGACTTGATTTAATGAGTTTAATAGTTGATAAAAAAGTGGTGTATTAATAATTATGAGAGAAGAAGATCATTTAAAGTTCACTACACATCTTTCTGAGTTCATCATTCTGAATGATACATATGGTTTCATGTAATCCTTTGGTTGAGGGTTGTCAAGATCTCAACATCCCTCTTGCCTCTTAAATGATTCTTAAAGCACCACCCCTTGACACAACAATCGTGTTGTCAAGGTTTGGGTATAAAGAATAGATAATAAAGGATACCAAAGCAAACTGAAATCTTATGTATGTGTGAGATAAATAGGACTCATGTCTTATCTAATCGGAACAACCCAAGATTCCCACTTGAAATCTCAACCCAATCGGTGTTGAAATAAAAAAGTGTTTCACTTAATTTTAACAATATAAGTGCAATCAGAGAAGAATCATGTCAACAATATAAATAAGTGAAATATTTATCACAGAAATTACACAAAACCAGTAGAAGAACAAGTACTGGAACTACCTCCCATTTTTGTGTAGCTCCCTCTAAATGATCGTCCACCGTTTAGCTTGCCATCGAGAGGAGGAGGAGGCTCGTGTGGAACTACCTCTTCATCCTTGAATCCCCTACGAGGATAGGGGACTCCAGAACTCCTTTTATGATGAGAGGGCTTATTTGGGTCTCTAAAATACCATATATTTTCCTCCTAGACCAACATAAAAATGAGGAACCCAAGGTGCCATTTTATAGGAAAATGGGAAGGTGGTTTTAGGCACACAGAATTCTTAAAACCAATTGTAAGAGGTGTTTCGTCCTGCAAACAACATTATCTCGATTTGGAGAAAATAAAAAAGTTGTATCCCCACATATTTAATATCTCCCCCAAATGTTTTGTATAATTTGGAAACCTATAGAATTATATATTGACGGATCACAGCACACCACTTTTGACTCCATGCAGATTTGGTGTCCTGGACAGATCTAGTCAGTCGGGCCACCAGATGGCCGAATGAGTCTTTTATGCCTTAATATTAAATGTATCCCAATAAATTTTGGACCAGCCCACAAATATTTATCCCAATTGGATGCATGGTATAGTATAAATGTGCATATTAATCCACTGGTGTGCTTGAATTATGTGCAGTTTGGCCCATTTTTCTTGGACATCATCATGGGCCCTCCGAATTACCTCCTCCTCCAATAGAATAATCCAAAAAAGTAACATTTCCCTTTTAACAGTGATAAACAAAAAATAAATTATTCAAACATGGAATGAAACTTGTCATTATTTTTATAATTTTCAATATAAAAATAGTTTAGCATAGTGGTGTAAGGGTGAAAATTACAAAGTGAATCATGGTACAATCACACCCCCATACCTAAACATTTAAATCCTGAGAAAAGTCACATATCCAAATAAAATTATATATATTTCCAATATCATGATGATTTATCATTTGAGGAAATTTTAATTCATTTAATGTGATCAATGCATGAACCACACCAAGGAGTTATTTCTAGTGGAAATAGAAAAAGATGTCTCATAAATCATATCATAGTGAAATTCAAAAAGATTAATGATACCAAATTGAGAAAGGAATTCAAAAGTAAACCATGACACTAACTCTCAATGTTTGTGTGTGTAAAAACCATTATATTCTATCCATTCCACATGCTATCCACTAAATATAGGTTATTTTAACATTTTTTAGCTTAACTGATTTTGTCCACCGAACCTACCCTACATCCTTTGAAATCACATTTCAAAACCCACTCACATAAGCATTCCTAGAAGTCAAACCATAAGCTCCTGACCTAGATATCCCCATATGTTTCACATTTCATCACTCCCCTCACTTATTAATTTTTGTTTTTTTAGAAGTTGCATTTTGATCAAATCTCACACTCATCTCTCAACCCATATTTGATCTCCTCACGACACTAATTACAATACTTATAACATGATAAAAGGTTTACGAGGAGTGGTTTTTGACCTACCCAAGAAACATACTTTTTCTTGAGGGCGTACAATAGTTGTACATTAGGTACACACACATAGGTCAATCCGGTACAGTGATGAAACATATCAGATAAGGAACGAACATTTGGAAATATCAATTAAAGCTGAAAAATATTAACCTAACATATATTTACCTTATATTAAGTAAGAAATATTAAAACATCGTGGTTTGGTGAAAAAATGTATGGAGATATTAGTGACATAGTTTTCCAAAAAAAAACTACTCACATAAGGGGCATTAATCATCCCAATTGTTTCATTGTGATACAACCATTTATATCATTGACAGAAAACCAATTCACATAAAATCACTCCCTGATGTTAACATTATACAAATATTATTTTTTTATCTTCGTTATCGTATTTTTACTTTCCCCCCTTTATGGTCACCGAATCATGGAACTTTGAAATTTTTTATGCGGAAAAATGAAAATTCCATAATGAAGTCAAAAAAAGAGAAGAAAGGAGAAGGACAATGGAAATCCTAATGAACCCAAAATGATTTGGAAAAGTGAAAATACTATAAAGAAGATGAAAAGGAGAAGAAAAAAATGATGAAAATTCCTAACTAACCCAGGAATGTACCCATCCCCTCACACCTAGAATGTGTAGTGTCCTCACTGTAATATTTGAGAATGTGAGAAGGAAGGATAAAACCTGGTGTGCTTCACTGGTATGTTGCTTCTTGAATATGGAGTTCCTCCATCGGGGACTCCGGAAGGGCTTCATGGAAGTGCTTCAGCCACATCCCATTAGTAGTGAAGGTTTCCTTGGTTTCTTCATTTTGAACCTGAATAACACAAAATGGAGATACATTAATAACAGTGTATGGACCAAACTAGAAAGAACGAAGCTTACTTGGATGCCACTTAAGCCTTGAATTATAAAGGATGACCTTCTACCCAATGTGAAACTGACGATGAAGGATGTGACAGTCGTGGGCAGCCTTGGTATGCTCCTTATAAATCCTGGAGTTCTCATATGCATCTCTTCTCATTTCCTCTATCTCCTGAATCTGCAACTTCCTTTGAGCACCTGCACCAGAATGATTAGAATTGCATTGTTTGATGTCCCAATAGGTCCAGTTCTCAATCTCAGAAGGGAGGTGAAAACTCTTTCCAAAAACAATACGATAGGGTGACATTCGAATGGAAGTTTTGAAAGCAGTATGGTAGGCACAAAATGAGTCATCAAGTCGAAGACTCCAATATTTTCTATTGGGTTGAATGGTTTTTTCAAGAATTTCTTTTAGCTCTCTATTTGACACCTCGTCCTGACCATTGATCTTTGGGTCATATGCAGTAGACACTCGATGACCGACCCCATACTGATGCAAATGTGATTGCATTTTTCGGTTGTAGAAATGAGGACCCTGGTCACTGATGATGAAGCAAGGTAAGCCAAACCGTCAAAAGATTTGGGTTCTCAGAAATTCTACAAATACCTTAGAATCATCAATCCTTGTATCTCATGCCTCTACCCATTTTTACACATAATCAAATTTCAGAATAATGTACAAGTTTCCAATGGAATTGTGAAATGGACCTATAAAATCAATGCCCCAAACATCAAAATTTTCACGAAAGAGCAATGGTTGTTGTGGAATTTCATCTATTTTAGATACATTCCCATTCTTTGACAATGAGGACAAGATTTACAAAAATCCTGGGCATCCCGAATAAGTTTTGACCAAAAGTGACCAAAATTAAGGATTTTTTGAGCAGTCCCTTGGGGACCAAAGTGGCCTCCACAAGAAATAGTGTGATAGACTCTGAGGACAGACTGAAACTCACTATTGGGAACACAACTCCTAAGGACATTATCACTACATGTGCGCCAAAGGTAGGGGTCATCTAAAATGTACCAACGAGACTCATGTTTTAGATGAGTGGCTTGGTTTTTATTGAACTCAGTATGAATGTAAGATGCTACTAAATAATTTACAATTTCAGCATACCAAGGAATAACATCTTGCACTTAGTACATTTCTCATCAGGAAACATGTCATTAATGGGAATACAGGCGGATGAGTAAATTTCCGAGGATGGGAGGATCCTACTGATATGGTCAGCCACCACATTCTATGCTCCTTTTTTATCTCTAATTTCTAGATTAAATTCCAAAAGGAGTATCATCCAGCCAATGAGATGTGGTTTTGCTTCTAGTTTCATAAAGAGATACTGGAGGGCTGCATAGTCTGAGAACACAATGACTTTGGACCCTAAAAGATATGACCTGAATTTATCCAAGGAAAACACAATAGAAAAAAAATCTTTTTCAGTTTTGGTGTAGTTTTCTTGGGTAGGGTTCTAAGTACTTGAGGCATAGGCAATGACATTTGGAGCTCGATCGGTCCTTTGTGACAAGACTTCCCCAACTGCATAGTTAGAGGCATCACACATTAGCGCAAACGGTAAATCCCACTACGGTTTTTGGATTACCGGGGGTGACATGAGACTCCATTTTAACTTATTAAAAGCTTTCTCACATTCATTATCAAAAACAAATTCCTTTTCTCTTTGGAGTAATCGGGAGAGGGGGAGTGTAATTTTACTAATGCCATGAATGAAATGATAGTAAAATCCTGCATGACCTAGGAAAGACCATACATCCCCTATATATTTGGGGAATGGTTAGGAAGAAATGACATACACTTTTGATTTATCTACTTGGATACCATCACCAGAAATGAAATGCCCCAAAAATATACCTGGTCGCACCATGAAATGGCATTTCTCATAATTTAATACAAGATTCTTTTCAATAAAATGATGTAGGACTGAACCAAGACTACTCAAACATTCATCAAAAGAAGATCCATAAACAGTGAAATCATCCATGAATACTTACATGCAATTCTCCAGGTAATCTGAAAAAATACTAACCATGCCTCACTGGAAAGTACTCGGAGCATTGCACAGACCAAATGGCACCTTCTGTAGGAAAATGATTCAAAGGGAAAGTGAAGGTTGTCTTTTCTTGATCCTCAGGGGAAATATGGATCTAAAAGTATGCATAAGACCCATAAATGAAACAATAGTGGGACTTACCTACTAGCCTCTCTAGAATTTGGTCAATGAATGGAAAAAGGAAATGGTCCTTCCTAGTGTGTTGATTTAGTCGGCAATAGTCTATGCAGACACGCCAACTATTCTTCACACGAGTTGGAACCAATTCATTTTTTTCATTTTTTATTACTGTAAGGCCAATTTTTTTAGGAACTACTTGAAAGGGACTGACCCATTGGCTATTAGAGATGGGGTAAATGATTCCAGTAGCCAATAATTTTGTTACCTCATTTTTAACTACTTCTAAGAGGTTTGGGTTTAGTCGACATTGTGCCTTCCTCAATAGTTTAGTGTCATCATTTAACAATATATGATGTGTACAAATTGATGAGATAATACCCGGAATGTTAGAAAGTGTCCATCCCAAATCTTTTTTATGCTCCCTAAAAAGTTCTAGCTGTCGCAATTCAGGCTCAGGAGGGAGTGAACTAGAAATGATGACAGGTAACTTGTTTCCATTCTCAAGACATGAATATTTTAAATCTTGAGGAAATTTTTTCAGTTCAAATTACGGTGTATTTTTAATTTATGGGAGTGTTTGTGAAAGTGAGAGGTCACTAATCTCATCTAATTACTCAATGGTATCTTCCTTAGATGAGTAATGAGCTTTTTCAAGCCTTGAAGTATCGTCGATGGTCATTGGATCCTTGATGTTCAAGAAATCATCAATCACTGAACATGCATGACACATATCTAGACCACTACAACAATCAATGCATGAATCATTTACTAGAATATAAATCAATAAAGAAAACTCAGAAAGGGGATCGGGGGAAAGAAAAGTTGTTTCTTTCAGGGTAGGGAGTACATCAATTGAATTTATTGAGAGAGAGTAATGTTCTTCTAAGGGGTGTTTCATGGCATAAAGGATGTTTAAATGGACTATGTCACCACAAAATTCCATAGATAATGTACCATTATGGACATTAATTATGGTTTTGGTAGTTTTCAAAAAAGGTCTCCCCAATATAATTGGGGTATGTCCATTCATCCTATCATCTTCCATTTTAATCACATAAAAGTCGGCAGGAAAAACTAAATTTTGAACCCTCACAAGAAAATCCTATAACACACCATAGGGGTGTGCAGTACTCTAGTTATCTAGTTGGAAAATAATTCCATTGGGCTTCAGTTCCCCAACCTACAATGTAGAGAAAATAGAGTGCGGCATCACGTTTATAGAAGCACCTAAATCAATCATAGAATTAGAAAACAAATACTCCCCAATGGGGCGCGGAATTGAAAGTGTTCCATGATCATTTCACTTGGTTGGGAGTAATGGATCTATCAATGTTGAAACATTCCTCCCCAAGCTCACCTTATCATCTCCACGAAGTCACCTTTGGCATGTACACATATCCTTTAGAAACTTGGTGTACCGTCAAATTTGCTTCATAGCATCAATCAATGGGATGTTAACCTGCACATTCTTGAAAATTTACCATATTTACTTATCAAGTTAAGTTTCCTTTTGTTTTCATGGTTGGGTGGCCCTTTGAGAAAACCGAAGAGGAATGGTTGGGCTAGGTGACTCATCAATATACACACCCTTTCCATTGGAAGGGCTTCTCTCAGGACAAGGTTCTTCAACATTTGGAACATTCTTAATGGTTGGGATGGAGGTTCCTCGGGATGGTATGAATCTAATAGAGGGTTCATTTTACATTCTAGTTGTTTTCCACTCCTAAGTGTGATGGAACTAATGTTTCCATTATGCCTAGGGTTAACTACTGGTTGAGAGGGAAGTTTACCTGACCCATGACTTTGAATTTCACCCACTGAGTTATCTAGTTGGCCTAATTGGGTTTTGAGGTCTTGTATGGCTGCTTGAGTGGTTTTTTTTAATTGGATGTTGTTAGCAGCCATTTGTTTCATCATATCTTCTAGGCTGGGCTCAGGTTTTGGAGAGGGTGGTTGGAACGACCTTTGGGTTGGTTGAGGATTTTTGGGTGGTGGTGGTGGATGACTACTCTACCCCGGTTGGTTCCATTTTTTGTTGAGGTTGGTTTGAATACCCCTGGCTATAAGCTTGGTTCTCCGTCCACCCAGGGTTGGATATATAGTAAGGTTCTTTCTTAAAGGGTTGGTTGAAGGGGTGGCCTGGAAATATTGCCTCACAACTCTCAGATGTTTCCCTCCATTTAGGACATTGGTCAGAGTAGTGAGTGTTAGAAGAACATATACCACAATGTATAGGAGGAGGAGATTGGGATTTCTCTTGGGAAAGATCATGTTGTAAAAGAAGGGTACTTACCTCCTCGAATTTTGTGTCCACCTTCTTCTCGAATTCAGTATATTTCACCTCATGGACACCTCAAATGGGTATGCTAGACCTTGTACCAAATTGTTGAGTGTTTTGTGTCATGTTCTCAATTAATTTTCTTATATAAATTGGGGTCTTATCAACTAGCGCACCACTTGCAGCAGTATCGATCATATTTCGATCAATAATGATTAAACATTCATAAAAATATTAAATTAAAAGTTGATCACTTATTTGGTGGTGTAGGAAACTTTAACATAACATTTTAAAGCACACCCAATATTCATGTAATCTTTCCCCTTGATATTGTATTATCCCACAAATTTCTTTCCTTATTGTTGCAGTTCAAGAGGTTGGTAAATATGTTTCAAGAAAAAGTCGATTCATGTCTGGCTAGCCTCTTATTTGGGAATTAACACAATATAACCAATATTTTGCATTGTCTTCTAATGAAAATGGGAATTCTATAAGCATTACTTGTTATTAATCCAAATTAGTAGGTTTTAATGTAAAACAAATAGTATGAAATTCTTTTAAGTGTTTATGTGTTTCATCTCCAGGAAGTTCATGGAATCTTGGAAATATGTGAATTAGACCGGATTTTAGTTCAAAATTGGGTGCCTCGCCTTGCATTTGAATATAGGTCGGCTATATATCAACATCAGGTGAGATTTTTTCTTTTAGTGTTTGGTTTTTTTCAGCCATATTATGCAAATTTATTTCAGTTTTTATATTGGTTCCATAATAAGAATAGGAAGTATCCAGAAGAGTGTCAATGTTTTGTGTGTCCTTGTTCGATGGGTTCCCTTGTGCGTCCCGGGGTCACTGACATAAGATCCTCTCTGGTTCTGGTTAGAAAAGAGGTAAATCTACCGAATTAGAACACTTCATGCACCAAACCAACACAAAAAGTAGATCAGAGTACAAAAATATAGGTAGAGGTATAATATAAAATAGATAAATATTCAACAAATTTTACAAAAATATTTTCAAAAACATGCACTAAAAACCAAAGCGTTCCCCAGCAACGGCGCCAAAATTTGATCGTGTTGTCATGACATGTCAAATTGATTATGTTTTTAAGTATGATTTATATTATAAAGAAGACCCTAGGTCATCTCTCAAGGAGGGTTGGTGGGTTTATAGTGTGCGTTTTTAATTAGAAGTACTAAAATTGGGGGTGGTTTTAAAATAGTTTAAGAAAATGACTTCATTTAAAGAGTTTAAGAGTTGATAAATAAAAGTGGTGTATTAATAATTATTAGAGAATAAGATCATTTCAAGTTCACTACACATCTTTGTGTGTTCATCATTCTAAAAAATACATATGGTTTAATGGAATCTTTTGGATGAGGGTTGTCAAGATCTCAACTTCCCTCTTGCCTCTTGAATGATGCTCAAAGAACCATCCCTTGACACAACAATCGTGTTGTCAAGTATTGGGTATAAAGAATCAATAATAAAGGCTACCAAATAATACTTAAATCTTATGTATGTGTGATATAAATAGGACTCTTGCCTTGTACAATCGAAACAACCCAAGATTCCCACTTGAAATCTCAACCCAATTGGTGTTGAAATAAAAAGTGTTTTAATTAATTTTAATACTAGGAATGAAATCAGAGAATAATCATGTCAAGATAAGAAATAAGTGAAATATTTAGCATAAAAATTACACAAAACAATTAGAAGAACAAGTTATGGAACTCCCTCCCAAGTTTGTGTAGCTCCCTCGAAATGATCATCCACCATTTAGCTCGCCATCGAGAGGAGGAAGAGGCTTAGGTGGAACTCCCTCGTCATCCATGATTCCCCTATGAGGATAGGGGACTCCAGAACTCCTTGGATGATGAGAGTGCTTATTTGGGTCTCCAAAATACCATATTTTTCCCTCCTGGACGAACTTATAAATGAGGAGCCCAAATTTCCATTTTATATGAAAATGGGAAGGTGGTTTTGAGCACACAAAATTATTAAAACCAATTGTCACAGGTGTTTCAAACTCCATACAGAATTATCTTGATTTATAGAAAATAAAAAAGTCGTATCACCACCTTTGGTATTTCTCTGCTGATTGTTTGGAATAATTTGGACACCTATAGCATGAGATATGGACAGATCACAACACACCACTTTTGAGTCTGTGTAGATTTGGTGTGCTGGACAGATCAGGTCGGTTGGGCCACCAGATTTCTGAATGAGTCTTTGGTTACTTCATATGAAATGTATCCTAATAAATTTTGTATCATCCAACAAAATTTAATCCAAATTGGATGCAAGTTCTAGTAGAAGTGCACATATTAATCTACTGGTGTGCTTGGATCCTGCACAGTTTCGCCCATTTTTCTTGGAATTCATCATGGGCCCTACAAATTACCTCCTCCTGCAATGGAATGATCAAAACAACTAACATTTCCCTTTTTAACAGTGATAAACACAAAATAAATAATTCAAAAATGGAATTAAAATTGTCATCATTTTTATAATTTTCAGTATAAAACAAGTTTAGCTCAGTGGTGTAAGGGTGAAAAATACACAGTGAATCATGGTACGATCACACCCCCATACCTAAACATTTGCACTCCTGTGAAAATTCACATATCCAAATAAAACTATATATATTCTGAAAATCATTAAGATTTAACATTTGAAGAAATTTTAATTAATGTAATGTGATCAATTCATGAACCACACCAAAGAGTTCTTCCTAGTGAAAATAGAAAATTATGTCCCATAAATCATATCATAGTGAAATTAAAAAAGATTAATGATACCAAATTGAGAAAGGAATTCAGAAGTCATCCATGACACTAACTCTCCATGTGTGTGTGTAAAAACCATTCCATGCTATTATTTCCACTTGTTATCCAATAAATATAGGTTATTTTAACATTTTTTTTAGCTTAACTGATTTTTTCCACCGAACCTACCCTACATACTTTGCAATCATATTTCAAGGCCCACTCACTTAAGCATTCCCAGGAGTCAAACCATACACTCCTGACATAGATATCCCCATATGTTTCACATTTCATCACTCCCCTCATTTATTCATTTTTTGTTTTTTAGAAGTTGCATTTGGAACAAATCTCACACTCATCTCTCAACCCTTATTTGACCTCCTCATGACACTAATTGAAATAGTTATAACAATATCAAAGGTTGAGGAGGAGTGGTTTTTGACCTACCTAAGAAACAATATTTTTTTAGGGCGTATAATATTTGGAAATTAGGTACACACAAATAGTTCATTCTAGTATAGTAATGAAACAGATCGTATAAGGAACGAACATATGAAATTATCATTTATAAATGAAAAATATTAACCTAAAATATATTTACCTTATATTAATTAAGAAATATTCACACTTTGTGCAAAAATGTTTACAGATATTAGTGACACAGTTTTCCAAAAAACTACTCACACAAGGGGAATCAATCATCTCAAATGTATCAGAGTGATACAACCATTTATATCATTGACAGAATACCAATTCCCTAAAAATCACTCCCTGTTGTTAACTTCATAAAAATATTCTTTTTTACCTTAGTTATGGTATTTTTACTTCCCCCCCTTTATGGTCCTTGAATCATGGAACCTTAAAAATTTTGATAGGGAAAAATGAAAATACCATAAAGAAGGAAAAAAAGAGAAGAAAGGAGAAGGACAATGGAATTCCTAATGAACCCAGAATAATGGGGAAAAGTGAAA
This sequence comes from Viscum album, assembly GCA_963277665.1. Lineage (NCBI taxonomy): Eukaryota > Viridiplantae > Streptophyta > Magnoliopsida > Santalales > Viscaceae > Viscum > Viscum album. The sequence goes on along the minus strand of CAUJRU010000011.1, from coordinate 275,304 downwards.
ATACAATAAAGAAGATGAAAAGGATAAGAAAGAAAGAATAAAAAATGATCAAAATTCCTAACTAACGCAGGAATGTACCCATCCCCCCATACCTAGAATATGTAGTGTCCTCACTGTAAGATTTGAGAATGTGAGAAGGAAGGATAAAACCTGGTGTGCTTCACTAGTATGTTGCTTCTTGAATATGGAGTTCCTTCGTCGGGAACTCTGAAAGGGCTTCATAGAAGTGCTTCAGTCACTTCCCATTGACTATGAAGGATTGCTTGGTTTATTCATTTTGAACCTGAATAACAGAAAATGGAGATACATTAATAACAGTGTAAGGGCCAAACCAGTGGGAACGAAGCTTACCTAGATGCAACTTAAGCCTTTCATTATAAAGGAGGAACTTCTCCCCAATGTGAAACTAATGATGAAGGATGGGACAGTTGTGGTAAGCCTTGGTACGATCCTTATAAATCCTGGAGTTCTCATATGCATCTCTTCTCATTTATTTTATCTCTGGAATCAGAAACTTCCTTTGAGAACCAGCACCAGAATGATTATAATTGCATTGTTTGATGGCCCAATAGGCCCAATGCTCAATCTCAACAGGTAGGTGACTACACTTTCCAAACACAAGACGATAGGGTGACATTCCAATGGGAGTTTTGAAAGCAGTACGGTAGGCCCATTGTGAATAATCAAGTCAAAAGACTCTAATATTTTCTATTGGGTTGAACGATTTTTTCAAGAATTTGTTTTACCTCTCTATTTGACACCATGGCTTGACCATTGGTCTTTGGGTGATATGCATTAGACACTTGATGATGGACCCCATACTGACGCAAAATTGATTGCATTGTTCGGATGTAGAAATGAAAACCCTGGTCCATGATGAGGAACCTAGGTAAGCCAAACCTACATAAGATTTGGGTTCTCAAAAATTCTACAACTACCTTAGAATCATCTGTCCTTATAGCTCGTGCCTCTACCCATTTTTGATGTGTAATCAACTTCTAGAAGAATTTACAAGTTTCCAAAGGAATTGGGAGAAGGACGTATAAAGGCAATGCCCCAAACATCAAAAATTTCATGAAAGAGCAATGGTTGTTGTGGAATTTCATTTATTTTAGATACATTACCCATTATTTGACAATGAGGACAAGATTTACAAAAATCATGGGCATCCCAAAAAAGTGTTGTCCAAAATAGACCAGAATCAAGAATTTTGCGAGCAGTCTATTGGGGACCAAAGTGGCCTCTACAAGCAAGAGTGTGACAGAATCTAAGGACAGACTGAAACTCACTATCGGATACACAACGCCTAAGGAATTGATCACTACAAGTGTGCCAAAGGTAGGGGTCATCCCAAATGTACCAACGAGACTCATTTTTTCGACGAATGGATTGGTTTTTATTGAACTCAGTTGGAATGCAATATGCTACCAAATAATTTACAATTTCAGCATACCAAGGAATAATTTATTTCACTCATTACTATTTCTCATCAACAAACATGTCATTAATGGGAATATCAGGGGATGAGTCAATTTCTAAGGATGGGAGGATCATCTTGATATGGTCATCCACCATATTCTATGATCCTTTAATATCTCTAATTTCTATATTAAATTCCTCAAGGAGGGTCATCCAGCAAATAAGACGTTGTTTTGCTTCCGGTTTCTTAAGGATATACTGGAGGGTTGTATGGTCTCAGAACACAATGACTTTGGACCCTAAAAGATACGACCTGAATTTATCCAAGGCAGTCACAATAGAAAGAAATTATATTTCAGTTGTGGTGTAGTTTTTCTTGGGTAGGGTCCAAAGTACGTGAAGCATAGGTAATGACATATGGAGCTCGATCGACCCTTTTTGACAAGACTTCCCCAACTACATAGTTAGAGGCATCACACATGTTCTCAAACGGTATATCCCACCGAGGTGGTCGGATTACCGGGGGTGAAGTGGGACATCATTTTAACTTATTAAAAGCTTCCTCACATTCATTATCAAGAAAAATTCCTTTTCTTTTTTGAGTAATCGAGAGAGGGGAAGTGCAATTTTACTAAAGTCATGAATGAAATGATGGTAAAATCTAGCATGACCTAGGAAAGGCAGCACATTACATACATTTTTGGGGAATGGTATGGAAGAAATGACATCCACTTTTGATTTATCTACTTGGATATTATCCATATAAATGACATTCCCAAAAACTATACCTTGTCGCACCATGAAATGGAATTTATCATATTTTAATACATGATTCTTTTTAATACAGCGACGCAGGACTGAACCAAGACTACTCAAACATTCATCAAACAAAGATACATAAACAATGAAATCATCCATGAATAATTCAATGCAATTCTCCAGGTAATCTGAAAAAATTCTAACCATGCATCGCTGGAAAGTACCCGGAGCATTGCACATACCAAATGGCATCCTTCTATAGGAAAATATTCCAAAGGGGAAAGTGAAGGTTGTTTTTTCCTGATCCTCAGGGGAAATATAGATCTGAGAGTATCTAGAATATCCATCAAGGAAACAGTAGTGGGACTCACCCGCTAGCCTCTCTAGAATTTGGTCAATGAATGGAAAAGGGAAATGGTCCTTCCTATTGTGTTGATTTAGTTAGAGATAGTCTATGCAGACACACCCACTATTCTGCACACGAGTTGGAACTAACTCATTGTTTTCATTTTTTATTACTGTAAGGCCAATTTTTTAAAAACTACTTGAACAAGACGTCCCCATTGGCTATCATAGATGGTTTAAATGATTCCAGTAGCCAATAATTTTGGTACCTCAATTTTCATAACTTCTAGGAGGTTTGGGTTCAGTCGACCTTGTGCCTGCCTCACTGGTTTAGCCTCATCATTTAACAATATATGATGTGTACAAATTTATGGGCCAATACCAGTAATGTCATCAATTTTCCATCCCAATGCTTTTTTATACTCCCTAAAAATTTCTAGCAGTCGCAATTCATACTCAGGATGGAGTGAACTAGAAATGATGAAGGGAAACTTGATTCTATTCTCAAGATATGAATATTTTAAATCTTGAGGCAATTTTTCAGTTCTAATTCAGGTGGATTTTGGATTGATGAGAGTGTGTGTGAAAGTGAGAGGTCACTGATCTCATCTAACTATTTAATGGTATTATCCTGAGATGAGGAATGAGCTCTTACAAGCCTTGCAGTATCATTGATGGTCAGTGGATCCTCAGTGTTCAAGAAATCATCAATCAGTGAACATGCATGACAATTTTCTAGACCACTACAACAATCAATGCAAGAATGATTTCCTTGAATTTAAATCAATGAAGAAAACTCAGAAAGGGGATTGGGGGAATGAAAAATTGTTTTTTCAGGGGTAGTAAGTACGTCAATTGAATTTACTAAGAGAGGGTAATGTTCTTCTGTGGGGTGTTTCATGGAATCAATGATGTTGAAATGGACTATTTCACAAACAAATTCCCTAGGTAATATACCATTATGGAAATTATTTATGGTTTTGGAGGTTTTCAGGAAATGTATTCCCAATATAATTGGGGCATGTCCATTCATCTTATCATCTTCTATTTTAAGCACATAAAATTCAGCACGAAAAATTAAATTTTGAACCCTCACAAGAACATCCTCTAACACACCATAGGGGTGTGCGATACTCTGGTTATCCAGTTGAAAAATAATCCTAGTGGGATTTAGTTCCCCAACTGGCAATGTAGAGTAAATAGAGTGCGGCATCACATTCATAGAAGCACCTAAATCAAGCATAGCATTAGAAAAAGAATACTCTCCTATGGTGCACAGAATTGAAAATGTTCCAGGACCATTGCACTTGGTGGGAAGTGATGGCTCTATCAATGCTAAAACATTCCTCCCCAAGCTCACCTTATCATCTCCACGAAGTTTCCTTCAGTGTGTACACATATACTTTAGAAACATGGCGTACCGTATAATTTTCTTCACAGCATAAATCAGTGGGATGTTAACCAGCACTTTCTTGAAAATTTCCAATATTTCCTTATCAATTTCAGTTTCCTTTTGTTTTCTTGGTTGGGTGTCCCTTTTAGAAAATGGAATAGGAATGGTTGGTCTAGGCGACTCATTGATATACACACTCTTTCCTTTAAAAGCAATTCTCTCAGGACATGGTTCTTCAATATTTGGAACATTCTTAATGGTTGGTATGGAGGTTTCCTCTGGAAGGATGACTCTAATGGAGGATTAATTTTACTTTCTAGTTGTTTTCCACTCTTAAGGGTGATGGCACTAACGTTTCCTTTATCCCTAGGGTTAACTACTGGTTGAGAGGGAATTTTACCTGACCCATGACTTTGAATTTCACCCATTGAGTAAGTTAGTTGGCCTAATTGGGATTTGAGGTCTTGTATGGCTGCTTGAGTGGTTTATTGGAATTTGATGTTGTTAGAAGCCATTTGTTTCATCATATCTTCTAGGCTGGGATCAGGTTTTGGAGAGGGTGGTTGGAAAGGCCTTTGGGTTGGTTGAGTATTGTTGGGTGGTGGTGGTGGATGACTACTCTACCCCGGTTGGTTCCATTGTTGTTGAGGTTTGTTTGAATACCCCCTTGCATGTAAGCTTGGTTCTCCTTCCACCCAGGGTTTGATGGATAGTAAGGTTCTTGCCTAAAGGGTTGTTTATAGGGGTGGCCTAAAAATATTGCCTCACAACTCTCAGATGCTTCCCTCAAATGAGGACATTGGTCGGAGTAGTTGGTGTCAAAAGAACATATACCATAATGGATGGGAGGAGGAGATTGGGATTTCCCTTGGGAAAGATCAAGTTTTCGAAGAAGGGTACTTACCTCTTCAAACATTGTGTCCACTTTCTTCTCCAATTCAGTAATTTTCACCTCATGGACACCTCGAATGGGTACACTAGACCTTGTATCAAATTTTTGTGTGTTTTGTGCCATGTTCTCAATTAAGGTTCTTGCAGAAATTGGGCTCTTATCAACTAGCACACCACCTACAGCAGCATCGATCATATTTCGATCAATAGAGATTAAACCTTCATAAAAATATTGAATTCAAAGTTGATCACTTATTTTGTGGTGTGGGAAACTTGAACATAACCTTTTAAAGTGTTCCCATAATTCATGTAATTTTTCCCCTTGAGATTGTCTTATCCCGCAAATTTCTTTCCTTATTATTGCAGTTCAAGAGGCTAGGAAATATTTTTCATGAAAAATTCGTTTCATGTCCGCCTAGCCTCTTATTGAGAAATTAACATAATATAACCAATATTTTGTTGTGTCTTCTAATGAAAATGGGAATTATCTATGCTTTACTTGTTCTTCATCCACATTCGCAGGTTTTAATTTAGAACAAACAGTATGAAATTCATTTAAGTGTTTATGTTGATCTTCTACAGGAAGCCCATGGAATCTTGGCAATAAGTGAATTAGAACGGATTTCAGTTCAAAATTGGGTTCCTCACCTTGCATTTGAATATAGGTGGGATGGATATCAACATCAGGTGAGGTTAGTTCTTTTAGTGTTCATTTGTTTTCATCCATATTATGCAATTTTATTTCAGTTTTTATGTTGGTTCTAGAATAGGAATAGGAAGGATCAAGAAGAGTGTCAATGTTTTGTGTGTCCTCCTTTGATGGGTTCTCTTGTGTGTCTCGGGGTCGCTGACGTAACATCCTCTCCAGTTCGGGTTCAAAAGGAGGTAAATCTCCCAGATTAGAATGCATCATGCACCAAACCTACACAAAAAAAATAGATCATAATACAAAAATATATGTAGAGGTATAATATAAAATAGATAAATATTCACAAAATTTTACAAAAATGTTTTCAAAAATACTCACTAAAAACCAAAGCGCTCCCTGGAAACAGTGCCAAAATTTGACCGCATTGTCATGACACGTCAAATTGATTATGTTGTTAAGGTTGATTTATATTATAGGGAAGACCCTAGGTCATCTCTCAAGGAGCATTGGTGGGTTTAGAGTGTGCATTTTTAATTAGAAGTACTAAAAGAGGGAGTGGTTTTGAAACAGTTTAAAGAAAATGAAATGATTTAAAGAGTTTAATAGTTGATAAATAAAGGTGGTGTATTAATAATTATTAGAGAAGAAGATAATTTCAAGTTCCCTACACATATTGGTGAGTTCATCATTCTGAAAAATACAAATGGTTTGATGTAATCTTTTGGTTGAGGGTTGTCAAGTTCTCAACTTCCCTCTTGCCTCTTAAATGATGCACAAATAACCACCCCTTGACACAAAAATCGTGTTGTCAAGGTTTGGGTATAAATCATAGACAATAAAAGCTACGAAAGAATACTGAAATCTTATGAATGTGTGAGATAAATAGGACTTTTGTCTTGTCCAATTGGATAAACCCAAGATTCCCACTTGAAATCTCAACCCAATCGATGTTGAAATAAAAATTATTTCACTTAATTTTAATAATAGAAATGAAATTAGAGAAGAATCATGTCAAGATTTGAAATAAGTGAAATATTTAGCACACAAATTACACAAAACCAGTAGAATAACAAGTGCAAGAACTCCCTTCCAAGTTTTTGTAGCTCCCTCGAAATTATCATCCACCGTTTAGCTAGCCATCGAGAAGAGGAGGAGGCTCGGGTGGAACACCCTCTTCATCCTTGATTACCCTATGAGGATAGAGGCCTCCAGAACTCATTGGATGATGAGAGGACTTATTTGGGTCTCCGAAATACCAGAGCTTTTCCTCCTATCCGAACTTAAAAATGAGGATCCCTAGGTACCATTTTATTGGAAAATGGGAAGGTGGTTTTGAGAACACAGAATTTGTAAAACAAATTATCACAGGTGTTTCAACCTTCAGACAACATTATATCAATTTGGAGAAAATAAAAAAAATTTACCCCACCTCTTGGATGTCTCCACCGAAATTTTTTCATAATATGGACACCTATAACACGAGATATAGACATATCATAGTACACCACTTTTGACTCCGTGCAGATTTGATGTGCTGGACAGATCAGGTCGGTTGGGCCACCAGATGGCCGAATGAGTCTTTGGTGCCTTCATATGAAATATATCACATTAAATTTTGAACCATACCACAAAATTTCATCCCAATTAGATTCACATTATAGTATCAGTGTTCATATAAATCCACTAGTTTTCTTGGATCCTATGCAGTTTGGCCCATTTTTCTTGGACATCATCATGGGCCCTCCAAATTACCTCCTCCTGCAATGGAATCATCAAAATAAGTAACATTTCCCTATTTAATAGTGATAAAAAAATAAATTATTCAAACATGGAATGAAACTTGTCATTATTTTTATAATTTTCAATATAAAACAAGTTTAGCACAGTGGTGTCTGGGTGAAAATTACACAGTGAATCATGGTATGATCAAGTACTTACAAAGAGGATATAAATCTTCCCCCAAAAGTATATAACCATCATAATAAAACAAATCAACTCATCCTATAATAGATCATGAAACATATCACAAAAAAAATTTAATCATCATGATCAACAAGGAATAAACCCACAACTAGTGAGAATCTTCACACAACATACTAAATGTTGATAATATCTAGTTCTCCAACTAATAATTGATCAAATGAAAATCTTTCTAAACCTCATACAATCAGGACTTGGTCCCTTGATATTAAAAATGATATCATACTTATATTTTCCCTCACTCTGAAATTCAAGAATCGTCTTCATCTAAGATTCATCATCATCAACCTCAACTATGTAGGGATATACTAGTCCATCTTGTTGTACATCACTAGAAGAATAAAAATGGGGAAGTCACCCAAGATCCATCACTATAAAATAGAAATATGATATGGTCTTTCTAAACCATGAATTTGGAATAATTAAGATAAATGAATCAAGATTTATCTTAATTACTATAATTTACCAAATTAAATCACATGAGTAAACAATGATGGAGCATAAACCTTACCCAAGTATGTATCCTGTATATAGTATCACTTCACCTAGAATGTTTTGAAAACTAAATATTCATGCATTTGACCATAGGGGTCCCTAATTGTAGGTTTCCTAGTTGGTCTCCCTTTTGGGATATATGTATGAATTTCAATTGATATTGTCTCCCTGCCAACTCATGAAATCCTCACCAGTTCCTATCCTAGGGAATCATTCTATCACCCAACAAAAATATAGGAAACCACTTCATCAGGTCCCATCCTCTATTAAACCACATGGATAGGTATGGAATATTTGAGTGTCCCCAAAATCCCACCTCTAATAGTCCATGGATTGGAAACTATAACCATGTCTATAAACTGTAAACTTGTAGGAGGAATTGAAAGGACCAGTTTGGGATATGCCTAACACTGAGAGGGGGGGTGAATCAGTGTTGGGGACTTTTTAAACCAATTCCAACTTTTATCCCTGTACCTCTAGACCTGTTAGGATCTTGATTCTCTTATTCTCTTTTCCCTGTCGCATGCAATAACCGAAAGCAGTAAAAATGTGCACACGATATTTTTACAAGGTTCACCACTCAATAAGAGTAGCTACGTCCTTGCCATGCATGGGTATGACCACTGCATGGATTCTCCACTATAAAGTAAAATGTTGTTACAATGGAGTGGCTAGGAAAACAATCCTCTAGCCAGTGTGAGTCCCTACACTTTGGAGGGGGGTGGGAAACAATCCTCTTCCCTGGACTGGTGAAAGCCAAGTCCAACTTGCAGCCTCTAGCTGGTTCTTTATACTGCCTATCGAGACAGTCTTCTTCCTTCTTCAAAAGGTTGGTTCTGCTCTTGATCTATTGTAGTGCTCTTCACTTGATTACTTGAAAAGTAGTAGGCAAGCAATTCTCTTCTTTCTTTCTCTTCTTCTCTAGTGCAAAAACAAACTGCACTAGTTCTTCTTCCTTCTTCCTCTTAGTGCAACAACTGACTGCACTAATCACCTTCTTTCTTTAGCTAGAATCACATACACCAATGTGATTATTCAATCACTGAAGATCTGCTCACAAAGCATCATCTGAATTAAACTACCCGGAATAATTGTCAGCCTTCAGTTGGGCATACTCTGTTCTTCTTCTTCTCTACCTTCTCTTCTCAATACCAACACCTGAGTGTATTGGTATACTGAATTCTTCCTTTGTGCAGATATGAGTTCAATTGCACGTCTAGTTCTTATTCACTTCTCAAAGCACAACGAGAGAGTTAAACACCAGTCGTGTGAGTGTGGTTCAACATCTTTTTGTGAAACCGAATGGTTCACAGTTCTTTTTCCTCCACAAGGCTGTTTCGAGAGTGCTCTGTACCTATCAAAGGCCTGCGGTACCCTCAAATTTTTCGCGCAACCTTCTAGGTGGCTTGCGCATAAAATTCAAGCCTTGCGCGTAAAAATACATTTTGGCGCGAAAAACCCTTTTCGCGCACAACTCTTCTTTTTCGCGCAGAACATCCTATTTCGTGCAACAATTCTTTTTCCGCGCAACACTTCTTCTTTTCGCGCAATGCTCTATACTACAATTTTCCGCGCGCCAGAGCTCGAGATTTGTCTAAGTGTCGAGTCTCACATAATGAGAGGGGTTCACCCCATATTTATAGGCAGTTTTGACCTTGCGCATAAAAACCTCTTCCTGCGCGTAAAACCTCCTCCATGCGCGTAAAAACTCTTTTATGAAACTTCATATTTCGCGCCATGCTTCAATATTTCGCGCACCTCATGCCTTTGCCATTTTTTATCCTTCTAAGCATGAAGCACCAATTGCGCGCAAAATTCCGCACCACGTTTCTATATTGCGCGCAAACCCAATCTTTCCTGCAACATCAGATTTCGCGCACTGCTCCAATATTTCGCGCATTTTATGCCTTTGCCAATTTTTGATCTTCTGATCTCGAACCATCATTTGCGTGAAAACTTCATTCCTCAATTTCGCGCACCATGCCAATTTTTCGCGCATCCCGCAGATTTTTCGCGCAACGCGCTATTATTTCGCGCATCCCGCAGATATTGCGCGCACCACTTTATTTTTGCGCGAAACGTGCCTAAATTTCCACGCACTCCATTCCTTTGTCATTTTTCATCGTTCTGACCTTGAATAACTCTTTTGTACGTTTAAACCATCTTCAATCTTATGCGCAACATCCATTGCCAAGCACATTTCTTCATCTCCCGATTTTCAGGCCCTAAAATTTGGAAAACACTGGAAAACGGCGCCACCTTAAACTGTGCTTTTCTGCCATCCCCAGATTGTCTATTGCTTTTCCATTTTATCTCTTTACTGCTTCCCATAACCATTCCTCTGCTCTTATCACAAATCCCACTATCGTGATATTTATCCTTTGATAGATCAGCTTAAGCATCGTCAGAGTTGCAATGGGAACTGAATCTTTCCTATCTTCCAACAGCATCATTCCTTCCAATCAAAACATTATATGACTGGCATCATCATTTCTCCCCCTTTCCTTCATAAGGCTTGCATCACAAGTTCTCCTAACTCATGATTTGTGTGAAATACATACCAGCAAAGCATCGTCAGATTTGCAATGGGAACTGAATCTTTCCTATCTTCCAACAGCATCATTCCTTCCAATCAAAACATTATATGACTGGCATCATCATTTCTCCCCCTTTCCTTCATAAGGCTTGCATCACAAGTTCTCCTAACTCATGATTTCTGTGAAATACATACCAGCAAAGCATCGTCTGATTTCGCTTCATGAAGTGTTGCCCAAGCCTGACATTCAATGCTATGATTACATAACAATGCTACAGGCATCCTCACTTCAGTCGATCTCCATTAACTTTGGAGTCCTTCTTCATCTCCTTCTTCATTTTGACCAGCATTGACAACAGTTGACAACAAATACAATCTTCATATACAAAGTGGTCCCAACAGGAATTACACTCAACATTTATAAGAAAAGATAAATAATCTACTAATAAACTCTATTGTAAATCTAAACACAATGCATGTTATTTCATATAAATAATGTTATAAAATACAATTAAAAATACTTATCGATGTTATTCATGAACACAAACAATCCTCAAACATTTACTCACAAGCTAGTAAGACCAATCTTGATCTTTATCTTCTGATCGAAGTCTTAAATATATATATATAGGGGTGATAATATATTTATACATAGTACGATACTCTCAAATACATCTTATAAAAAATTGAATAATCATACTAATTTATAAGTGAAACAGTATAAAAACTATCTCCTATCCTATATTATTCCATCAATGTTCACATTCTCCCTAAGGATCACTCACCAAGTGTAAAAAAATAGTAAGTAATTGAATTATGTAATCATAAATAAAGATCAAGTTACACTACTTCAACTTTATCAATGAAACAGTCACCTTAAATGGAAATGTCACATGTTTTGGCACCCCCATCCCCCATAAAAATCATAATAAACATCCATAAAAACACATCACAACCATATAATAATAATCACTACCTCAACTACTCATTATTTACATGTCACCATCACTCCCTTTAAACAAATTGTAAGACCAAGAATCACCAAAACCAGGGTAAATACCCAATAATCCTGAATCAATTGCAACTTTTGTGTATATATGCATGTATTAACCATAATTGATTATAAACTGGATTCAAGTATATATTATAACCTTAATTATCTATATCCTACATATACATGTATGTTATAACTATGATCCATTAAAAACCATATGAGTACACATAGAATGGTCATAATTCATCATAGCCCAAAGTTTCACACAAACCATATTACATCTGCAAGAGAGAACATAGTGGGGAAGTATTTATCTATCTATAAAAATTAAAACCAAGATGTTGGGAGAATAAAAAGAAGCCAAGTGCATTTATAGGAATCGTTCATATCATGTAGCTCATGTGGTGGAGGGTAAGAAATAACAAAACATAATTAATCTTTAATAGCATTAAACCAATGTAAGTGATATTAACTAATCTGTGACTCAAATTATATCTATTCCCAAAATGAAAACTCATCAATCAAAAAAATCATCTAGGAAGATAAAAATATCGTAAGCACACAAAAAATATCGATGTCCATCAATATTACTTGTTGTTTTTCACCAATTAATTACCAATTTTCTTATAGTTCCCTTCATTAAATATTTATTAATATCACTTTAATTATATAAATCCAATATGCTTTAATTAAATGGTATAATTTTCATTACAATATTTCATGATCATGGATTCCTTCATTAATTACCTACTTTTCTTAATATTTTACAAGGCCAAAAATAAACAAACACAAACAATCCCCATTAATTAATTAACTATTGATTAACCATTCTATAAGTCTGGGTTCTATAACAAAACAATTGTCTTCCAAAGAAAGGTAACACCGTGTATATGAATTTAATCAACATCAATCAAAGAGAAAATATTCATTAAAAATGGTAAAATATCAGTTTGGATATAACCCACTAGAGGATAACTACTACCAATATCTCAAGTAAACCAACACAACCTTTTCACTAACACATATCAAAAACACCCATATCATCCCATTATCCACAACTTCCATAGCCCCAATAATATCAAGAATAGTACAAACTCGTCCTATAAATCATGCCTAAAATTATGTTTCACTCTAAAATTACAGGAAGAGATCAATATTTAGAATATATTTAAAAAATAATAATTCAACAAGTAATAAAACATTAATGGATAATTTTTAATTTTTTAAACAAAAAACACAATATTAAAGAAAAAAATGATTAAACATAGTTGGACACTAATATAAATTATATTAACATTATACTTTATTATTAAATTAATATAATTTAATTTAAATAGTATCAAAAAACATCAAGTATCACCCCCATTACAATGATTGATCATATTAAGAAAATCTAAGGTAGAATGTAAACTTTATCGAATACCACATTCACTAACCTCCTTTTCTTACCATATTTAAGTTGATTAATAATTTTTATGAATGTACAATAATTTAAGGAAACATATAGAATCAAAAAAATTTGAAATAGCACAATCTAAAAAATATAATGATCCAATAATAAGAATAAAATAATAATTACATGTGATGTTATATCAACATCTTATTTAACCACGATAATTAAAAAGAATTATCATCCTTAGGTAAATACCAATTATTTACCTAATTAAACCTATATCATGATAATCCCACATTTACATAAAAGTAAAATAGTAATTCTCAAATCACCATCTCAATAAAAATATTTAATTATCACTAAACATGGTGGATTGATGGAAGATGAATACCAATGTGAGACCTCAGGATAAACCTATGAACTCTAAGTAAATAATTAATTTTGAAACCTCCATCAATAATCAATTAGTAATTCATATAAATTAATAGAATGAATATTTTAATTTCATGGAATTAACAGGTGAGGGAAAATTAATAAATCTATAGTAAAATAGATTCATAGTATTGAATGTAGTCATTGCACAAAGAAAATGTGTAAGGATCCATAATGGATGAATAAGATCATACAGAATTATACCATAGCCAATAGGGGATCAAGAGAAGAAGTAAAATATAAGATAACTTTTAGAGGCACTTGGATTTTATAAATAATCATAGAAAATACTATGTCATGTCATCACAATGAACAGTCACAGCGCAAAGATACGTGATTTGAATGTCATGATGCAATTTCCCTAAATGGATTCCCATTTCTATCACGATCAATGACCATTTATTTTATGAGCATAAGTGGATTATCATTGTGTCTATTGGGGTCTAAACAAAACATTAATAACCTATAAATCATAATGTAGATATGCATCCTTTTCTATTAACCTAATAAACATTCATACAATGATCATGATTCATCCGATGCACCTTGGTACAATGATTTATAGAGATATAAAACCATGTAACTCAAACTATCTGATTTCATCTCATAGTGCCTATAATCATGCATCAATACATCACCATGTGAGATTAAAAAAACCCCATATTATATTAAATAAAAATAATTAAATCCTTATGTTTTGAAGTTACCCTCTATTTTGTGATAGATCCCACATAGGATTAACTTGGAGTAATTCATATAATATTAACACATAGATCAACCTCATGTATTAATGATCCAATATCTTTTAAAACCACTTTCCAATTAAAATACTCATTTTCATGATCATAAAATGTAATATTAATTATAAATATTGTACCATTTGTCACTCTAAAACACAAAAACCCTAATACAATAATCAAAGCCCCACTTACATAGCCCAACAACTGACTCTCACAAACAAGAACTCACTCTATAATAATACCTCATGATAAAATATAATATACATGGTTTTATACATTATAAAGAATATACAAACCCATTTCCTCACCCTTAAGACTACTTCCAGACATCCAAAGACTCCATCATCACCCATGAAATGACTAAAGAAGTGTTCGTGAATTTAGTATCCCTTAAAAATTGTTTCTTTTCGTATCATATCTCTTTAATCTTCTTTTATTTATGGAAGGATACTTTTGGGGGATTAGTAGGAAGTATAAAAAATGAAAAATCAAATAAAAATAAAAAAGTAATATCCAAAAAAACATCAATAAGATTCTCTGGAATTTAGACTAGAGGGGAAAAATATATATTTCCAAAATTTATCCCTCATATCAAGGTTAGGATTCTACTATAGTTTTGCATTGTTTTAAGAGAGAATAAGGATTATGATAATAATTTATTCATCGAGGGATAAGATATTAGGATCAAATTAATATAATATAACTTCATGTTGGGTGTAAAATAATTGCATAAGATCATCATTGAGGACTTGGGTTAATGTATCCCTCATTAATTTAGCACACTCCTCTAGTGACTACTTGATATTGATATAAACATATTTGTTTAATTATTTAATTGATGTCTTTATAGATTTATATTATATAAGGTTAATTATTTTTTTGAAGTGTGAGAGATATAAAATATTTTACATGGTTCTAACCTTATAAAACATCACCCACATTGTCCTATCTGGGATTATCAGTATTTGGTTGAGGTTATTCTTAGACAAGCCATTATTTTGAATCTATAATAATTTCATGACAGAGCTCCTTAAATTCTAATAGATCCAAATTTTTACTTGATATACTATAATGATTTTTTAAGGCTTCTTGGATAAAATGTACATACCCATTGATCTTTTCATTATTTTTTGTGTAGATTGAAGTAATATTTTTAGTTTATAGATTTATCCCTTATAGTCATTAAATATTCTTCAAAATAGATAACACATTTATTATTAGTCATAATTATATATTATAAAAACTCTAAAACCTTTAAATATTCCTCATATTTTATCAAAATTTAAGAGGAAACCTTTAATAATTTTTTATCATCAATGGAGACATAAATTTCTACTTCTTGAAACTCATTTGAATCTTGAAATTGATTATATTTTGTTGCCTCAACAGGACTCTTCATCCTACTAAACCCAAATAGTTTCCACCCCTTATTCTTCATCAATAGAGATTACTCTTTTAAATCATTGAACTAGTTCCTAATATTATACCAAGAATAAGTTTCTTTCATCGAGGTATAGTGTTTGGCATTCCAATTAGAAGCTATAATGACATTCCTAATACCTCTAAATGAGCCCCCACTTTTGGATGTAAGGTGCCTAGAAATACCAGAGAAATTCTATGACTTTGTATCCTTTATTCCAACTCCTAATCTTATATACTATAATTAATCATCTAGGACTAACTCATTATAAAATTTTATTATAGTTATATTGTGATCCATTAGACCAATGTGGAATTTATATTTTACATCTGAGATCTCCCTTCCACCCACATACCAGATCTAAACTATCTAGGGGAGGAATCCAAGAAAAGGATGGCCTCAATAAATGATCCTTATGTGACTAACACTTGGTAGATTGAAACCACTTCCAACGATTTAGGTACTACAATTGAAGCCCCCTTTCTTTAGCTTTCACCTTCATCCATGAGGTCTATGAACCCATTAGGGATACAATATAATTTCATGTTATAGAAGAACATACAACTATGGATATGTTAAGTGAATATTTACAATATAAACTATAAGAATATTTATATTCCATACTAGTTTTATCAAGAGATTATTTCTTAGGGAGTTTTTTATTCAACACATAGAATATTCCTTCTTATTTTATAAAAAAATTAAATTCATATACCAAACCAGATGATTCCATTATTAGGATTTTATTTCCCAAAAATTTATCTAAATGTAAATTTTTATGCTGATGATTCCATTATGAAAATAAGAGAAGTTTTTATCAGATGAGTTTGACGTTTTACAATCATTTAATAAGGAATTTATTAAAATTATCTCCCTATAAATTGATATACCCTTTTTTACATATTTTTTATTTCTGAGAACACTATTGGATATTGGAGTATTTGTGATGGAGAATTTGCGACTGAGTTCCGTTCCAAAAAGGTCATTTATGACGGCACCCCATCGCAAATAACCTGTTGCAGAATAGGGTGTCGCAAAAAACATTTTTTTGCGGTGAGATGTAGACCTATCACAAATAGTTTCCCCGAGATATTTAAAAAATAGTATTTGCAACAGGCCATTGAAAAATGGCCCATCAAAAATATACTAAAAAAATAACGAATAAAATACTATTATTAATAAAAATGAAATAATATTAGAAAATAATAATAAAATAATATTGGATAATAATAATAATATTATTATTATTATTATTACCAATAATATTAATATAATAATAATAACAAAATAATATAAATATTATTCATATTAATGAAATAAAAAAATTAATATTAGTATAATAAAATAATAATAAAATAACAAAATAATGTTATTAATAATAAAATTAAAATAATTTCAATAGTAAAACAATATTAATAATATAGTATTATTATTGATGAAATATTAATATTAATATTGGTAAAATAATAATGAATTATAAAATAATAAAAACCTCAATATTCATAAAAATATAAAGACAAAATTAAAACAAAATAATAATAAATAATAAATAACAAAACAATAACATAAAAAGATTAAAAAATTAAATAAATAATAATCAATACAATATTTACAATAATATAAAAATGCAATTATTTCCGATGCTTTCGTCGGGGCACGCGCGTCCGTCTGCTTGGGGCGCGACAGGCGTGGCTTTTTTTGCCCCGCATTCCCTCTTTCCAAAGGTGGGTGGAATCCATTCCTTATTCAGGGATGTCTACTCCTTGATCGAAATGGGATGATGGGATATCGATTCCTCCTTTCGTGGATTCCTCCTCATAACTCGTCACCTAGTCCGGGTCTCCCTCATAGATTTAATACGTTGTTCGTGAAACTCCTCCCAGTGCCATGTTTCCATGGATGCCGATTAATTACACTGCTTCTGTTAGGACATTCCAAGGGGTCCGGTAAGGGTAGAAACCTTCAGTTGGGGGAGTAGTCACGCCGAGGCATCATTAACGTCTCTGAATGATGGGGAATTGGCGTGTCTATCTTTTGTCCCTTAATATAGGGCTTCTTGAGGGCGTAGAAGCCCGAGGCATCCCACATCGAGCGTGGGGAATCATATTCCATAGACATGTATCTGAGGTTTTCCTCATCTTCCCATGTTTAACACAGGGTATGCCGCAAGTTTATCATCCAGCGGAGACAGATTGGGCTGATCAGAACACTTGCCGGAGTAGATTAGAATGAGGAACACCTATTGAGGAAACACCGATATCGGAGCCAGCCCATGGGTCACTTCCCAAATGCTGTGGAGTGGAATTGGGTGGCATGATCTCACCAAGATTTGGCAGCCTGGGTAAGGATCAGGATGGATGATGGAAAGCTACACGAAGTGGAGGGGGGAATAAAATGGAGCCATCGTGGAGATGACGGTGGTGTTGGGATTGAGTCTCGAAGAGACTTCAAACGTATCCCTGTGGCAGGGAATCAAAGTCCACATAGTTCAGAATGAATGTGTGGGGCTTACACACTAGGCCGCCCAAGATGGTGGGAGAACTAACGTGAATGAGGTCGGAACGACTAGGTGGGGGGATTGAACCTCGTGAGGCTACCTGCGTACCATGCCTTAGCATAGATCAAATTCCACGTAGTTCGGGTTGGACGCTGGAGAGCCGATGTGAAGAAAGACCTTGGTCCAATGGGTGGTGGGATTGAACCACGTTAGGCTTCCTACGTACCGTGCCTTGGCATGGATCAAAGTCCACATAGTTTGGGAAGGGGCTGTTGAACTGACACGAAGGGGTGTCGGAACAACTGGATGGTGGGTCCACAACAGCTTACCGCAAGATTAGGATGTGGTTAAACATAACACGGGATAGGGCATGTCGGAGAACCGACGTGAAAAAGGACATTGGTCTAGGTGGACAGTGGGCTTGAACCTCAGGAAGGCTTCCTACGTACTATGCCTTGCCATGGATCAAAGACCAAGTAATTCATGTGAAAAAGAATAGAAGTGGTCGGAACAACTAGGTGGTGGAATTGAACCTCGTGAGGCTTCCTACGTACCATGCTTTAGCATGGATCAAAGACCACATAGTTCAGGATGGGGCGTGTCGGCAAACTGAAGTGAATAAAGACCTTGGTCCAGGTGGATGATTAAATATAGTTTAATGTCATGAGGGACAAGGAATTTTGGAGAACCGACGTGAAAAAGGGCCTTGGTCCAGGTGGCCAGTGGCCTTGAACCTCAGGAAGGCTCCCTATGTACCATGCCATGACATGGATCAAAGACCACGTAGTTCAGGTGAAAATGGGGGCTTGGAACACCGACACAGAGACCATCGGAGCCAATGATTGTTGGGCTTGAACCTCAGGGAGGCTTTCTACGTACCATTCCTTGACATGGATCAAAGTCCTCATAGTTCGGATATGAATGTGGGTGTCGACGAACCGATGTGAAGAAGGACCTTGGTCTGATGGGTGACGGGGCTTGAACCTCAGGGAGGCTTCTTACGTACCATCCCTTGGCATGGATCAAAGTCCTCATAGTTTGGGTGTGCAGTTTAACGTCATGTTGGATGGGGGTTTACAGTTTAACATCATGCTGGACGCGGTCATAAAGTTTAACATCATTCTGTATGAGGGAATACATTTTAACGTCTTGCTAGACGAGGGCATATAGTTTAACGTCATGCTGGACGAGGGAATACAGTTTAACGTCATGCTGGACGAGGGCATATAGTTTAACGTCATGCTCGATGAGGAAATATAGTTTAACATCATGCTGGATGAGGGAATATAGTTTAACTTCATGCTGGACGATGGCATTGTCATGGTCGATGCTTACTCTAATCCCACATGAGTCGTGCTCGGTGTGAAAAAAAAGAGGCAGCAGGGACCTGACGATCACATCGCGAAGCATTCATCCGTGAGAAGCGAAGAGGGGCTTACGCGTTAGGCGGCCCATGGTGCTAGGACTTACTCTAGAATGGAGGCCAAAAGTGTGAAAAAGTGCAGAGGGAGAGGGATTTGGGACCGAAGAAAGGAGGTGCCTCATTCCTTATCACGCCCCCACTGGCCCTGGCAGTGAGGAAGTACGGAGGTGCATGGGTGCTACCTTCCGCAGGAGGGGATAGGGGGCTTACACCAAGGTGGCTACCCTTCCCCACCGACAAACTCCACTCTCAAAAGGAGGATATCATCCCCTATGGGGACCAGGGGGTGTAAAAAATGTCCGAGCCAGGGGGACCCTCTGTGCGAGGCACGGGGTTGGGTCACAGTTTAACGTCATGAGTTAAGGACAAGGTGCTTGGAAGTTTAACATCCTATAGCTTGAATGAGGTGGGTTTACTCCGCACCCCTAGGGATTACATGACTAGTACCCTCTGCTCCTTGTGGGAGGGAAGCCATTGGCAAGGACATGTATAATTGGGGTCGTAGAGCGAACCATCGAGGGGTCCATGTTAGCGTGGATATGCAAAGAAGCAATAGCCGTTAGTGTGCCTATCCGAAGAATAATTAGGTGAAGAAACGCTATGGGTGGTGTCATCCAGTGGACTTTGAAATTACATCATGCAAACCTGGAGGGTCGCATGGGAAGAGGACTTTCCAAGAATAGAGGTCCACAGGCAGGGGCCTTGCGGAGCTCGGTTGCATTGCGTAATGGAGGGAACTTGAGAAGGGGTGTGCTTAGTGAAGTGGAGTTCCATGGCCTTATCAAGGGGAATAGGTATGAGTGGAAGGTGCTTTACGAAGTGGAAAGGTGTTCGTGGAGCACCGCCTCGCGAAGCAGAGGTGCCTCGAGAAGCAAGGTGCCATGAAGCAGTGTGTTTCGCGAAGTACAGTGACCCTGCGTTGGCATGTGGATCATGTGTACAGGGTGGGTGTTTCATGAAGCATAAATGATCTGTGACTGCCCAGGTGCCCTTGGGGATCCCCTTCCTTCGCGAATTCCCTTAGGCTTCGCAAAGGGAATCCCTCTTGGAAGAGTGGCTCAAAACGAGACAAGACGGAGGCCTCTCGCGAAGCAAAAATACCTCATGGAGCTCATGATTCCCAGAGCGAAGAGTGATTCACAATTTGGGAGTTGGGAATCCGAAAGGTCGGATTGTCTATCCAGAGAGCTCAGGGGGAACTCTGTATTTATAGGCAAGGGGGGCCGCGAAGTAGAGCTCACACGGTGCGAAGTGGGATTCAGTTACTCCAGGGCGGGTCGTGAACGTCAATCGGATTCACAGAGAGGTACCGCCTCTTCTGCTCTGCATCGGCTTCACAAACTTTAGAGTGTTCGCGTAGCGTTACCACCTTTGGTGCTTTCTGGTGGGTTCGCGAACGCCAGGGCGTTCGCAGAGTGGTACCGCCTCATTTGCTTCGCGGCGGTCATGGTGCTTGGGGGGCTCCGGGTTGGGGCTTCGCAGGGCAGGGCGCATGGCCTCATTTTATTTGTTCTTTTCATCCAATATTTTGGAGCCAAAAAATTCCCCCCTTAGACTTGGAGCCATGGAGAGACCACGGGTTGAAGTCTGAGGGAAATCGCCAAAAATTTATCTGCAGTTCATGGTGATGACTCGCGAAGAGGGCGCACGAGGCGGACGGGGGCAACGCGGTCAGGACGCATCGCGAAGCTCCGCGTGGGTTGGGCGCGCCCTGAAGCTCATGTGTTGCCACCTATAAATAGGGAGGATGACCTCTCTTTTTTCCTTTCCCTTCTCTACGACTTTTTCCTTTTGTGATCTCGATTCGTGAAGCTCTGCGTCTGCTCACCGCGAATCGAGCTTCGCGGTGAACCGCAAGTCTCTGACTCCACAACTGTGCAAACTGTGCACTGGAGAAGTGGATGCCCAATGCCCTCATACAATCATCCGAGATCTCATGGTAGAGAATATCCCGGCGTATGATCACGGGATCAGCGTGGGCTGGCAACGGAAGAAGGTTACGAACATCAAGAAGCTCTAGGAGGCTGAAAACAAATTCCAACACCTACAGATTCAGGCGGATGATCACTCAGCCTCTCTCAATGCACAATATGACCTGATATCATGATTGAAGGCCTTGCTGGTAGAGGCAGAAGACCGTATAAGGCATGCTTTCGGAGAGATGGCTGTCATTCAGGCTACATAGAGAGGGCCCAAGCTGAGGCTGATGAACTGCGCCCTATCGCTGCTGAGGAGGAGCGGGAGCTGAGTCGGCGGCAGAAATTCTTGGATGCCACAAGTCAAAGGGTGGCAGAGCTGCAACGCTCTTTTTATGAGTTCAATCCCTTCATGGGGGGAGTAGACCCCAGGGTACTATAATGATTACAAACCCTTAAACGTACTTTCGTGCTTTAATTTTTTTGAATTTCATAGCATGCACGAGATCCGTTGTTTGCACTGGTTCATTTTTCATCCTTACAATGTTTGCAGGACATCCAGCGACAATTCCCTAAGATCATGTGGGTCTGGCCTGATGTAAGAAACAACAGAGAGTCGCCTCATCATCCCATCCAAACATAGGAGTGTAAACCAAGCTTTGGGCATCCGAGGATTGGATAACCGGTCCAGATTTTCGGGAAATAGGAGAGACCTGGCCGGAGAAGGAAGTTCTCAGAATAGCCAAATTACCATTTTTCCAGCGTGCTCTTATGCACGAACGATGCAAAGCTGGGGGTGATGAAATTGGTCCGAACATGTGGTAATGGGAAGTGTGAATCACGTTACCCAAGATTAGGAACATTGTGAGGGTGGTGTGACAATAAAGGACAACCGTTAACTGTGGAGGAAAAATGGTATCCTTACTACGTTAGCCTGAAATGGGGACAAAAAATGAGGGCCAACCATTGACCATGTTTGCAACACGGGGCCTAACTCAAATATCATCGATCAGTATTCCGGGACGTTGGGCCAGGACAACAGGCAGACCATAGGTCGAGCATCCATATTGTTAGGGGGTCCCTCTAAACATGACCAGTCTTCCAGAACGTTGGCCCAGGACAGCAGGCAGACCATAGGACAAGCATCCATACTGTTAGGGGGTTCCTCTAGACATGAAAGCGGACAAGGTTCTAAATAAGGGGCATGCGAAGCGTGGAATGTGGAGTGATGGTTTGTTCGAACAGAATCCAACACTCATGAAATTACACCACCATTGTGGGAGTACGCCAGATGGGCACATCGGTTTGATAATGGATCATTAATTTTTTTCAGACAGGGCCTCTCCGAAGAGGGGGTATGTCGCTTCCCAATGTCATCTTGGGGCATCCTGAACTTGTTCAGGGTAGATTTATAGTTGTAAGGTTCCCTACGAGGGGTCTGTCCAGGGGGCCGGAAAGTGGAAGAACATGTTTTATAACTCCTGGGGGCTGGACCCTAGGAAAAATACCAAGGTGTCCCTATGTATCTCATGAGGATGGGAATCAAGCCACATGTAGTTCTAGAGGCACAATTTAACATCATGTGGGATGAAGAGAAGCCTGGTTGCGCCGGTACACATCCAACCAAAACTACTAAGCCCATGTGGGTCATGCTCAATGTGGGAAACAGGAAGTAATGGAGAACTTTCCCAACCCAAGAAGGGGCATGTTAGGGTGAAGGGATGCTCGGTTAATATCGGCCCAATGATACTAACACGTCTATGTGGCACACCTAGATGCGCGAAGAGGTAGAACTGAGTATGTTGGAATTTCACTTGAACATGAGGAAGTGAAAATGTATGAATCATGGTGCTTGAGATTTGGATCACAATATCGGTGGTGTGATGATAGAGGATAACTATTGACCGTGGTGGAAACGCAACATCTGTATCGCATTATCCTAGAATGGGGATAGAAAAATGAGGGTTGACCATTGACCATGTTCGAAACACAGGACATGTCGCAAATGTTGTTTGAGATCCTTAGTGATGTTGTCCTGAAATGATAGGAGAGCCCTTAGGCCCAACATCCATGGAGAGCCCTTAAGCCTAGCATCCATGTCATCAGAGGGTCCTTTTGGGCATGGAAGTGGATGAGGATCCAAATAGCGAGCACGCAAAGATTGGACAAGGGACAAGGGGATGTCCCCATGAAAATTCCACACTTCGGGATTTTTGTCAAAACGCATCTAAATACATTAACGAGACGTATTATATAGAGGAAACTGGGTCCCTTCCCATAGGGAGATCTTAATTTAGGGTCGTAGAATTTGGACCATGGATGGAAGGAAAAACAGGAGGCACGTGGTGGGTAATTACAAAAAACCCGACGTGGATGGGGACCAGGGATGTGTACGGTGCGGTGAACAACTCAATGTGGATGAGGACATAATCCCATACCACACCACACAACCCCCCCCTGGAAGAGGTTTTAGGCCATGTGACCAAAAATGAGATTTGAGATGGGCCCAGGGGAAAATGCACAGGCGTTCCTACGTATCCCATGAGGATGGTCATCAACCTACACATAGTTCTTGAGGGTGGAAGATCACGGTAAGGCACCCATGAAAAGGATGAGGGGGGTGCGCAGGTCTAGCCATTGCACCAGGAAGAGTGGTATTTGATAGATCTTGTTTTTCCTTTAAGGTGAGTGGGGTTTTTTGTGAAGCGACATGCCGATAATAGCAAGCCCTGGGGTCTCCACAAGAATCAAGTCATAGTAGGCATTGACAAATGGTATGGCACGTGACCAATACCCAACGTGATTTCCTCTATGATGAGGCCACCACAATGCAGTGTCGTTTTTTTCATGTTTCCAGGATGATAATGTCACAATTTAAGGTCATGTGATAGGACCAAGCATGCATTTTAACGTCATGCAATGTAGACGGAGCAGAGACGATGTTGGGTGGGGAATGTGTGCGGTACCATGCAACATAACTGACGTGAATGAGGACATGAGCCCTCATCACACTGTACGCAATTCTGAGAGATGAACCTCAGGCCAAGCGGCCTACATAGAGGTGATAGATGAAGGGGGAGAGACTAGCTCCCAAATGAGCTGGACCCAAAAACAAGACATTCTGGTGGTCCTACGTATCCCATGAGGATGGGAATCAATCCATACATAGTTCTAGATTAAGATCATAGTTTATTGTCTTAGATCTCAGACCGTGGGAGCCCCGAAGGATGCCATATTGTAGCTTTATCCCCCCATCATGCAAAGTTGCACTGAGGGATAGTGCCAAAAGTGTCGAGATTCCACCTGGACACGATGGGGTGGAACATGATGTAAATAATGCAACAAACATTCGAGGACTGAAGGGGCTAGCATGATGACATAGGGTTACTACTGACCCTAGAAGAAAAGCATCATCTATATCACATTATCCTAAAATGGGAACAAAAAACGAGCATCGACCACTGACCATATTCGCAATGTGGGATTTTTATCGATTTGTTGCCCGAAACCATCAGGGGCGTTGGACCGTAATAGTAGGAGAGCCCTTGGTTGTTGTATCTAGGCCGTTTTTGGGGGTCCCTTTGGGTGTGAAAGGTGATGAAATCCTGAATTAAGGGAATCACGAAGCTTGACAAGTAGAAAGAACTTGACCAAGTTGAATCTGACACTCTTGGCCCTAGACTAGAGTACTCTTAACACATTGGTGAACCACTACAAGGGGTCGAGGGACTCAACTTGAGGGAATCCAAGAGATGGAAGATTCCCAGGAGAAGGGGGAATGGTGCCAAAAACCTTATACCACACTTATATATCCCCCTCATGGAGAGGGACAGGCCAAAGGACCTAGGTGACCGGGGAGATCGGTAGATCTCTAAGAGGTGGGGCTGGACACGAAGTCCAGACATTTAGGTGGTCATACATATCCCAAAAGGATGAGAATCAAGCCATACGTAGTTCTGAGGGTTCCTTTCAATGTCATGAGGGACATGAAATAGGAGGGATAATTCTATGAATGTGGTGTGCATGGTGCGGCTTTTGAAAACCCGGAGTGAATGAGGAAATAGTCCCACATCACGCTGCACAGTCCCGTAGTCAAGGTCCCGAAGGCAGGACAGAAGAGACAAATTAGCTAAACTCAAACTAGACACAAAGATATGAGGTCTGGGCATTCCTACATATCCCATGAGGATGGTAATAAAGCTAGATGTAGTTCTAAGGAGATCTTATTTTATGGTCTTAGAGCTCGGACCATGGGTGGATGGAAACTTTCCATGTAAGCGTAGACCTCAACCCGATCCCTAAGCCCACACGAGTTAATCTTGGTGTGGGAAACAAGGGAGGAAGATCCTTATCGCAATACCCGGAACGTCCATCGAGGGGAAGTCGGTGAAGAGCCCCGAAGGACACCTTTAACCTAGCTTTGTTCCCCTAATGCGCAGATGTGCACTGAGGAATAGTATCAAGAGTTTTAAAGCTCTACTTGGACATGATGGGGATGGAGAAGGATGTGAATCGTGTAACTGACATTTTTGGATTAATGGGGTTGGCATGGAAATGGAGGATTACTACTGACTGTGGTAGAAAAGCAGTATCTATATCGCATTATCCTGAAATGGGAACAACAAACGAGCATCAACCACTGACTATATTCACAACGTGGGATTTTTATCGATTTATTGCCCAAAAACCTCAAGGGCGTTGGCCCGGAATGGTATGAGAGCCCTTGGGCATGGTATCCAGGCCATTCTTGGGGGTCCCTCTAGGAGTGAAAGGTCATGAACGCCCTGATGAAGAGGAACAAAAAGCCTGAAAATCAGGTGTAGACGTGTCCGAATAGAGTCTGACATTCCTGGTAACTAAACTAGAGTACCCTTAGGCACATTGGTGAATCGTTGAAAAGGGTCCACAAAGTGGCTCAAGAGGGAGAGGTATATGTCCTGGTCATTAAAATACTGACTTGAATGAGGACATAGGCCTGCAATATGCTATATACTCCCCTCTCCAGGGAAGGGTTGGCCAAGGGGCCAAGGTGGGATGGAGATTTTTGGAAGATGGGGCTGGACCCGAAGCCTAGACATTCGAGTGGTCCTACGTATCCCCTAATGATGGGAATCAAGCCACACATAGTTCTCAGTGATACCCAGGGGTAGGATACCCTAACGAGGACGTATACGGTGCGACGAGTAACCCGGCGTGAATGAGGACGCAATCCCGCAACACACCGCACAGTCCCGTAGGAATGAACCTGGGCCAGGGGACTGAAAAGGCCAAAGGACCTGATAGTTGGAATTGGTCAGGAAGGCCTGACCAACTTTCAGTTTAACGTCTTGCAGTAAGGATGAAGGTCGGGGAATAGAACTCCCTATATAGAGGAGGTGTACGACACGACATGTAACCTGACATGAATGAGGACATAATCCCAGATCACACCACGCACTTTGGGTAAGGACTTGGGCTAAGGGGGCCGAGAAGGACAAGGGGCCTGAGGCTGGGCCTCGGCTAGGGAGATCTGACCAGCTTGCAGTTTAACATCTTGCAGTAAGGATGGGGGCCGGGGGCCCGAAAAGGCCAAGGGGCATGAGGCTAGGCCTCAGTCAGGAAGGCCTGACCAGCTTGCAGTTTAACGTCTTGCAGTAAGGACGAGGGAAAGGGGGAAGGAATATTTCGGGGACATGTACAGTACGACGAGTAACCTGACATAAATGAAGACATAATCCAGCATCATGTCGTATAGTCCTATCTGAGAGAACCTGGGTCGGGGGCCCGAAAGGCCAAGGGGCCTGATAGCTGGCATCACTCGAGGGGAGTTTGTCTCTTGGGGACGGGACAGAATGAATCACTACACTCGATGTTTGGAACATCTTGGGGTGGACCTGAAGATCTAGGACAACTATTTACCATGTTCAAAACACAATGTCCCTAACGTGACCTAATATGGGAGCAACAAATGAGTGTCGACCGTTGACCGCATTCGAAATGCGGGACTTGTATCGGCTTGTTGCTCGACATCCTCAAGGGAGTTTGCCCAAAGTGGTAAGAGGGTCCTTAGACCAAGCATCCATACCATTCAGGGGCACTTCCGGATGAGGAAAGTGATGTAATCCCAATCAAGGAGTGAATGAAGCATAGTTGTACCCATCTACGAAAGAGGAGAACACCTCCTAGAAGGGGGACGTACATCCAAATCGAGGATAAATAAACGTGAATTGGGAAAATAGATGATCCTTTCCATATGTCCTAACCTGAGGGGAATAATTCTAGATTTCGGGATGGGCCAATAGACGAAATGTCTGGG
Source organism: Viscum album (assembly GCA_963277665.1). Lineage (NCBI taxonomy): Eukaryota > Viridiplantae > Streptophyta > Magnoliopsida > Santalales > Viscaceae > Viscum > Viscum album. The sequence goes on along the minus strand of CAUJRU010000011.1, from coordinate 247,727 downwards.
CGTTCCTACATATCCCATGATAATGGGAATCAAGCCATACATAGTTCTTGAATGCCATGTAGTTTAACGTCGTGAGGTGTAGACCTAAGGAGGATAGAAGAACAGGAGTGGGAACATGGTGCAACCCTTATAATCCTTGTATGAGCGGGGCTTAGGAAGCCAATTCCACACCATGCGAGGACCCTCTGAGGAAACTATACCTAGGGGGACAATCAAAGAAAAGGGCTCGAGGCTGGGCTCAAAACGAAGAGTCTAAGCATTCCTACGTATCCCATTAGGATGCGAATCAATCCATACATAGTTCTAGAAGCACAGTTTAACATCATGCAGGACGAAATGCATTTTAATGTCATGCGGGACGAGGACGTGTCTCGCCTGGGGATATGTATGGTCTGATGAGTAACGCGATGTGAATAAGGACATAATCCCATGCCACACCATACAATCCCACAAGAGAGCATGAGTCATGGAAGGCCAAGTGGCCTGAGGCTGGGCCTCGGTTAGGAAGGCATGACCAGCCTGAAGTTTAACGTCTTGCAGTAAGGACGAGGGCCAGGGGCCTGAAGAGGCCAAGGGGCCTCGGTAAAGAAGGCCAGACCAGCATGCAGTTTAACGTCTTGCAATGAGGACGAATGAGATCTTAGTTTAAGGTCATAGAACTCAGACCATTTTTTAGTTTATTTTCATGCAGGATGATGTTGAGCAGTTTAACGTCATGAAGGACGATGATGTAGTTTCACGTTGTGTCGGACGATGTTTCGGTTTAAAGTCATGCAGTACTGGGTGCTGTTTAAGGTCATGCGGGACCGTACAATTTAAGTTCGTGCAGGACCATGTTGCAGTTTAAAGTCATGTAGGACTGGGGGCAGTTTAAGGTCATGCGGGACCATACAGTTTAAGTTCGTGCAGGACCATGTTTCATTTTAAAGTCATGCAAGACTGGGTGCAGTTTAAGGTCATGCGGGACTGTATAGTTTAAGGTCATGCATGACCATGTTGTAGTTTAAATTCATGCAGGACTGGGTGCGGTTTAAGGTCATACGGGATCGTACAGTTTAAAGTAGTGCAGGTCTATGTTGCAGTTTAAATTCATGAAGGACTGGGTGCAGTTTAAGGTCATACGGGACCATATAGTTTAAGGTCGTGTTGGTCTATGTTGCAGTTTAAAGTCATGCAGGACTGGGTGAAATTTAAGGTCATGTAGTACCGTAAAGTTTAAGGTCGTGCAGGACCATGTTGCAGTTTAAATTCATGCAGGACTGGGTGCAGTTTAAGGTCATGTGGGACCATACTGTTTAAGGTCGTGCAGGACCATGATCCATTTTAAAGTCATGTAGGACTGGGTGCAGTTTAACTTCCTGGGGGACCGTACAGTTTAAGGTCATGCAGGACCATGTTGCTGTTTAAAGTCATGTAGGACTGGGTGCAGTTTATGGTCATGTGGGACAGTATAGTTTAAGGTCATGCAGGACCTTGTTGGGGTCTAAAATCATGCAGGATTGGGTTCAGTTTAATGTCATGCGGTACCGTACAGTTTAAGGTCGTGCAGGACCATGTTGCAGTTTAAAGTCATGCAAGACTGGGTGCAGTTTAAGGTCATCTGGGACCATACAGTTTAAGGTCGTGCAGGACCATGGGGCTCAGGAAAAGTATTGATTGAGGAACTTGGCGTTGGTGTGAGGAGTTATGCGATCACCGTCCATGGTCACCAAGGAGTATGCTCCATTGGGGTAAACCTTATGAATGATGTAAGGTCCTTCCCATTTGGGCTCCAGCTTGGGTGGTTTCCTACTAGGGATCATTGGCGCTTGTGGGGCCAACACCAGTTTTCCTTATATAAAAGAGCGAAGGAGAACCTTCTTGTTGAAGGCTCTGGCTATCTTATTCTTATGCCTTTCCAGATTGTGAAGGGCATGAAGCCTATTCTCGTCCAGTGCTTCCAATTCATCTATACGGATTTCGTCCACCTTATCTGGTGCCTGCTGGTCATAGACTACAGTGCGTAATGATGGTAGATAGATCTCGATGGGTAGTATTGCCTCATCCCTATACACCAGGGAATACAGAGTCACCTAGGTGGAATTGCGAGTCGTCATCCGATACGCCCAAAGGGCATTGGGGAGCTTGTTCGACCAACTTTTCTTGTTCTGACCAACCATTTTCTATAGAATGTTAGAGAGAGTTTTGTTGAATGCCTCGATCTTCCCATTTTCCTGTGCATGATAGTGAGAGGTATGGTTTGAATGGATATTGTACTTGTCATACAATTTCTTCTGCTCGGCTGCTCAGAATTTGATGTCGTTATCGGTGAGGACAACATGAGGGACTCCAAACCGGTGGATGATATTGGATCTCACGAAGTCAACTATGGAATGGGCCTTGACCTCTTTGAGTGGAACTTACTCTACCCACTCGGATAAGAAATCTGTAGCAGTCAGGATGAACCTACACTGACGAGATATCATCGGTGGATATGGTCCCACGACATCGATTCCCCACACCGCAAATGACCAACAGTACTTGGTGGAGTGGAGAGGCTCTAGCAGCCGATGAAGGAAGTTATCATGGACTTATCATGCATGGAATCTCTTGTAAAACTCAATACAATCATGGATCATAGAGGGCCAGATGTACTCCAATCTCCAGATCTGATGGGACAGATTGGGCCCAGCCTGGCGGGCACCACAAGAACCGGTATGAACCTCTTGCATGACTTGAGAAATCTCGACTCCTTGAATTCAACGGAGGAGAACACCATCGAAGCCCCACTCATAGAGGATCCGCTCAAGACTGGGACCACTCTGGAGAGTAAATTGCAGTGCGTGGCATCAGATTCGCTTGCGTTCGGCCCGATCATCCAAAAGGAAACCATTTTGGAGATACTTGACAAAAGGTTCCCTCCAGTTGGGATTGGGCTCAACCACTACATCTGAAGAACCTAGGACCCCTGACGTGGAGGGTCTGGCTGTAATATGGCTTACCCATAGGTCTTCTTCATCCTATGGGGTGATGGGGGTGATGACTCTCCAGTGTACCACATGTATGATCAAATCATCCTCCTCGGGTTCTACAAGTGATGCAGCTAGGCCGGCCAAAGCGTCTGCTCGATCGTTCTGTGACCGAGGGACACGGGTAACCTCTGGTCAAGAAGGGAACTGGGCCTGTAGATGGAGGGTGCACTCCATTAATGGTATGAGATCTGGCTTCCAGACAACATAGTCACCATTGACCTCCTTGATAACTAGTTCAGAATCCCCTTTCACATGTAGGTGGGGTACGTCAATCTCAAGGCCCAGCTCGAGGCCAGTGATGAGAGCCTGATACTCTGCCTCGTTGTTGGTGAAGCCTTCTGACAACAAGAATGAGTATGGAAGAACGGTCTGCACCGGGGTGATGAAGGTGATACCCAAACCCACTCTGTTGAGATTATGATCATTGAGCCTCCTACCAGTGGGGATTCGGGAGGCACCTTCGAAGTGAATTTTCCAACATGGGATGGCATGATCGACCGAGAGGATTTCCTCATAAGAAAAATCCAAGTCTAGGGACTGACCCGCAGAGGTTGGATGGGAAGCGAGGAAGTCTGCAAATTCCTGTCATTTGATAGCCTTCTGAGACACGAACCAGATGTCGAACTGCTGGAGGATCACCGCCCACCACGCTAGTCGGCCAGTCAACATGGGGCGGTTCAGGATGTACCTTAGTGGATCTACCTGAGAGATCAATTGTACATCATGGTTCTGCAGGTAATGCCGCAATTTCTGTATGGAAAACACGAGCTCAAGGCATCTCTTTTTGATGGGGGAGTATCTGGTATCTGTATCAAGGAACATGCGGTTGAGGTAGTAGAGGTTGTTCCTTGTCCCCTCATTGTTCTTTTGTGCGAGAAGTGCATCGAGGGACCATTCCAGGGTGGTCACTTAAAGGACCAGAAGCATTCCAGAGATGGGTGGCATCAAGACTGGAGGTTGGAGCAGATACATCTTGATTTACTCGAAGGTGGTCTGACACTCTTTATCCCATTCATAGGTGGAGCCTTTCTTCATAAGCCGGGAAAATGTCTTACACCTTCCATCCAGATTCGCAATGAATCGGCATATATAGGCTAAGTGTCCTTGGGGACCTCGAAGCTCCCTAATATTTATCGGGGAGGCATTTGGCTGATGGCCTTGATCTTCTTTGGGTTGATCTAGATGCCTCGATATCTTACAACAAGGCCAAGAAACTTCCTGGAGGTGACCCCAAAGGCACACTTCAGCGGGTTCATCTTCAGGTGGCGGGAACAGAGGAAGACAAACACTTTCTCAAGGTCCTTGAGATGGTCCTGGAGCTGGAGAGATTTGACCACCAGATCATCCACGTAGCATTACACTAGTGTCCCGAGAATCGGCTTGAATATGCAATGCATGGCCCGCTGATAGGTTACACCCACATTTTTCAGGCTGAAGGGCCTAACCTGGTAACGAAAAGTACCTTGGGGAGCCCTAAAGGCAGTGGAATCCTCATCCTCAGGGGCCATCTGGATCTGGTTGTACCCAGAATACCCATACATGAAGGAGAGGGCTTGGAACCCGACTGTGGCATCAATCAACAACTATGTCACCAGGAGGGGAAATCATCCTTCGGGCAGTGGCGATTGAGATCGTGGAAGTTGATGCAGACTCAGATCTACCCATTCTCATTCATGACTGGAAAAATGTTGGCTAGACACCTGGGGTACTTTACCTCTTTGATGAAGTTGTCTTTGATGAGCTTATCAACTTCGGCCTCAACCATGGAACCATGAGAAGAGTGCATATTTCTAGGAGGCTGCTTGAACCCGCCATGGTTTTTCTGGAGACCAAGGTAGTGGACGGATACCTGGGGATCTAGTCTTGGAATCTCGTCATAACTCCAGGAAAACACGTCACGGTGCTATTTGAGAAATTCCACATACTATTTTTGCTCCTCGAGGGGCATGGTGGCACTAATCAATGTGGTTCTCGGATCTTCCTCGCTACCAAGGTTCACCTGTACCAGTTCATCGACTATGGTAGAGATGCCTTCTTCGAAGACAGGGGAACATCCTTAAGATCCTCTTCTCCACCAGTGGAGGGATCTTCCATGGGGGGAGTCATTTCTGAGCCACCAAACTCTGATTGGATGTTGGTGCTGGCCTGAGCAGTAGTGGTCATCATGCCAAGAGACTCATGCGCCACTGAGACCATAGCAATGAAGGCAGTCGATCAAATCCAATCTAGCCTTCAGCCCAAGAGGCCACGCTTGATGACATCAAATTAGTAGTGACACGTTGGCCTATCCCATTGATTCCAGCCCGGCAGATGAGACACGTATGATGTACCGCCGTTGCCATGAGACTGACATCCCGATACTGTATAGGGGTAGGAGGTTTTGGGATCACCTGAGCCAGGTTGGTGTAGGAGTACGAGGTGATTTCCCGCCATCGCTTGGACCTGAGATGATGCCTTCCTCTTGTACCTGAAACAAAAAAAATACTACCCCATGTAGAGGATCGTGGCCTCCAACCGATGGATCGAGAAGATGTAGGCATCGTCCAGACCTACCCCGGGATCACTTGTGACCAGGGCGGGTTCTTCCTCGCCTGCCAGGATTTTCTTATCCTTGCTTTTGTAATAGTCATCATCCAGATAGCGGGATTCACAAGAGGCAAAAGGAGACACATCTCCTTGGATCACACCTACTCGGCCATTGAGGGAGTATTTGAGGCATTGGTGATACGACGAAGGGACTGCTGTATGTAGATGGAGCCATGGCCTGCCCATCAATGCATTGTATACGGTATCCTGGGAGACGACCATGTACTCAGTACTAGAAATTAGGCAACCAAACTGGGTCTTCATGTAGATCTCTCCGACTGGGGTCTGCTCGGTCCTGTCATATCCATGGATTCTAAGGTCAGAGGGTGTTAGAACATCCTCAGACAAACCCAGCTTTCGAAGTGTCTGATTCGGGATTAGGTTACTCCCAGAACCCATGTCAACAAGGAAGCGGTAGACTTCCAGGCCATTGAACTGACCAGTGACATACAGTGGGCGAATGTTCCCCTGTATGGGAGGGTCTTCGTCTTCACCAGAGAACATGATAATTTCCTAAAATTCAGAATTCTCAATCACCTTAGCGTGGAAGGCTTCTACAGCTGCTACCTCCATCTCAAACTGGAGGGGGCTCCTTAAGGCCTTGGAAAGTGCCTCACGTATTTCAGACGATAGTCGAAGAGCCTCAAGGATAGAAAGCATCGCTAATATGATGGAAAGGTGCTTAAGAACATCATAATTCTGTGCCAAACATGAACCTCTGCTTACATGAGGTCGCTCGGCAATTGGAGGCATGACAAGATCTGTCGGCTGGACCGACAGCTGGCTGGTACTGGGTACATCCCGCTGCCTTCTAGTTGAGGCCTGAAGAGTAGCTACCGGATGAGGACAGTAAAAATGAGATTGTCTTGTAACAGGGAATTACTAGTCGTGGTATGGATGAGGTAGCTCTGCTTGATCTAGTAGCACAAACAATGGTGGAGGTAGAACTGAGGGAACCAGATGAGGTTGCGAGTGCTGAGCTCTACGCTGGGCCTGCTGTCTGGTTTCAGTAGCATGCACGGCCTGACATAAAGCACCCGTTGATGTGCCTTGACGACCCACATGTTTGCGGTTCCCCTAACGTTGATGTCAGCTTGGGACGTTGGGGAGGCTCGCCTGGCATTCCTCCTCGTCGGGAGTCATATAGGGATTTATCATCTCCACGGTATTAACCGAAGCATACCCCTGAATGTTGCTCAAAGATTCATCCACCACTGGGAAAATTCTGTGTGGAATCCCCATTTCAGGGGGCATGAAGTCATCCAGAGTGTGGGATGATGACAGTAGTGGTGGAGTGCGTTGCTTCTTCTTGCAATGTCATTGCTTGCCCTTTTTGGAAGAGGTCGGCTGAGATGACGACGCAGAGGTACTATTCAAATCTTCTAAAGGCCCCAGCTGATTCAGGCGTGCCCGAATGATACCATGGGCATGGGCGATGGTTTTACGGGCTATCCAGTCGTCTTACATCAGGGAACCACTGCTGGGAACCTGCTTCCACTTGCCTTCGTCATCGCTACCACTTTTTAACCTTACAAAGACACCTGCCACTTGTATTGGGGCCGGACCCAACCTGACTATGTTGTTGTCGACCTGGTCTTGGAGCCAGTTTTTAAACACATATCAATGCTTGAGGGAGTTCCCCAGGATCCGATGATAGGGACAGTAGTTGGGGAGATCGGCGAGATTCATCTCTACCGGCATTCTGCACTCGGGTAAGCGCACAATCGCCTGCTCTAGGGTGCTATGGAAGTAACCGAGGACCTGATTCTTGTTGAATGAGTAAGTATGGTGCCTTCTTTCCAAATAGGGGGCTCTAGGATCCCGGTCCTGACGAGGGGCCGAAGGGGCCTACGAGGAGGTGGAGCCTGATTGTCCCGCCTAGGCAGTGGTGCCACATTGTGCGGGGGAACCTGTCGGTTCTGAGGCAGTCGCTGCTGGGCAAGAGCATGTGCCTGAGGTGGAGGGCCTCTGCGGGGTTGCAGAGCCGGTGCCACTGGAATTAATTCTAGCTGCCTAGGGGCTTCTATTTGGGCCACCGTAGCAGGCTCGGCTCTGGCATCCATCCTTGTTGGGATCATAAGGGGCAGCAGATGCACCTGACTAGCTTGTTGCAGAGCTTCCTTGAGGCGCTAAGCCTTATTTGAGAAGTCCCAGAACCCTTCGGGGTAGTTCTAGGTGATCAAGGAAGGAACCAGTTTTGTTTTCACATTCCCCATGCACATTGTCAGTAATTTCTCCTGAGTCAGTGGCATGTTGAGTGAGTATGTAAGCCCCTTCCATCGGGTGATGAAGTCCGCGACTCGCTCATCATGACTTTGTTTGCACTTGAAGTGGTCTGTGATGCTGTTCTTTCACGTGGTGGAGCTGAACTGGTATAGGAACTACCGTCAGAGATCATCCCAACCAGTAACTAATCCGACAGGGAGCTGAATGTACTAGACAAATGTAGGTCCCTCCTATGTCTGCACAAAACATCAGATCTTGGTGGCTTCCTGCTGTGCCAGGGTCCCCAACATGGGTCCACACCTAGAGTAAAAGTGGGCCAAGTGCTGCGGTGGTTCCCCTGTCCTGTTAAAGGGTTAGAAAGTGGGATTCCCAAAACCCGGAGGTGTAATCATATCATCAACCCATGCGGGATATGGCTTGACATCTGGTGGGACTTCCACCTGTCGCATTTCCAACGCCTTGAGGTGGGCGATGAGTGCCGCTATAGGATCATCTGGGTGGGGGTTCCTATCTTGACGGGGATCCCTAACCACGAGTGCATTTCCAAGATCTTTGACACGGTAAACGGCTTCAATGGATTGTGGAGTGACTGGCGGGACAGCCCTTGGGGCGGCGGGGGAACCTGGGCTAGATTCCTCGGACTGCCTCGCCGTTCAGGAGGGTTTGGTGAGACGTATTGCGCCCTCTTGCCATGTGTTCCGGCTTCCGCCCTGTCTGCGGGAGTAGCATGATCAGGGTTGCCCAAAAACATCTCATCGGGGGGAAGTTGTTCCTGTACCTACTGCCCCGGTTTGGGATCACCATAGTCGGGTCGCCTCTCGATAGTGCACTCGGCCAGGAGTTCGTCGACCAGCCTCTTCTTCTCAGAAAGTTGTTGGGGCAATGCAGCCATTTCAGGATCTTCGTCCGTCTTCTATACTGAGGCGGACAGGTCAGAGTGCTTAACTGTTCTGACATGATGTTTACCCTTACCGGCATTCTGACTGAGTATGAGCGACTTGGTAGGCGCATGGAGGCTTAGAAGGTTACTCTGCTGATGAGTAATCCTCCCTGATGGGTCCAGCAGCAGTGGTACACCCTTAGGGGGTAAGTCTCCATCGAGAAACTCCATCTCATCTTCCTTTTCCACTATGTCAGCCATGTGGACTGCAACCCTTCTTGGGGGCATGTCCTCAATGTCGCATAACAAATCGGGCTACCACCAGATAGGAATGAAGAGGATGGTGGCATACTATCCCCAGCCACGAACTTGCACATGGGGGTTAGCTTCCTTGATGATTTTTCGGAGTACCTTGAAACTCTGAATGCATTTCTGTTGGAGGGCGCTCTAGCGACCTGGTGACTCAGGGCGCTGGGCGACGGGGAGTGCGGCCAAATTGACCAGATGACATTGATCACCAAATTCCTCGAAGTGCACTTGGATCCTAGGGTATAGCACCAGATCATAGAGAAGTTGGAAGTGTGTCGTCCATAGGGTGTGATGGAAGCACCCGAATTCCTTCGGGGTGAGGGATTACGACGCTCAAAAGCTCGACGCTGCCGTCGGCCAGAACTTCTCAGGGAAGTGATCCACTGCGAGAATGTTCCAAAAGATCTTGGGCTCAGAATCAGGGTCTGGTCCCGTATTTCCCCACTCATCAACTAGATGTGGCTGAGGAACTGGTAGAGGTACTGAGGCTGTCCGCTGCAACGGTAAACTGGGTGGTGGAGAATATGGTGAACACGCCGAGTGGCCGCCGAATTCCGGGCCATCCTTCGAAGAGTGCGGTGACCTGACCATAATGTCATGATACGATGGGATGATAGCCACATCCTCTGGTGTAGGTATTGTTGTTACCGGAGATAGGTCACACTATTTCTCAACTTCCATTGGTCCCCAAAACAGCTCTCTGTGATCTCTGGTCGAGGTATAGGGCGCTTCTGGTGACGATGGTGGTGACTGCACTGTTAGAACCTGCGGGATTCCCACAATTTCCTCCTCCTATATATACTTTCGAAGAGAGGAGGGAATCATGTGGACTTCACATTCTGTAAGTATGAGGCTAACAAGCCTTGTTCCTACCCCAGTCCTTGACATAGAGGACCAAGGGGAGAGTTCCACTACCGAGTCACATTCTACTTCAGAATCCGATAAGTGGGCCGGTTTGATCTCCGCCCGGGCCTTCCCAGAATTCTTCTTGTGGTGGCGGCGACCCACCCTCCTGCCCCTAGATGGATCCTTGGGACAAGTCTGATTCCCGACATGTAGTCTTGGGGTCATTCGGGGGCCATTGCGGAGAATAATTCCACTTGAGACAACCAAGGTGCGAGGGGCATCGGGGAAAATGTCGAAGGGAACTTGGGGAGGACCTCCATGAACAACACCTGAGTGGGAGAAACCTCTGTTGGAACCGACGGGAGCATGGGGAGGACCTCCATGCTTAGTGCGGGTGGAGCGAGGTTGACCTTCACCCCTTTGGTTGACAGGGCGGTGAGAACCTTCTCCTATTGCAGAGAGAATGTAGGGAGGATCCCCACGTTGGGGAGGGACCGGATGGGATATGCTTTCATATTGACAGGTGGGGGAAGGAGGAGGGACTCCATACCTAGTGGGGTGGGCATGGGAGAGGCTTTCGCGCCGAGTGTCACTATCGTGGGGCAGGTCTTCATTCGGGTTGGAGGTAGCATGGGCCATACCTCCATGACGAGTTTCAGAGCAGGGAAGGCCCATGATCTGTGGAGTAGTGGTACGGGGAGGACCTCCGTACGGGGTGATTTCACCGCGGGTTGTTTCGCGGTGATCACCACTCAAGCCTGCGACCCGGAGAGTCAACCCAGCCTGCCTGTGGGGCGGTTGGGGCCTCGATCCCGGTTGGGCATAGGAGTTCCCCTGCTCAGCTTGTGCAGGGACTTTGTGATATGCATCTGCGGTGGGTCGGGACACAGTAGTTGTTGATGTTGACACCCCTTTTTGGGCGTCCTTAGCTCGGGCCAAATGATGGCGTCAGGTCAGGAAAGCCAGCGCGGGTGGTACAGGGGCATAGCCTACCTGCTCCTACGGCAAGGCTAGATGGCGGCGCTGATGCGGTCGGGTGGGGGCCCTAGCTTGGAGTCCTTGGATCGGGACTCTGACCGGGCTGAGCCGGACATCACCCGCCTTATCAGCGTAAGGCAGGGAGTCGTCAAGGTGTTATGGGGACAGTCTCTCAAAATGGTTGAATGTTGGGGTGGGGAGCAGGGGCTCCCTACGGGGCCCTCGAGGGTGGCGTTGATGGCGCATCCTGGACGCCTCCAGGTCCAGGCAGGCCATATCCCGAGTTGGGATTATTCCCTCCTCCTCGTAACGACGTACGATGTCATTAATCTCCCTTCATTGGATGACTTATATTGGGGAGAGGGGGCGTGGGAACCCCATGCTCATGGATGCATACACCATTGTGGCATTAGTGGAGCCACACGGAGTGGCCGTGCTGGTATTTCCCCTTCCCCTACGTAGGCGGTCGGGCGGTGATCGTGTCCCTGTAGCAGCAACCTGATTCCTGAGAAGTAGGGAGATTGACTCATCAGCACTGTGAGGAAAAGAAATCCACAACCAGTGCCCCAGCACCATTCCATCTTCCATAGCCGGTAAGAGGGATCCACACCAACAACATTCCAGAACGGAGTGTCCCACATTCCACTAGCCCAACTTCTAGTGAGTTTCACGCAAGGCCCGCTATTTTCTTGGCAGGACCCGGCGCTGGATATCTGGATCTGGTGACACGTCAATATACTGATGTATAGAAAGCAGCTAATCTCCACATTGAGGAGAATAAATTCATGTCGGGTTCACCATTTTTGTTTCTGACACTTTCTCCGGGGTGCGCGCGTCCGTCTGCTTGGGGCGCGACAGTTGGGGCTTTTGTTTCCCCTCATTCCCGCTTTCCAAATGCGGGCGGCATCCATTAATTATTTAGCAACGTCTTCTCCTTGATCAAGACGGGATGATCGGATGTCGGTTCCTCCTTCCGTGGATTCTTCCTTAGAACTCGTCACCTAGTCCGGGTCTCCCTCGTAGATTTAATACATTGTTCGTGAAACTCTTCCCAGTGCCATGTTTCCATGGATGCCGGTTAATTACACTGCTTCTATCAGGACATTCCAAGGGGTCTGGTCAGGGCAGAAACCTTCAGTTGAAGGAGTAGTCATGTCGAGGCATCATTAACGTGTCTGAATGCTGGGGAATTGGTGTGTCGGTCTTTTGCCCCTTATTATAGGGCTTCTCGAGGGCGCAGAAGCTAGAGGAATCCCACATCAAGTGTGGGGAATCATATTCCATAGACATGTATCTGAGGTTTTCCTCAGCTTCCTATATTTAAAACAGATGTTTCATGTTTAACATCTAGCAGAGACGGATTGGGATGATTAGAACACTAGCTGGAGTGGATCAGAATGAGTAACCCCTCTTGAGGGAACACCGATATCGGAGCCAGCCCGTGGGTGGCTTCCCGAATGCTGTAGAGTGGAATGAGGTGTCATTATCTCATCAGGATGTGGCAGCTCGGGTATGGATCGATATGGATGATGGAAAGCTACACGAAGTGGAGGGGGGAATGAAATGGATCCGTCGTGGAGATGATGGTGGTGTTGGGCTTGAGTCTTGAAGAGATTTCCTACGTATCCCTGTGGTAGGGAATCAAAGTCTACGTAGTTCAGAATGAATGTGTGGGGCTTACACTCTAGGCCGCCCAAGATGGTGGGAGAACTAACATGAATGAGTTCAGAATGACCAGGTGGTGGGCTTGAACCACATGAGGCTTCCTATGTACCATGCCTTAGCATGGATCAAAGTCCACGTAGTTCAGGTTGGACATCGGAGAACTGACGTGAAGAAGGAGCTTGGTCTAATGGGTGGTGGGCTTGAACCTTGTGAGGATTCCTACGTACCATGCCTTGGCATGGATCAAAGTCCACATATTTTGGGAAGGGGTTGTTGAACTGACACGAAGGGGTGTCAGAACAACTAGATGGTGGGGTCACAACGGCTTACCGCTAGATTAGGATGTGGTTTAACGTCACGCGAGATGGGTCATGTCAGATAACCGACATGAAAAAGGACCTTGGTCCTGGTGGACGGTGGGATTGAACCTCAGGAAGGCTTCCTACGTACCATGCCATGACATGGATCAAAGACCACGTAGTTCAGGTGAAAAAGAAGATAAGAGGTCGGAATGAACAGGCAGTGGGCTTGAACCTTGTGAGGCTTCCTACGTACCATGCCTTAGCATGGATCAAAGACCACGTAGTTCAGGATGGGGCATGTCGGCGAACTGACGTGAATAAAGAACTTGGTCCAAGTGGATGGTGAAAAATAGTTTAACGTCATGCGGGATGAGGCATGTCAGAGAACCGACGTGAAAAAGGACCTTGGTCCAGGTGGACGGTGGGATTGAACCTCATGAAAGCTTCCTACGTACCATTCCTTGACATGGATCAAAGACCACATAGTTCAGGTGAAAGTGGGGGCTTGGCACACCGACACGGAGATGGTCGGAGCCAATGATTGTTGGGCTTGAACCTCAGGGAGGATTCCTACATTACATGCCTTGACATGGATCAAATTCCTTGTAGTTTGGATATGAATGTGGGTGTTGGAGAACCAACGTGAAGAAGGACCTTTGTCTTTTGGGTGACGGGGCTTGAACCTTAGGGGGGCTTCCTACATACCATGCCTTGACATGGATCAAAGTCCTCGTAGTTCATGTGTCCAGTTCAACGTCATGTTGGACGGGGGGATACAACATAACGTCATGATGGAAAAGCGAATATAGTTTAACATCATTCTGAACGAGGGCATACAGTTTAATGTCACGCTGAATTAGGGCATACAATTTAACGTTATGCTGGACTAGGGCATACAATTTAACGTCATGCTGGATGAGGGCATATAGTTTAACGTCATGCTGGAAGAGGGAATACAGTTTAATGTCATGATGGATGAGGGAATACAGTTTAACGTCATGCTGGATGAGGGCATTATCATGGTTGATGCTTAATCTAATCCCACGCGAGTCATGCTCTGTGTGAGAAACAAGAGGCACCAGGGACCTGACGATCACATCGCAAAGCGTGCATCCATGAGATGTGAAGAGGGGCTTATGTGTTAAGAGGCCAATGGTGGTGGGGCATACTCTAGGATGGAGGCCCAAAGTGTGACAAAGTGAAGAGGGAGAGGGATTTGGGACTGAATAAAGGAGGTGCCTCGTTCCTTATCACACCCCCAGCTGGCCCTGGCGGTGAGTAAGTACAGAGGTTCTTGGGTGATACCTTCTGTTGGAGGGGCTAGGGGGCTTACACCAAGGTGGCTGCCCTTCCCCGCGGACAAACTCCACTCCCAGAATGAGGATATCATCCCCTGTGGTTACCGGGGGGCGTAAATAATGTCCGAGATGGGGGGACCCTGCGTGCGAGGCATGGGGTCGGGTCATAGTTTAACGTCATGAGTTAAGGACGAGGTTCTTAGTAGTTTAACGTCCTGCAGTTCATATGAGGTGGGTTTAATCCACACACCTAGGGCTTACATGACCAGTACCCTCTTCTCCTTGTGGGAGGGAAGGCATCAGCCAGGCCGTATAGAAGGGGGGTCGTAGATCGAACCATCGAGGGGTCCACGTTAGCGTGGCTAGGCGAAAAAGTAATAGCCGTTAGCGTGCCTATGTGAAGAAGCATCAGGCCAAGCAACGCTACGGGTGGTGTTGTCCAGGGGACTTTGAAATCACATCATGCAAACCTGGAGGGTCGCACGGGAAGGGGAATTTCCAAGCAGAGGGGTCCATAGGCAGGGGCCTTGCAGAGCTCGGTTGATTTGCGTAGTGGAGGGAACTTGCGAAGGGGTGTTCTTAGTGGAGTTCCTTGGCCCTAGCATGGGGCATATGTGCAAGTGGGAGGTGCTTTGAGAAGAGGAAGGGTGTTCGAGGAGCACCACCTTGTGAAGCAAGGTGCTGTGAAGCAGTGTGCTTCGCGAAGTACAGCGGCCCTCCCTTGGCATGTGGATAACCTATACAGGGTGGGTGTTTCGAGAAGAATAAATGCTCTGCGACTGACCGGGTCCCCTTGGGGATCCCCTTCCTTCACGAATTACCTTAGGCTTCGCAAAGGGCATCCCTCTCAGAAGAGGGGCTCAAAACGAGACAAGACAGAGGCCTCTCGAGAAGCAGAAATACCTCGCAGATATCATGATTCCCAGAGCTAAGAGTGCTTCACGATTTGGGAGTTGAGAAGCTGAATGGTCGGATTTTCTGTCTGGAGAGCTCAGGGGGAGCTCGGTATTTATTGTCCAGGGACACCATGAAGCAGAGCTCACGTGGCGCGAAGGGGGCTTCGGTTACTCCGTGGGGGGGGGGGTCATGAACGTCAACTGGGTTCGCGGAGAGGTATCGCCTCTTCTACTATGCGGCGGGTTCATGAACATCATAGCATTCACGGAGCGTTACCGCCTCCAGTGCTTCGCGGCGGGTTTGCGAACATTTGGGTGTTCACAGAGCAGTACCACCTCATTTGCTTCACGGTGGCAGTAGTGCTTGGGGGGGATCTGCATTAGGGCTTTGCGTGGTAGGGCGCGGGGCCTCATTTTCTTTATTCTTTTAATCCAATATTTTGGTTCCAAAAGCACTATATAGAAATTTAAATATTTAATATTACAAAAACAATTTCATTCAAATGTTTTATTATAAAAAACAAATATATCACTTTGGAGGTCCTCTAGAAGAGTAAGAAGAGATGTTAAAGGAAACTTCATCCCTAAACTATGAGTCAGACATCACATGTACTCCATATGCTCATGTTGTTGTTGGTTCAATCGATGATTTTACACCTCCTCCCCCTACTATTGTTGTTGAAGCTCTTCCTTTTGTTGTTTCTACCATTGGTGCGTCTCCTACTGCATCAATTGATGCATCTCCTACTGCATCAATTGATGCATCTCCTTCTGCTCCATGTGCATACTATCTATAAGCTCACTCTAAACTCAATGTTGCTCCTGAAAAATTGTAGTAGATGATGATGACTATCCACGAGTTCATCTTGAGTTGGTCGTTGACATTGCAGTGGTACCGTAGTAACTCCCAGACATCAATCGAGAGTCCATACCAACAACTTGACCTTTCTCTAAGTCATTCTAGGTCTCCTACATCCATGTTGTCACATCATATTGGTGGACATTGGTCTGACCCTCAGTCTTAGACTTATTCTCAATCTATGTCTGAGATGTCATGAACTCATATGACTCCTTAATTTTTAATTTAAAATTAAAATTGTTAAAATATTATTTTCAATTAATTTTGATACTCAAAAATAAATTATACTAACCACAATATGATGTTGCTGATCAACTCTATTATCTACAGTAACTGGATCGCTATATAGCCTTCTATAGACGTCGATCTCCATAACATTAGGCTTTTAAACTACCTATTTGAATATAAAATAAACCTTTTAATTTAAATTTTTATAAATTATTTAAAAAAGGTACTTACCATATGTTCCCTATGAGTATTGGATATAAGACTATTAGGTCGATGTGTCACCGCTTATCTCCCATAGTTTTTTCAACCTACTAATGATCTCCTCTAAAAACGTCCACCCAACCAATGTGAACATAATACTTCCAATCCTGAGATGAAATGTAATCAGATCGGTGGGTGCGACAAGACACATAAAAATCTGTCACTACTTTCTTCATTTCTTTCCTTCTCAAATTGTGAAAAAAACCTATGGAAGTGCTCACGCATAAACCCTTCCCATACCTCCCAGATAGCATCACACATGCTCTCATAAATGGAATACCATAAACCCCACAAATAATTTATAATATCATGTTATTAATTAAATAAATTTCAAAATAAATATTATTTATTTATGAATTATCCAATAATAGAACATGTGGTGCTGGACATCAATAAGAATCTCATCCCATGTGACGGAATCTTTAGAAAAATAATTTCACAATATAGAGCTCCTGATTCCAAAATTTATATGCAAAAAGCTGTAAAAAAAAAGAAAAAATCATCAAATATTTAGTATATAAATAAAATTAATGAAATATAACTAGAATACAAAAGTAAGCATACCTATTCATGTGTGGATTGAAGACAATGTGTGGACATCTCTTGGGTATAGGGTCAGGAATCATCAATTATGAAAGACCACACCCACTCTCAGTACTCCCTGGACTACTAGTAGTATGAGGGTCAGATGATCCAACATCATGTTTGTCCAAAGGTAGATCAGCCTTATGAAATTGAAGAAACATATCCTCATCCATACGAAACATGGAATTATTGTGGTTAGAAAACTATTGAATGTGACTATTATATATAGATATATATTATATATGATCTTCGTCATTATCTTTATATCTGACGATGTCAATTTCTTCATATTCCTCCTCAGTATCATCAATTTCCATATAAGTTTTTATTTCATCATCTCTTTTCATTTCAAATTCATTTTTAACTTTATTAACATCATTATCACAATCATCCCTTAACTATGGGGTGTCATCATCGATATTCATGTCTCTTCATTAAAAATATGGATTTAGAGCAGTCTCTTTGAAAATTTCACTTCTTTTCACTACAGCATAACCACACTCATTTTGCCCAAATGGCCCGAAGGCCATATTCTTTATTTTATTATGGATAAACCCCTTATTAAGGGTTGAAGGGGGCCCGTACATGACATGTAGGCCCAAGGAACAAGGCCTGATTGACCCGCAATACATGACCCGAAGGCCCAGAGGCATACCATGCCCAATACATGACCTGTAGGCCCAGCCCACTTGAACTGCCCCTTCCCAGCTTCTGCTTCATTGATCAATTAGCACCCTACCTTGAATTTCTGATCGGCTACCATTTCCTCGTACAAATCTGCATGGTGTCGGGTCTCAATGGAGGCTGCCATACCCTCTCATTCTTCCAATCCGATTAGCTCTGCTTTTAATGGATGCTACTCTTGCTGCTATGATCCTCTTCTAGGGCCTATTCTATGTGAACTGGGATACTCCATGGTCTACGTCGCCTGAAGGCCCTATGGCCCGAAAGCCATTGATGACCCGAAGTCCCTGGAGACCTGTAGGCCCAAACTGGTGGCCTGATGGCCCAAATTGGGCGAATAGTTTTGGCTGCTACAGTACCGAACAGTAATTGCTACAGTAACTACTATAGTACTGATACAGTACCCTAGAAATTCACCTCCAACCAGTTTTGAACCTGGGACTCTTGGATGCCAAGCAGGTGCCCTTACCACTCAGGTACGGGCTCGTTCGCGAACCAAACTCATTTTGAGTAAACTAATTATCCAAAGATTTAATTTTTATTATGCTCCACCAATTACCCAACTCTTTTGAAGTAGTAAAGTAATTTTCATATTAAATTTTATGTTCTTGATGAGCTAATAAAAATAGTCTCTTTACTGCAAAAAGATTTATATATTTAATATCAACGATTCCATGGGTCATATGAACTTACAAGCCTCTCTCTGTATCCAACCACTACTATTTAATCATCATTATGTAATTCTGTTCTAGATAACACAATCCAATAATTTCTTCCATTTTTCCATGAAATTCATCTACAGTCTGTCTATGATGAAATCCTCTCAAGCCGACAACAGTATTCATTGTTTTTTATTCCCCATATGAACATGTATGGAATCGAAAACCATTCACGACATATCCATTAAAAAATTTAACCATTTTGGATGGTGGGTTACTCAAGACACATAATCAATTATTAATTTTATCGGCATGTTTAAATACCTAAAAATTTGTAAAACAATTATCTATATAGCAGGTAATAAATTTTTTTATATGTTAAACCATAAATAATTTATGTTATCAATTTTTGAAACCAGTAGGAAAAAATATTTTGCTATAATTATTCAAGAAAAACTATTGTAATTTGTGGAAGTTATTTCTTGATATGATTATCATATAACCAGTGAATTCACTGTAGAGTTTTTTCCTAACGGATCATATCCTTGCAGCATTCTCCAACTGAAATTACTATGAAAAATATTCTCCGATATACAAATATCCATTTTTTTATGCATGAGTATGGAGAGTAGGGAGGCGTCATCATGCTACTCTACATTCTTGTACATATGAAAATGGATATATGTATGCCAGGGTAGATTTTTCATAGTGATTTTAGTTGGAGAAAGATGTAATAAGATCCATCTTTAGGTAAAAGAGCGTCTTTTTCTCGACTAATCATCTCCTTGAAACATTCTCTCACTAAAATTGTGATGAAAAATCTTCTTTGGCATATGCATATCAATTCTCATGAATACAAAAAATGATATTTATACGTTGGAGTATATTTTTCATAGTGATTTTAGTGAGAGAAAGTTTGAAGGAGATGAGCCATCGAGTAGATGTAATGCCTCAAATCCACTGGAAATTATGTTAATTTATTATTAACAATTGTTAATTATTATGAATTTTTGTGAATTATTGTGAATTATTTCTAATTTTTGCTAATTATTGCAAATTATAGCTAATTATTTCTAATTATTTCAAATTATTTATAATTATTTCAAATTATTTCTAATTATTACTAGTTATTTCTAATTATTCTAATTATTCTAATTATTACTAATTATTGTTAATTATATCTAATTATTGCTAATTGTTTCTAATTATTGATATGTATTACTATTAATTGTTAATTGTTTCTATTTATTGCTAATTATTTCTAATTAGTGCTAATTATTGTAATTTATTACAATTTATTGTTATTTATGGATAATTATTGTTATTTATTTCTATTTATTTTTTGTTATTGCTAATTATTGATAATTATTGTTCATTATTGCTAATTATTGTTAATTATTGCTAATTATTTCTAATTATTACATATTATTTCTAATTATTTCAACTTATTTATAATTATTTCTATTTATTACTATTTATTGCTATTTATTGATATTTATTTCTAATTATTGCAATTTGTTTCTATTTATTGATATTTATTTATATTTATTGCTAATTATTACAAATTATTACAAATTATTAAAAATTATTACTAATTATTCCTAATTATTTATAAATTGTTCCTAATTATTCCTAATCATTCCTAATCATTACAAATTATAACTAATTATTTGTAATTATTACTAATCATTGTTAATTATTACTAATTATTACTAATTGTCACTATTTATTAATATTTATTACTATTTATTACTATTTATTACTATTTATTACTAATTATCACTATTTATTACTATTTATTACTATTTATTACTATTTATTTCTATTTATTACTAATTATTACTAATTATTACTAATCATTACTAATTAATCCTAAATATTACTAATTAATCCAAATTATTAAAAATTACTCCGAATTATTTCTATTTAATCCTATTTATTTCTTGTTTCATCCTGAGGTGTGTCTGTGGGAAAACAAAATGGTCTCACAGATAAAAGCTAATTACTTGTTGTTATAGAGAGTTTCACATCGAGTCCGCCATTTTTTGTTTCATTCGGATTCACGTCACACCCGCATGTTGGTGTGGGTGAGATGGTCCCACCATGATTGGGTAGTATATCCTTTTGTGTTATGAAGGATGTGTCGCATTTGTATGATCTCAACGGGTGATTGTAGGGGGATATCACTACAAAATATTTCACTTTTTTCAACAGGGGAATATCTGTTGGTAAAACGTTTTACCAACCGTCACCTCCACTACCCCCTGCACACTGCACCCCCCCCCCCCCCCCGCACTTCACCCCTTCCCAACCTTCACCTCCACTACCCCCCACCTGCACCCCCACTGACCCCACCTTCCTGCCCACAACCCCCTTCACCCCTCACCATGCACACTCCCCCCTGCACCCATCCCCCCTCTCCTGCACCCATCCCCACCCCCTGCACCCAACCCCCTACACCCAAACCCCCTGCACCCAACCCCTCTCCTCCTTGTACCCATCCCCACCCCCTACACCCAGACCCCCTACCCCTACACCCACCCCCCTCCCCCTGCACCTAGGACCAAGACGTCGTACATACATGACTGGTTAGGAGGATGGTATAACAGGATAAATATTATTTTTATTCTATCATTCATTATTTTTCATGGAAAATTGGAGAACCTATTATAGATTATATTAAAAAATGTTTATTATCAATACAATCACTTAAAATGAGTGATGTAAGAAGAAAATGATATTTGCTTTCTAATTAATGACTTTATAAAAATTATAATTTTTTATTTCTAGTGAAATTTTATATTATATTTATTAATTTATGATATATAATTCATCTGTTTTAATTATTAACAAGAAATAAAATTTTCACAGATGTTGAAAATTAGGAGAAAAAAATTAATTATATTAATAATGAAATTTAATAAAAAAATGAATCAATACAAAATACATCCCCTTTCATGATCCATCACACCCATCAATACAAAATTCATCCCCCTAACACACACACACCCCACGACGACCCCTCCACCACCCATGCCAGCACCATCCATCCATGCCACACCAAGGACCAGCTATCACCCGCAACCCATCCATGACATAGGACCAGCGAGCCAGATCATGCTAATCCATGCCACACAAGGACCAACAACTCATCCATGCCTCAGGACCATCGAGCCAACTCCAACTCAAAATGAAAAATATCTCCATGAATTGAAACAGAAATATAGAGGTATAAAAAATGAATTGCATAGTGATCATTTGTCATCATCCCTGTTGACATCTCAAGAATATAGTAACATCATGTATGCCCATTGGCTCATCTCCCCCTCCCATTGCATCATTCTGTCCACCTCCGAAATTAGTTCCACCAAGCAAAAACTTCAATAAAAAAAATCACAATCACTAATTTCAATTTAGAGTGACACATAACTTATGGCCACAAACCATTGAGAATGACCCTAATTTCAATTAAGAGTTCCACTAACTCAAAGATGAACATGTTATAGTATCTCCATCATAAATGAAAATGAGATACAATCGAAGATGAAGAATAATGTCTTAAAATGTCAAGAGATAAATCTACCAATATCATAGACCAAAACATTCATAAGTTTTGGAGATAAAATGTTTGATACCATGTACAAAGTTGATAAAACTAAAAAATTAAAAACCTGAATTAAAAACATGATATAGTATCAAAAAATTGAGATTAGAATTTGGAAATTAGTACCCGAAAATGGAATCTAGATACTTCTATTTATAAATCTTGATATCAGAGGGTTCATATTTATAATAAAAAAACATTCAATCAAAATCTG
Source organism: Viscum album (assembly GCA_963277665.1). Taxonomy (NCBI): domain Eukaryota; kingdom Viridiplantae; phylum Streptophyta; class Magnoliopsida; order Santalales; family Viscaceae; genus Viscum; species Viscum album. Next base: position 225,636 of record CAUJRU010000011.1, on the reverse strand, counting down.
AAATGAAATAAACAATATTATATGAACTCAAGATTTATCAAAAACATGATATTTAAAATAGAAATATAAGAAGAAAAAAATTCATCTTCAAATTCAGGAACATGAAATTTCAAATTGGAAATTTAAAATCATTAACTTAATATTCAAAACTAAAAACTAGATAAATGTACTTTTGATGTCTAATTCACTTAGAACAACATCTATAAAGTTTGAAGCTACTAACATCTATAAAAAATATAAGGTGGATGTTCCCGCAGGGTTCTCTACCCCAAGACATTGTTGTAACTAGCATTTTGCACGTTTACTGTGTGGCTCACGAACCAACAAACCTTAAGGGGTGTACTTCTACTAGTTTTCTTATCAACACATCCAAGGCTCTGAACATACTCCCCTTGCCTATCATTGCTTTTTGGCTGAAAAGATGATTTATTTCCTCAAAACATCTTCTGATGGACAGGGAACCAGTATTCATTCTTATTACTGGAGCTGGAGGCCAAATTGGTTATTCTCTTATACCCATGATTTCAAGAGGGGTGATGTTGGGTGCAGACTATCCATTGATCCTCCACGTTATTGATATTGAGATTGTTTCATAGTCATTTAATGGGGAGAAAATGGAGTCGATGGATGCTTCCTTACAACTACTAAAGGGTATTGTTGCTACAAATAATGTGGGTGAGGCTTGAAAGGGAGTAAATATTGTCGTTATGGTTAGTTTCTTCCCTATAAAGGCATGGAAAGGAAAGATATGATGTCAAAAAATGTATCCACTTACCTTCTTCTCTTGAAAAGTATGTCGTAATGAACTGTAAGGTTGTAGTTGTTGCTAATCCTACAAATACTAATGCACTGATCCTTAATAATTTCCACCATCTATCTCTAAAAAAACATTACGTGTGTTACTATACTACATCATAACTGGGCACTAGGTCAAATCTATGAGAGATTGGGTGTTGAAGTTTCTGATGTTAAGAATGTTATAATATGAGGAAATCTCTCTTCAAATCAATACCTTGATGTTAACCATGTTACAGGAGGAGAAACTTTTTTCCTTGAGGCATAAGTTTATGTACTATAATAGAGACATTCATATAATTTTATGTGCAGTAATTCTCTCATGATCTAAAAGCTGTGCAAACACCTTAAAATGACATCAAGGTTGGATATATGATTGTGGATTAAAAAGGAGAATGTGACATGTATAGTGGAGTTCACACATTTTACTATAAATATAGGTATCCAGAATATTTGTATACATACATACAGAACATCGATAAGTTATGTGTAGATATATATAATTACAAATCTCTAAAATAACTTTTGAAGGTGCCGAAAAACAAACCTCATAAAAGCTAATTACAGCTTCTTGATGTGTCCAAACAAACTAATTCTTCCGTTAAAGTGGATTAAGAGAATTTGAATTAATACATGAAATTATAGAATAATAATTACATAAGTTAAAAATGAAGAGATTGAGGGAAATAATAAAAACAAAAATTAGAAACACAATTGTTTAGGAAACTCATTTTTCATACCCGAAACCAAGTAGTAGTTTCATTTCTTATGAATGCATAATGGCCTAAAAAGTTGTTTCATTTCTGAACTACCTGAAGGTGGAATATTTAGTTCCAAAAAACTTATAAAAAGAAAAAAACTATTAAAGGCACAAAGAGAACTATAATAGTGTTTTATTTCATTACCATTTTCCATGGTCCTTATAAAGTGTAAAATAATTAACTCTTTGAAACAAATGAGTAGGTAAGCACAAGTAGAAAATTCCACACAAAAAGTAATTTCCAAACCCAAACATATAGTTATAAGAAAATAAAGAAGATATCCAGAAGAACCTCTCGTTATGGTTATATATAACCCAGGACCCCAATCTAATTTTACTATAGAAGAAGCTAACATAGGAATGGTCATTTCTCATACTTTCCATTATAGAATAATAATTACATAAGTAAAAAAATGAAGATAATAAGGTAAAGAATAGATAATAATGATAATTATAAAACAAATTGCTAAGGGTAGCTTACTTTTCATACCTGAAACCAAATATAAGTAGTTTAACTTCTTGTGAATGCATAATGACCTAAAAAAGTGTCTTTTAATAGCTCGAAGGAGTAATATTTAGTTGAGATAAAATCATACAAAAAAATTATAATATTAAAGGAATGAATACCACTATATCAGTGTGTTATTTCATTACCATTCACCCAGATCCTTTTAAAGTGTAAAATAATTAACTCTTCGAATCAAATGAGTATATATGAACAAGTAGAAAATTCAACTTGAAGGAACTGATCATACTTCCCTGGAAATATATTTAATGGTGGAAAACGTATTTAAAAAGTTAAATAGAAGACTCTCAAATCAGTACCAAATCCGCATGAAATGAAACCAAATTGGAAAAAAGAAAGTCAAAAGGGAAATTAAAAATATTTTAAAATGAAAAATAAAGGATTAAAATAGTTAAAATGGAAATTAAAAAGTTTTTAGTCAAAAGGATAGAGTCAAAATTCTAATATAAACAAAAGACGACCCAGTTAAAAGGAAAAAATAATTAGTTAAAAGAAAATAGTAAAATAAATTATCCCTACAAAACTAAAGACTGATAAAATGAAAAGTATTAATTCGTTGATGGTGTTAAATTAATGTATTGAAATGTTGTTAGAGCTATAGAATTAGATCTATCTTTTACTATATCATGAAGTAAAACATAATGCACAAAATTACCATGGAATCCTGAGAGGTTGGAAAAACCCTAAGTTTAAAGAAGGATATCTTTGTCAATGTGCTCTAAGAATCATCAATTTTTCATTCAAGATACAAAGTAGTTCATCATTAATTTCAATTCATACACCTTATTCTATATACCTAATGATATATCATATTGAAAAAAATATCATGTTTTCCTTTAAATTGATGTTGCACCATTCTGATGATTTCATCCTATGCTGGAATAGAGACATCAATGCTCACCAACATACACTGGTCCTTCATAGTTGGGCTTCAACGGAATCATTGCTAATATGATTTCACTTCATGGTTACATAGCAGATATCGCATAATTAATTGTAAATTTCTTCAGTATTTTTTCTCTCTGCACTTAAAGCTCGAGTGCTTCTTTGTGGTTTTGTCAGATTTAGGATATTCATCGCAACTAGAGTGTTTTGGTAACCCACATCAGCACCTCTTTCATAGTTCCATTTCTTTATTCCCTAACAGAATATATTCACCTCTATATAGGGATAGTGGGAAATATTACTTATATTATAATTTATAACGAAGAATCACATTCCAAATGAAATTGTGACAGTATAAGAAATAAAAGAGTAAATCAATATCATTGTAATGTGGTGAATAATTGGTGGAAGGAAAGCACCTTTTCTGTGGGAAAACATCAGTCATTTTTCAAAGGTTTTAAAATAAGTAAATTTTTAAAATCATTAAAACAGAATGATAACAGGGTTTTAAATTAAGAACAAACATCCAAAAGGGGAGGGTGGGGTCCACTACATAAGTGGAACACTTTATCCCTATAAAAATGATACCTTGTTGGAAAAATCATAGGGGTTATCATAGTTTTTTATCCCACTTCACACTTGTTAAATAACATGACTACATGACAATGCATCAAAGTCACTGTTAAACATTTTATAGTTGTTCAAAGTCCTGGTAATGTTTTAATGATGATCATATTGAATTTTAAACTATTTTAAACAAATAATTGGTTATAATAAGTGCTGGAATTTCCAAAATCTCCTCAGAAGGGGTGGTTATTGGTTATTGAAAGTAACATGATTCCCGTTGTGAAGAACATGAAAACTGCTATGTATTTAAACTTTGAAATGTTTTTAAATACTATATTATAATTGTTAGAAGACATGGTAATGATTTCTTGATGATCATAATGAATTTTAAACCATTTTCAGAAAATAATTGGTTGTAATAAGTGCTATAATTTAGCCCCATGGGTGCAGCCAAGTGGTTGCACCCTGTAGTGGTCTTTTAAAAAGACTTCAAAAAAAGTGCTGGAATTTATGAAAACTACTGAGGAGTTGTTTGGTTAAAAAATTAGAGTGTTTGGTTTGTTAAATGTTAAGCTAAAATTTTCCAAAGTTTAAGGTGAATTAATGGGCATGTTGGTTTGTTTTTTCCTCTTTAATTATTAGTATTGTAATAGACCATTCTATTTCTTAACAAAGATAATGAAAATATGTCTAAAACATTCTATTTCTCAAAAAAAAATAAGATTTAAATTTTATATGAATTTAAGGAAATAGAATATACCTCAATTGTATTATACAAGATCATATTGTGCTTCCTCATATTCCCATGTCTCTTGTAACCATCTTATCAGAGTTATCTCTATAATGTCCATAAAGAAACCATGTCTGGATACAACAAAAAACAAGTCATCCACTTGAATCTAGAAGGATTTTTTGAGTTTCACGATTATACAAATGGTGACATATTGTACATGAATGTGATATGAAACTGATATATCTTAGTTTGTGGTTTCAAGAAGAGTACAATTGAGCCAACTATTATTTTTACTTGTTTGTATTCAATTTATTTGGGGTTTTTTATATAGTTCTATTTGGGATCTCCATCAATACAAGGTAGTTGGTGTAGAAGTATTTTGAGGGTGTAGATTTAGTGGAGGACCCCTGCTCTAAATGCATCTCAACTAGTTAGTGTCAAGAAAACAATCCAAAAGAACTGAAAAAACACATTCAATTTACCAAAACACTATTTCATATAAATCTAATCCATGATTTGAAAGAATCTATGGTTATTTCTAAATGAATGAAAACATAGAGGTATGGTCATGAAATCACATCAACAGTACCAATGATAAGTAAATTTGAATGTAATAAATGTGCAGGCAATGGAAAATCATAATGTAAAAATTCCTAGGGGACTCACAAGAACAAACACCTGAATGGAAAAAGATCAAAAATAAAACCACAATGAAATTTTATCTTGTGAAGCAAGGAACCATGATAGATTGTGAACTGTTGATGTGTGAATTAAATGGTCAAAGAATGGTGATAGTTACTATTTAGAGAGAAAATATATAAACAAGAAAAATACAATTAATAATTTAATAAAATGTGAAAGGTTAGTATAAAATTAAAACAATGATATAGAAAAACATAAATATGAAAAAATCAGATGTGGTGGAGGGATTTGGGGGAAGGATTTGGGTTTAAGTGAAGCAATGAAATTTCGGAAACGAAGGCACCTACAGTACTAGAATGTGGATTCAGTTGCTGATTTGAACAACATGAATCCTTTAATGGTGAATCCAGGAATGTGAAACCCTAAGGTGTTTGTATGTCATGCAACAAAAAATAGTGAAAATGAATTTTCCAAGCCTCAAATGGGTGAAAAGGTAAACTGTGGGTACCTTTAACATGGGAATGGGTCATGGAATTGGATGGTTAGAACACCATGACCTTATTAGCATCGCTTCTAGTATCCTTTTGGTTGTGGATCGATGAGGTGGACATCTCAAATTATATAGAAACCCTAAGAAAAAAACTTATTTGGATCTACATTGGAAAACAGTAAACCATCAACTAAAAAAATATCAGGTATTTTGACAGATTCAAGGGATTTGGGACTGACTGAAGGAGGAATGTTTGAGAGAGAAATCTTTCCAAGGTAAAGGGATGGATTTGCAATCAACTTTACCTTACCAGAAGTTAATTAGAGGAAGCCATCTGATTAGGGTTTTTATCCATTCGATTTGATGTGTTGAATACACTTGGAGAAGGTCGAGTTGATTATTTTTCATGGAAGAGGTGAGGATATGATGGATGATCAGGGTTCTGGATAGCTTATGGGAGAGGGTATGCTGACCTCGTAGGAATCTGAAGTAGATTTCAGTGCTGCTTGCAGGGAGAAGAAGGGGAAATGATAGGGTTTTAGTTGTGTGTATTGGAGGATAAAGGGTGTCAGTTCCACTCACTAGGGCATGGATGTGACTGGAAGAATATGGTTTGGATGCCACTTGGGGTGGATTGAATCGGACGAAACCCTCGCAATGAAACTCAGGAAAGCGGGAGATCGAGCATGCGCACGGGTGAATGGCAGAGTATTGCAAATTACCAATGGATGGAAAACTAATAATAATTTCATAAAATTAAATACATGTAATATATAATAAAATTAAATATGTGAAAAAATATGACAAAAAAATAAAATTCCAATATGTTAATAATTAATTAATTTATTGTTTTATAATAAATATTAAATTTTAAAAAAATTAGTATATTTTTTTATAATACAAAATAAAATATCAGTTATGTTTATAAATGAAAATTATTTTTTATATCAATTATTTATTACTTATGTTTCAATTATGATTATTAATTTTTTTTATTGATTATCATGTTTATATTTATTATGTTTATAAAATTCAAATATCATAATGATTTAAATTTTTTATATGTAGTGTTTAAATGTTTATTAAATGAAAATAATTATAAAATATAATCACTATTGATTCTTATAGGTAATTGAAAATTAAAATCAATTAATGATATGTTTTTAATAAAACCGTAAATATTGACTTTGGTCATAAAAATAATAATCTATATAAAAAATTGGTTTCTTTTAATTGGTTATTATCATTGAATGGTTTATCGTAACAGATTTTATTGATGATAAAAGATTTGTTGGTAAGGGGTATTATTAATAATAGATTTACATTTTTGTAAAAAAATGTTGGAAATAGTATGATAAAGCAATAGATTTAAATTTTGGCAAATTATTTGTTGGTGTTAAACGATCGATACCAACAGATAGATCTATTGGTAAAAATAATTGTTTGTGCTTAAAATCAATAGCAATAAAACTTAATATATGTTGGAATTGATCATTTTTACCAACAGATATATTATCTGTCAATACATTTCTGTTGGTATAAGTCATTTTTTGTAGTGTAGGTCTTTGTGAAATCGGCCCATATTGGGTATGAAGACCCCAGATTGTCTCTATTAGGTTTATTCATGGATCCAGAAACACCCAACTGCCCTGGTTTCCATGATTCATGGACCTACTTTCCAAAGGCAGATGCTTGTTGGATGACAATTTGTCCAGTTACACTTAAGAAATCCATTGGTCGAGAGGATGGGAGATCGGGCATATCACACCCATTTTGAGGGAATTATCACCTACTAAGTGACTCTCTTATAGATTTTTTAAATTTTCATATGTTCATGAATCCTGGGTTCTTTCCCTCAGAGTGAGTCCATGAATTACCCCTGAATAGTAAAATCAATCATGGATATACACGGATTAAGAGCTACTGAGACAATGATGGTTTAAGCCCTATGATGAGGTGCTCTGGTTTTATAGTCATCTAGGGAAGATGAGAGTTGTTTTGATGTCAAGGTTGAACCCATGAGATGGGCTTCCAACGTATCCTTGTGAGATAATTCAGAGCCCACGTAGTTCGATTCCATATAACTGGACACATCACCTTTTAAGGTCGTGCGATGAGGATTCATCCATGTCGTTTGATGTAATGTGGATAAGACATCTAGTAAGAGGATTCTTAGAAAAGATTTCAAGTCGAACCTACACCGAAGCGGCCCAGGTTGTTCAGAAGAGGTATGGTCTCCTTGGTGGATATGGCCCCACTAGGGATATGTCTTGGTGACCACTAGGGAGATTTGGTTGCTCGGTTTGGACCTCAGGGAGGCTCCTATGTATCCAAATTAGTTGGGAATCAAAGCCCTCATAGTTCAGTATAAGTTGGAACTTATATTGTAGTCAAGGCCCATTTGTGAGAATTCAATCAGGGCTTACTCCTAAAGAGGAAGCCCTTTTATGAGGGGACATGATTGGGGCTTACATATTGGAGCTTCCCATTTGAGAATACATGGTCGGGGATTACACCGTAAAGGAGGAATTTCTCGAAAGAGTCATGTCGGGGCATATTCTTGAAGAGGAGGCCTTAGTGAGTCAGGGGCATTCTCACTGGGACTAAATTTTAAGGAGAATGTCCCCTGAGCTTGGGCCTTAGGTAGACATCTTGTGTATCCTGGTTAGAGCAGGAATCAGAGTTCTCATAGTTCAATAGCTAGGATGTGACTTGATTGGGGATTACGCATCAAATCTTCCCATTTGAAGGGGGTGTGATCTAACATTTCATGGATGAGATGATATGGAGTTTGGGCCTAGATAAAGGCTTCCTATATATACCAGTTTTGTTGGGAATCAGAGTTCTCATATTTCATGAATGTGTTGTGTGAATGTTGTATCATCACATACCTCTACTCACACGCGAGTCATGCATAGTGTGAGAAACAAGAGGATGTGAAAATTTTAACAAAGGCGCACTTTTTGTTATCTACTGAGGGAAAAAGAGGAGGGAGATGACGAACGAGATTACATCTATGATCCCAAGGGGAAAGGGAAAGGGTCTTTTAATGTGCCATCCCCTCATATATGTTGATATCCAGGATTTTCATGTCTAGTGAGCTATCTGGACACATCCCAAGTTGGGCCAGAGTGGAGAGAAACCACCACCTATTGTAAAAAGTATAGGGACTTACCTCAAGATGAGTGCCCTGAAATGAGTTTTAGGAAAGGGGAGGAGCATTGATCCTCGTTAAAGGGAAATCCTGTATGATCCCTTTATCTTGTCATTGTCCCCCATTTAATGAAAAATCCAGTAATTCCCCTTGATCCTTAGAATGGAGAGGTTCATATTAGTGTTCTAATGTTAGACTATGGGTTGCCTCAGGAATATAGACTTAAGGACATCCCATGAGCCCAAACTGTTGTTGGAATTTCCTCTACGACTCCTCTTTCCTTGGGTATGATAACTAAAAAGGGCATGTTGATGCACCCGATGGTCTATTCATATGGGTCTAGTGGCTTTAGAAGTGGATTTTTCATGATTCTGGTAGACTAGTTCACGGCAGGGCCATGGCTGGTGTGATGGGAGTGGAAGGACAATATTTGATCCGAAATGTGGAAAACCCTAATACACCCCATTCATCATACGGTTTTATCATGTGGTATGGGAGATTCCCCACACAATGTACTATTATGTGAGTGATGGGGGTTTCTACCTATTGAAGTGGTTCACGTACTAGGATATGATCCTTTGCATACTATGGTGGTGTGCAGTCTCAAGTGCAATCTGCATAGCATGGTTCTATGTGGCGCAAGGTCATGTTTGTGTCTCAATGTGCCACACGATTCATCAGACTGATGGAGGGGTACTATGCTTGTGGTTTGCGGGATGTTCATCAGAAAGGGCCTATGGTTTGTGGTTCACCCATTAGGTTCCCAGTCAGTTGATTATTATTAATTTTCCTTCTTTTTATGCTTCGTAGTTGGTTTATACTTTCTGGAAACTGTTTTCGGTTTCGTACTTCATTGATTGTTTGCCTTTGAAGTCTTCCGTTCGTAAACTACAAGCTCTCATAAAACCCTCATCTATTCTCCTCTTTCTCCTGGTTGTATTTTTATAGATTTTAAGGGAAGATATATATAAGGGCACACAACACCTTTTTTGTAATCCCATGGAGGGATCATCTAACCCATGAAAAACTTGGTCAAATGAGGTTTTTGGTGTTATTGTTGGCAGCGATGGAAATCACCGCCTCAATCCCATGAATGATGTGGTTTGTGGGACGTTTCCATCCCTACCTTGTCCGTGAACTTCTCAGTTTGCGGGGATGGTATTTGGGGAAATAATTATTCATCGGGTTTTTTCTAACGACACGGTTCATGGTGCCTTGGATCTCTATTTTCATATCACCCGTGAATGGATTTGTTCGTTGGTAAATGCTTCACGAGATAGAATTTCACAGGCTATCCGCTTACCACATGGTCTGCGATCTGCACTGTCTGTTGACCTTTCCCAATAACCAGTACATGGATCATTTTGGGTCCTTTTCCGAATATGATTTCTTTAATCTTCTCTTAAAATTTTCATCCCCTCGTGCATCTCTTTCCATTATCAGATTTTTGGGAGTATTTTTTTCCCTTTGTGGATTTTTCAGGACCCTAAAAAAGACCCCAATCAGAATGGGGTCTAGTCAGAATGAAGAGGAGGCTATTCCGATGTAGAAAATGGCCCCAAACTGAATTTGTTTTTGGTATAATGGTGGACCCATTGGGGGACCACACCTATATATAGGGGGCCCATGTCATTTGTCTTTTACCTAGTTTCCCGGCGAAAAGTGCTCTGAAAAGATCTCTCGGCTTTCCTTGATTCCGCGTACTAGCTCCTTCATGCAATGAGTCATCCAAAAATTGTGCCTTGAGTTCCAAAAACTACATATTCTTCACACTTTCCTCTACTGTGAACCAACCTTTGAATCTGAAAACCAAACTATGAATTCTAAAATGTAGGTTCAAATTTTCATGAAGTAAGATTCTATGCGTCTTGCCTGTCTCACATGCTTAACTTCAATTCGGCGAACTGAACTTTAAATTTCCAAATAGGACTTTAACTCTTCAAACTATGAACTTTGAATATCCACATAGCAAGGCTCATTACGCAGATTTCACATTCTATGTACTAATTGAATCACTGGACAATACAGCATAGCCCAGCATCGTGTAGGGTATTCTGCGTACTACCGATTTGTGGGGAATGCATTTCGTGAACCACTCCTAGGATTCAGTACACAGAGCCTAGTGTTTGTCAGTCTTCTTTGGTCCTTTTCCATATTTTGGCCTTTCTACCGAATAATTTTAATTGGAATGACCCTTTTCATGAGCTCTTTAATGTCCTGTAAGAAGAAATATCTCCCCCCAATATTTTGTCGATGACGTTGTTGTTGTTGTTGTTGTTGTCGCTCCCCTTTCGTCTACTGATGAAAGGAACAAGGCTATGGAAAATGATATATATTAACAAATACCTATCACCCCACTACATCAATATTTAGTAAAATTACTCACTATGGATCAAACGGAATATGTGATCTTAGACAGGCTTCCCATTTACAAATTTGGTCTGCTTTATGATACACCAATTTGAGAGCCATGTGTGGTCAACCAACCCGCCCTCTGAATATTTAGCGACACCATTACAATGTTTATCATCTCATCAATAGGATGATTCATATCAAAGTGTGCCACTGTTGGATCCTTGTTGAACTATTCCCCAAAGACATTGGAGGGCGCATGAAGAAATCTAGACAAAACAACCCATTTTTATTATAGCATTTCTCGGAGGGCCAGAGAAAATTAACTATATGGATAGTCCTCAAAACGGGACCTTCACTCTGAGAGTTCATTTGGTTTAGATTGGGGTGGTCCTTCTAGGTCCATCAAAGTGAAAAATAATTTTGAGTCAAATTACAGACCATGGGGATATATGAATCAGTGGGGGTATTTAAGACTTACACTCATCGAACCAACACTCTCATCTCACAGCTTTTGAGCAGGTGGAGTCCAGACACCAATACATTCTATTTGACCCATGGGGAGGTTGGAATCAGCCTCTAGGATATTCGGATGATTTCAGGGGTCCCCATCATCGGGGATATGTATGATGAATTTCTACCCTTTAGTTCCACTTGGGATGATGAGGAGATGACTCCTCCTTTGTCTAAAATTCTCATTTCTCAAGTGGAGAAACTTTCGGGGCACAGTGACCCTTATCTAAAACAAGACATCTTTTTCTCAAAGATGATTAGTGCCTTTTCCAAACAGAGTGGCTCATAGGCTGATGTGCATAGACCCATGCCTTTTCCATCCAAGGAAACTAGAAGGAATGTAGGTACCTAATGGACTACCTTGGATGAGGGTCATTTCCATGAATGTGGATGAGATCTTTTCCCTAATGTGGGTTATTTGTTTCAGTTGGAGGCCTTCTTGGACATGTTTTTTAGTGGCTGGGTCTTACCGGGATGATATTATGGCAGTGTAAGAGTCACAACTTTGTCATGGCAGCTCAACTAGCCACCAAAAAAGTATCAACCTGAATATCCCTCTATTGGCCAAAATTTACCTCTTACTTGACCGGATCAGTGAATGAAATTAACTTTATTAGTTGATTATTGGGCCCTTCCAAATCCTCTAGGGTTGGATAGGATGCCACATGGTAGGCTACAAATTTATCAATTCCTTTCTGATTCCTTACTATTTTATCTGGCCAAATATTCAGACCACCAGTGGGGTTATGCTAGTAGGATGGCTGCACAAGATAAACAGGAAGACCATACTGAAAGGATTGATCAAGAAATGATGGCTCTAATCAAATTTCAGGATTTCTTCACCTATCATACTTATTATTACACCATTGGAAACATCATGAATGATGAATACAAATACTTTGTTAACTGAGGGTGCCTTTTTCATTGAGGGATGGTATCTTGGTTTCCTGCATTGATGGGGATCATATCTATGAGGGATACGCACCTTGATGATTTTGCCATCAGTTTAACTGAATTCAAATGTTGTGTCCCTTGACTCTTAAAAGAACCCTCTAGGATAAAAATATTATGATAGCCTATAAATTATGGATAATTTTCATCCAGGAGGACACTCGGTGTAAGGTTAAGCTCGCAGGATTCGAGGGTTCTGTGACCATCCCTACGAAAGGTGACATTGACTCCTGGATTCAATCATATCCATCTAGTCATTTATCAAATCTAGTTACCACTATTAAATCCCCTAAGGCATCTAAGGGTATGGGTAAGGGGAATCATAAGGAAGATGTGGATCATTCCCGACTAGGGAATGTTCATCGGAAGCCTTTCGGTCCTCTCCCAAGGAAGTCCTTGAGACCTTGGGGTGTGACCTCAACAGATGTCGAGGATACCATTAGATACCAACCACCCATCTCATCTGATGTTGATTTTCTAGTGTCCTGGAAGCAATGGGATATTTTGAATAATTTCAAAGCTTTTCATGATCAGTCCCCTCGCACCTTATGGAATTTTCTCAAAGAGAGAGATGTTTCTCTTACTAGCCTTGGCCGCATGTCAGCATCGGCTGACATTTGTTATGATGATGAGCCTGAGAGGGTAAAATGTTACCTTCATGAAATTGAAATCCCGTTCCATTCCAGGAAAATTCATCATAAATACTCTTATCGAGTACTTTCCAAGCAACGATCAGAGACTGATGAAGAGGGTGATGATGATAATAAATCTTCAGGGGTGATGAGATAGATGATTTTCATTCTATGGATAAGGAAAGGGAAGCTCCTTGATCGCACCCATATCCTCATAAGTGTTAATTTATTAAGGGTCCTAGGGTTGTAGAGGCACCCAGGAAGCAACTCTGGCTGATGGAACCTGATCTACTTCCCTAGGCATACCCTCCAGCATTGGACATCCCTATTTAGATTACATTCATAGATGCTTAGAGGGTCTGAGATGAATTGACGGTGAATGTCTCCAATGAAGACATTTATAGGATTATTCAATGATTATTCTTTGACCTTATAGGTTTTGGGGGATCCCTCGCCCCTGCATTTGTTTCTAAAGAAGAACAGCCAGATGAGGTGGCCATTTACCTGAGAAAAATGGAAAAATTCTTTCATGCTCCCAATAACATACCTTACTAGTCTGATGAGGTGGCATGGACAACAATACTCTTGTGACTAATGGATATAGAGGGGGATTTAATTTTATTTACGAACCCTAAATTTAATTCCCTTTTCTATCAATATTCAAAAAATTCCCTCTTTTACTTTTGCAGGAGCTTAAGGATATCTTGGTGGTTTTCCTCATCCTAGTATGGTTTTTTATAATTTTGTTAATATACACAAGGCAACATTTTTTTAGTAAATGGATGGATCCTTCCTGAAATAAATTAAATATATATGTGAAGAAAAATGTGGAGGTTATCCGAATGAGAAACTAAATAAAATTGAATCTATAGTGAAATATATTATGGTTATTCTTAACTAAGTATCATGAGTTATGATTAAAAATTTGAACCTAGATCTATTTCCTAATGCATGGGTAGGGTCCTGAAAATCCTGCAAGGGGGAAATCTGATTACCCCAAAACATGGAAGAGGACTGAACAGGCCCACGTACCGACTCCCAGCAACTGTACGCGACCGGTTCGGCAAACCTCCCTCCCGCAGACACTGTCATCCGTGAAATGGAGGTGGAAGCCCCTCCGCAGATGCAAAGTGGGACGGACGTTAGTCTAGTCCATCGCCACGAGCTGCCCCCTCCATAGATTACTGTCGTTCGTGGGATAGAGGCAGAGTGGTGCATGACCACGGAGCAATCCCTCAAATATTAGTTCCAAAAATCGCTGGTTGACTGAGTCGTTCGCGGGTGGGGATTCCTTCATGGTCTTCCGCAAAAAGTTTCGTGTTCCATATCCCCTTCGTGACTCTATAAATATTCATCGAGGGGAACCAAAAAATAAGGGAGAAAGGATGGGAGAAACCCCGTGGGGAGACGCTAGAGAAATCACTCCCAGTGGTAAGGTTCTGTGACCATCTGCGGACCCTATATCGTCCGCAGAAGCACTCTTCCACATAGAGGAGAAACCAAACCACAAACCACATGCGGCCATCTCCTTCGCGGATGGCCACCCCCTCCGCAGACCAGTGTCGTTCACGAAGTGGAGGTGGGAACCCCTATGTGGGTGCGAAGTAGGATGGGCTCCAGCCCCTTTGCAAACGCCCTTCGCAGCCATCCTTGGCGGACAACTTCCTTCATGGCCATCTAATCTGCAGACTACCTTCGCGGACGACCATCTCCTACACAACCATCCTTCACGAACAGCCTCCTTCACGGCCTACTCCTTCATGGACTACTCCTTCGCGGACAACCTCCTTTGCGACCAGCTCCTATGCGGGCAACTCTGCCGCAGCCAGTCCCTCGCGGCCAGCTCCTCTACGAACACCCATCATGGAAAACCAAACTGTGAACCACATGCCGCCAGCCCTATACGGACGGATCCTTCGCAGACAGCCCCTCCACGGACTTCTCCTATATGGCCAGCTCCGCTGAATCCAGTCCCTCGTGGCCAGCTCCTACGCAGCTCTCCCCATGTGTAAAACACCATGCACTCGCTGGTCTATACCGTGGGGGATGCGCCCCACACACCCCCCCCCCCCCCCCCCTCGAGATCAGTGTCGGGCTGCGGTCCCGACCCTTCAGGCCAGTCCCTTCACTACCGTCACTGACCCCCATGAAAAATGGAGAGTTGCACAGCGAAGTTTTCAAGCCGGGTTAACAATATTTTACATTTCGCCCTTGCGCCGCCCAAACATCCGTCCTATGCATTCCATGAGTCGAGCTACTCCTCATGACTCTCCTATAACCCCATTTTTGAGATCATTTTTCTAGGTTCATCCAGAAAGGGCCGCGCTTGCGTAAGTCCCACACCAACCATTGCTAGGTATCTCCTACCTAGTCATCCTGAACACATGATGTTAAACTGTATGGCCCTCATCCTAACCACATTATGTTAAATGTTATGGCCCTCGTCATGACCACATGACGTTAAACTATATGGATCTCTACGTGACTATAAACTATATAATTCCTTATCATTCAATAATTAGATGCCTCTTGCTCCATGCAAGAGATGCCTTATGCTATGTTTACAGTGGAATTACTTCAAGAGTGTTGGAGTCCATTCAAACATTCCATCACTCCACCTCATACTTTGCACATCCTTCATTCAGATATTCATTACCTTGCAAGTTTGAAGGGACCCCCTAATGGCCTGGCCTCATGCCGCATCGTCTCACCTACCGTCCTGGGCCAACGCCTTGGATGTCTTTTGACAACTCTTTCAGTCAGGTCCTGTGTTTCGAACACGGTTAGCAATTGACCCTCATTTGTTTGTCCCCATTTCAGGCTAACTTTATATGGATGTTATGTTTCCAACATGGTCAACAGTTATCCTCCATCGCCATGCCACCCTCATTGTGTTCCGAATGTCGGGTATGTAATTCACTCTTTCCATCTCCCTTTGTTCGGACTGATTCCAATGCCCTTGGCGTTATCCCTCTTGTGCACTCGCGCATAGGCATTGACCCCCATTATATTCCTCAACCCACTAATGGGTTGGGATGCCCTCATGGCCAGACATGAGAAAGTCACCATGGGAATCCATCTCAGAGTAATCCATGACCTTATGGGCCGCCCTATGTGTAAGCCTGACTCCACTTCCCACGAACGCACCTTTCGTGATGTGATCGCCTGGTCCCTGCTGCCTCTTGTTTCTCACACCGACCATGACTCACATGGTCTTAGAGTAAACATCGACCATGACATCCTCTTATGGGCCTACTCAGAGTGTAATCCCCAGTCCATACCATGGGAATCCTCAGAGCATAAGCCCCAATCCAATTCGAACTACGTGGACTTTGATCCATGCCTCCCAAGAAGGGTACGTAGGAAGCCTCCATGAGGTTCAAGCCCACCAACCTGTCTATCCGACTATCTTTCCATCGGTTCACCACGCCACTTCTAGTGCCGCCTCTATGAGTCTGGACTCCTCGGGGTCATTAATCCAATGAGGGATGGTAAACCTCAGTCATAAATGATTCTGAATCCCTGCATCCAGCTGACCATTTCCAACCAGAAGTAATCCATGGATACTATGCTTGGGTATAAACCAAAGATTCATGAACATATGAATACGTATTAAATCTATAATAGAGTCCCGTAACAGGCAATAATTCCCCCCAAAATGGTCCGATGAGCCTGACTTCCCATCCTCTCGACCAATATGAGTTCATAAGCATCACTAGTCAAACCACCCAGCGAATGCCTGCCTTTGGAAAGCAGGTCCACGTGTCGTCGGATACGGAACAGTTGGGAGTTTTGAGACCGACCCGAAACAAAAAATGGTGAAGCCGATGTGAATCTTTAACCAAGAATGACGGATTTAACCTAATCCCACCTTGTACCCCATTTATACTCACAAGGAGGGCCAAGAAAGGTCATTAATTATGCATGGGGTCATGAGATGCTGCTTTGACAGGTTTTCTGTTTGTATTTGTTAAAATGATTTACAGGTACCACACAGAACTCCCTTCGATACAATGGAATCCAAAAGAAACTCTTAGGAGAATGCTTCCAACTACACAATGACAGGACTTCCTCACCAACGGAGGACCCCGTCACATACCCAGTGTCTCCAAAGCTGGGCCTTGGACGCACTGATCTGAGAGTACCACATGAATGGTACTCTTCCGACGGTGGAGGCGGCCATGCACGCCCTCCAATCTGCCAGGACTCGCCGGTCTCTTGGCCAGCACCAGCCGCAAATGTAGATCCAGACGGCCCCTATTTTTGTCTCCAACCATTTCGGGAGTCTATCCCTAGAACGGGATAATGCGTACCTCCCTTATCTTAGGGAGGCGGATGAGGTCGACGTTGAGGACTTCATCCCTGCCGAACGGGGGTTCCACTCTAAGGCCCCTGCTGGCAGACGTCATCACTGTTACGCCACGACTCAACATCCTCACGCTCAGGAGGATGTAAACCTGAGGATCCAGGCCCACGCTCCCTGAGCTCTTGCCCCTCAGACCGCCCGACGAGGGCGGAAAACATACAACTGGGGACCGGTCATCACGCTTGTCCCGGAGGATGAGCTCAGCTGCCAAACCACGGAGACACGTCACAAACAGACACATACACCTGTTTTCTCCTCCAAACCCACCATCCAGACATGGTGGCACACCATTCGGACATGGAATCCCCATACAAGCAGGCGAGCATCACCATCGAGCTCTGCCACGCCCGTCGCTCACGTATGATGGCACTTACTGGGTAGGCACCTATCCCTACCCAAGGTCGTAAAACCCACCAACTCGACGTGGTGGCAACCCAGTGCCTGTAGGACCAGCTCCTAGCAGATTCTCCTGGTCCCTACCATCCCAATATGGTGGAGATCAACAAAGACCGCCACCCAGATGTGGTGGAAACTCATAGTGGGTCACGTTTCCCTACCAATAAAGTCCACCGACTCGATACGGTGGGAAACCAACATATGTAAGGCCGGTTCCCTTGCAGATTCAAGTAAAGTCCGCCATCATGATGTGGCAGAAAATGGAGAGATAAACTGGCATATCCCGGCCCAGGTGCAGATTCGTTCACCTGCCCCGACGTAAGAGAATTGGAAGTACCCACTGACCACCAGAAGACTGGAGCATGATATTCTTACTCAGATACAAGAATGGGCCTTCATACCCATTCTAGCCAAATATTCCTCTCTTCATATCCTCAAAATGATGGAGGAGAAGTTATCGATCCCAGATCATATCTTGCAGACCTGCCAGAATGTAATTGCATCAGCGGAAAAATCAAGGACTCAAGTCCATGAGCCTATCTACCAAATTGAGGCGACTCATATAAGAGACGAGATAGCCACCTCCGAGTAGATATAAATCCCTATTTCCACCTAGGAGGGTCACCAGCCATATTCTGTGACGCAAGGGAAACTGAATCGAGCAGATTCACTCATTCATACTGGGGCACACCCATCCATCATAGTGGATCCTCCAGAGCAGGCATATATCCCTTATAAAAGTCAAGATGTTTGTCGGCATATCCTGGAAACATCACAAGACCCAATTAGACAGGGACCCAAAGGTGAAGGCCATTGTCAACAGCAGACGGTCCCCGATTCCCGCAAGAAGGCACCTCGAACGCGCCGAAAGCTGCCAGAAAATAAAGTGCAGGTTCATGACTCCGCTCTGCTGGAAGCTGGGGTTCCCAACGCTGATATGCTCATATCGAAGTCTCCGAACCCTGCCCACCCATTACCATATTATGGGAGCGGTAGTAGCAGTTGAGAAGGTCCTCCCCGCAATGTTGCTGCTAGCAGCTCTGAAGGTCCTCCCTATAGCACCCATGGGGGCCTCCCCCATGGGAATATAATGATCGATCAAGAGAGATCCTCTTTTGATGCGAGTCACGAAAACCCTCCATGTGACCAAAAGATTGAGCAGCAAGAAGGCCCTCCACTTGCTACGGCCAACCTTGAAGGTCCTCCCTGGGGTATACGCTGCAAACACTCTTCATGTCGTGGGAACATAGATTATGATAGTATTCCTCGTTATCATAGTCACAACTGTGGAGGCCCTCCCCGCAGTGACATCTCATCATGACAAGAAGGCCCTCCCCTTGTCCTGGTCGTCCCTGAAGGTCCTCCCCAAGGGTTACATTACAACGAAACTCCACGAAGCCGACCATCTGATCACGGTGGTAGTCTTCACCACCCTGATAATAGAGGTCCTCCCTGTAGAGACGTCAAGCAACAAGAAGGCCCTCCCCTTGTTGCAGTACATTTTGAAGGCCCTCCCCAGGGCGTACCTCACAGATATTCTCCCTACAGCCGCTGTAATGGTAGTCCTCGCCATTACAGCAGCCGTGATGGTAGTCCTCGCCACCACGGCTTCCATTGTGAAGGTCCTCCCCATAGTGGCCCCATGAAACAATAAGGTCCTTCCCTTGTCACAGTGTGTCTTGAAGGTCCTCACTAGGATACACATCGAACGTCAAACCATGATGGTCATCCTCACCATGATGGCAGTTTTTTCTAAGGCCCTCCCCGTAGCAACGCTACGCGGCCAGAAGGTCCTCCCCTTGCTGCGAGATGCCTTGGAGGCCCTTCCCAAGTTATGCACTGCAAATGTCCTCTATGAAGTGAGGCGTCAATCAATAATGGTATTCCCCGCCATTACGGCCGCCATTGCGAAGGTCCTCCCCGCAATGACATATCATATCGATAGGAAGGTCCTTCCTCTGCCAAATAAAGCACAGAAAAACCCTCGTATGCCAAGGTACTCAGAAGGACAGGATCGAGCATGTCATATTCCCAGTCAATCGATAACGAAACCCTTCTTCAATTGGTAGATGTTCCGGGGCCACATTCATCTTTGGAACCACCCCGAAATCGCCCGCATGATAATTCAATACCTACTGGTCCCACTGCCTCCGACCACACTAACATCAAGCGTCTCAGTTGGGATGACCAGGTTTAAAAATCACTAGCGAAGGAGTATGCCAACATGTTGCACCTGAGGAAACGACTATCCAGGGATGATATACCAGTTATGTTTTGGCCCACGGCCACCTCTCAGTTCGACTAACCCATAGAGTTATCGGAAGAATGCATGCACGAAATCCGTTATAATATATGGACAACCCTTCGCCGACTGAAATCAATCTTCCTACCCTACAAGGGGTATGTAGACCATGTCAAGACCATAGGAGACCTCTTGTGTCACATCGACCTAGAAGCTCTTCCGTCGGCACGACAACAGCGACCCAAGAGGCGTAAAGGAAACATGGAGACAGCTTGCCTCCGTGCGCTGCACCAGTTGTGTCGCCTCATCGGTGACACCCTAATAGGAGTCCATATTAGGGGATGGGGAGAACATGGAGCTCTGCGTTTCACTCTACTTCCCGCCCAGAAGAACCCATTCGGCATGGTGTCTTGCAACGTCATCACGTCAAGATAGCAATCGAGTGGTCTCCCTATTCGTGAAAGGCAACACACCCAACAGAGTCGGGCCTTGAGTAAGTTCTAGAAGCGTAAAGCCCGACGGGAATGATCCATTCAAGAACACCTGAATTAGGCCACCGAGAGCATACAACAGGCCTCTCACCTAAGAGATTCCAATCGACGGTTATTGCCTACCTCCCTAGAAGGTATTGATTCACAGAAGAACTTGGCACCAAACCCAGTTCACCCTCGAATGGGGGCACGCAAGATCAGGCAGGTAGCGATAGCAGGAGCCACCGCCGCAATCCTGGGTCAACCCCATCCTGCAGGTATGAGGGCATTTTTAACATAAAATCCCCCCGTAAGACCAATAGAAAAAGGGAAGCGACTCAATGTCCAAGGAACGGAGCCAACCCCAACCCTTAGGGCTGGGTGCATTATTACTTCCTCAACAACAACCTCCCCCACGAGAATCATTATTCTCTCATCTAGGGAGGACAGCCAGAAGAGGAGGTTCCTACCCTATCTCGTCCTTTGAATCATCATCCCCTTTGAAAGGGAGGCGTGCTGTAAGATCACATCAGAGAACTCTCTGCGTCACGCTTCGTCAAGGAGCCCGAAAGCAACCCCGGGATAGGAAAGGGAAGATCAGTAAAATATGCGGGAGATCCTCTTCCTACTTGGAAGAAGACGTCTTCTCCGCCCCACAATATGCATCCATCAATTCCATAGAGGCTAACCCCATGGGTAGCACTGAAGATGATGAAAATCCGGATAGATCAGGGGACGATGGTTCCGGTGAGGTAGTGACTCACGACGAACCCCCGGGTGTGCACACGCGGAACCAGAGGTACGCTCGCAATATGGCCGCCCCTTCAGATAACCTTCCTCTACTCACCTTGTAAGCTTCCAACAAGGATAAGAACAAAGGACCGGTTACCCTTAACCCGCCTCCATCTCTCGATAAAAACGAGCCACTTACGCTCGAAGAGAGGTTCGCTCGACAAGAAGAGGAAATGAAAGAATTGAGGAGGCTTAACGCCGAGATACTCTAGAGGAACCGTCTTATTGAAATCACGTCCCAAGAGCAGCCACATCATGCACTCCCAGTAAGTGAACCTCAAAGACCACGGTTTTCACCGGCAAATGAAGCATGGTCAGGGTTCCTGCCCAACGAGATGCATGGCCCATCCAAATACCTAAATATGGATCTGGATGAATACCAAGACTTCCCTCCACTCAAAAAGCAGCCAGAGCGAGTACGTCTGAACCCTCCGAAGGTGTCACAAATGGCACATCCACCCCTGGTGCTAGCTGAGATGGATCCTCAAGCAATGCCTCGGGCTGCACCTGCTCAGGAACGAGCCCAACATGATGTAAACCAGGGTCTCACCAACACCATCGAGTAACTAACGGCTCGATTGGAAGAAATGGAAGGTCGACGCACTACAATACAGCCAGAGCGGAAGCCCTACCCAGATTGGGTGAGCAACACGCCACCTCCAACCAATTTTGGGAGCCCTGTATTCCCTATCTTCAATGGATCAGGCAATCTGGAACAGCACTTGATGTACTACGCGTCTTATTGCGACCCTATGATGGGAACTTCGGAACAAAAAGAAGCAGTGAAACTCAGATGCTTTGTACAAACCTTGCATAGACCTGCCTTCATCTGGTGTACAAGCCTGCCAGCCCAGTCAAAAAAAAGCTAGGAGGACCTTCGGTAGCAGTTCCTGTTCCACTACATCTCAACGATACCTAAAACAATGGTCAGTGGCCTCATGAACTGCAAGCAGAGCTAGAACGAGAGGGTCTCATATTTCATCACTAGATGGAAATGTCTGACCTACTCTCTAAACAGGCCAATGACTCAAGATGAGCTACTCTCCATATGGATCGATAATTTTCGAGATGATCTGTGAAGTCCACTAATACCAGTGGAGTACACCATTTGATTCCGCCATCCCTCGGCCATTGCCTAGAGAATCGAGGACTCCCTGCAGCGGACCAATCTAAAGTACTGAATAGCCTCGCAGGCTCCTGCAAAGTGAACAGTTAGACCTGAAGAATCCTCGGTCATGATCAAGATGGACCATGTGCCTGCTCCACCGCTTAGGCCTCCAACAAATCGTCAAGGGCCCCCTGTATATTAGTGGCCACCTCCTCCTAGGCGGGATGATTAGAAAGGGACGAAGCGAAACCAGTTCGAGGAACAAAGACATAAAGTATACTCATTCCGAGAGGACCATGTCCACGGCTACTTCATCACTGCCATGAATTGCAACTTTCTTCGCCTCCCAGAGCCGAGGAAACTCGAAGAAGTAGGACACAATGATAGGCCAGATTACTATCCCTACCATTGAATGTTGGGGCACAATATTTAGGAATACTTCGTTTTCAAGGACCTCCTGGAAAGGAGGGTAGACTCTGGACAAGTCGAGCTGGGACCACCCCCAGCACATGTGACATATATTTCTACCACCGGCTCCGATGAAGGGGAGGGGTGGCAGGAAGTCACCAGCAAGAAGGGGTATAAATTTGATAACTGGATGACTCAGAAGACTATTAATCGAGCCCAGGGAATACATCGAGCTCAACTACAGCAGCTGGTGTTGCCTCCAACAGCCCCTAACACCGCACAACCCACAATATTGGCCTCACAACCCTCTAAGAGCCGGTCATCTAGGCGTAATCAAAGAAGGTGGAGACAAGCACAAGAGGAGGAGTCTGCAAAGAGGCCAAAGTTATCCCTGATGCTGTCAGATTTCATACCTTTGAATTTGGTGCTACGGGCACCGACCCACCAAATGGCACCATCAAAGACAACCGACCAGGATGAATTGTCTGAGGATGAGGAGCCAATCTTCAGTTCCATCAACGTCATCCATCTTATGGAATCGTTCCCCGATTAAGGGTATGGTTTTGAACCTAAGTTCCCAACACGAGGAGTCGGGACGAGGAATTACAGAGGCAGGGGATACAAGGGGAGGCGCAGTTGAGGCCGAAATCAACCCTATGGTTGGACCTTGGCCCAAATCGTCAATATCGCAAAAACCCGTGGGAGATACCTTCAATAGACTCACCAAGAGAAAGAATATCCCTCAACCTACATAAGTGACCACTCTTCCCCTGTCATTCTACGGTACCCATCAGAGGAGGAACAAGCGCCTAACCGCCTCGTGCGCAAAAATATACCAGCCGGGCCGAGTCCCCAGAACCTGGGGACATCATCGGCATCTGACCCTGTAGTCGATCCCTACTCATCACATATTCCAATTACTAAGCTTCCCCCTATAGCTCCCCCACCAATGGAGAAGCGTCGGCCGCTGGAACAAAAATATGACATCCTTAAATAGTTGGCATCGGTACCAGCCAAACTGTCGATCCTGGATGTGCTGGGTTTGTCAGCCGACCTCAGGAAGGCACTGATAGAAGCCATGCTCAGCCCCAAGAGTTTCAAGCTGAGGTATCTACCTCTGAGATTTACCAGACGGATACTGGCTCGGCTGAATGAAATGTAGTGATTTCCTTCACTGATCTAGATGAAGATGCCATCATGCAGGGACACATCAAACCACTATATGTGTCTGGAACACTAGATGATGTTGAGATCCGCATTGTATTTATTGAAAACAGATCTGGAGTTAATATCCTTACCCTACGGACACTTCGTAAGTTTGGATTCAGTTAGGGTGATTTATTACCCTCGGCCACAACTCTGCTAGGTTACGACAAGAGTGAGCAGAAGCCAATGGGACAAATTAAGCTAATGACCCATTTTTGCGATCTTGTGGCCTATTCAGAATTCATGATGGTCTGACAGAACGAATCATTCAATGCCCTACTGGGATGGCCATGGCTCTATAAGCACATGGTCGTTCCTCCATCATACCACCTATGTGTTAAGTACTGCGTCAATGGGCAAAGTGGGACACTGAATGCTGACAATGCCCCTTTCGAGCTCTCCGAGTCATACTACATTGACGCTGGGTTTTATGACAAAAAGTAGAAGAAAAATTTGACCGATGGTATCAACTGGATCCCCACTCCAAATGGTCTGAAAATGGTTCCTGACGACCCCCTCAGATAGCTTGGCAGAGACTATGTACTGCCCATCAACCACGTTGAGAGATGGGATTCATGTTCACATACACACTCAGCTATCTTCATTAATTCCTCTATAATAGTCAAGCGTGACAATGCAGGAACGTCTTCCAACCCACAATCTAGGGAAGAATACTCGATCGGGGATGCCCACGATGCCTCTCCCTCAAACACCCAAGAGCCCGGTCCAGAAACTGTCCCCCCATTGGATCAAGAAGATGAGGATTTGGGAGAAAAAGCGGAAGATCTCAGGGATGCACCTCCCGCATTTGAGGAAGGTATATCCACCACTATGGGTGAGCTCAGGGAAATAAACTTGGGTACCAAGGAAGACCCAAGGTCCACTCTTCTTAGTGCAGCCATGTCCCCCAAGGAGCACGAAGTATATGCCTCTTTCTTGAAGCAACACCAGGATGTCTTTTCCTAGAATTACACATAAATTCCGGGACTCAATCCTGAAGTGGCGACGCATCACCTAGGTCTTCCAGAAGACCACTGTGGCTATAAACAGGCCGCCAGAAGGACACACCCCTCACATGCTGCCAAAATAAGGGCTGAAGTCAATAATCTTATTAAAGCAGGATTCATTCGAGAGGTCTAATACCCCATCTGGTTGTCCAACATCGTCCTTGTCAAGAAAAAGAATGGAAAAATCAGCATCGACATTGACTTCAGAGATCTCAATCAGCACCGCCCAAAAGATGATTTCCCGGTCCCGATCACTGAGTTATTAATCGATGCAATGATTGGGCATGAGGCTTTATCCTTCATGGATGGCTATTCTGGGTATAATAAAATCAGGATAGCCCGAGAAGACAAAGAATCCACTACCTTCAGTGCTCCCCAAGGAGTATTCTATTACAGGGTCATGCCCTTTGGTCTCAAGAATGCTGGCACCACATATCAACGTGCCATGCATCGTATCTTTAAACCATTCGTGGGGAAATTCATCGAATGTTACGTAGGTGACTTGGTGGTCAAATCAAGATAGCGTTCAGATCATCTGTCAGACCTTGAGACCATCTTCAACAAACTCTAATAGCATAGCCTGAAGATGAACCCCTTGAAGTGCGCCTTCGGGGTTACCTCAGGGAAATTCTTTGGCTTCATTGTATGCCATCGTGGTATCGAAGTCGACCCTAAAAGGACAAAGGCTATCCTTGGCCTACCCCCCCCCCCACAATCTCACCAAGTTGAGATCATTCCAAGGGCACTTGGCCTACATCAGGCAATTCATAGCCAACCTAGTAGGAAAATGTTTGTGCTTTACCTGGTTAATGAAGAAGGGAGTCACGTACCAATGGACAGATGACTACCAAGAGGTGTTTGACAGCCTAAAGAAGTATCTCTTGATCCAGCCGATGCTCATGCCCCCCGTTGAAGGAAGACCCATCATCCTATACGTGACAACCCCAGAGCGGTCGTTGGGAGCCTTCCTCGCCCAGAAAAATGACACCGATAGTGAAAACAGTCTCTGCTACCTCAGTTGAACCATGGATGATGCTGAAACTTGATACTCAAACATCGAGAAGAGCTGTTTGGCCCAGGTCTTTTCATTTCAAAAGTTGCGACATTATCTGCAGTATCATGAATTCCACTTGGTCTCGCGTAATAACCTGCTCAAGTACATCCTTAGCCACCCGATGCTGACTAGACGCCTATCCCGATGGGCAGTCATCCTCCAACAGTTTTCCATCCAGTTTTTGCCTCAGAAGGCCATCAAAGTCCAGGCGTTAACAGATTTTCTGGCAGATCACCCTTCAACAGGGACTACCGCACCGAACTTCTAGCTACCCGATGAAGACATCTTCATAGTTCAATAGGAACTCCCAACATGGGAAATGTACTTCGACAGCGCATCTTGAAGCCAACCCGTAAAAAGGATGGAAGACCCCAAATTTACCAAGGTGGGTCTGGGGATAATACTCATGTCCCCAGAAAAGGCAGTCTTTTCATATTCCTTTCTTCTATCAAAAAGATGTACGAACAATGAAGTTGAGTATCAAGCCCTCAATGCAGGCC
The DNA here is from genome assembly GCA_963277665.1 of Viscum album. Lineage (NCBI taxonomy): Eukaryota > Viridiplantae > Streptophyta > Magnoliopsida > Santalales > Viscaceae > Viscum > Viscum album. The sequence continues at coordinate 199,087 of CAUJRU010000011.1, read as the reverse complement.
TGGAGCTCGCACTCCAGGAACAAGTACAATACCTTAAGGTAAAAGGTGACTTAGAACTGGTCATCAAGCAAGTCATTGGTGACTATGCTATCAAAAAGGAGGAGTTGATTCCCCTATTTGACCATGTACGAGGGTTAATGGAAGAATTCTCCACAGAACCGACATTGACCTATATTCCCCAGTCTCAGAATACCCAGGCCGATGCATTAGCCAACGTGGCCACAGCCCTAGCCGACCCAGACTGGGATGAAATGGTCACCAGTATTGCTCATTGTCGAATAGTCTTGCCATTTGTCCATATTAAGACAGAAGATATCAACGAAGTTAGTCCTATCCCAGAGCCATATGCGCCTGCCACCGGCAGGATGACCCCCATTTCAAACTACCTTCAACGGGGAGAACTTCCATAAGACAGGTCTAGATGAGAGAAAATACAGAGAAGGGTAATCAACTTTGTCCTATATGGAAGCACGGGCCAGCATAAGGTCTTCTAAAAACGAGGCCTCAATGGAATCCTCCTCAGGTGCGTTGATGGAGAGGAAACTACTGCTATCATGACTGAAGTGCATGCTAGAGTATATGGGGCACATCAGTCGGGGTCCAAGATTTCCCATCAAGTCCGAAGGCTTGGGTAATATTTGCCCATCGTGGCACGAGATTGTGAGAAATTTACTGCACAATGCCACTCATTCCAAATTCATGCCAACTTCATACACCAACCCCCGGAGTTAATTCATCAAGCCAAGTACTCCTGGCCATTTTTCGTCTAGGGAATGGACGTCGTGGGACCATATCCACACGCCACAGTTAAATATCTAAAGTATATTCTCACGAAAACTGAATTATTTTCCAAATGGGAAGAAGTTTTACCCCTCAAGGAAGTCGGGGAGAGAAACATCATCATCTTCGTGAAAACCAATATAATCACTAGATTTGGTGTCTCTCATACAATACTAACGGATAACGGAACCAAATTCCGCTATGCTAAATTGGAGAAACTATACCAAGAATATGGTATTAAGGCTAACCACTCATCCCACTACCATACGGTGGCCAACAGACAGATAGAGGCTTTCAACAAGACCCTATCCAACATTCTCCATAAAATGGTGGATAAAGACAAGAAGTCATGCCCAGAAAAAGTCCTCCATGCATTGTGGGCTTATCGAACCACAATCTGCACCACTACTCAGGCTACCCCGTACTCATTAGTATACGGAACGGAAGTGGTCCTGCCCATTGAGCTCCAATTACCCTCACATCGGGTTGCCATTTGGGATCAGTTATCCAATGATGAGCAATCAGAAAAGCGGCTAGTTGAATTGGAATAGCTAGAAGAGAAGCAGCTACAAACTTTGCACCATCTTGAAGTATACTAGAACCGGATTGCACGAGCCTTCAATAAAAAGGTTCGTCTTCAGTATTTCTTGGAGGAGAATTGGTGTTCGTCCTCCAGACCCCAATGATACCTAGAAGGAAACCTCCAAAACTGGAGCCTAAATGGGAAGGACCATATTCTATACATAAGGTCTACTCCAACGAAGCATATTCCCTAATCTCCATGGACGGGAAATTCACCACCGCTCCTACAAATATGAGATTCCTGAAGAAGTATTTCGCATAAAAACCAAATGTATTTTTCGTCCTTACTGCATGACGATAAACTACACGGATAAGAAAAAAGGGAATCTTCTGAGATGCATGATGTTAAACTACCAAGCACCCAACGGTCCAAAATCTATGACCCTAAACTAAGATTATTCCATCCTTACCGCATGGAGTTTAAATTGCACAGAAGTCATCCTCAACGCATGACATTAAACTTCACAGATTTCAGAGAACTACGTACTGCTTGATTCCTTCCCTCGCAGGATACGTAGCAATGCTAGGACCCCCTATCCTGGCCCAGTCACCCCCTAAAAAAACAAAAAACCAAAGAAGGAAAAATAAAAATGCTCCCTCTCCCCATGTACAGACCAGACCTACAGAGGGTTTATTTTTCATCCTCACCGCATGATATTAAACTGCACAAATTTCAGAGAACTACATACAGCATGATTCTTGCCCTCGTAGGATTCGTAGCAATGCCAGGGTTCCCCGTCCTGGCCAAGCCACCCCCTAATAAAAAAAATCACCCTTCTCTTGTGTATGGACCAGACCTGCATGGGGTGTATTTAGCAGAGAACTACATATGGCATGATTCCTACCTTCACAGGATACGTAGCGACGCCGGGATCCCCTATCCTGGCCCATCCACTCCCAAATGAAATAAAATAAAAGTAAACAATGTCCCCTTCCCCCGTGTACGGACCAGCCCTGCACAGGGTGTACTTCTTGCAGAGAACTACATGCGGCTTGATTCCTGCCCTCGCAGGATACGTAGCGATGCCAGGGTTCCCCATCCTGGCCCAGCCACCCCAAATAAAAATTAAAAATGCCATCTACCCCCATGGAAGGACCAGCCATGCATGAGGTGTATTCCTCATCCTTACCGCACGACATTAAACTACACAGATAAGGATAAAAAATGATAAAAATGCCCTTTCCCCCATGTATGAACCAGACCTGCACAGGATGTACTCCTCGTCCTCACCGCATGATGTTAAACTGCACGGATATTAAGATTTAGAAATGATCCATTTCCCCCGTGTATTGACTAGACCTGCACGGGGTGTATTTTTATGTCCTTACTGCATGATGTTAAACTGAATGGATAATGAAAGTCAAAAATGCCCCTTTCCCCCCGTATATGGATCAGACCTGTATAGGGTGTATTTTTCATCCTCACCGCGTGACATTAAACTGCACAGACCACATCCTCACCGCCCGACATTAAACTGCACGAATTTCATCGCGAACAACCTAAGATGTATGGAGAAAGGCGGTATAAATACTCCTTGTGCATTTGGATGCATCTTCCCCATACATGAGACTCCACGGCCTAGGTAATTATGGATCTTCATAACCATTCATGGACATCGGAAGTGGAAAGACATCGACTCGTGGACACCTTTGCATGATTATACATCCCATGCCCTTAGTGACTCTGCATATTGATAGCCCCTGGCCCGTCTACTAAAGGAAAGATTTTCATAGGCAACACTCTTCCAAGCTCTGTACACTTACCGGCCTCTGACCCCCCATACCATATCTCTTGATTTGGAAATTTATGGCGCAGTGGTTTACAAGCCCATTCCCTTTTTTCATCCAAACGTCGCCAGGGAATCCCTACCCAGTTAGCCTATGTATCTGCCCGTGGTTCACATGGAGACCTGCATCTACGAACATCAAGCTAGGACTAGGCTACTTTGACTCAACAGACAATTGCAGTGAAGATGTTTCTTGTGTGCTCAGACACCATTATCCCCACATTCCGAACTATGTACTATGAGAAATCTCGGATTTTCATAATCATTCATGGCCATCGGAAGTGGAAAGTTATCGACCCGGGGACACCTTTTCATGACTATTTATACCATTCCCTCAGTGGCTCTGCATATTGATAGCCCTTGGCCCGTCTACCAAAGGCAAGATTTCCTCGGGCGGTACTCTTCCTAGCTCCGTACGCTTACTGGCCTCAGAGCCCCCACACCACACCTCCTGACCCGGGAAACCCTAGAGTTACAGTTTACAACCTTCATCCCCCATCCTATTCAAAGTATATCAGAGGATGGTAACGTAGTTATCCTTCGAGTGACTGCAGCAATACTCACCCAATGGTCTGAGATCTATTACCGCTAAACTAGGATTACTTCGTCCTTACCACATGACGTTAAACTGCATAGAGTGAAGGTACACCCCGTCACGCAAGATAAATCAGCGTAGGGAGTTCTCTAAGATTTAATGGCAACCAGGGATGAACATCCCCAACATGTCCAGATATTTCCTTACCAGATAACCGACTTTGTGGCCCAGACAATTGCGGATCCTCATAACCATTCACGGCCATCGGATGTGGAAAGTTATCAACCCGTGGACACCTTTGTATGACTATGCATAACATGCCCTCAGCGGATCTGTATATTGATAGCCCATGGACTGTCTACAAAAGGCAATATTTCCACAGGCAACACTCTTCCTAGTTTTGTATGCTTATCAGCCTCAGGGTCCCCATATCATTTCTCCTGATCCAAGAAGATCTGGAATCACAATTTACACCAATAAACCCCTATCCATGTATTGGGAATGCCGAGATGTTCAAGCCTAGTTAAATTCTAATGAAGAGAAACCTTTTCAACAATGTCCTTACTGCAAGATGTTAAACTGCACGGAACATCTTTGCTGCTCGGCATAAAACTGAAAATACCAAGCATTAACCGTCCTGGAAAATGCCTTTAACTACAAGAATTTTCACTAGTTTAAAAATGCCCCCCATCCTCGCTGCATGACGTAAAGCTGCACATAATACTTTAAAAATGCTCCCCACATGACGTTAAAACTGCACGGTCAAACCCGTCATGGGTTCAGTAAGGAATAGAGGCTTTTCTCTATCCCTCAGCGCACGGGTCAGACCTGCACGAACCACCGTCTCACACCAGCATAAGAAAAAATGACCTCACCCATTCTCGGGATATTTATCCTCTATTCTCCTCCTGTATCTAGGCACCCTCTCCACATAAACCACACTACGTACTCAGAGAAAGTCGAACTCTCATAAGCCACCCCTAGTGGTCCCGAATATCAACTTCCCTAAAGTTGCTCGTCTATCGGGAGAATGCAATCATTGACCCAAGGACACCTTTGCATGACTATTCATACCATGCCCTTAGCGGCTATGCATATTGATCGCCCCTAGCTCGTCTACTAAAGTCAAGATCTCCTTAGGCAATGCTTCTCTTCGTACGCGTTTTGGCCTTTGAGCCCCCATTTCTATCCTGGGATTCGGAAACCCTTTATGCTACAGTTTACCAGCCTCTTTCATAACCCTACCTGAATATGGTGGAACGTCTCTAATGAGATTACTGAAAACCATGAGAAGCCATTCCACTTTGAAAAATGTCCCAACTGCATGACTTTAAACTGCACCAAGCTCCAATCATCCTTTACGCTAGATAAATGCGTAGGATAGGGACCTTGAGTTCATGCTCCTGATTAATACAGATGTTCTAAAACCCTTTCAAACGTCACATTCCCTTTTCGATCCACCCCTGGTGGTTTTCATAATTCCGCAAGCCACCCATGGTGGTTTCCATAAGTTGGACACCCATAAATTCCTCACGCCATCCGAAATGGAGAGTCATTTACTTAAGGACACCTTTGAATGAATATGCATACCATGCCCTCAGTGGCTCTGCATATTGATCGCCCTTGGCCCTTCTACCAAAGGCAATATTTCCTTGGGAGATGCTCCTCCTGCCTCTGTACGCCGATACGGATCCCATGCCTTGAGACATGCCCTATATATCATTCAAATCTAAACACGTTCTACCCACAGGCGTCTAAAGGATATAGAGACGTCTTTTAATCAACCAATTCTCATTGGGGATCTTTCCCCACCATATTTGGTCAAAGCTGTTCGACATAAAACATCAGAAACGATAGTCTTGTTGGCGGGACTTTAAACTGCTCACAAAAAGAGGCACAAAGCCTGTTAGGCCGAAAACCTGAAAAGGGAGACCAAAGAAAAAGTTAGGTCATACCCGCTGGGTCCACACTAAATGGTCCCAGGAAAAATTAGGGAATTGACAAGAAAAGAAAAAAACTTTGTGGGGATTTTCTACAAAACCCTAGAAATAGTCAAACTGTGCTTGCCTAGTCCCTTGGATCAAGCAAAAGTTAGAGCATTGTACAATCACTCATCGATTTTCAGGACCACTCTACATCAGAATGGCCTCCTCTTCATTTTGATCGGACCCCATTCTGATGGGGGCATTTTTAGGGTCATGAAAATTCCGCAAGGTGGAAATCCGATTACCCCAAAACATGGAAAAGGACAAAACCAGTCTGTGTACCAGCTCCCAGCAACCGTACACGGCCAGTTCGGCGAACTGCCCTCCATCAGACACGGTCGTCCATGAAATGGATGTGGAAGCCCCTCCGCAGACACGAAGCTGGATGGATGTTAGTCTGGTCCACCGCCGCGAGCCGCCCCCTCCGTGGGCTACTGTCATTCACGGGATAGAGGCAGAGTGGTGCACAGCCGAAGAGAAATCCCTCGAATCTCATTTCCAAAAATCGCTGGTTGACCGAGTCGTTCGCGGGTGGGGATTCCTTCATGGGATTCCGCAAAAAGTGTCGTGTGCCATATCCCCTTCGTGACTCTATAAATATTCACCGAGGGTCACCAAAATAGAAGGGAGGAAGGAAGGGTGAAACCCCGTGGGCAGACTCTAGAGAAATCGCTCCCAGTGGTAAAGTTCTACGACCATCCGCACACCCCATATAGTCTGCGGATGCACTCCTCCGCATAGAGGAGAAACCAAACTGCGAACCACATGTGTCCATCTCCTTCGCGGATGGCCACCCCCTCCGCATACCAGTGTCATTCGCGAAATGGAGGTGGGAACCCCTCCGTAGGCGCGAAGTAGGACGGGCTCCAGCCCCTTTGCAGATGCCCTTCATAGCCATCCTTCGCGGATAGCTTCCTTCGCGGCTATCTCATCCGTGGAATCCCTTCGCGGATAACCATCCCCTCCATAACCGTCCTTCACAGACAGACTCCTTCACGACCTACTCCTTCGCAGCCTACTCCTTTGTGGACAACCTCCTTCATGGCCACCTCCTATGTGTCCAGCTCTGCCATAGCATGTCCCTTGCGGCTAGCTCCTCCACTGACACCCTTCGTGGAAAACCAAACCATGAACCACATGCAGCCAGGCCTACATGGTCGGCTCCTTCGCGGACAGCCCCTCTGTAGCCATCTCTTATATGGCCAGCTCCACTAAAGCCAATCCCTTGTGGCCAGCTCCTACAAGGCCCACCCCATATGGAAAACCCCATGAAATCGTTAGTCAATACTGCGGGGGCTACGCCCCTACACCCCCCCTTGGGATCAATGTCGACCTATGGTCCTGGCCCTCCGGCCCAGTCCCTTCGCTACCGTCACTGACCCCCTAGAAAAATGGAGATTCACACAATGATGTTTTCGAGCCAGGTCAACAATATTTTACATTGCACCCTTGCACCGCCCCAACATCCGTCCTATACATTCCATGAGTCGAGCTACTCCTCATGACTCTCCTATAACCCCATTTCCTAGACCCTTTTTCTAGGATCAACCAAAAAGGTCCGCCCTTGTATAAGTCCAACACCAACCATTTCTAGGTATCTTCTACCCAGTCGTACTGACCACATGACATTAAATTGTATGTCCCTCATTATGACCACATGACGTTGAACTATATGGACCTCATCCTGACCACATGACATTAAACTGTATGGCCCTCGTCCTATCCATATGACATTAAACTATATGGAAACAGTCCTCTCTATGTGACTATACACTGTAGAATTCCCTATCATTCAATAATTGGAAGCCTCTTGCTCCATGAAATAGATGCCTTATGCTATGTTTACAGTGGCATTACTTCAAGAGCACTGAAGTCCATTCAAACATTCCATCACTCCACCTCATTCTTTGCACGTCCTTCATTCGGATATTCATTACCTTTCATTTCTGAAGGGACCCCCTAACGGGCTGGCCTTATGCTGCATCGGTTCACCTACCGTCCTAGGCTAACACCCCAGAAGACTTTTGACAACTCTTTGAGTTAGGTCATGTGTTTCAAACATGGTCAGCAGTTGACCCTCATTTTTTTGTCCCGATATCAGGCTAACGCGATATGGATGATGTGTTTCGAACACGGTCAACAATTTTCCTCCATCGCCATGCCACCCTCATTGAGTTCCGAATGTCGGGCATGCAATTCACACTTTACATCTCCCTTTGTTCGGAATGATTCCAACGCCCTTGGCATTATCCCTCTTGTGCACTCGCGCATAGATGTTGGCCCCCATTATATTCCTCAACCCACCAATGGCTTGGGATGACCTCATGGCCAGACATGAGAAAGACATCATGGGCATCCATCTCGAAGTAAGCCGCGACCTTATGGGCCGCCCTATGCGTAATCACCACTCCACTTCCCATGGACGCACCTTTCACGATGTGATTGTCTGGTCCCTGCTGCCTCTTGTTTCTCACACCAAGCATGACTCATTTGGGCTTACAGTAAGAATCGACCATGAAATCCTCTTATGGGCCTCCTCAGAGTGTAATCCCCAGTCCATACCATGGGCCTCCTCAGAGCGTAAGCCCCATGACTATTCGAACTATGTGGACTTTGATCCCTATCTCCCAGGCAGGGTACGTAGGAAGCCTCCATGAGGTTCAAGCCCAACAACCGGTCGATCCCACTATCTTCCCATCAGTTCACTGCACCACTCCTAGTGCCGCCTTTGTGAGTCCGGACTCCTCAGGGTCATTAATCCAATGAGGGATGGTAAACCTTTGGTATAAATGATTCCAAATCCATGAGTCCAGCAGACCATAACCAACCAGGAGTAATCCGCGGATACTATGCTTGTGTATACACCAAAGATTCGTGAACATATGAATACGTCTTAAATCTATAAGAGAGTCTCGGAACAAGCAATAATTCCTCCCAAAAGGGTGCGATGAGCCCGACTTCCCATCCTCTCGACCAATGTGAGTTCTTAAGCATCACTGGTCAAACCACCCAACGAACGCTTTCCTTTGGAAAGAAGGTCCACGTGTTGACGGATACGGAACCGTTGGGTGTATGGAGACCGACCTGAAACAACATCAAATAAGAGATAAATTAATTTACATATAATTTCAGGTGAGAGAGAAAATAAAGGTTAATATATTCAACATTCTTTGTATCTAGAATTTGGGAATGATCACCCATTAAAATGTCAAACAATCACGAAGATATTCTATATGTGGTAAAGGAGGGCATAAAAAATAATATTCAAAGGAAAAAAGGAAGTGGCTAGTTAACATAAAAAATGATAATAGATCTATTCCCAAATTATCAACTGATTTTCTTTAAATGTAGGGAGTATAGGCATTATGAAAATCGATTTCCTTGGGAGAAATCTCATGAAAGCGTCCAGAAAAGATGTACATATTTTTTTTCAATTTCAAATGCCAATATAGTTGAATAAGAGTAAAATTCAAATAACATTTAAAAGGTATGGATTATATCTTGTAAGATGTTTTTATATTGTTCAATATTAGGATATTATTAATATTTTGTTTTATAGGAATGATATATTAATGAATAATAATGATAATCATTATGAAGATTTTTGAATGATTAAGGTGTCGACATATAGGGATTCAAGAGTTATGTTGTAGTGGTAGATTTAAGGACGATCATAAATTTAAAATAATTAATAAATTTTTGATGTCTTATGTGATTGATGTACATTGGGAGAAAATTATTTATTTTTTATTAATATTTGAGTTATATGTAACCCGTAAGTTTAACATTTGAAATTGTTATTTGTGGAAGAATTGTCTTTTATTTTTTAGGAAGTGAGTTTAATGGTGTTGATAACCTTTAGGTTTTATATGATATTTTAGTATTATGGTTTTTTAAGGTTTTTCATCATATTTATTAGAATTTTATTGGATTTATATAAGTATATTTTTATAAAAAGGAAAACTTATAGACTAAGAAACAACTCATCACATCAAAAAAGGTTGTGGGGCTTTAAACCACATCCTAAGGGAGACAGAGGTAGCACACCAACCACTAGCCTACCTGATTTCCTAGTTAGTATAAAATTACAAATAAATATTTTTTTTGATTCGAGGAAAATATAATTTATCATTGAGATAACCATGGGGTTGAAAATTAATTTTTTGATTTAGTGATTAATGTTAACATTGGGGAATTTTCACTATAAAATCAAGGAAAATTATATTATATTATGGGATTTTATTTTGAGGATTAAAGGTTGATTTATATTTTGGAGGTACATTACATTTTAATGTGGCTTTGTTATGATTTTGGACATATATAGAAATGATTAACATATCATATAGATTATATTACCATGGAATATACATTTTTGGTATGAGACCTTAAGAGTGATTTATGTTATTTGGAGATAAATGTTATATTTATATAGGAATAATATGTGATCAAATATTTTTAAACATTTGGTTTCAATCATATTCAAGAATATGTAGATGATTTATTTATACAATTATTTAGTTTTAACTTTGGTTATTAATGTTTAATTTTTGAGATTAATGTATTGTTTTTTTCATAAAGGTTTTCTTATTTTGGGAATTAAATTAACCTTTTCTTTTCATTTTGGTTTTTTATAATGTATAAATATATTAGAAATATATTTTTATCATTTTTTGGAAGTATATGATCAGATTAAAGTTCATTTTAGTGCTCTAGGAATAAAACAATTCATCTTCAATACTAAACTTTTGGTGGTGAAGATAAAATTGTTGAGGAAATTGATTAAAGGATGAAATTTTACATTTCAAGTAAATATATTTAATTGTATTCTCAATCAAGATGGTAATGGTGTTACTCAATTATAGGAAAGGATCTTAAAATAAAAAAAACCAATGACCTTAATTTTCAATGAATTAAAGGTCTTTTTCACACCTATTTGGTTTATATATTTGTGGTAATTGAATTTATATAGTCATTTTCTTTCTTGTGATCAATGATCTATCTCACTCTCTATCACAATTTATGAATTATATTTTTCTTCTAGGTTTATATTCTCACTTCTCACTAATTATTTCTTATTTGGAAACCAAGTAATGTGTTATTCGAGACAACTTTAACCTTTCCATGTACCCCAATTCAAAAATAAGTTTTATTTACCCTTTTTATGATGTGGTATTTCAATAAAGGTATTTTAATATGGAAATCCATTGATTACAAAGATCAAATTCAAATTATGTGGAAAGATATTTTTAAATAGTGTGAAAATATAAAGAATCAATACTTTAAAAGGACATTGTGTTTGATAACATGTACAAAACACAACACTAAGCTTAAAACAACCATGAAATATTATAAAAAATATCATAATCAATACAAGTTTATTGATTAATTCTTAGGAAATAAGAACTCAATTTTTGGAATAGACATTTTATTATTCAAAAATATAATTTATTCAAAAATATTATATAATTATTTTGTGAGACAATATTACAATTAGTTTTTGGAAATTTAATATTTTTTTCATAAAAATTATATATTTTTTAAATCAACATATCAAAATTAAATTATGGTGAAATTTTGTGATATTTCTGAAAATATAGATTTTTCAATAAATAGTTAAAAATACTGATTTTTAATGAAAGTCTTATTTTTATTTAAATAACTTATAAATTAAAAATTTTTTTGGATTAGTTTTAAAATTAAATTAGTTTATTTTTATTTAATTTAATATAATTATGGTATTTTGTATAAATTTTATACATGAATTTTTTATAAAAACTTTTTTTAGTTAAAAGGGAATTGTTCAGAAAAAATGTTTTTCTTCCCAATTTATGGGATTAATTTTAAAATAAATTCTTCCACATGTGTTTTGCGAATATTGAAAAAAAAATTAATATATTTAATTATGAGGTGAAGTTTTTTAAATTATTTTTATTTTATTTTTATCCCTTATGAATTGTAATCATAACAAATTTTATTACCACGACAAAGGTAAAATGAGTAAATTATGGGTAAAAATATTTTGATAAAGACTATAATGTCACCCTAACACTTTTCATAATTTTATAGGATCTGTATATTTTATACATAGTCATAAAAAATTATAACATATGCCCTTTTTTCATATGGCCATGATTTTGACCTTTATAATATTTTTTGTCAAGAAAAGTAAAAAATATTATTGTCTTTGTTTTATTATATTTTTATTTATGACATAGGGAAAAAATAATGTTTGTTCAGTTATAAATATTAATTTTTATGATAAATTATTTTTATTAATCGTGTTAATTCATTAATAATTTTTAATGACGAGCAAATTATCTTAAATTCTAATGTAACACCAATACAGTATTTATTAAATTTATATAAATATAAAATAATTGATTTTAAAAATGATAACAGTTATATGATTAGAATGAATTATTTTGTTAAATAGTTTTTTAAATAAGCATGACATATTATAGGGGTTTTAATTAATTATATTCTAATTATATTTTTTTGATTTTGGTTTAAATGTTAAATTAAATGAATCATTTCAAAGTAGAGATTAATATTATTTTAAAATAAATAATATTTTATTACATTATTTTAATGTCTAAAAATTCTATGTTTGAGAAAATTATTTTTACATCGATAAAAATATCAACCATGTTCTATTTATGATCTAATTATATCTTCATATAAAAATTCTTGACACCTAAAATGTAAACCATTTAATACTACAATAATTATCAAAAAGGGTTAAAATGGGTTAAAATAAAAAGATAAAATTGAAAACATCACCTAAACATGAATTTTTTATTGTATGGTATGATTTTTACTCACCGTAATATTATTTTAAAAAATTATCACTTTTTAACCATTAGAATTTAGAAATTTGTTTTCATTAATTTAATATTTTAATAAATTCACTGAGTCCCTGTCCCTTGTCGTATAAAAGGGCACCTCCGTTATTTTATTCACACTACAAAAACTTTTTGGTTCAGAGAAACAATTTTAAAATCCAATAATTACATCCATAATCATTTCCTAGAGAAATTTTATTGATGATAAAACCACATAACAAAATATTTTGTTGTGAACTATAAGAGTTTGTCTGAAGAAGAGGTAGAGTTCTTAACCAAGTGTTTTATTTTGTTTCATTTTATAAATCCTTGAAATATTATTCAACCATGATAAATTAATATATGTACTAAATTTTACAAAGTTATATGTTATTATGTTAATGAAATAACCTATATCCATATCCTCTTCTATGAAATGTGAAATGAAACAATCATTCGTCTATATGACGGACTACTGCCTCCTGAACCGATGTATTTTTTTTTACAATAACCTCATCTTAGGACTAGTTTTAATGATAGATTTAATATATATATATATATATATATGATATTAATGAAATAGTTATCATTATTAAAAGGTAATTTATCATTTAATTTATTTCCATTCCATTCATAGATAAATGATGACATCATTTGCATACATGTGTGGACTACCAGCACCACAAAGTAATGTGATTTACTTTTCATCAACCCATCACATATATGATATATATATATATATGCAATTCTATAGAAAAAATATGGTTATTTTAAATTATTATTCTATAATGTTAAAATAACTATTTACTTCTTCCTATAATGATTTTTTAAAAATGGAAATGTTATTCATGCGAACGTACAGTCTACCGTCTCCATGATTTTAATGTTATTCATTTTTAAAAAAATATATTTCATGGTTAGTATTAAAATTATAATTAATGTATATAAATTATGATTATTTCATGATAATTATTATGTTGATGATATAATAATTACCACTTAGACCATATGCAACCTATAAAAGTTAGTTTAAACATAAGAGTTTAATATCATCAAAACATATATATTGAACTTAATTGATTAATTAATTGTTTATAAAATGGTACGGAAAAATAAACTTGAAAAATGTTTTTAAAATAGTAAATAATTAACATAGATTTTTATTTAGCATGATAAAACATGTATATGGAAATTTGCACTCAAGGTAAGGGAATTTATTTTAAAAAATCCTCTTTTAATGTTTTCCTTCCTATTAATTTTCCCCATTTCCATATTTTTAAAATTATTTTATGTATGTATTATATTTATATAAATAGATTATAAAGGATATTTTATATCTCATTTTACTTTCTTTAAAACATTTCAAATGGAATATTTTTACGTATTTTACATGGAATATTATGATTTTCTTTTTAAAAGAAAAAGTAATGTCCTATTTAAAAGTATATAGAGAAAAAAACTTTTCCTACCACCATAAACATAATTTTATTTTTTAATTAATTTATAAAATTCCATTTTTTCTTTAAATATAAACTAAATTTCCATTTATACTAGTATTTTTTTTGAAAATTGGGTTTTAATGAAAAGAGATATATCAATATCTAAAAATTCATTCTTATGGATGCAAATAATTGTTTATGAGTATGTATTTTACATGTTATTATTATGTTATGGTTATTGAGAATTTATTATAATGACATGTGTTTCTGTTATAAACCATGAATGGGTTGGTTTGTGATAGTCCTCCAATGCATTGTTTAATATTTATGTTGGAATTTGAGCCTAAGGGTTATTCCAAGTGTAATTGTGATGGTTATTCCAAGTGTAACCATGATGGTTATTACATTTGAAACCTTAAAGGTTTCTCTATATGTAATAGGGATTTGAAAATTATGCCTCAAGTGACCTATAATATTATTTATTACTTTCATGGTTTTTATAGATATATTATAATTTTCAGGGTATACTAATGTGTTTTTGATTAAAGAAACGTATTTCCTACTTCTTATGGGTGAAAAGTATAACATTGTAAAAAAAACTCACAAACCTTTCATGATTGAAAATAAAATATTGTGAGTTTTAATTTTTCTTTTGTATTTTTAAGGAAATGTTTTATCAAAATATTTTGGTAAATAAGTTGATTTTTTGATTAATAAAATATTTATTTCAAGTCTAAATCTTATTTTAAAAAGGTCAAATGTTTATGAATATCACATGAATAAAGGTTTTCTTTTTTTTTGTTTTTATGACCCTTATTGATATTTTTTTCTCATCCCATGTTTTAAAATGTTTTTCATAGGGTTTTAAGGATTAAAAAGGATAAGGTCCAGATAAAAATTATAAAGATGTGTCATAAAAAGAAAACTTATTATATCTTAAGAGATTTATTTTATGGAAAAAATGGATACTAATGTAATTTTTCTCTTTTTAATAAAATACTTAATTATATACGGGCGAAGACCTAAATCTCTAAAATTATAGACCAAAATGTTCTTTGAGAATGCAAGAAGTTGAATTATTTTCTATAGATACTATAATATGAATTGTTTAATTTGGGTTCTTTATACCATGAATAAACTAGGAATGCTTTTATTATTATCATGGATCAAATATCGACATCACTATACCAAAAATCTACCGAATCAATTAGAATTGTTACTATATGATGATGAAAATAAACTCTAACTAAGAAATTTCTATATATATAATTAATGAATATAATTTATTATTATGAACTTTAATGGATATGAAAAAATTTCTAAAATAGTTTATTATTGTGGATATGATTATTATACATGATGTTACAATTCTTTTTTTAAGTTAGGAGTAAATGTAAGGGTTTCCTATCTTAATTTCCTTTCATTGAGATATATTCCATATCCACCACCTATTTTTTTTATGGTGTATATACTAACCGATGATTTTTTTATCCAAGTTTTCATGTGGTTAATGTAATTTACAAACCCATTCCATGTTCTCTCAATAATTTAATTGTGATTCATGCTTTAAAAAAGTCATGAGGGTTTCTCTCCAAGTATTTCTTCTTATATAATTTTATTGATTCCTTAACTTCCATTAATACAATATTTGTTATCTTTCCATCCAAATTATTACTATCTATTATCTACTACATATGTGGTGGTTTTCATGCCTTCTTACCATTTCCCCTCTCATTGATTCATAATTCAGCTAAATGATGCTTGTAAGTGTACTTTTGTTTGTCTCTTATTTTTGGTTCAGAAAATTTTCCTTCCATATCCATATTTATTGTATTATTTTATATATTTCTATATGTATAATTTTATTTACATTTTTTGTATCTATATAATAGTTTTTAATTATTTAAAAAAAATTAATGGGATATTTTTATATATCATCTATTATGTTTTATTATCAGTCTCTTTCTCCCTCAATTTTCTTTAATTCATGTTATAAAAATCATATCCATGTTTCTATGGTTATTCAGATTAATTTTTATTTATATTCCAATTATTTTTGTAAAACCATCGAACAAAAAATTAATTTATTTTATTATAAATGGTTATCAAAATTTAATGGATATTTATTCTTATTTATTAAACAATTTCCTCATGATTATATAAGTGTTTTTCATATGTGTCAATATCCTTTAATATTTATTATCTTCCACTGTGGATATGATCTAATGAAATCATCTAATTTCTTCCACTTGAAGTTTATTTTTATGTATTATTTTATTTTTACAAAACCTATTTTCATTTTTATTTCTTAATTATGATACAATTGATTTATAATGTTTTCATGTTCTTGTGGAATGTATATGTATGGTTTTTCCTTATACAATGGGTGGGACCATAATTATATATCTATCTAATACATTAATAAAATAATTATATCTCATTATATGTAATCCTATGGAATATGGGAGGTAATCCAATCCCACTATGTTATGGGACATGTTCATCCATAATGTGATCATGGTCAGGAAGTGAGCCTTGATATAAGAAATGATTTTCTATATAAATGTATGAACTAAATTTCTATGTTATGTTCCATGGATTATCAGTGTTTTTTCAAGATTCCACATTTCCATGATTCATTATTATGTTTTGATAATATCCTTATGTAATTACTAATATTTTATTGTCTATGATTTATTGGGTAATATTTTTGTATATTATGATCATATACCTTGATTATGTTCTCATAAAAACATGTTCATTTTATTTTCACTTATAATCTTTTTTATGTTCAACAATTCTTACTCAATTTATATATCTTTTTTTACCTTGAATGAGCATCTAATCTTTCCTATTTATTATGTTTACATTCCCTAGGATATAAAGATGATTATAACATGTGATATGTCTAGCAGGGGTCTCAAGTATGGTTTAAATATGGAGATATGTTAATCGATATATAGAATAAGTTGTTTATATATATAATCTCTAAATACACTAAACCTATAGGATTTATAGGTTTAATTAATTGTGAGTTATAATGAATAATCAAGCCTAGTAAAGTAATATATATTTATATTATGGTTTGGTCATATCATTTTCTGGTATTCCTTCCCCTATATTTTTTGAATCAGTTTAATTTTACATATTATAAGTCCAGTGGGTGACCTTATTTTATGTATATATATATGTTTAGTATAGACTAATTTTCCAACAACATATTGAATTTATATATTATTTTATGTATTGTGTATAACTATAATTGAATTACACAGTATGGTTATTTTTTTACATCTAATTTTTTTGATAGTTGTGATATATAAAATATAGCCACACCATTATTTTTTATAGATATTTCAGGACTATAAAATTTACTTACTAACATGAATCTATAAACATGGGAAGATGAACTATAGTCTTAGGTTGATTTATAGCCACATTAAATATGGAAAGTTTCTATAGAGTCATTTTTTACGTTCTACATCCATGTGAGATCCATCCTATGGTTGTAGGTCATGCCTAAGGCCACAGGTAGGGCCCAACCATGGTTATAGTTCAAGGCTAAATCTATGGTTTTTTGAGCCCACAACCTTATACATTACCAAATCAAGCCTATCCATGGGTGTGGTTCTCATGGTTATAGGCCTTTCTTTATCGATAGAAAATTTGCATGGAATGACATATGAAATTTAACATAGAGTTAGGAATGAACTACAGTAATAGACAACCACACCCATGACCATGGTCCTTTACAAATCTAGTTCATAGGCATAATATTGGATTCTTGTGGCTATAATAATTTCCTCTACCAGGGGGAAAATTCCCATATCATTCCCTGGAAATTTAGCCCCATGTAAAGAGTAGAATAGAACCAATTCCATCTAATCCTCAAGTTATAGGATAGGTTTGGAAAGACATAAGGTCACAGGCCCAGCTACCCGTGGACATAGCTGTGACATATGGCATGGGGAGTCCCTTATTGTGGTTATAGATCATGAATACATGCTATTTTTCCTATGCCTTTAGGCCCCATTCACCAAAAAATTAATTTTTTTAATAATTATAATAATAAATATTTTTTAATTCTTAAATATATATATAATTCCTGTTATGGTAGTGGTAAAATTCATTGCCCTCTAAGCTATATGTTGTAGGGTCAAATATAAAAGCAAACATTTTTTAAAATTTTCATATCCACTACCACATGAGCGGCCTGTGGATATAGATATATAATCATGGGAATGTTTCATAGCTATATCTCTATGGACAAGGCCACCTCTTATGGTTTTTATTTTATCACTATAGGTAGGGATTTTGGCCTCATTATAGAGCCATAGGAGAAGCTCGTCCCCCTACAACAAGATATAGTGTTATAAACATGTGAATTTCTCATGGTTATAGATCATCTATCTATTTATATGAAAATATATCCCATATTCTTCTTTACAATGGTCATATACTATGGCCACTACCATGGTGTCAATGGAATCAAGAATCACTTGAGGTCATAATACATTTCTCTATTAGTGTTTGACACTAGTTAGTAAACTCTAATGTACGAGATGGTGATCAATATGTAATTTAGTGCCACTAGCGTGGTAACTATTCAGGTGACATGGGTCAGGTCATTACAGTTGAATATTTAATCAATATAAATCCTATTTAATGTTTATATTTAAAATATGGTAGAACATTTTAATTTGTAATTAGAGGAGGCATGACCAAGGAAGAGTATATTGACTCTATTGGTATTCCTAGTGTAAAATAAATATTTCATTATAGCTGGCTAAGATAAACCATAATAAATATATATATGAGGTATGTTTTAAAAAAATCATATTATTCATGAATTATTTAAATTATTTTTATTACTGTGTGATTTCAGTTTTATGTATTTATATTACAATTGAATAATAACTAGAATATTTAATCATATTTTTATATTTATATATCCCAGTATTCATTTTCTATATTAGAGAATATTTAATTCATATCAAAGTAAAAAAATTATAATTAGTCTCCAATATATCTAAATATAATGATATATTTTATAGACTATTTTTAATACTTACCGTGAAATGTTAATGATATATAAGTAGATTACTATTATGATAGTTTGTTTTCCATCATATATTATAATAATTAATATTTAAATTTTTTTTGGTAGTATTGGATATTAATTTTGATAAATATAGTTTTTTTAAAGGGTGATGCTTTGGTCAAAATAAATATAGTTAATCCCATGATATATCTTATGTATCATATTCTTGGATATCTAAAAAACTAGATGCATATGATGTCAATTTTTAACAAATAAGTACATTAAATGTGAGAAAGATGGTTATGTCCCTAAAAGTTGTATAAATACAATACCATCTGAAGAAGAATATTTGAAGAGATTATAACAAACTCAAGGTAACAAATAATTTACTAAACATGAGGAAAATATGATAGATTCAACTAAATATTCTATGTATAAAAAGAAATCAATTACAAAATCCAAGAAGGATGATCATAAGAAATAAACTATATCCCATGCTAAATTTGAGAAAGAGAATAAGGATTGTATACTATAAGAAGACTCTAATTTTTATCATTACTTCTAAGGAATATTGAGGATCCTCCTTATTTACAATATACATTCTTATTTGTATTGGATTATAGGAAATGTAAGGGGAATAAGTATAAAAGTTGTTTTTGTGTTTTTTTAGTCTTATAGAAAAGTATAAAATCCATCATGGTTACATTAACATAATCATGATGAATAATGGAGTGCTAAACATAAGGGGGAAGAATTATGAAGCTAATATATGTGTATCGCACTTATCATAAAATGTAGGGATGTTAAGAAAGTTAAGTTATAGGGATTTTTTTATTCCCATGAACTATTTTAATATATTTTTTAGATTGGTATATGATTTTTCATAACAAACTTTCTCAAATCACCCATAGTATAAAGATGCTTGGATGAGCTAAATAAAATTATTACATGATATATGTGAAATGGAAAACAATTACCACCTTGATCATAAACTCTCTTTTTTTTTCTACACAAGGCTCACCCATATAGACTTAGAGTTTTTTTACATAAATGATATTTTTTAAGAAACTCATGTGATATTAATTTTCTATTGAGGAAATATTTCATGTTTCTAAGATAAAGGAAGATGAAATAAAATGATCTTTATGTTACTCTTTTCGTTTTATTTTTAATAAATAGGGGAAATAACATAGGGGGAATGAAACTGAAAACATCACTTTGGAAGAAATTACTAAGCACACATATTTTCTATGAATATGTTTAAAGATTTATATAGATATGAAAAGTAAAAAAATTGGGAGACTATTTTTCCAATCTGAGATAGTTCCATTTTTTTCAATATATAAATATATGTTTTTAGAGAATGTTTCTTAAGAAATCCGAAAAAGGTTGATAGAATTGATCTAGATGGAATTTTATAAGAAACATTCAAAATGATGTTTATAAAACATTACATAAAAACTTAGTTGATGTTGTGATTATCCTTAGGTATCTAACATCATAATGATAGGCATGATCCTAGATGAGTTTTTATATATTTTTTAAAAAGGAATTAAGTAAAAAAGTGGATGAAACCCAATGTTATTTGATGGAAGGTTGTATAAAGTTGGTGTAGATGGGTTTGTATGGGTTTGAAAAAATGGTGAGAAGTTGGTTTCAAGAGAAATCTTGAGTTAAAGATTATTTTATGTTAAGAAATGTTATTGTATGGACATACTCAATGAGAAAAAATATATTTTTGTATTCCAGGAAAAAAAATCAGTGGTGCAGATGTATGGATATTGATCTATGAAATCGCGGTTGTCCAATGTTTTTTTGATGAAGTTATCATGATTTGATGAAAAATGACTGCATATAGGAAACCTATGAGATGAATCATTTAGGGAGGTATAATAATCTTAATAGAAAAAAATAAACAAATCTTAATGGATGAATGAAAATTAGACAAATAAATTTGTTGAATAAACAAAATTACAATGATTAGATAGTTTGTAAAAGGTTTTGTTAAAAAAATTGATGTAGGATGTTAAGATGGAGAAATGTTGAGTTTGTTTACAAAGTACAAGTTTTTGGGTCTGGAAAAAATATAAAGTACATATTTGAGATATGTATCAGAGGTAATATCACATTATAATGTTATTAGATAGAGATAAACAATTAAAATCCATGGATAGAGAAATCATTGAGGCTGTATTTGATGAGGGTATATCATACATACACTTAAAAGATCCAATATATATGGTATTATGATGAAATTGGATGGTTAATTATGATTCCATTGGATTGGGGTGATCTAGGAAGAGAAGGGCATACAAATTTTTTGATGAGGACAAGTTGTATCAAAAAGAGACATATTGTTCCCAACAGATAGAGGGTTCCTATCATAGTAGAACCAATAAAATAAATTTCATATATATATTTTTATTGTGATTACATCAGATCGAGAATGAGTAAGATGAACCCTCAAGAAGAAGAGTTCTTATAAATTCAATTGAATAAATATCTATCAAACATAATTATAAGGATATTTATATAAAATTTTTAGACTTTTTAAGACTGATGATTCCAAGTTATTCTATCATCATTTTCACATACATATGTATTATGTAAGTTCAAATAAACCCATTTTTGTTGATAATTCCTAAAACTTCAATAATTTCCTATAATTAATAAGAAGCATCCAATGATTTCATTTATCATGAGTTTAAATTTATGATATGAGTTGAGTAGAAAAATCATTTTGGATTCCCACCATTACTTAGGGAAGTGTTACTATATAAATTGGTTCAATAGTATGGGAGAATTAATATTCATATGTGTAGGAGATGCAGTGATAAATGATTTTTTTATTATCCAACCAATGTTCTACTTAGTTAAAGGAGGATCATCAGACTAGAGATCTTTGAAAAAGGTTCGTCAGATTCAGTTTCATCGATCAAATATAATGCATAGTGAGACCTTTTAGATGAGTTCCTAAATAGTTTAATAAGATTAATTAATCCAAGGTTCATCATAATAACAAGGAGTCACATATAGTAAATCTTTTCTCATTGAGAAGTGAAGTATCAAAAATATTATAATCAGATTGAGGTATACCTTAAAGAGTATAATAGACTTATGTTCAATAATTTCAAGATTACATAATGGAGATATACCAAACAAAGATAATGTAGAACCCCTGGATTCATGTAAGTAACCCTTTAATAATGTATTTTAAGTACGTGAAGTGTTTCATTGAATTTTGGGAGATTTTGAAGCACATTTAGAAATTTCTAAGACTTTTCTAGAGGTTCATGGTTTGAGTATGGGTAGTAGAAATAGTGTAACCCCAATAGGAAACTATGTATAGTGAGGAAAATGCTTTTGGGTAGTCACACGGTTAGACACACGATTTGGTCAGACCATACAGCCACCTAAGAGTAACCCGAATTTTTGAATTTATGGTAAAAACATGGTTAGACTTAGCCTTGTCCAAGAGAAAATATAGAATATTCAATTGATCAGGAAGAGAATTTAGATAGAGATATTCATTAGAAATTGTCTGCATATAATTGTCAACAACCATTGTTGTTTTGGTATATTGATCATGTGTTCTTTAAAATCATTCCAAGGCTTGGGAATCATTGTTTTCGGAAGATGGGAAAGTTACCCCCTCAATACATATGCCTTTTTGAGATACTTCCATGGGTTGGTGAGGTGGAATATAGGTTTTATTTTCTACCATATTTCATTATATTATGTAATGTGTTTCATTTATCTCAGTTTAACAAGTATCATCCTAATCCAAACCATGTGATTCGATGAGATCACATTGAACTAGAGAAATATGCTTCATTGTTTCATTTCCCAAAATAGATTATAGATAGACAATAGAATGTATTTAATGGGAAAATCATCGGTCAATTGTGTATTTTGTGGAAACATTGTTAGATTCGGGATGAGACTTGGGAATAGAAGAAATAAATGGCTGATAAATGGCCCGAACACTTTCAAAACATCAATGGTTCCCTACTTTATGGTGATGGAAAATTTAATGGTGAGGGGAATGTATCACCATCGATTTTAATTAATTAATCCTTTTATTATGTATATTAAATATGTCATGTTTTTTGGTTAATTTTAGGAGAGATTGGAGGACTTTTGGAATATTTTTTAGGATATCTAGAGATTCATGGTTTGAGCATGGTTAGTAGAAACCATGAAACTCCTATAAGAAACTATGCATAGTGAGATAATGGATTTTGGTTAGGCACATGAGTAGATGATTTATTTTTAAAAACCATACATCCACCTATGAGTAACTTTTCTTTTTATAATAGAGGGAAAAACATTTTTGACATGTGATTTTTTAATTGTGTGAGCCAACCATTTGAATTTTTTCAGGAGGTAGTGGAAGGTGCATGGTTAGCACATATTTTGCCTAAATGTGTGACCTAACTGATCACCATTTAAATTTTTATATTAAAAATGTGGATCTTAATATGGATTACCCTAATCTACACTTTTCCCCCTCTATTTTGGCCATAAATCTGTTTTTACTCCTCCTAAAGGATGTGGAGACTCTCCCCTTGAAACTGAGAGTGATCGATTATAAAATCTTGGTGCGTTGAAGTCTTGATTTCTAGGTAAGCCTCAGTTTTTAGGGGTTTTCCTTAGATATATTTTTATTCTCTTTCATAAATTCATATATCTAGTTTGTTGAGGATATATCAAGGATATTTGATACCATTCATGGTTAGACATGGTTGTCATGATGTTTGGGAACCAGATCCAATGTGGGTTTTTTGACATTCAAATTGGTTTTTTTGAATAATATGTGTCATTAATCATTTTTTCCACAGTTTTTAAGGTGGTTGTTTTCAATATTTACTCTTCTTATTATAACTTGAAGTCTTGATTTCAAATTTTTTTTTATTGAAATTGGTTTTGGAATTATTATGAAAATATTCGTAGAAATCTTCTTTAGTGATGTTTTAGGAAATCATGTAATTGTTTTGAAAAGTGATTTGTTGAATGATTGTAAAGTGGTGATTTTAAAAATGGTTTTTTATATTGATTGAATGAAAAAAATTGTGTAAGTGTTTTCTATAAAAATGTTGATTTATTGAAATAGTTTAGACTAATTTATTTGGCCTGGTTTTGGAAGAATTGGTTGTTGTGAGTCCATTTACAATGAGATGACACTGTGGAAGGGGCAGGTGGAATTTGGGCACTAGTATATCGTTACCTAGTGATGAATCGGTGTATCAATGAGAAATAACACATGATTATGGAACTGTTACTTGGTCATGCATGTTTGGATATGTGGAATGAATTATGTTATTCCAAAATGGAATTTTTGAAATGGTTTTAATGATTTTTTGGTTACCTTCCATAAAAAATATGGATTGGTTTATAAAATGGTTTGACTTTGATATAAAATTTTATTAATGTATATATATATATATATATATATATATATTTAAATGTGTAGGTTTGTTTTATACTAGTGTCACTAGTAGGGAAATCATATGGGGGAAACCTGCTGAGTTTCATTACTCACCTCCTTCTTGAGAGCTTTGGTGAATTTTCAGATATTATTTATCTCGACACAGGTAAAGGGAAAGTTTTAAATTTCTTTAGTAATGATTCTGGATACTTGGGAATGGATTATTTGGATGGATCTTAAATCTTTTGGTGGGTTTTTGAGTTAGTGTCATTAGAGTTATTGGAATTTTATAGTTTTTTCTTCTGATTTTTAGTTTATAATAATCTTGATTTATTCTTGGTACTATGAAATAGTTTGGTTTGTTTTCATATGCACTATATTGTCTTACATTTTTAGAATTCTTAATGTAGTGGATGTTTTTTATGTTTATGTTGGTTATGATTATTTTATTTTCAATGGTAAAATCTTCCCCCAACTATTATTAATCCCTTGAAATTTATTCCTATCTTTTGGAATCTTGTGGATATCACCTAAGGCCAAGTAAGATCCTTCCTCCTTATCAATCCAATGAGGATGGGTGGGATCTTATAGATAATGACCCATTAGATGGAGTTTATACTGGAAACATATTCATTATAAGGACATTTCCTAAGATAAATTTATAGAAATTCTATAAAGTGAGATTAATTAATATAGGAAATTTTATGATCTATAATATATATCAGGACAAAAAAGTTGATATTTTTTTAAGATGTTTAATATTGTACGAATGTGAAGGTGGTATAAAATTATTATGGATAAAGAAAATATAGAGAATAATATCACCCTACAATAGATCAAAAAATAAGAAAGAAGAACTTGTATCTACCTTATAGAACTATTTCTTCAAAAGTATTTTTTATGGGTTGTATAACTAGCTATAATGGAAGTGTATACGAGAAGGTTGGTTGGGGGTAAAACTAACTATGATAGAAGTTTTGATTTAAGGGGTGTATAAAAGGTCTTAGTTAGAGTAATAATTACTAGGTTTTGGAACAAATTTATTCTTGTGTCTTTGTGTGCCTAAAATAATTTTGTAAAAGAATTCATGTTGAGAGGGATGACCAATATATTAAGGAGTAGGTATTTATACCAAACATTATAAATATCATGTTCCAATCAATCAATTTAAGTTAATTCATAAAAATTGGGTTTGAGAGATATATTTGGGTGGATCATAACTCTGTAAAGTTTCATTTGATGAGTTTATAAGAATAATTAGTATAAGAACACAATCAAATATTCACCACTTCTCCTCTTAGTGATCCTATAATGACTATGGAAGTTAAAAGTTGTAATCATTTTAGTAAGATCACATTTTAATAAAATTCTTAATTAAATAAAAATAAAAATATATTACCATATGATGAAAGTATATATATTATAAATAATGAAATAATCATCATCAAACATTATTTTTAGATAAATTTTTTATAAAGGATAAGTTGAATGTATGAAAATTTTTATATAGGTGAAAATTTTATAATTGTGTAAAGTAATAATGAAAAATTCTATGTGTTATAGAAATAAACCTAGGTAATACTATGTTGAAATTTTTCAAAAAATATATTATAGGATAGAGAATTGAAAAGTTATTATATTATTGCTGACCAAACCACTCATATATTCTATGTGATTGGTTATATAATGATTTAGGGAGAGTAAATGTATCTTATAAAGTATGGTATAGCTATTGAAATTATTATATAATAATTATCGTAAATTTTCTAACAATGCTAATGATTTCAATAAAATTTTACCTTATTTTTCTAATTATTTAGAGTGGATGATCTAAGCATGTTATGTTTAGGATCATTTGTCATGTTGAAAATACTGGAGATTAAAGGTTTGACTTAGATAATAAATATTATATTTTTCCTAAAGTCATACAAGGTTATATAAAGATAAGAGATGTATCATGAAGAGTGGATATTGTTTTATATGGTTACCCAAGACAATAATAACTTAAAAAATATATTTTTTCATGATTTATATTATACATTTCAAAAATAGACGCACAAATTAAGAACTAAATGTTTTAGTGTCTTGAATATTAGTTATATAAACATATCAATCTATAATCATTCACTATAATCAAACTCCTATAGACTCCCTTTAATAATTTCTATATGTTATACTTATCTTCATAACCATGGGAATAATATAATAATGGGGTGATCTCAAATACATAGTAATATACATCTTCTCAATATTTAATAAAGGGTTAGATCATTAGAATTTGAGAAAACAGCGAAAGGGGATATATTTATAATTTAAAAGAACACAGAAAAATAATTTTTGTTCATAAGTCGTGATATAAGGACATGTAATATCAAATGAACAAAAAATTCCATATAAAAAGTGTGTGGAATCTTGACACATTAAATATGAGTTAAAGAGAATAATTATAAGAAAACTATTATGACATAGGAGTATGTAATAAACTTAAACATTGAAACCATATTTCAAGGATATCCATGAAGATATTCTTTATATAGTAGGTCTGGGATAACCACCGTTTTACATTATTGGGCTCGGTATAATCCTATCATGTACCCTTGGACTTAGGATAAATCATCATATGTACCCTTTGGTTTGCGATAAATCCTTATGTGTACCATTTTCCTTGGGAAAAATCCTTTCATATACCATTTTGAGATTGTAAGACATTATTTTAAACCAATTAATTGGAGGTTAATATAGTAACCCCGCCATTAGAACTCATACACTTATATTCAACATAAAATAAATCATTATAATTTTATAATGATCCTATAGAATGAAAATTGGGCTTCACAACATTTCTATATGTTATCACCAAATTTGAACTCAATAATGAAAATGGTTCATACTTAAAAGTTAATCCCCATAAATGATTATTTAATAAGAACATATAATGGGTTATTCAACAAAAATAATTTCCATTGAAATAAATCATTTATATATAAAGAGTAAAATGGTGGTGAAATCATGAAATAGTTTTTAGAAAATTCTTTTATCTTTGGTGTAAATTAAGAAGTTATGGCCTCTTTTAAAATTACATTATGAAAATTTCAAGTGAAAATGTTTTAAAATATACATAATTTTAAAAATAATGTTCAATAATATAGTTTTTAAATGTCATAAATGTTATCAATAGTAATATTTACTAGAAAAAAAACTTTTCAAAGGATGGAAACACTTTTAAAATATTTTAAAATGTCTTTATTGAAAAACAATTTATAAAAATATTGAAACGATATACATTTAAAATGATGAGAATGAAAATATAGTAGCCACATGAGATAAAATGTAATTATTTTTTCCAATTAAAAATGTTGTCATTTGCAGGAAATGAGAATATATACAAGGATCTAAAACCATCATTAATGAGGGTGATAATTATTCTTAACAATGATATACTTATTTGGGGAAGTGATTCATCCAGGTAAAATATTAGCATTAGAAATTAATTCTTCTTATATTAGAAGTGAATATATAATGAAAAAAGATCTTATATTTTTAGAAACCAATATTTGAAGAATGAATCTCAAGAATAAGAATTGAAAATATATAAATGGCGTTGAGTTAAAAAAAATACTTTTAACTTTGGAATATTTTGAATTGAAGTCCATTTAAAGAAGGAATATGATATGAATATTTTATCTCCAATAATTAAAAAATATGGTACAAGACATTAATTAGGTAATAATCACACCATAATAAATATATAATGGATCCCAATAAGAAATATGTCTCAGGAAATTAATTTTGAAAAAAAAAAAAAAATCTTACCTTGAGTTCTCGCTTAGTTGGTAACAATCTAACTTCCTGTTTAAGAAAAATAACCATATTAATAACATATTTAAGAACCTTATAAAAGTGTGAAAACTTTTATAAAATTAATTTAGAGTAATTCCCTACATATATATTACTTAGTTGTTATCTATTTTCTTTATCGAGTGTGATTAATCTTGATTGTTTTAAACTAGTTTCGTGATAGTGGTGTTTTTCTTCATTTTTATCCCAAATATCATCATTTATATATTATTAATAGTACTAAAATTTATTTTTTACAGTTGTTTATATTTTTTATAATTTAACTAATTTATTTGTTTTTTGATCTAGAAAGATGAATTTGTTGATGAGCATGTGTCAATAATTATTAATGATCGAATGGTGTTTTTTTGTAAATAATGTGAAAAAATTTATATATTTATGTTAAACAACCTAAAAAGTCTATTTATTTAATTATTTATATAATATATTACTAAAAAAATTAATTCTAATTATCATATTAGAAATAAATTTATATAATTATTCAAGTAGGTAGTTGAATCAACCCAAACAAGAACATACCAAAATTAATATATGAATATGAAGTGATTAAGTTGTAATATCATTATACCAGAAGAATTACTATATTATATAGTGTCTATTAGTGTGATATAAAATAATTTTAAATAACTAGAATAATATTAAAACATATATGAAGTTATTATATCATAAGAACAAATAATGTTTTTCAATTTTAATGCTATTTTGGATGGTTAAATTTTCTATGGTTGTTTGTTCCTAGTATTGTTAATTAGTTGTCCAATTTTTATTTCCAAAATCATAATAATTTAAAAAAAATAATATTTACCTAATAAAAACGTTATAATGACCCTCAATTTAAGGATGTGATAAAATGAAAAAAGGAAATTGATCCTTCTGTGGTGGTATTAGTCCACATATATGCATGGATGGTGATTTTGTTTTCCTTAGAAGAGGGAAAGGGAGTAAATTGGTTTATTATTTCAGAATAAAATATTTTTCATAAATATCATAATTATATAGTAAATTAAAACTTATAATCATCCTTGAAAATTGTTCAAGGAAAATGAAACACTTTTCATCATGGAGGAGGTAGTCCTCACAGCACACAAATGGCAGTTTCATTGTTAATAATAGAAAAGGGAAATGTGGTAAATGATTTTGCCATTATATTAATAAAATACCTATATAATAATGATACTAATTTTATTATTTGAATATTTTCTAGTGTAATTTTATGAAAAATTAATGCATATAAATAACTATAATGGATAAAGGAATGGTTAGAAAATTATACCTCACTTATTGGAATGTCTGCTTTACGAAGGTGGTTACACATTTGAGAGGTGGTCATTAAAAATATAAAAACTATTAAATGTGTGTATTAATTTTTAAGATAGGTTATGGTGGAGTTTTTTATAATCCAATTTTGTTGTAGTGTTAGGGTAAGTTGTAGTAGTTCCCCTTTTATAAGTGAAAGAGGGTTTCATTTTTGCAAATACCCAGAATGATTTAATAATAGGAAGTCACCCTTAAGGAAAGTAGCTAAAATTTTTCAAAATAGTTGATATAGGAAGGTATAAGTTCAAGAAAAGCCTAAAAAACCCATTCCCACACATTTTTTGGACATTTTTACAACATTTCCCTCTTGGTTAAACCTTTTTTACCCCTTTTTATGTTTACCGAGGTAACTATTTTTACCGAAGTAATTTATCCTTAAAGATTGAAAATAAATGGTAAATTATTATATAATTTATAAATAATGATTAACAATTATAAATTCAATTTATTATATTAATTTTCTATGAGTGATAAAAAATAATTTTAAAATACTAAATATATAACGTATTAAAAAAATTAAAAAATAAAAAATAAGTTATAAAATATCATATATGGTTTGTAAATTAAATAAAATATTTTATAAAATATAAATTCAATTATAAAATGAAAATATGGTCTTATAAAAATATTTCATGAATTTCATGTTCATAAATATATAATAATAATTTAATAATTTTGTGTTATTTCTAAAATCGGTATTTTATAATATTCAAAAAATAATATTTTTTTTAGGAAAATACCAAAATATATTTATATATTGAATTTGAAATTAATGTAATTTTTTTTCAAATTTTTTTTTATAAATTTATAAATTTATCCTTCAAATTAAAAGATAAATGAAAATTCTTTTATTAAAAATAACTTTTTAAACACTAAGTGTTCTTAGTATTATCTCATACACATTACTGAGATAATGATGTTAATTTGTTAGTTAAAATATTGAAACATTGTATATTATCAAAATATATTTCTAAAAGTCTTCTATTTTAATTTATTAATACATTAAAAAGTTATTTGAAAATGTGTTATCCTTTTATATATTTAATCATATTAATTAGATATCTTCAAAAGGTAAGAATTTTAAATTGGTTAATATATTTTTATTTACTATTGGTTTTATTATTATTGAATTTTCATAATAATAAATATGTCACATATCATTTTATTTCATGTTTTTTGTGGAGTAATATATTGAATAAAGTATTTATTTAAATAAATATTTTCCAACATTCTGGGGTTTTACATAGTTCCCTTTAAGTAAATTGCATCCTTCCAAATTTAATTATAATACTAGTGAGTTTAACCAGGTCTATCTAAGAGTTATATAGGACTCACAATATAATTTCTAGAGTGTTATAAAAAAATATTATTCTATTGCTGAATAGTTCAATCCTAATAGTGTGTTTTTCACTTGTCATTTGAGCTAAACACCCCTCATAATTAGGCATAATATCTCTTGTTATAGATTTGCTTTTCCAAGTGAACACATAGTCATCCATGAACTGATAAATTACCATAGGTTGGTTTGAAATATGAAATTTGATTTCCCTATTTAATGGATTATTAGGTACTTCATGTCAAGATAGCCAATAAATATCCAAAATCGCATTGAATTTATCAATATGAGGGATAATAAGACTTTCATGAATTATATTCTATATACCGAGACAAGTGATATAATAATAAGAGAATTTGTTTCCTTGATAATATCAAATCATTGGTGAGTTTATTTTATGATTTTAAAAAAAATTCTTGGATATACTAGTGTTACTAGAATTATAATCCAATAATAAATCCAATAATATTAAGTAGATGATAGGTATTAATTAACTATTAAAATCTACTTTTTTATCACAATATAATTCAATTAAAGTGATACCATAGTAATATATTTATTCTCTTGGATTAGTTGTATGTTAATGTTACTTATTACCATCAGTCCTAGGTACAGTGATCTTGTTAGTGTAATCCCATACTCCCTATAATTGATGAATTGGACTGAGGATTTTTATTTTTGATGGGAATCCCCTCCAGCCATTTCAAGGGTGGGTTTCTTCATATATATTCAAAATTAATATTCTCAATGTGTTTATCTTCCACATATGAAACACTATATTTTTCCAAGGATATATCCCCCCATTATATTTCCCAAGTATTATACATTTCAAAAGATGAATTTTATTCTGTACATGGTTTTTATCACTTGAGTTTAATTGGAAACTAATTTTTCTCTTATTATCCCCTAAACAATTATAATAATGATAGTATCTAGCTTCCATTTCCACCTCAAGTGTTTATTAAACAATCTATTCATATCTTCCAGAATCCCTTATAGATAATGATTTTCATAAACATGAATTTAAACCACTAAATAAATGATTTACCTTACATTCATGTTCAATGAAAAAACCATGGGAATACCGAGGAAATATTATGAAGTTTTCATTATAGGTACTAATTTATTTCTATTCCATTTACTTTAACTTAAGGAATTATATCTCTATTTTTATACAAAAAGTTTAGGGAAAATATTTACTTAATAATTTATCTTTAAAATCTTCCCAATTCATGGAATAAGTTTCTTTCTTTTCCCCCATGTTCTTGATTAGGGTCTAACATCGATCAAATTTTCCATCCAAATGATATATAGATAATAAAACTATATCAAGATCTGAGATTTATAGAACGGAAGATATATTTTCTACTGTATTGATTCATTTCTCAGTAATTAGTAGACTTAGAGACCCACTTATCGTCAGACATTATTGGCACATGAATAACTTTATAGTAACCTACTCTATCCTCGGTACATTTGTAGATCCACATGGTTTGAATTATTATTCATTAACTAGGATGGAATTATCATGATGTATTTTTCTCCATTTTCCACCTCATTAGGTTACTTGTTGGGAAAAACTCCATATTATACATTACACCCATTATTGACCTATTCTTTCTAGGTTCCTACCATTACTTTAAAAAAGGAATGTTGGAAATGATAAATTATTAATGTAACAGAATGAAAATAGTGATTTTTGAAGAAATAATACATAAATTAGATATTTAACCAACCTAATTAATATCTATGTTTCATTCCAAGTTATTAATGTTCTTCACCGTACCTATTTATCTAATATAACAAGTTGGGTATTTAAATCTCCTATAATGGTTCATAATAAAAATGTGGATTAACCAAAAAATATACCCTGGGAGTGTCGAACAATTTATGTGTAGTTAGACATATCTATCATGCACTGGGTGATGATTGGGTTAGTACCCAACATGCCTTTTTCATGGTTATTACACCTAGGTACAATTATTCCAAATCCTGCATACACTTTTAGTATCCAGACAGGGACCTAATTTATAGGAGAACCACATAATTTCGAATTTACCAAAATTTCATGATGTGTTATTATACCCAGACATATCCATTATATGTATCCCTAGTATTTCCACTAATTTTGTCTAATATAATCCATAAATAAATAATATAATCCCCAAAAAATAACTAAATCCCTCTATGATATGAACTGAAGAGAGCTAAGATAAACATAACATAAATAATACAATAATTTCATAATTTAGATGATACATATCACAAACAGTTTGACAATATGATGGCCAAAATATTTAGTGTAATTGTGATTATCAATATAAACATATTAATCTAAAATAATTTCTCCATAGTATAATTCCTCTAGACTCTCTTTTAGAAATTTCAAAATTTATACTTATCTATATAACTAGGGGAAAATAAAAAATAAAATACGCGTGAGCACAAATGGTCAGTAAGGGAAAACTTATCAACATTTCATCAAGGGTTAAATCTTAAGAATACAAATAAATATGGGAAAGGGATAAATTTCTTATTAAAAATAACATGGAATAATAAGTTTTTCCCATAAGTTATGATATAAGTAAAGGTAATATCAAATGAATAAACATACATCATAGAAAAAGTGTATGGAATCATGTGACATTAAATATGAGTCAATGAGATTAATTATAGGCATGATATTAAAATATAAGATTATGGTATTAAAATAATCATACAAACTATATTTCAAGGATTCCTACTAATACATTCATCATATAGTAGGATTAGACTAACCAATTATATACCTTATTGGGCTTGAGATAGTCCTCTTGTAAAACCTTGAGATTTTGGTAAATCCTTATCTGTATCTTCTGTCTTATGATAAATCCCCTCTTTTACCATTTTTCATGGGTTATATCCTTCCAATTATAAAGTATAATATTAGATAAAAAGGAAAAAATATACAAGAAGGGGAATCTATCATTAAAAAGGTGGGAATTATTCTTAAAAATGATATACTTTTTGGGGAAGTGATTCATATAGGTTCAATAATTGGATAAAAAATTAATTGTACCATTAGAGGAAGTTAAATTATGAGGATATAAAATATATGAGTGGAAAAAACCAATATTATAAGGATAAATATCATGATGAAGCATTATAACTCAATAAAAGGAGTTGACCTTCCAAAAACACTTTCAACTTTGGTATCTTTAAAATCAAAATCCATTTGATGAAAGATAAAGATTTGGATCTTCAATCCCATGAATTAAATTATTATGGTAAAATACATTCATTATTCTTTTATCACACCATATTAATGATATCATGGTTCATGTTAAGAAATATTTCTCACTAAATTAAATTTGATATATCGAAGCTCTCACCATGAAGTCATGCTTAGTTTATCACACTTTAACATCTAGTATAACAAAAATAATGATCTTAATAACCAATTTTTAGAATCCTAATAAATTTTATAACATTATATAAACTTGATTTAAAATTATTCCCAATGTGTATGTTAGTTAGTTAGTATATATTTTCAATATCTGGTGTGACTTATATTGATCATTTAGACTAGTTTTATAATAGCGAGGATTTTATTCATTCTTATCCCAAATCTCATCATTACTAGGTCATAAGAGGTTATTGAATTGATGTTTTATAATTTTTTATATTGTTATAATTTCATTTTATGGTAATTTTTTGTTATAATACTTAAATATGAACTTAGCATTGAGCATGTTCTGATGACTCTTAGTGATCAAAAGGTTTTTTCTTAAATAATTAGTTAAATTCTTATATTGTTATTATAGAGACAAAAAAAACTAATTGTTTACTTATTTATATAATAAATTAATATATATTATATTCTAGTATTCATCCATGATATAAATTTATATCATTGTTCAAGTGGGTGGTTAAACCATCCCAAACAAGAACATATAATAATTAAAGGATTATTATGAAGTGATTTAGTTGTAATATGATTATACCAAAAGAATACTGATAATATTTTGTGTCTATTAGTTTTTTATATCATATTTATGAATATTTAGAAGAAGGTAACATATATGAATTTATTTCATTATATGAAGAAATAATTTATTTCTCTTAGACTACTCTTTTGGATGATTGAATATACTATGGGGGTTTATTTCTCATATTTTTAATAGCATGTAAAATTTTAATTTAAAAAATGATAATAATATCTTAAATTTTTTATTTATCCATTAAAATAATTCTAATTACTATCCATGTTAGAATTTGATTAAAGTAAAACCAAAAATTGATCATTTCATGGTGACGGTAGTCCACACGTATGCATGGATAATGATTTTATTTTCCAAATAACGGGTAAAAGGAGTAATATGTTTTATCATTTAAGAAAATATAATAGGTAATAAATATAAAAAATATATATTAAATTACATATCGGGACCACACATTTATTTATAATGAAATATGTTGCATCGTGGACGTGGTAGTCTGCATAACGCATAAATGACGACTTTATTTTCTTAATAAAAAATGGAAAGGTGGTTAATTTAGGTACCATCATTATGATAATATAACATTATAATAATGATACATATTTTATCATCTTAATATGGTTTATTGTAATTATTAGAAGAAATAATTCATGTAGTCAAATGATAAAGGAGCGATTAGAAATATATACCTCATGTCTTGACTTATCCTCTTTTCGAGGAGGGTTAAGACTTTAAGGGGTGGTCTTTGAGGTGTAAGAAACCACTATAAGGTGGATAAGAATATTTGGTATGAGTGTGGGTATATTTTGGGACAAACTAACTTGATTATGGTGTGAATGGAAGAGAGGATAAGAGTTCCCCTTTTATAAGTGAAAAGGGGTAGAGTTTTTTTGTAAATAAGCAAAAACTTTTAATAATGGGAAGTCGCTATCTATGAAAGTAGATCAAAAAATAAAAAATAGCAGATATGGTCAGGGAAAATTCAATCACACAATAAACTACCCATTCCCACTCATGTTTTAAACATGTTTTTGTTTTTCCCCTATTTGTTAAATCCACTTTAATCCTTTTTATTTTTATTGAGGTAACTAGTTTTTACCAATGTAATTTATAACTTATGCCTCAAAGTAAATTGGTCCTTATTGAATAATTTTTAACTAATGATTAAAAATTAAAAATCAATTTTTTTATATTAATTTTATATCATTAATAAAAAGTAATTTTAAAGTACTAATTGTATAATGTATTGATTTTTTTTCAAAAAATAAAACTTATGTTTTAAAATATCAAAAATAGGTTTTAAAATTAAAACCAACATTTTTATTATTATATAGTCACTTATAAAATATAAATATAGTCTTATAAAAAAATTTCATGATTTTTCAATTCATACGTATATACTAATAATGTCATAAAAGTTGTGTTATTTATATAATTGGTATTTTTCAATATTCGTATGAAAATAAATGTTTTATAAAAATTCCAAAAATTCATCTAAAACTAAAATTGATATATGTAATTAAAAGATGAATTTTATTTTATAAAAAAATTATAAATTTATATTTCAAATGAAATTATAAGGAAAATTAATTTTAATAAAAAATTGCTTCTATAATAATTAAGTGTTCTTAATAATCTCTTATATCAATTACTAACTTAATGGTGTTGATATATTAGTTAATATATTTAAATATTATATATTATCAATATAATATATTAAAATTAGTTCATTTTAATTTATTTTAATTTATTAATATAGTAAATAGTTATTTTAAAATGGATAATATTTTTATATATTAAAACATATTAATTTTATATTCTCTAAATGTAATCATTTTTAATTAATTAATATATTTTTATTAATTATTTATTTTATTTTTTTCAAATTATTTTATAATAAATATGTCATTGCTAAATTTAGTTTGGTGTAGTGTATGGATAATGATACTGAAGAAAGTATTTATTTAAATAAATATATTACAAAATCATATGTTATTACATTTTAGGGGTTTGAGAAACTTTTTGAAAAGTCTAAGAAATGTGTCAGTGTTATAGAAATAGACTCCTAAGTTTTGAATGGTATATTATAAAAAAATTATATTTTATAAATATTATAAATATATAGGTGTTCAAAATCATGGTAATATTGACTGAAAAGTAACTTTTTTATTAGAAAAACATTTGTTAAAGAAAGATTGAGAAACCACAAGGTTCAAAAAGAGCACTCATTAAAGGAAAACACATAATTATTTAAAGAAAACTTGATCCTATTGGAATTATTCTCCCTAAATAGTTTCTAGGATAGATTGGTAACCCGATGTTCTGGATCATCCTTTAAAAGGTCTTCATGCTAATATGTCAAATTTTCCCATGTTTAGATTTATTCTTCTCTTCTAATCTTCCAAAAATTGAATCTTTTTATCAGTATTAGGTTATTCTTATCAATACATGAATTCTTCTCATTATTAATATCCACTTAAATTCATATCTTCATCATCCTGTAATCTAATTCATGAATGGAATTAATTAAAAGTAACACCACCACCATTTCTTCCTTTGAATGAACAAGAATCTCTAAGTCCATAGCACACTCTATGCATGCCTTCTTTGAATTAGAATCCCCCAAAGGGTCCCCTACTTCTCCATGAAAATTATCTAGCCTATTAAGAATCTCACAAATAGCTAATTTATCCACCACTAATTCTCCCTATATCAGGATGGGGTATCCCATCACCCCACTAGGAAGCACATTTTCCTTAGAAACTCCACCTTTAGGTTTCTTCACATTAGAAATATAAACATTTTTCTTTTCTTTGTCCCTCGACAAAGATGCAGATATTATCTCAATTATTATGGGGAGTAAATAAAAATATTTTTATCCTTTAAATTTATTCCCTTTATGAAAGATGCAGTCCCCTAAGTCCATGCCTCCCTTCCACAGTTTCATCCTACTCGGACTATGAAGTCCTTTATGGAGTTGTCCACCTACACTATCATTATAAGGGTATCCAGAATCTTTATCACTTGACTCAGATTTAGACCGAGCTTTTCCATCCTCCAAATATTCAGTAGGCTCACTTTTATCCAGGAGCTTCTCTTTAGTATCTATCCCATCTAAATGTTTAAAAAAATTTAAATTTGAAAAAATCTTCCTTGGGGTGTACCCTTTTGAAAAATTCTTCTAGCCATCAGGACACTGTAAGTGATTCACCCAACCCGTATATCCCTTTGAAACATCCATGCCCACTACTTTCCTCGACCCTTCAGAGTATTCTCCACTTCCAGAATCCAAAACCTATATATAGGAACCCAGAGTCACCTCATCGATTCCCACTGACCTCGTGGGAGTCTTAATAGTTGGATTTGAAAAAAAATACTCCATTAACATCTCTTATAGCCATAGATAAGGTTATTGCCTTGGGTGAGAAAGGGTGACTATAGCCACCCAAACCCTCTAACCCGCATGACCCATAAGAGGCTCGTGCATTTGGAATGGCCAAATCATGTTTCAACCATCTGAACAAATCTGCAACCTTGGGGTCCATCACTCTCAGAAGCACCTCTTTCAGGATGGGGATTGCATCACACAAGTACAGCTTATCATATTCCTCCAAAGTAGAAGAGACTCATGGTTCCAAGTGGACAACAAAATTCAAATCCTTATGGCTTGCATCAGGATCATAAATTCAACTATAGTTTCTTGCACCTAGCTCCTTCTTGAATACCTTTTGAACTTAGTTCAAAATATAACACCTATACATTTCAATCTAATGACCAAGGAACATGAACAAGGAGCAGTAATAGTCCCACTACTCAAAATAGACTGGCTACTTGTATTGATGTTCTAAACCTACTGATAAACACACATAATCAACTTTCTTCTATGAAAAGTCAACTTCAATATAGATTTATGGAGAAACAGGGTGACAAACCACTCAGGTTCAATTATCGAAACACAAGTACTGTCCCATTATGTTTCCTTGAATTCGACGGATTAAGGGGTTTTGAAATGGAAGGGGGTTCAGGTAATCTAACACAAATCACTATCATGGATTGATCCTAGTGAATATGGAAGTCATAATCCCATATGAACAAGAAGATTCAGAAAATATAGAAAAAATGGGGTGCACTGGACCACGCCACAATCAGATCCCCCTTAGAAGAAAACAAAATCATAATATGCCTATTATCTAGAAGACTGAATATTTATCGCTCTTATAAATCCCAAGCATAGAAGATTTGTGAAGTTGTTTTTTATAAAGAGTTGTTATAAAAAAAATTAAGATGATGTTTTCAATACACATGGGTTATGTTTCATCAAACATTGTCACATGTTTGAGGAGAAGATAAGAGTAAAAGGAGTTTTGTCCTGGATAAAAGAGTCTATATGAGATATTTTTAAAACATAGAAGATTTGATCCCATCACCCATTACTAAGCTATTTTAAATAATAAAGTATTATTTTTAGAGTAACTATATAAACACATAGAATACTGTATATTATATGGATATATTTTTTATTTTTAAAATATTCATAGTAATAGAAATAAGTATTATTTACAAACACAAAGGATTTGTGTATCTTAGTAATATATTATTAATAGTATATAGTGTCTAAGATACTTTTCAGAGTATTTTTAGACTTATAGAATTTAAAATTATCCTAATAAGATATTATTATAGTGAAAATACAAACTGAATTCAGTTAATATCCTAAAACATTAAGTGTATGTCAGTAAATATTAGTGCAAAGATTAACATTAGTTACCAAAAGTAACTTGCCCCAAATCCTTTATCCCTAATATAATGCCAAAATAAAAACGTTACAAATATTATTTGATACCAATTAGGATTAATGGAGTGTAACACATACATATTTGAAATAATTTCAATAATTTAAAAAATATATCTTATAAAAATTTACATAATCTGAGAACCCAAAAGTTTATTGTCTTTGGATATTAGCTACATAAATTTATTCATACAAATTATATCTTTAACGTCTGTCAAAAACTTATCCAAACATGATATCCTTATAAACATAATCACACATACAATTCCTTTAGTAAATAGAAAACATAAGGAGTGACCACCGATTATCGGTAATGAAATAATCTTATCTTCGATTCATAAAAAAATTTAGATCCAAAGCATGTGAGAAAACATGAACATCAGAGAAATTTTTAATTTAAATGAACATGAAATTGCAAGAGTTTTCTATGAGGAATGACTGAAGGATATATAACAATAAATTATCATAAATAACCATGTAATAATAATTTGATGGAAAGATACATGAATAATGAACCATGGAGTATAATATCATCTTCTAGTGTAACATACAAAATCTTTATAGGCATAAGAAAAGGAAATAATAAAATTGTGAGAAAAAATCAATCCCACGTATGCATAAATTTTGAAGAAAACCAACTAATTCCTACACATAATTTTGTGAGAAAACTAAATCATTCCCACAAATTAAGTTGTTAGAAAACTTAATAATTCACATACATTATATTTTTAACACACATATCATGCCCAATCATTACATCATAATATCATGAGATACAAATCCTTAACCAAAGCATTGGAGTGATATATAGGACCCCACCATCCACATTATGATAAAACAACATATGTGTTTCACAAGAATATAGTCATACATACCATCATGAAAAAACCCATTAAAATAAAATAGGTTACATAACATATTCAATTGGTATAACAAAAATTACATCAAGAATTAGATCACTTGACACCAAAAATTCAGTATCCCAAATGAATTATATCACAATAGTATTTATAATGGACATTTATGAATCATATATCTATGAGATATAAATGTTTTATAGATATAGAGGAAAATGTATGTGAAAGCATAGAAATAATTTTCATAAATATGTTATAATGCTATTTTATAAATTATGTTACAAGTCACATTCAAAAATAATTTTAAAGAAGATGAAAATAAGATTTTTTTTCAAACAATTATTTGAAAATTATCCCAAATAATTATTCATTCAAAAAATTAAAAGTAAAATTAAATAAATTTGGAGTGGAATATACAATATATAAAAAAACTAATCACCAGTGACTTTTTAAGCTTTTTAAAAAGTTTTAATGAGACCCCACATTGATGAAATTTAATAAAAATTCCTTTTGAAAAAAGATAAAAATAAATATAAAGAGTAAAAATTAAAATAGATAATTTCATTTCCCATTAATCAAAAAATAATTTTTATAAAGAAAGAACTTAGATATGGAGGAGAAAAAACATGTAGAGAAGATGGTATTTATTCTTTAAAATGTCATATATTTACAAAGAAAGGAATACATAAAGGAAAAATAATTTGACATGAAAATTTAATCTCTCTAGATAGAGTGAAAATAACATGAAAAAATACCTAATAATGGTAAAATATGTCACTGTCATAGTATATGCACCATATTAAATAGAATAGGTTCATGATATAAAACATGTCTCAAATAAGGTAAATTGAGAGAAAAACACTTACCTTGGATTCCAGTAGAGTCAGATTCCCTTTAACCTCACATATAATCAAATTTAGGTTTATTTTTCATCTAAATTAAAACCATATATAAATTTATTTAACTTTATACCATTAATTCTTTATTTATTATTACCCATTTATTAATTATTATTTTTTAAAATTTAATTATCGGGTGTTAATTGTTTTGTTTGTTCAATGATATATTTTTCCTTGAGGTTATGGTCCTCAATAATTAATTAAATGTTCAGCACATGAATATTGGTCATTGAGTTCAAATATGTGGTTTTGATATATTTCAAATTTCTAACGGTTGTTTTATGGATGTTATGGTGACCGTTCATTATGAACAGTTAAAATTCCCTTTGGAGAATTTTCATTTGATAAAAAGAGTTGATTTTTTTAAATATAAATAAATATACATTTTCCATTAAAATTTTTAAATAATCCTAAAGTCATCATTATTGTATTATATTATCATTAATTTTAAGTTTTCTTAATCATTCAGGATATAAACATTATAGCATCATTCTTGTAGGTATAGAACCGACCAAAACAGTAACACGTTATAAAAAACGAATGAGTAAAAAGTAGATTTATATTATGATATTATAATTTTAAATAATAATTATTCTTCTTATATAACATGATTAGAGTATGGGATTGGATTTAATAGTTGTATAGATGACAATGTAAATAGGGATAATCAAGGAGAACTCATTACTTACTTTGGTGACATCTCTCATTATCATGGAAAATTCTCTCATAATGAAGGGATTGTGATTTTTTCTTATGACTAGAGGCTTAAAAACTTGTAATAGGATTCTAAGATACCGAAAATGGTTAGGTAATAAAAATATAAAAGAGTTTTTGAGTGACTAAAATAGATATCCTTTTATAAGTGATAATGAGAGACATTTCCTATAAAACATAAGTTAGGTTAAGGGTTAAGATGGAATCACATGGGAGATAGGATATTTAAATAAATAAAATAATATGAGTCACTCCCACACATAATAAAGGACTTATATGATTTATAACAATCATGTTCATTTTGAAAAATTCAATCTATTATAGTTTACATCATTTTGAGCCTTTTAATATTTTTTAATAACGGTGGTAATTATTTTTTAAAAAAAATATAATATGTACATTATTAATTAATTTTTATTTTGTGATTCCATATTTTTAAATTACTTTATTTGATTCAATTTATGAATCTAATAAAAATTAGTTTTACTATAAGTACACATAATGCATGAAAACAATTTTTAGAAAAAAATTATATTTTCAGGAACTAAATGGATATATTATTATTCATTTCATACTAAAAAATAGAATAATTTTAAATTATTTTTTTATATATTACTCATTAATTTAATTAAAATAATTTTTTATTAGTGGTGAATTGGATTAATTTCAATAAAAATCCATTTCAAGTAAAAAAAAAATATGTGTGATCTCTCTTTTTGATATTAAATGTTATTTTTCAAAATTATTTAAAACCTATTATTTATTTACTAAAAACTAATTTATTTTTATTAACACATTTATATTATAGTAACATTTGTCTAAAAAGTTATTTTTTAAGTTAAATTTTAGAAAAAATATCAATGTTTAAGAAAACTGGTATTAATGAAAATATATGAATCATTTAATAAATTAATAATTACGTTTTTATTTCATCCTAGATGATTATTAAAAACCATAATG
This sequence comes from Viscum album, assembly GCA_963277665.1. Lineage (NCBI taxonomy): Eukaryota > Viridiplantae > Streptophyta > Magnoliopsida > Santalales > Viscaceae > Viscum > Viscum album. Next base: position 155,976 of record CAUJRU010000011.1, on the reverse strand, counting down.
TCCTATACTTAAGTCTTAAGGGTAAGATAATAAATGTTGGTGGTCATGGGTAGTGATACAAATAGTTTAGATCCCATATATACTTCCAAAATCTTGATCTTTTCTCAAATAAGACTTTTATCAAATAATACTCTTTAAAGTTTAGTTTGAGATTAGTCTAGGGGAACCCCAATTAATGATACCCCCTTTCAAAGCTCTAATAATGAGATGCCTAAATAATATTCCTTCTACTTGATTCCATTAATTACCTTTTGTAGATGAATCCTTGTATTCTGTTACTTCTATTCATACTTTCCAATTCAAAGGCTATGTTACAACAATAATATTCTAATCTAATACCACAAATATTTTTTCTCATTAATTATTCTTTTGTCTAAAAATTGTATAAATGTATATATTGGCCCAATAGTTTTATAAGTCTGATTTCTATATAATCCCGATGACCATATAATCCCAATGACTTTATTACATTCATATATATAACCTTGCATACTTCATCAAAATTAATCATTTCAGTGTATCATTTCCATTATTATTAGGTATATAATATTTATGACTTGTTATTTCTTTTCATAGTTATAATTAGAGGTATGATCTTCAATGAAATCCATGAGTATGATGATTTTAGGTTAGTGGACTTCTTATTTCCTTTTAGTTTTATTCCTCTTGTAACTTTTCTAATTATATTTCATTTACCCATGTTGTAATGTATTTCATTTTCTATTGTAAATAATTAATGAGATTAGACAGTTTTTATTTTTTGATGTTTCAAATAAAACAATCCATCATAGCTTTAAATGGAAATTTAGCATTATATGTTTTTAGTGTTAGATTCTACCACCCTTATAAAAAATCACTTGATATTTTATTAATTAGATAAGAACAAATATGGGTACATTTGTCTAATTACATATTCAAATTCCTGTGTTTCAACATGAAAATTATTATTTCACCATAGAACATTGACTAAGTGGGTTTTCTTATTTTTCCACACATTATCTCCTAGATCCAAGATCTTCACTAGATATTCCTCACATAAGGGATCATGTTCTAATTTCACATCTTCAGATTTTTTTTACATGTGATAGATCTGGTATGTACTTCTTCAAAAGAGATACATGGAAAACATTAAGTACCTATGATAGGCATGGTGGGAGTGTTAATTGATAAGTTATAGTCCTCACATGATCAAGAATATCAATGGGTATAATGTATCTAGGGCTCATCTTTCCCTTATTCCTGAATCTCATAACCCACTTCTATATATATATTTAAAGGAATGCTTTATCACTAATATCAAAATCAAAATCTCATTGATGGTTATAGATACATCTCTTCTATATACTTTGTACATCGTTGATATTTTTATACATAGTTTGAGTGTTTTTTGTCATTTTTTGAACCAGATCTGGTCCTAACAGAATCATCTCTTAGATGTAATCCTAGTATGTTTTAGTTCTAGATTTCTTTCCATATAAAGAATTATATGGTTCCATTTAGATTCTAGTGTGTAAAATTTTATGATATAATAAATCAACCATATCAAGATGCTGATAAAAACTTCTCTTGAAATGAATTAAGCATTAACTCAATATATTCTACAGAGTTTGAATATTCATTTTATATTTACCATCAGCTAAAGGATGTTAAGTTGTTCTAAATATTGGTTCTATGTCCAATGTTTTTTGAATAATCCTCCATAATTCTTACGGGAACCATGGATCTTAATTTGACACAATTTAAATTTTTTCTCCATGAAACAATACCACTTTATTTAGATATAACATAGATAATTGATCATGTGGGAAATACTCCCAAATATAAATTAAGTGTGCTACTTTATAAGTTCATCCACCACTACCCATATAGAAATATTTTCTTTAAAACTATTTCTAAAAAAAATGATGAAATACAGGGCATTGTAATCTTATTCACATTCATATATAATAAATGGTTACATAATTCCCCTATATATATCTAACATTAATCCTTTACCTACTGGTATACCAATCATAAATTTATATCCTCCACAATTTATATCATTATGTTTCCCACAAAATGTACTATTTAGAATATATATACATCTTTTTGATTCCTATGTGAATTGAGAAGGATGAGGTATGTGCATAATCCAAAATATCCTTCTTCAATTATGGTATGGGTAGAACACATATTAAGTTTCTACATCATATAACTCCATATCTATTAGGAATAAACCCATAATTATTTGTTAAATTCATTTATATATCCATTTTAACTTTCTAGGACACCAAGATATTAACATAGATGGATGGTTTAGGTATAATTTGGGGAAAATAGGGTTGTATTAATTCCTTTATGATTCCTAAGTCTATCATTTGAAAATCCTTGGGTATCAGAATTATTTTAATCATCATCATAGATAAGGTAGAATAATAATTCATGTTTAGAGAATTAGGAGCCTTGTTTTTCTTCCCATGATGGTAGTGTATTGAGAAATAATAGCCTTTGATTATCTCTAACCATATACATTGGAGCATTTACAACTCATATTGTGTGGATATGTGCATTAATTTATTATGATCGAATCACACTTTTAACCATAGAGATAATTACACTAAATATTTAATTCAAAAATAACCATTTCTAGCTCTAAATCATGAGCCAAATAATTTTGATCACAAGTCCTTAATTAATGAGTGGAATAAGATATAACCATTATATTTTTCATAAAGACACATCCCAAACCATTCATTGATTTTTTACTATATCAAACAAACCCTTCACTATTATGGGTCAGTGTGAGGACTACTGTAATTTCCAACCTCTTCTTAATATCCATGATGATTGTCACAACCCAACCCAAGTTGGGGCTCAAGCCGCAACTAACCCAAGCATGCCTTCATAGTCCTAGGGATAGAGACTAGTACTGAAGTCATAACTTACTCGGGGAGGCCTTTACCTAAATACTTTTACATACACATGCATCAAACTCAATGAAAAAGTGCAGAGGGAAATAAGAAAAGATACAAAACTACTAAAAATTAAACCAAACATCCATGGACCTCTAGATAGTACAAAAGTATGATAGTGTAAACTAAAAATAAAGGGTTAAAATACACACCCAACCAAAAATTTGTCCGTACTAGATAGAAAAATGGAAATGTAAATAGCTGAAAGGTATTCTTGATCCTAGATTACAATCTATGACCATCATATGCGGTCCAAGAACCCAGTATCCCGAAGATTCTATATAGTCACGAGAAACCATTCTGATATCTTTATAAGACGTGATATGTGTAGGAAAATCTGATACATGGGTGATTATAAACATACCCAGTAGGACACCCTGAAAGTTTAAGGGTAGATATAAGAGATACAATATAATAGGAAGATAGTAGATAGAACAAGGTACCATGAAACTGTACAACTCAGCCCAACATATAGTGAAGGTAACCTCATCCAAATAATAGGGGATTGACATGGTGAGTAGATGAACTACTCATCAAGTGTTCGCCACATATAACATGATATTATATTAATCCAACCAAGAGAAGATAAACATAGGAAGAACATGGAATAACCCATGCATCTTTACCTCTCCTATAAGAATAGTTTCTAGATTTAAGGTGTCGATGTAGAAGAAGGATAAATATATATGCTCAGTCAAATAATCCCAAACTAGATAATAAGGGGATCTATATATCACAACTTAGACCAAGAAGAAGCGTATCCAATAGTTTGTAAATTCCATCAATGATGCTCAGTGTCCCATGTGCCTACCCAGAAGTAACCGTACAAGTCTAACCTTGCCTCATCACTGCATTAGATAGTTGGGCGGGCACAAACATAAATTAGAGGACTCACTCAATAGTATGTTAGTGGGAGGTTTTACTCCAAAAGACCATGAGTAACTCTAATTTTTATTCCTTCTAGAGGGTACCACTTAGGAAAGGTCATCAAGGAACTCCACTTACTATCCCAAATGGAGGGTGTCACCCATAGCATTAAGGAACTCCACTACTTAGCTCTGCTGGATGGTAACTTGGAAAGATCATTGGGGAACTCTACTACCCAGACCTGTAAGAGGGTACCACCCAGGATATCAAGGAACTCCACTATCTAGCCTTTCTAGAGGGTAACTTAGAAAGATCATCGAGGAACTCCAATGCCCAGACCTATTATAGGGTACCTCCTGGGAAATCGAGGAACTCCACTACCCAGCCCTACTAGAGGGTAACTCAAAAAGATCATCAGGTAACTCTAATTACATGACTTATTAGAGGGTATGACCAAGAAATGTCTTTGTTGATCTCACCTTATCACTTTCATCATAAATAATTACTTAGCCATGAACCATTCCTAGAACATTTCACATCATATCTCGAAAGTCAAAACTAAGGGACCATCATGTTCTATTCCAAAAATACTTAGGGTATGCTACTTGTCATAAAAAAACAGAGTTCAAACAAATGAGATAAGGAAGGTTGGATATTCATAAAGGAGTATATATCAGGTAAGAGACCCAAACGACATGAGGTCCTTCTCTACTTCTAGGATTTTTCCTTTCTGGTACATGAATTTTTGGACATGAAATACTACATGGTGTATAAGGGAACTCCATGATGTGTCTCGAATAAAATCCATAAGGGCATAAGGATTGTCATCTATCTTATGGAAAAAATTAATTTCATAGATATTCACTTGTAAATGTCCCCGGGTGGCCAAATGGATCACACCATTGTGATCCTCAGGAAGAAATGGTCGAGATAGGCTATTCACTTGCCTCAATCAGACACCTAGTGAAAAGGTCTCATTTCACAACATCACACTCAAATAGTGCTTCATGGGCCTGATCCATGAATTTAAATTAAATAATTGATATTGGCCTCAATATATCTTCTTCAAAAATAGTTTCATAATACCGCTAAAAGTTCGACAAACAAATATCTGACGAAGGATATATATCAAATACAAGATTCTAAAAATAATAATAATAGAAGTATTTTTATTATAATTAGGAATTTTTCACACCTAATCCATGATCCTAAATTATTTATCCAACATTGGTCTTGAAATGACCATATCAAGGTCAAGGTCATGCATCCGCAGACGGTGGGACAATCAGACATCATATGGAGGAGTTATGATAGATAAACCATTTTATTAAAAATAATAATAATATAATTATTATTAATATAAATTTATTGTTACAAATAGTTAAAGATAAAGGAGGAGAGAGGAAACACCACCTCCCTTCCCCTTGTCTCCATATGCATACAACACCGTCATTACATCTGATTTTCTTTCTTCTTTTTTTGTTTCATTTTTTATCTCATTTATGTTTATTTCTTTTTATCTTTTTCTATCTAACTTCTCTTCTTCCAAAAATTTCATGTAGGAAACCCTAAATTTGGTAGATACACCAACCAAAAGGTTCTTTATCTCATGCTGATAACCAAAAATAATGTCTCCTCCTTTTCCCATGCATCACACCGACCTGAGGACCGATGAACCCACTGCTCACCTCAAACCATCGTCGACACTGCTCGTTGGTAACCACTACTAGTCTCACACTTCTACTAAAAATGCTTGTCAGTAACCACTACTATAACTTTCTTTAGACTTCCATTGTCAATATTCTTCGCTACCACACTCTATAACCCAACATCAGGCCTACAATATGATCTCGTTCACCATCTATCATTGTATATCATTATTATATCACCATATCTCAATTCTGAACCTATCGAAAAACATATCACTAAATATCAAATGTGTGACAATTGCTTTCTGGGTATTCAATGAAAATTTATTTAAAATAAAAATTTTGATAATTATCATGCATATAACGGTGGGATAAAACCACAAAACACAAGAATTTTATATAAACCCTAGCCTTACTTAGACTGGTCAAGATCCATCACCATTTGAATGATGACAAAAAATAAATAAACAAACCAAGATGAAATAAATTCCCATATCGTTGGAAGCTAAATCAAATATTTGAATTAAATAGTTAAATTGTGAATTAATTTATTAGATGATTAATTCTTATTCATCATGGATAAATCAAAAGGAGATGAAAATTCATAAATAAAGTCCTACCTCAAGATTGAATCATTTTTTAATGAAGATCATGTCTATCAATGGAGGAGAAGATCTATTATGTTCATCATGCTTCTATTCTTCTTAGTCCAATTGTTTGTTATTGCCTGATCTTGGTTCACAAACAGAATGAAAGAGAAATATCTTGAACAAATTATCGGATTATGAGTCTAACCCTGGGTAGTTTTCCATGATGATATATTTATAAAGTCATCTATTGTGATTAAATGAACTAATTAATTAATTTAATAAATAATTAGTTCACTTAACACACTACCAACAAGCGAGGGGTCAAAACATCACGTGTTAACTCATTTTATATCACATATAGAGGAAACACCACATTATAAACTCAACAGTGGCCTTATATTTTTGATCTGAGTCTCCTAATGTTAGTTATTTGAGGTTAGGGTTTTTAAATAAATAAATAAATAAAATTAATTTATCCAATTCACCAACCAATGGTTGTCTCATCTGAATGTATCGTGCCGACCAAAATTTGGTCTTGCCTATAGTAAACTCCTCATTTTGGATTCATCCATGGTCCAAAATTTCTGATCTGAGCCTCCATTTATGAGATATTCCAATTTTTATGGAAAAAAATGTGTGTGAAATAAAAATATATTTAATATAATTATAAAATTAATTTTAGGCTCATTGGGCCTCAGAATTGTGTGCCATCTTAGCTCTTGGCTCTAAAAATATTCCAAAGTCTTACAAGTAAAAACTATAGTCACTAAATTACTCCATTTAAGAAATATTTTAATATCTGAAAAGAAAAACTATGAATAAAGGTATGGGTACTGAGCCCGCATCTAGCAGTTCCATACATCTTCCCTACACTGGGATATATAGCCAAATGAGAAGTGTGAAACAACCTCATCACCTCTTCTCATAACTAGCCAGGAAACATTGTTCTTCCATGAAAAATTATGATATGATTCCCTTATTTATAAATATATATCGGGTGAAACTCTTAAGGATAAATGGTCATGCAAGACCTTGCAGTCATCCCCTAGAAGGTAGTGTCTCCACATCCTCAAGGTAAAGACTACCGCTATCAGCTCTAGGTAGTGAGTCGCGTTGTTCTATTCATGGTGTCTCAACTACCTAGACCCATATGCAATAAATACCTTCCACTGTATCAAGGTTGAAACTGAGAACACAAGGGTACCAATAAACAAGGAATATGAGTAGACTCATCCAGTCATGATAATATAGACACAGAAAGTGCATTGAATACCCCAAGTGTATTAACATCTCTTGGAAGGAGAGTAACCCCAAACCAAAAACTCCACCACACCCACTTGTGGCATCAAAAGTAAAAAGGGTCAAGCATAAAAAATCCACTAGCAATATCTGGACCCGCTCTGACACGCCATCACACAACCTTGTGCTAAACTCACAAGTATAAGGAACTCATTTTACACACCTCGACAATATATTCTTTAGGTGGAACTAACTCACAAAAAGAGTTTTGGTCGTATCATAAAAATGCATCTTGGCGGGGAAAGAATCCCGCTTTCTCATTAGTCCAAATCCTGGTCAAACTACATCATTTCCTCCTTAAGAATCTTTCGTAAAAACTGACATCAAGCACACAAGGGTACAAACAAAAAATAAAGTGCTCCTCAAATGCTCAAATGGGTTTTACTTAAACCTATATTTGCAAACACAAACACATCACATGACCCCAAACACTAAAGTCATAGGGGCACATCCACAACACCTTGATAATATCTGATTTGGGTGGCACTAAATTACCCTCGTAGTTTTTATAACTTTTAAAAAACATGTCTTAGTGGGGGAAGGACCCCTCTCCCTTGTTCAATCGAAGCCATGTCAAACAACACAAACACAGTGTTACAATGACACCCCATGTCACCCTAGTTAATCCTCGATCAAGGAGTAGAAAGAAAAGAGAACCTCAAAACAGTGTCAAAAAATTTATAATGCATAATTTATAAAAGACTCAGATCTTACCACAAATCATCTTATTAATTGTAGGGTCATAAGACTCCAAATCATGCAGCTATCCACAACCCTAACTACTATCTCCTTAATCCTGACATGGGAAACATGGTGGTGATGGTGGAAAGATATCATAGAAGAATCCACCACTCATAGATCCATCAAATTCTCTTCCAACACCACCTCCCTGGGGAATACCATGTACCCTCCTGGGAGGTCCATGATCATAGTGTTGCCTCTACCGGTTTTTCACTTATCTATATGTGATCCTTAGCACATCTGGTCGGGTAACCATGCGTAATGTGACCAATCCCATCACAATAATAGTACCACCCTTCTATGAGTTTCCTTTTTCCTCTACGAGGTCCATGAACCCCATGACCATGTGTATATTTCTAGTCATGGGTGTTCACCATTGTGCCTCATCTCCTGTTACCCACCAACCACTATAGATGACTCATCCCTAGGTATCATATTGATGGATCCTATTGTACAAAGTCTCTATTATAAGAATCTCCCTATCACTAGTACCCACTCAAACACTCTAGAATATATGGGGATGAATAATACCACTACACTGGCATGAATATCTCTATGGATACCATGATCAAACTATCATTCCCAAAAGTATCCATCTCTTATCATGTCGAGGGAGTACCATGTAAGGTCTGTAAACCTCACAACATACTCATCCTCTATCATCCTTCCCTAGTACAACTCCACTAGCTCCTGAATCCAAACTGAGCTTAGGAATTAAGGATTGTACTCTTCATGAAAGACATTCTATAATTCGGTCCATTAGAGTGTCAACTCATCATGTATCTAAATAACTAAACTCTAACAAAACCATGATGCTCCTTGGAAAAGGATAGATTCTAGTGAAATGATCTAATCTGTCGGTGTCCATAAATTTATGAAAACACAAATCATAGACTCCATCCAATCCTTCTCATCTCAAGGATCTAGCTCATCGAGGAACCTTAGTGGCATTTGGCTCTAGAACTCATGGAGTGCATTAAGTCTATGTGCATACTCAACCACATTGCTCAAAAAATATGATACTCAATAGGGGAGGTGCTACAACCTCCTCACCTATAAGAAGGGGTCACAGGATGGGCCATAAACTGAGGCCTCATTACTCGTAGGATCATTTTCATGAACGGTAGCAGGTATCCTAGATGGATATCATAGTGGAGGCATCTTGAATGTTATAAAAGAGTACCATGGTAAGATGAGAATATATATATATATATATATAAAAATGGGGAAGATGTAACAAAAAGGAAATTCAGATACACAATCATATATGATGCATGTACCATTTATCCCTATAAAAAATGTCTTAACATGCCGAGTCGACAAAATAGTAGTCATGGTCATGGTGAATGGATAATTCGGCCATTTCACCATCATTAGATTCTCCAGCATGAGATCCACACTTGAAATACTTTGAAACCATTTCCTTAAAATGAAACCAAATACTTTTTATGGAATGTCTGAACACCATCCAAAGGATCAAACTAAATTTGATACCAATATATCATGAACAGACCCAAGTTGAGGCTAGAGCCTCAAGTACACCAAGCCTGCATCCATAGGTCAGGGGCTGGCGACCAGTGCTAAAGCCATAACTAACTCAGGGACTCCTTTGCCAAAATACCTATACACACACATGTATCCAACTCAATGAATAAGTGTAGAGGTAAAGAATAAAATATTCTACACTACTATAAATTAAACCAAACATGCATGGACCTCTAAAAATAAACAAGTACAATAGTTTAAACAAAAATTAAATGGGAAAAATACATTCCCAACCAGAAATGTGTCTCAAATTGATAAAAAACTAGAAAATTAAATAGATCAAAGTGATTATAACTCCAGAATCTAAAGCTATCCCACCATATGTGGTTCAAGAACCCAGTATCCCTAAGATCCTCTATAGTCATAGTCAGCCTATACATTGTCTGCATAAGACACAATATGTGAGGTAAAATCTAATTTAGGGGTGAGTATAAACATATGCAATAGGATGCCTCAGAAGCTAAAGGGGGAATAGTAAGAGATACAATAAAAGAAGAAGATTTCTAATAGAACAAGGTATAATAAAAGAGTACATATCAACCCGAAAGAGAGTGAAGGAAACTACATCCAAACATAAGGGGCTCAACATGGTGAGTAGATGAACTACTCATCGAGTGTTCACCACCTATAGAAATTGATTAGACTCATCTAACCATGTGAAGCTAAACACATAAAGCATGTCAAAAACCATGTGTGTCTTCACCTCTCTGGGAAGGAGAGTTTCTAAATCTAAAGTGTAGATATAGAAGAAGGATAAATATATATGCTCAAAAAAATAATCCAAAACTATAGAATATGGGGATCTCCATCTCATAGATCATCCCAAGAAGAAGAGTATCCAACTATTTCAAAAGTCCATTAATGGTGCCCATCATTCCATGAGCCTACCCAAAAGTAACCATACTAGTCTAACCACTTCTTGTCACTATGTTTCACCACCATGTGGGCACAAACTAAAAAGTATATGACCCACTCCATAGTACTTTAGGGTAATTTTATACTCTAAAAGTCACTGAGGAACTCCACTGCCTAGTCCTGCTAGAGGGTTCCACTTGGGAAAGGTCATCAGGGAACTCCACTACCTAGCTCGACTGAAGGGTACTACCCAAAGCCTCAAGAATCTCAAATTCTTAGCTCTAACGATGGGTAACTTGGAAATATCATCACTGAACTCCACTAATCAGCCCTATTGGAGGGTATAGCCCAATATATTTAGGAACCCCGCTCCCAATCCCTACTAGAGGGTAAGTTATAAAGATCATCCAGAAAATCCACCACCCACCCTTACTGGATTGTACCATCCAAGACGTTGAGAAACTAAAATACCCAACCCTACTGAAGAGTAACTCAAAAATATCATTGCGGAACTCCATTTTACATCGTTACTGGAGGTTACTTCCCAGAAAGGTCATTGGTGATCCCTCCCGATCATTGCCATCGTTGAGCATCGCCTAACCAATAACCATGCCTAAAACATTTCAAATCATATCTTGAAAGATTCAAAAGGTGGGTGAAAGGTAATTCAATATAACAATATGTTAAAACAATTATTGAAACAAATGTAGTTTTTATAAATATACCTTTTGAGTATTTTAGATAATATTTACGGAGCTAGTCATGGAGTTTGGGAAATGTTACAGGCTTTATAAAGCCTTGATATTGATATACTAAAAATATAACATATATTTTTATAATAACATATATAATTTCAAAAAGGGTTTTCTCCTAGATAGATACTTAGAGGAATAAACTGAGAGAACTAAAGAATAAAAAATATGGGTATTACCCTATTATTTAGATAAGCATCATTTTCATCAAACCACATGATGGGGAATTGTCATGGGTTAATAATAGAGGAATTATAATAAATAAATTAAATAATTAACTTAATTTTTATAATAAATCTATTTATCCTAATTTTTCTCTTTTTAATACCTCACTAGAGACTCCCCTGGGCTTATATCATAATCTGTATGGAGTCTTGAGAGAAGATCCACGGTGGAGAACATCAGTGGTGACCTTGGATTTGGGGTTAATAATGAACCTATTATAATTCAACCACACCTTCAATAGTGATGACATGAGCTTAATTATTCAATAGTTATCAATTTGATATTTATGTAGGGTTTTTTGATGGATTTATTCCCCATTTTTTATACCATTTCTATTATTAATTTATTGTCTTGATAGTTAAATATAAAATCAATCACTGCCAAGCCCTGTTGGTTTACATTTCTGGAACTTGTGATTAGGGAATATTTGATAACTTAAAATAGATTATTTATATATTTATTCATATTCTCTAACTGTAAATTATATAGGATCATGTATGGTTATCATTCAAACTCAAATTTTTTGTTTTTTCATTTATTTTATCATTCTTCACATTCATCACTGTTCTATTATGGGATGATGATTCAACCATGAATCTGTTTCAAATCCCCAATGAAGTATGGATTCGTTATTCTATATTAAACCATTGTAATAGAGAATGATTACAAGAGTTATAAGGATCAGTGATGATTTTTGGAAGGTGGCTGAAATTATATATGAAAAAATTGTGAGTTGGGACATTTGAATGATTTAGGAGGTGATGGTAAATCATTGTTTTATAAAGATTAGTGGTTGTAATCTAACTTATGATCTATCTTTTATGGAGTTCAAAATATTTTGTGAGAGTTTTTGATGTGATTCATGAAAGATTTACTTGGCGAGGAATGAGTTTTAGAAGGTATTCCATACAGATGGGATTCTGAAAATATCCCAACTACATGGTGTGTAGTTCAGAATAACACTTCCATTATAGCCTGTTCATTGTGGAACATGGTTTTAAGTTTGATTTGTGGATCACACGGTTTCATTATTGATACAAACATTATATAACCCCAAACCAACCAACTCACCATGTAGTAGATGTATAAACCCAGAGACCCATGTAGCCTCATGTTTCGTGTGTTCTAGACCAACCCCATTTACCCTCAATGGTATACAATATAGGTATACAAGTTTCATTCCAAGTACCTATATAGACATTCCATTCCATGTGACCCCTATACACACTATACAGGTTGTCTTAGACATGTTATGTTGGATTAAACAATATATCCTTGTGGAAAAAATGGGATATAAATCTTTATAATCTTCAGAAACATCTTTTACTTCACCTTGGCATAGAATATTTTTATTATATATGGACACCCCTCCCCTATTATTTCCATGTGGAGTAGGTATTTCACCCATTATAATTGGAATCCTCCCCGAAAGTCGGTATTTTCCCCATGTAAACAAGATGTATGGATCCTGTTCATGTTATTAATATTTTCATAACTTATTATATACTCCATTTACTTATTTTATATAAAGTGTGCATAATTTTTGTGAAATATTAATGTTTTAATACTAAATATAATTTTTGAGCATTTTTAGAAGTATTCCAATTGAGTCAGTTTACTATTTTATTTATATTTATAACCATAATGATCCAAATTTTTTGATTTTTGTTTTTTATAATTCCTAATTCAATATCCAAAATTTCATTAGAAGGAATATTTTTCCAATTATTCCATTTGAAAGGTCATATGGATCACACAAGAAGGCCCACAAAATCTTTGAAGAAACTAGACCGTCCATAAATATTGAATTACTAGGCTCAATCCAGAAGTTAAAATACACTAATTTTCTTAAACTTCTCGGGGTACAATGTAAGGAGTCTTGAATAAAAATTTCAAGGCCCAAATTCAAATACAAGGGTCCCAACTTATTCATTTAAACTCAGCCGACCATTCTGTCCTGGGAATAAAATCAGTACAGTATTCATAACATATATCATGATTTAATCATCCAATCAAGCTGATATTTTTCACTTTGAAAGAGGATATATAGTTGGCCTACTTTATTGAATAAATTGTTCAGATTTGAAAGCATATTACTATTTAAAAACCCATTCACATTTCAAACTTCTAAAAAGTATGGATTGAAATGGACATTTTAACTTTTTTTAATCAAACCACCATTACTTTGGATCTGTAAGTCCAAATGAATCTAAATTTTGAGAGAATTATGAAAAAATTATTATCTAAAACTTTTAAGAAGATTATATCTCTATATTAGGCTCTCTGTATATCCAAATTGGTGATTCAAGTGGAGGGATTAATTGGGAATGCAAATAGTCCACTTCCTTGGGCTGTAAATACACCCCCTCCTCTCCTTCAAAGGAGTTGGAATTTCAGAAGAGAGAAGCACATATTGGCATGACCAAATCCTTTAAAAGGTATTGTTATTACCTTCCTTATTCAAGTTTTAAATTTATATACCCTTCCTCTTCTCTTTCTTCATTTACTTTTGTGTTCTTCTTTGCTGTAATCTTGTAAGTATTTGTTTTTGTAATTCTATTTTAATTAAAGTTTCTTATTCTTCATATATTATTCTCATCAAACTTATATTAAATAATATTAGTGGTTTTAAAATAGTTTAAATATTGTTGAATCACCTTGCCTTATTTTTCTTTATCATTCAATCTAAAGTCAGTATTTAATTCCATTGACTGTTTGTGTGTGTGTGTTCAACGCACAACTATTTTATTACCCCTTTCTTTTTCTTCTATTTATAATTAATGATCATAAAAGTTACAACCATATTATTAACCAAAAAAATTTAAGTAAATATACCATTTGGGTGAGTTATAATTTTGGGATGTTAAGTGATTGAGAGTATTTACTCAATGAATATTCTTTAAATTAACATTGTGTGTGTTATACTTAGAATGTTGTGGATTAATGACATGATTTTTTTAATGTGTGGTTTCCATGGATTATTGGAACCATAAATACACTACCATAAATAAACTATAATTGAGATTAGAACCCTAATATAAGTTAAGGCTTGGATTAAAGTCTTAACACATAGGAATTCCAATCAGTTTTATCTTGTGAAGTGGGTGTTAATTTAAATGCAATATTAAGAAAAGATCAAGGAAATCAAAAGCCTAACTCCATAATAATGAACTCATCCCAATATTTATCAATTTCATAAATCAATATTAATCAATAAATCATTTCATAAGCTCTGGAAACAAACCCCCAATCAAAATACAATCAACTAAAGACAATCGACTATTAAAAAGTATTGTCACCGAGGATTCGACCCGAGTGCCGCTATACACATTAGCAGATCACCGGAAACATGACTGGTCGATAGGAAACAATTTTCCATGATTCCACCTCTACTTTTATAATTTTATGGATCCGGTATTTTATCCACATTATGATTTAAGGATACTCTATTTGCATAGTCTATATTTCCCCAATCTATAGAGCTCATATGGGACATGGATCCTCCACTAGATTAATTATTTCACCCATAGTAATGAGACAAGTATCCTCCCACATTAATAGAGGGAATAACCATGTAGGTTTCTTGAGAGATCAAGAGAAAAATCTATACATGAATAGTTTTTTTAGATGTGGTTCTGGGACTATACTTAGAGAACTGGGTACTTCCTATAAGAATATTTAGGATCTCCATTCCAATTACCTCTTGGATATAGTTTCGATCATACTCTTTCATTTTATTATTTACTTATTTATGGGTATGTATATACTCACCCCTACATGGGTTCATCCCACATTTATCATGTATTATACAGATTATGGGATATTCAACAGAGATCTAGGGGAACTAGTGCAAGTGGTGCTTAGTGGACCTTGGTGGTTTTGGTAGTTTGACTTTTTCTGAAATGGTGGTGGTGTAACGTGAGTGTTTTCCATATTAGTGTCAGGTTGTACATACTTAATGGTTTTGGGCCTATGTTTCTTCCTTTTTTACTTGACTATGTATTTTTATACTCTATAGTTTAATAATAGTGGTTTTACATGAATTTATAATTCCAGTTATTTAATTTCTAATTACTCAGGTGTGTACGGGGATATGGGTGTGTGTGTACTAGTGGATTAGGCCAATGACTCCCATATATGTGATATTCAAAATCACTGATAGTGACTAGACCATGGCCTATTTGAGGTGGGAATGGGGTGGTGTACTCATTTTTCCACCAGAGAGGTGGGACCCAGTTTTCAAGTCAAGCCAAAGTGGTAGTAGTAGATAGGATAACCTTATGGATTTGAAGGTAGAGTAGTTGTGAAGATTGGTTTGGATTTATGGAAATGGTTTATAAGTTTCTCGAGGTATATTCTCAGGCTAGGGAACCTAGTGATAGTGTGGTGGATGACACATCCATACACCAGGACTCTAATGACCTACTTATTAATTTGGTACATAGAGGTAATGTTTGTAGAGAAACATATGGTATATTCATCATATAGGAATGGTTTGTGGTTTTCATGTACTTCTTGAGTCTACTATCCAAACATTACCATTTGATAATTGTATAAATATTCTATTTTGGGATGACTCTACATAGTTATCTATCCAAGATTCTATGATATAATCATGATGTGGATTATCTCATTGATGTTCTCTTAGGTTGGGGAATGTTTAGTAGGTGTTCCCTCTAGTTATATAACCTTTGCTAATTTCACCCATCGATAAGTAAAAAAACATTCCTCTAGTAAAATAGGCTGATATTTTACCTCTTACTAGGAATTAGATATTTACATCTACAATGGATGATGACATGAATATGAAAATTTTGGAGCCTATGTTTCATATGTAGAGACCACCTAGGCTCTGAGGTGTACCAAACCCAGACATGTAAGAGGACTAGTTAATGTCCATGGTCTAAGTATTCTTCATCATTTGGACCTCTTAGTAATAAATTGTGTTGTATAGGGTGATTATTCTCTACGTATTAATAGGATAAAGGTTCATATTTATGATTTATACATGTAATATGGTGGCTCTTCCATAAGACAAGTTTGAGGGACTCATTTGGAAGGTTTATTTATTAGTGACTCTATATTAAATGTGCATCTGATACATCAAAATATTTAGTATGGAATAATGTCAGTCCCTGTGTATGCATTGAGTTTTATTGACCAGATGTGATACTCTCATAACATGGTTTGTGATGTGTATTTCTAGGTGAGGACATTCAAGGGTGGTCTATATAGTGATATTTGGGTCATATGTGTGCCCATTTGTATCTCCACTTATTCGGAGGTAAACTAGCATGAGTTGGTGGTAGATAACTTTTTTATGAGGTACTGATAGCCATATGATGTTGATATTAGTCGAAAAATATCATATACTTTAGTAGTATGTGGATGGCATTGGGCTTCAGGGTCATAACACATGAATCATCAGCATGTCTAGCCTTATACAAGAGGGAATGTATCTAAGGGTTTGTATAGGAATACTATTCAGATAAGGGATATTTGATTCCCTTCTTGTGAGGGGATAGGTCATATCTCCTAATACATCCTAACCATTCATGTGGTAGAATATAGGTAGATAATGGATGGGCCAACGATGTAGAGGTAGCAATGCGAGTAGGTTGATATTTCAGATGTGATTATGGTAGAGAAGTTTGGGGAGATAAAGGGGGTGTCTACTATCAAGATATGATACCACCACTGCCACCTCTATGTGGTCCTGATCAGCCTTAGGGAGCTAGAGAGCAGGTACATATCAAATTATATGCAATTTACTCTTATGCTCCAGAAAAACTTGGAATGATATGAGGTATGATCTATGTACTCTCTACCCAAGATTCATTTTTTCAAGGCATATGTGTGAGGTATTCCTTTAAAAACTTATCCCTTATTTGAAAACTGAATATTATATTAGATCCTCTAGCCCTACCCTTATGTTTTTTGACTCCTATAGGAGTGGATTCTATAATCACACTCTTCTATGAGTAGTTTTACTTTTCACTTGTTGGAGAGAGTTTATCATTGGTAATTTTCAAGTCTTGGATGAGAATATATTATATAATTATGTATATAGAGTGGATATCCACCATCAATGCCTATAATTATTAATTATAATGGAATGATTGATGGACCTAGGAATACGTGTCAAAATTTTACATCACCAGAAATAAGTAATTTCAATCAAAGCAGTCGGTAATCATATATAAGAAGTTGTAACTGTTTTTTCATCAATTGGAGATCTTGTCTCTTAGTGTAGAAAAATTATAGTATGTTTAATTCCCTATAGTAGTAGAGGAGTACCATGATTTTTTCCCATTGATATACTTGGGCTACCACCTCGTTGAGTGATCAAATTTTGTATCGATTTTTATCGAAGTTCAAATCCAATATCTTTAGTGGAATATTATATGGCTCATGAAGAGCTTCAATGTCTAAGGGTGAAGTTGGATAACCTTCATAGGAAATTCTTTATTCAATCGAGTGTATCCCTCTAGGAAACTTTCATACTATTTTCTAAGGAGGATTGGATCTTAAGGTTGTGTGTGTATTATCAATGCCTGGATCAAGTAACTGTTAAGAACAAGGATTCACAACCATGAATTAGAAACCACTTCAATCATTTTAAAGGGTAAAAGTGGTTCATGGATATTTCCTACAAGTCATATTATCATAATTTAAATGTTTATGGGGACTAAATACCAAATATGACATTCCATTGATGTTATATTAACTAGGAGTTCTTTTTGATTCCATTTGGTGTGATGATAACCTCAAAACAATTTATAGGAATCATGAACTAGCTCTTCCATACTTCCCTAAACTAGTTTTGGGTGGCCTTTATCTATGATATTCCCATTTACTCAGTATTGGAGGTTGATCATGAAAATAATTTGTAGAAGGTCCTAGATGTAGTTTGAGAGAATCAATTATATGAAAAACTCTCTAAGTGTTAGTTCAAGATTAGAAAGGCCCAATTTCTAGGACATGTCATCTTAGAGGAAGGAGTATCTGTGGACCCAGTAAAGATCAAGGTAGTTCTATCTAGAGATCTACCTCATAGATTGATAGAGGTTTGGAGATTCCATAAGTTTTCTAGTTGTTAATAAACATATTTTCTACAATTATCTAGGATTGAAACTCAAATAACTACATTGACCTAGAATGTGGATCCTTTTATCTTGTAATATAAATTCCATAATTCCTTTGAGTACTTACAACATTGGTATATTATCACTCTTTTTTAATGTTTCTAAAATAGTTAGTTTCTTGTGTAGCATTTTATGATGCATCCAGAGTTGGGATTGGGTGTGTGGTAATAAAAACATCAGTGGTGATAGCCTCTAGATCTTGGAATTTGAGACCCCATGGGTTGAACTGTGTAACACGTGAATTGTATTTGGGGGATATGGAGTTCTCCCTAAATAAATTTCAATACTATCTTCTTGGTGAGTGGTTTATCATTTATTTTGACCACAAGAGTCTTAGGTACATCTTCACATAGAGAGATCCCAGACTTAGATAAAATAAGTTGAAGTAGTTCCTACAAGATAATGAATTAAATATAGTATATACTCGTGGTAAAGGGAATATTGTAAAATATTTTCTCAGTATGAAGTCATGTTCCTAGTTTTTAGAAAAGGGGTTGAAGTAATATTCCTCCTTTTCTTCTTTATGGATGAGGGAGTATGAGCATAACACTAATCAATGTTTTTGTCCCGTCCACTCCTATAGTGTATGAGGGAATCCTAGCTTGGTGATGATGATAATTAGGTATTTTACAACCAAATTTTCATAGTTATTTCTCTGCATGGATTTTTGAAATGTGTGGAGCATGTAAACCTCTTCCATGAGTGGAAAGGGATAAAAATCATGCTTCAAGAAAAGAATTTATGGTAGTTCCATTTATATCCACTATAAATAAATCTTGTAGTAAAAAAAATACACCATGACCTTTGGTGGAATTTTTGGTTTCTAGGGATTAAGTTGAACATTTTAGAGTTCATCTATCGATCACTACAAGAAAATCAGCCTATAACCACGGTTCAAAACCGTGGGTATAGCCCCCAAAACCGTGGGTATAGCCTATACCCACAGTTTTGGGAACCGTGGGCTGGAACGGCGTTGGTATAGGTCCCGAACCTATACCCATGGTTTTCCAAAACCGTGGGTATAGGTGTTCTGCCACTGTGTCAACGAAACATACCCATTTGCCACGGTGTCAAAGGCTTTTCCCCATGGTTTCAAAACCGTGGGTATAGGTCGTAAAATAATGCGGTCGGTGGGTTTCGAACTGCAACCTCTCCGCTGCAGATGAAGCACCTAACCACTACCCCAACACCACTTTTATGTATGTATATTTATATTTAGTTAAATATACTTATATAAACCGTGGGTATAGAGGGAAGAACCATGGGTATAGGACTCCCACCAAAACAAAATTCCTTCCCGCGGAAAAAAAATTCCCGCACACACACGGGAACCCTATACCCATGGTTTTCATAACCGTGGGTATAGGTATTTTATCCTAGACCTATCCACACGGTTTCCCCCAAAATCGTAGGGATAGGAACCCCTATACCCACGGTTTTGGAAAACCGTGGGGATAGATGCCCCTATACCCACGGTTTCTCAAAACCGTGGGTATAGGTCTTGAAAATTTACCTATAACCATGGTTTTTGAAAACCGTGGGTATAGGGGTACCTATCCCCATGGTTTTGGGGAAAACCGTGGGGATAAGTCCAATTTCCAGTAGTGGATGCCTCGCTCATTAGTAAGTAAAGGTCAGGCTTCAGGAACCAAAAAGTTTGGATCTAACCATAGAGGTGTATAATATAATTGGTATGGTATATCCATATATTTATTGATTGTATTTTCATGTAGGTATAGTTTTCATGAAACTATTTTGGTGATAATAGAACAACTCACTATGTCATCCCATTTCCTATCCATCAGATAGCATAGATCGGTAGAAGACATGGGATTTATGTGCATAAAAATTATTATTCATATTTTGGTTTAACATTGATAATTATCTCAAAATTGGATGATAACTTCATGTCACGGTTTTGGAGAGTCTTACAAGATCCTTTTGGGACCTAGTTTTGGATTAGCACGACATTCCACCCCCAGATAGATAGTCAAACTAGGAGAACTATTCATGTTTTGCAGGACATGTTGTGGGATTATGTGTTGAACATTAGAATAATAAATAAGGGTAAAATAACCCTAGTAATGTTTTAGTAAAACAACTATTATCTCTATAATTTCATTAGGGAACCTTTAAAGGCCATCTATGGGAGACCTTGTAGCTCCCCACTATTCTGGTCAGAGTTAGGACACTCAACACTTATGTTCCTAGAGATAGTTTGAGAAAAAATAGAGAAAGTTTATATTATTCATGATAGGATAAGTATATCTTATATTCCTTATAATTTTTAGGAGTACCAATGACATAGTCCCTTAGAGTTTATTGATGGAGACCATGTGTTTTAAAAGGTCTCACCTTGGTGCAGTTTTCAAAGATTTAGCTGGGTAAGAAATTTATCTCTGAGGTTCATTTTTCTTTTACAAGTTATGTATAGGATTTAAGAGGTTTAATACCTCATGGATTTACCTCCGTGGTGGGATATAGATTATTCTTTCTTCCATATATTATAGTTGATGAGGTACATATAGGATCTGGTGAACGTTATTGACTGAGGAGAGTAAGATATTGAAGACAGGGCCACCTTTTCAGAGTACCTAGTGAAGGATGAGGATTGGAAGGAAAATATATTGTTTGGGAGTGTTATTCCTCATGTATATGTTCTATAGAAGAAAATTAATCATTTAGATTGATCATGGGAGTTGGAGAACCATATGTGGGCTTAGTATCCTCACATTTTCAAGTAGTACCAGCTTTTCAGGATGAAAATCCTTAAAGGTAGGGACAATGAAACATATCTAGTTTTTATGAATAGACCCTTTAAATATTATAGATAACATATATGGATCTAGTCAAGAAGTTTTCACAATGTTTTTGAGTACATTAAAGACTAGATATTTTTATATGAAACATATTATATATTTTAACACATGAACATGCATAATTTCAAAAAAATGGTTTATCATCTAGAAGGAGTCTTAGATAAGGAAACTGAGTTGTTTATTTAATATAAATTGTGTTTTTTATTATAGGTGATACATAAGGATCATTATCATAGGACCTTAGGGATATGTACCATCATGGGTGAATCACAGTAGAATTAAATTAATTAATTAATTTAATTTGTTTAATAAATTATTTTTAAAAAAAATTATTTATTTAATTTCATATTTGAGGCTTCCCTAAGTTTATCCTAATAACATAGATGATTTATTGAGATGAGATATTTGGTGGAGAACTTTGGCGGTGACTTTAGAATCGAGGATTGGTCATGAATGTTTCAAAATTCAAACATGCATTTGATAGAGATGATTCTAGATTTGTTCTTTTTCAGTGATAAATTAGATATCAAGGTAGGTATTTTTTTGAATTTATTTCTAGTTTTTGATATAATAATGATTACAAATTTATTATCTTATGAATTCAATCTCTACTGGGCCAATACAAATCCATATTGATTTACCTTGGTTAATCCTATGATTAGGGAATATTTGATTTTATAACATGTATTATATATTTATTTCTTTGGATTATCCAACCATTGATGATTTTTTATAATGTAAAGTTGTAATTGAATATCACCTTTGTACTTTGTGAATTTCTCCACTCATTCTTCACATTCTTCATTGGTCTATGATATGATAATTTTAGTGACCCAAAGCATGATGTACATGGACATTACATTACTTTTTTTGAATACTTAATACACAATAAAAAATAGACACCAAAAGACCGTAATAGTTTAGTGTCTTTCGAAAATCGGAACATAATCTTCTAATCGTGGTGAAATATCTTCAACATCTCCCATAAAGATCTTCCCCTTTTTTTTCTTACGTAAAACCTTTATTCATATCATGGGGAAAAGAAAACATATAAAGGGTGAGCTAAAACTCTCAGTAAGGGTAAGCATGGAGAAAATAAAACAAACCATATATATTTGAACTTAAAAACATGATCATAAAGTTTACACATCAAAATCTTTAGTAGTCAAATAAATATAGGTAGTACGTAAGGAATATGTCATAAAGGAAAATTAATCATGATAAAATAACATGGGAATAAAACATTTAATTTTGTAAAACCATTAATCACGTGATATGATTTTTATATTAGCCTAGGCATTTCTGCCAAGACCATCTTAGTGGACATAGTCCCTTTCTAAATCGAGTTCACTCTTCGCTTCAGTCCTGTATCACTGAACCATATTAACTTATCATTCCATCCATGTCTATCTCATGAGATATAAATCTTTACCCAATGAATTGGAGGGAGATATAGGTCCCAACCATATCATAATTAAATCATTCTTGTGCCACAACATAAACATAAATCATTCATCATAACCCAAAGAATAAAATGGGTTTCGTAAACATCATCCTGTAATCCATTTAAAACAAATGGATATCATTTCATCATAAGAAATAAAACCATGTAAATAATAGAGACATTATACTTGAATCATAATCATACAAAATAATGTCATCTTAGATGGAAAATAGTTTTGACAAAACACTTGATATGATTTCTTGAGTAAAATATCCTTTCTTCTTCAAAATCATTTTCTTCTCACAAAATGCCATTAAATTTTAAAATAAAAGGATTTTGTTGAAAATAATCATGAAATCTTGTAGAGTAAGCTTCATGAAAATATAGTGTTATAAAACTGTAAAAATATGTTCATGCTGTATAATTTAAAAAAACATTCTCCTCGTACTTTTAACGGAAAAGTCCAAAAGTACCACATATGGTAAAAAAAGAATGATTCCTTCCATAACACAAAATAAAAGTCAAATAGGGGTAAACATGAATTTAAAACTATATTTAAGAATATTAAACACTTTATTAAAAACATTTTTATGGATATGGATGAAAAATATAACCCCAGTAAATACTTATGTATAAGCAATCTTGGATAAAAATGAGATTGCAAAATTATCCCTTACCGTATGTCTAATATGCTTTATATGTATCCAAACCTCCTGTATAATGATCTAAATAATGTCATTGACTTGTTACAGAATCATATTCACTGTTATTATATCATATATTGTTCACTTATGACTTTATATTACCTATTCTTTTGTAAATTCAATGATAAAGCAGCGTTTTGGGTAAAATCGTTTCATTTATCGTACGTGTTTCGACTTGATTTTCATGATATTATTACTTATATCCTGATTTAATTAATTCCAGAATGTAAGAAATGATTTATATATAATATATATTCATCATATACATGTATATATGATAGATCAATAAATGAAATGAAATACACCGTTCATGGAGACGGTAGGTCGTACATACGCATGAACGCTATTTTCGTTTCCTTATTGAATTGAATGGAATTAAGTAGATGAAATACATATATATATACATAAATAAATTATCATTATTATGTCATATATTTCATTATTATTCATTATATATAATTTATAATCATTCATGAATGGTTAACATGGAGAATGAATCTCATCGAGTCGTGGAAACGGTAGTCCGTACGTACGCACGAGCAATGATATCATTCCCATGATCGTGGAATTGTATTGAAGTGTATGTATAATATTTAATAATCAATATCACTGTGAAGTAATCATATATAGTGATTTATTTACACATTTATACCCATCCAAGTAAGGTGGTGGTGGAAAACAGATTACACCACGGCGTAGAGACGGTATTCCGTACATACGTACGCGCGGTGATTTCGTTTCCGTAGGATGGATAAAAGATGAAATTGGGTTGTTTCATATTTATAATAACTTATAATTATATGAGTGATACTGATGTTATTAATTTATGATGAAACAAATAAAGAAGAATAAGTAGAAGAAAAAATAAATTGGAAATAATCGGTAAGAGATATTACCTCTTCTTTGACGCGCCTCTTCTTAACCTCCTCTTAAGGCACTAGGGTTGGTCTTTTGAGGAGAACAAAACCCCTATAATGTTTCTAGGTAATATGATAAGGGAAATGGGCAGGGTTTGGCCGAGCTTAAAGGCTCCAAAGGGTGTGAAGAGAAGAGGGAAGGGGTGCCCTTTTTATAAGGGACGAGAGGGCACTTTAGGAAAAACTTAAAATATTATTTTATAATAAAGTCATATTCTGTTTATAATAGCACAAAGTTGATTTATGTCGAAGCTAAAGTGGGTATGGATCGAAATCCTCTCAACAAATAGGTTTTACACAAGTTTAGGTTACTATGATATCCTTATCATTTAGATTTAACTCTAAGTTAAATAATTTAACCTTTACCGTGTCTTCTTGTTTTCTTACACTATATGGTTAATAAACATACAATAACAAGCCAAACGAACCCCAAGTGGTTAATTATTAATATATATAACCTTATCTAAGTCATTTGGACGAACATTATATTTTTAGGAATATAATAACAATTAATAATATAATATTTGTTTTAAAAACTATTTTATGTCAATTTTGACACTATTTGGTAATTGATTTTTGTGAAAATCATAACAGAATTATTATTTCGAAACAAATTAATTAAATAAATATTATCATGTCATATTAACCTAGAAAATTATTTTAATTCATAAAAAGTCTCAAATTATATTTATTTTGGTATTTATAATATCAATTATTTTAATATTTCATTATTTAGGTAATTACTGCATCACCATTATGTCATAAATAAATTAAAGTATTTAATGTCTAAAAATTACAAATAAAATACCATTATGTAGGAAATCTTTTTCCCTTTCTAATTAATATTTATAGTCTAATTTATCTTATGTATAACCCTATATTAAATTTTTTTTATTTAATTAACTTTGATTTTAACCATTTTAACACTTCTTTAAATAAAATAATAATAAATGTCCTAATCCAATGCAAGTGGACCTTAAGGGTAATATTTTATTCATATGGTTGTTGTTGTTCTAATTACACTTATCCAACAGAATTAGGACATGTGTTAGGGTAATAATAATATCATTTTTACCCTTAATTACTCTATTTACTTTTAACCGTGGTAAATAAAAGTAAAAAGTTACTATTCACCAAAAATTATTTTTTATCTTATTGAACCAAATTTTACTCCTTGATATTAACCATTTCTCTTGGATTTTTGAAATTCCACTCACAGAAGTGGTAAAATTAAGTTTTATGTAAGTTTGCAAAAAGCTTTTCGGAAGTAGGTACAAGACGGTGAAAAGTTCAACAAAATTTTTATATATTTAAAATTATTATAAAATGACTCCAATGAATTACATTGAACTTATATAGGTATTATGTATTAATTTTTACCTAAAATAAATTTAAATAAAATAAATAATTATTTAAATAAAAAGTCTGTTTTTAAATTGTAACCCATGGTTTTCACTATTCATCAAAAATTGAAAGTCTTCAAAAAAATACCAAAAATTCACCCTAGGATAATTTCGATATTCCGAATCCAAAAATGAAGTCCATTTTGAAAAATAGAATTTAAAAAAGTGGGTGTTACTATTCATAATGGCTAGTTCATAATAATATTATAATAATATCTCATTTAGTGAAACTTTGTATTGCGTACTACACACACTATCGAAGAAGGCCTTAATTGCGTGTAATGCAAGCCAAGTCAAGGTCGTGTGTAGTGAACGCTCTGTTTGGTTTTGAGTATAACATAATCAAAACTTATTAAAAAAAATCTATACTTAATTTTGCGTAAAATAATTTCCATAAAACAAACTTAAAATTGTGTGTAACACGAGCCAAGAATAGTGTTGCATATACTGCAAGCTAATACGGTGTTACATATAGTACAAGCTAATCCTGGTGTAGTGTATAATAGAATACATCAGAGAAATTAAAAATAATATATCTCATTAAATCTCAGGGTGTTACATTCTACCCCCATTAAAATGAC
The DNA here is from genome assembly GCA_963277665.1 of Viscum album. Taxonomy (NCBI): domain Eukaryota; kingdom Viridiplantae; phylum Streptophyta; class Magnoliopsida; order Santalales; family Viscaceae; genus Viscum; species Viscum album. The sequence continues at coordinate 129,489 of CAUJRU010000011.1, read as the reverse complement.
TTTTTCCCTCGAAATTCTTCGGGGTTATAAATGGTTTACTACTCAAAAGTTTCTTTAATAGAAACCCACATCGTAAAAAGGAATACCAAAACATATCTTTAAAAACTAAAGTATGAAATGTAAAGTTTATCCAAATTAACTAATCACTGGGTTTCCACATAGGAGAACATATGTGAAAATATGGATATGGAAGAGAAATATAACCATCATGTTCCGATGGAGAGTGGTAGAGAACATGGCTATGAAAAAGCCAACAAACACAAAGCCATAAATGTTTGATGATCTAAGGTACCATCTGATTCATCGGATATAAGGGCACTAGGACAACATGTTTGGTTTTCAAGATCATTTCCCTAAATTTGAAGAATTTGAATTAGAAGAAATACTTACTTTATTTCGGTATAATCTCACCATTGTTCATGCCTTGAACAATTTACACTTCATCTCATAAAGAAATGAAGTTGAATTTTTCATTCATGAGGTGTTAGCAAATCATGTGATAGAATGTTGGGTCATTCCATATGTCTCAAACAAAAGTTTAGAAAAAGTTATCAAATATACATAAGTCCATCTATGGTGGGGTTAATCGTATATGATTCCAAAAAATGGACTTATACTTCATCTTTCATAATGCTTAATAAAACTAGTTTCTACTAACCAGTGACTTTCTATAGGCCATTGGTAGGCGATAAAGGCATGTCGCACTTCGGTTGTGGGTTCGATTCCCACAGCCTTGTCTGACGCGATGGGTTGTCGCCCATTCTGCATGTTGTCCCTTTTCTTAAACTACACTATTATAACACTCCATCAATAATATCGAAAAAAAAGTTCTATCCTTAAACAATACTAAATTATGTCCAACATAATTCATTCCAATCATTAGGATTATCTAAAATACTTCTGTCCAAGATCATAGTTTAAAGAAAACAATTACTAGAAATGTCATTTACCAATCATGTGAATACCATCATTTATCCCCCATATATCATACAATATATCTTGTTTGTCACATTCCAAACATGGTAATACCTTAATAATGTATTCTCTTGAAAAATGAATACCCATTGAACCTTATCGAAAACATGAATGATGTAAAAAGTTAACTCATTCCACATACCAAAATCCCAAAATTTCTATATACTCAAACCATGATATCACTTTTCCCTTATATCAGTCATGAGCTCATGAATACTATCAAAATTTCATTTTCTCTTTATTCCTTCATTATGCGCATATCATCTTCTTTCCAAAAATAAATGAATTAACCTTTCATGGTAACCGGTACCATTCGACATATACTTTCAAATACTTTAGGAAAACCAATACTGTAACAATCCTTAGATGTGTCTTTATTCCATAGTACCATTACCTATAAAACATAACTCTTGATAAACATAAATCATTCCAGTACCTTCTTAAACCATTGACCAAGCATCAACACTTATTTCATCTCATATATCATTTGTAGTCTCCTCATCATCATCCACATAAATACTACCCATATGACCATGCTGATTCTCTTCATGAGATTTTCCCTTGGGGAATTGGTTTGCATAATGCCCAAACATTCCACATTTAAAACATCTAATCATTGTTGATGTCATAGCAATACCATTATCCTTCTCCATGGTGTTAACTGAACCTTTTCCTTTGCAATTACTGGATTTGTGTCCTTCTTTTCCACACCCAAAGAATCTTCCAGTTCCATTGAAACATTCTCCCTGATTCCTCTTCCCACATGATTTACATGAGTGGAATTGAACTTTCTTTCCTCTATGGTCATCATGAAACTCCATCTTTCTCTTATTAGCTAAGTCGGGAAACTTACCAATGTTGAGATTATTGATCATATTATGATATTTTTGATTAGTCATAATAACAATGTTTGGAATTCCAAATCCTGTTTCATTTGGTTGCTTATGAATAATACCATTCCATTTTCCATCATATCCTCCATTATCGTGAATCTTATTGTTTCTAGCCATTTTCAAAAACCCAAAAAGAATAGTGTGAGAGGAAAAAATCATGCTAGGGAAAACAACATAATGATAGGGGAGTAATGTCAATATCTAACATCTTAGGTTAAATTCTAATATTGTTACTATAATTCTAGGACTATAACCTATACTTATACTTAACCTTAGGGACATCCCTAGACATACCTTAGAAATATCTCTAGGGATTTCACTAAAGTTATCACATCCTAGTTTCCAAAGGTTGACTAAACCTTTCCTCTAATACCAACTGTAGAGACCCAAAGCTTGTCGTACATGGAAATTACATTAATTTTACGGAATACTTAATACATAACAAAAAACAGACACCAAAGTACCGTAATAGTTTAGTGTCTTTTGAAACTCGGAACATAATCTTCTAATCGTGGTGAAAGATCTTCAAAATCTCCCATAAAGATCTTCCTCTTTTGTATTATTATCTAAAACCTTTTTTATATCCTGGAGAAAAAGAAAACATATAAAGGGTGAACTCAAATGCTCAATAAGGGTAAGCATGGAGAAAATAAAACAAACCATATACATTTGAACTTCAAAACATGATCATAAAGTTTACACATAAAAATCTTTAGTTGTGAAATAAATCTTGGTAGTACGTGAGGCAGAAGTCATAAACGAACATTAATCATGATAAAATATCATGGTAATAAAACATTTAATTGTGGAAAACCATTAATCACATGATATGATTTCCATATTAGCCTAGGCATTTCTGCCAATACCATCTCAGTGGACAAAGTCCCTTTCTGAATCGAGTTCACTCCTCGTTTCAGTCCTATAACACTGAACCAGATTAACTTACCGTTCCATCCATGTCTATCTCATGAGATATAAAACTTTACCCATTTCATTGAAGGGAGATATAGGTCCCATACATCTCATAATGAAATCAATCTTACTTGTGCCACAATATAAACATAAATCATTCATCATAACCTAAAAAATAAAATGGGTTTCATAAACATCATCTCGTAATCCATATAAAACAAATGGATATCATTTCATCATAAGAAATCAAACCATGTAAATAATAGATACATTATACTTGAATAATAATCATACAAAATAATTTCATCTTAGATGGAAAATAGTTTTGACAAAACACTTGAAATGATTTCTTGAAGAAAATATCCTTTCTTCTTCAAAATCATTTTCTTTTCAGAAAATGACATTAAATTTTAAAATAAAAGGATTTTGTTGAAAATAATCATGAAATCTTGTAGATTAAGCTTCATGTAAATACAGTGTTATAAAACTGTAAAAATCTATTCACGCTTTATAAGTTAAAAATCATTCTCTTTGTACTTTTAACGGAAAAGTCAAAAAGTACCCCATATGGTAAAAAAAAGAAAGATTCATTCCATAACACAAAGTGAAAGTCAAATAGGGGTAAACATGAATTTAAACATACATTTAAGAATATTAAACACTTTATGAAAAAAAATTATGGACATGGATGAAAAATATTACCCCAGTAAATACTTACGTATAAGCAATCTCGGATAAAAATGAGATTGCAAAATTATCCCTTACCTTATATCTGATATACTTCATATGTATCCGAACCTCCTGTATAATGATTTAAATAATGTCATTGACTTATTATAGAATCTTTTTAATTGTTATGATATCATATATGGTTCACTTATGACTTTATATTACCCGTTCTTTTGTAAATTCCATGTTGAAGCAGCGTTTTGGGTAAAATTGTTTCATTTATCGTACGTGTTTCGACTTGTTGTTCTTGATATTATAACTTATATCCTGATTTAATTAATTACAGAATTTAAAACATTATTTATATATAATATATATCCATCATATACAAATATATATATGATAGATCAATAAATGAAATGAAATACATCGTTCATGGAGACGGTAGGCCGTGCATACGCATGAACGCTGTTTTCGTTTCCTTATTGAATTGAATGGAATTAAGTAGATGAAATAGATATATATATACATAAATACATTATAATTATTATGTCATATGTTTCATTATTATTAATTAAATATAATTTATAATCATCCATGAATGGTTAACATGGAGAATGAATCCCATCGCGTCGTGGAGACGGTAGTCCGTACATACGAACGAGCGATGATATCATTCCCATGATCATGAAATTGTATTGAAGTGTATGTATAAAATTTCAGAATCAATATAACTTTACAATAATCATATATAGTTATTTTTTTACACCATTATACCCATCCAAGTAAGGTTGTGGTGGAAAACATATTACACCACGGCGTGGAGATGGTATTCCGTACGTACGCACGCGCGGTGATTTCATTTCCGTAGGATGGATAGAAGATGAAATTGGGTTGTTTCATATTTATAATAACATATCATTTTATGAGTGATACTGATGTTATTAATTTATGATGAAACAAATAAATAAGAAGAAGTAGAAGAAGAAATAAAATGGAAAGAATCGGTAAAGGATATTACCTCTTCTTTGACGCGCCTCTTCTTAACCTCATCTTAAGGCACTAGGTTTGGTCTTTTGAGGAGACCAGAACCTATATAATGTTTCTAGGGAAGATGAGAAGGTAAATTGGCTGGGGTTTTCCGAGCTTCAAGGCTCAAAAGGGTGTGAAGAGAAGAGCGTAGGGGTGCCCTTTTTATAAGAAAGGAGAGGGGCAGTTTAGAAAAAACTTAAAATATTATTTTATAATAAAGGAATATTCGGTTTATAATAGCTCCAAATTGATTTATGTCGAGGATAAAGTGGGTATGGGTCGAAATACTTTCAACCAATAGGTTTTAGACAAGTTTAGGTTACTATTTTAACCTTATCATTTAGATTTAACTCTAAGTTAAATAATCTAACCTTTACCGTGTCTTCTTGGTTTGCTTACACTGTATGGTTAATAAACATACTATAATAACCCAAACGAACCCCAAGTGGTTCACAATTAATATATATAATATTATCTAATTCATTTAGCCAAACCTCATATTTTTAGGAATATAATAACAATTAATAATATAATATTTGTTTTAAAAACTATTTTATGTCAATTTTGACACTATTTAATAATTGATTTTTTTGAAAATCATAACAGAATTATTAGTTCAAATAAAGTTAACTAAATCAATAATAACATGTCATATTAACCTATAAAATTATTTTAATTCATAAAAGTCTCAAATTACATTTATTTGGGTATTTATAATATCAATTATTTTAATATTTCATTATTTAGGTAATTACTGCATCACCATTGTGTCATAAATAAATTACATTATTTAATGTCTAAAAATTACAAATAAAATACCATTATGTAGGAAATTTTTTATCTTAACAATTAATATTTATAATAGAATTTATCTTATGTATAACCCTATATTAAAAATGTTTTAGTCATTAAACTTTGATTTTAACCATTTTAAATCTTCTTTAAATAAAATAATAATAATGTCCTAATCCAATCCAAGTGCACCTAAAAGGTAATATTTTATTCCTGAGGTTGTTGTTTGTCGAATTAAACTTATCCAATAGAATTAGTACGTGTTTTAGGGTAATAATAATATCATTTTTAGCCTTAATTACCCTATTTACTTTTAACCGTGGTAAATAAAAGTAAAGAGTTACTATTCACCAAAAATTATTTTTATCTTATTGAACCACATTTTATTCGATGATATTAACCATGCCTCTTGGATTTTCACAATTCCACTCACAGAAGCGGTAGAATTAAGTTTTTTGTATGTTTGCAAAAAGATCCTAGGAGGTAGGTAAAAGACGGTGAAAAGTTCAATAAAATTTTTATATATCTAAAATTATTATAAAATGACTCCAATGAATTACATTGAACTTATATAGGTATTATGTATCAATTTTTACCTAAAATAAATTTAGCTAATATAAATAATTATTTAAATAAAAAGTCGGTTTTTAAATAGTAACCCAGTGTTTTCACTATTCATCAAAAATTGAAAGTATTCAGAAAAATACCAAAACTTCACCCTAGGATAATTTCGATATTCTAAATCCTAAAATGAAGTCCTTTTTGAAAAATAAAATTTCAAAAGTTGGGTATTACTATTCATAACTGCTATTTCATAATAATATTATAATAATATCTTTTTTAGTGAAACTTGGTATTGCGTACTACACACGCTATCGAAGAAGGCCTTGATTGCATGTAATGCAAGCCAAATCAGGGTTACGTGTAGTGAAATATTTGTTTGGTGTTGCATATAACATAATAAAAACTTATTAAACAAATTCTATACTTAATGTTGCGTAATATAATTTCCAAAAAACGAACATGAAATTGTGTGTAAAACGAGCCAAGAATAGTGTTGTATATACTGCAAGCTAATATGATGTTGCATATAGTACAAGCTAATCCTGGTGTAGTGTATAATAGAATACATCACAAAAATTAAAAATAATATATCTCATAAAATCTAGGGGTGTTACACTAATGATCCAACCATGAATCTTTCCAAATCTAGATTTACCTATAAACCCACACTTCCATGTTTGAATATTAGTGGAGATGAATATTGTTGGTTTTATGATAATCAGGAATGATTCATGGAAGACATTTGAAATTGGAGATGATTTTTTTTCAAAATGGGGTGTCCGTACCTTGTACGATATGATAAGAGTTCATTTTTTCTATAAGAAAGTGGTCAAAATCAGACTTTAATCCAAGATTTCATAATGGTTAAATTGGTTCTCAAGAATTTCTGGCATGATTCATGAGAAATTTAGTATACGAGGCCTGATATTTCAAATATTCATCATAAATCTGGGATTTTGGAAGGTTCCCAGCTACAAAACTTTGGGTTCATAAGAACATACATTGTATATCCTTTTTTTGTGGTGCTAAGGTTTTTTATGGATTTAAGTATCACACAACTATGTGACTAATCCATGTGTTATGTAACCCCTATATAGAAAACACATAATATAATGGAAGAATATGTTCAAGGACCTGCATGGACCCACACTCCATGTGTACTAGGCCACATGTATTGTGTCTTCATAGGTACACAACTCAAGCATTTGAGGTACATGTCAAGTATATTTGTATACTTAGAACATCATCTGAAACCACTACACTCTATATAGATGGGATAAGATGCACCATATAGGATGATAGAACCAGACCAAGTAGAAAACATGGGATAACACATCTTGTACCCCTAAGAAACAGTAAGTATTTCACCTTGGAGAAGAATAGTTTGATCAAACAAGGATTCCCCCATCATTATTTCTGAGTGGAGTAGCTATTTCACCTGTTGAGACTGGTATCTTCCTAGGGAGTCATTATTTTTCCTATTTAAACATGGGGTCGGGATCCTCTATCAATGGAATCAAATAGAGTCAATATTTCACCCACATTATATGGTAGGGATCCTCTATTTGTGGAGTCTATATTTTTTTCATTTATATATGCAAGATGGGATAAGGATCCTCCACTAGAGTCCTTATTTCACCCATTCTCATGGAGTAGGGATCCTCCATTATAATCTAAGGGAATGAATAGATTTGTTGCTTAAGACATATGGATCAGAAACTAGAAATGAGAAGCTTCTTTGGCTAGCTAAGTGATTGAGATTATACTCTATGAGTGGATTACTTAATAACAAAATATATGTTTTTTCCATTCATTTACCCTCATAATTACGGTTTTTTGCTAACTCTTTATTTTTCTTCTTTACTTCTTTGTGATTTTGGGTTATTATATTGGGTTTTTATATACTCACTCATGAATGGGTTCTACTTGAAAGTGTTTTTTCTCATACAAATGACATGTTATTAAATGGGTGACCTATTGTGGGTGGTGCATAATGGTGCATCATGGTTGTGGTAGTAGGACTTTTTTTGACTAGTGGTTACATTCTGAAACTGTTTTCTCAATTATTATCATGTTAGAACCACCTAGTGGTTTTTGGGAATATATTTTTTCCTCTTGATGTCATAATTGATTTTGGGATATCATAGGATTTTCATTAATTTATTATTACAAATTTAACTTTCCACATTAATCTTGTGTGTTTGGATATGTGAGTGCATGTGTACATATGCATTATGATAAGGCCTTCCATATATATGATGTGTCTACAGGGTGATATTCAGCAGACCCTAGCCTATAATATGTGGGCTTGGGGTAGCATGCCTATCTTAACACTATCCTAGAAGACCCTAGTGGGTTGGTTTATGTTAATTATATTCTTGATAAAGGTTTTAACCAACTTGAAGCATTGTGAATCATTAATGAATTGAACTAAAATTAACATTTATAAATTCATTATTATATTTCCTTGAGTTGATATGGTTATTGAAATTAGTGGATGAATGATTAAATCGGACTTAATTATGATATTCATGTTTCCAATACATCAATCAAAAATCAATAACTAGATTGAATCATAAAACCCATGGATAAATGATTTTGGTCGATAGAGAGAGAAAGAAATCATGAATTGAAATGAATGAAACAAAATAAAAAAAAGATTCCCCTCAAAGAAACTTCCAATGGTGCTTATTTACAATAAAATAAGACAACACAAGAAGTTATATTGGAAATCAATAAAAATAAATTAAATGATGAGGTATTTATTCATTGTTGATATAAATCATCTATGAAGAGTTAAATCCCAAAATCCCCTTCCACTACCATATTACTTTCACCGTGACACATGACTCATGCCTTATTCTACTTCCGTATTTCTCTCCAAATAATTGTTTGCTGAAAATTAATGATTGGATGGTTAAATTATTTCCAATTTTTCTCTCTAACTATCCCCTCTAAATATTGTTTTCACCTACCTAATGTTCCAATTCCACCACCTAAACTAGTGTTAATTTACATGAAGTCATCTAACAATACAGACCCATTAGTCATCAATTTAATTTCTCAATTACCTTTATTTGAATTTATAAAGTACTAAATTTTCCACTAATGGAAATATATCCCTCAAAACCACAATAAAACACACTTTAAATATTATTATCCTTTCACCATCATTAAAAAAACTAATATTATATACAAATCTAATCTCAAACCATCAACCTTCATGTAGCTTCCACTCTTGACCGCAATTCACAACCTAAATCTCCAAACCAAAAAGAACAGTGACAACACCAAATATGAAGAAACTGCATGAGAAATAATCAAACCCCATAAGAACACATGAAATCCAAACTTGGGCTCTCTAAAAGTAAAAAACCAGTAAAATCCAGGGGTTTTAATGGGTCAAAAATCCCCAACCAGTTTTATTTCAGGAATTTGGTGAACGAGCGAATTTTTTTTGGGTTTTAAAACCTAATTATAAGATCTTAATTGACTAAAGGCCTCAATTTTAGATAATTTTTATTTATTAGTATGTTACTTGGGGTATCACGTGAGTTTCAACTGTTAAGGGAACCATAAACTCCCTTTAGGGAAATCGAAGACATAGGAACATGGTTTAGAAAAATCGTCAACCTCCCAGGAGTAACTGTCTGGCCCACCTATAGTATAAGACACTATCTGAAAAACTGAGTAGGTGGATGTTCATAGTCATGAGAAGTATCTATATTTTTTAATATAGGTGATTTTCACTATCTATGTATGGTTTGGTAAACTATTCCTCAGCCCACGTGTGTGTGTGGTTTTTAGATAGTGAGCATCGTACGGTTGGATCACAGTTAGCCAAATTTTTTGGCAAAACCATTCGTCCAATTAAAAAGTGGGAAATTAATTTTCTTCCCTCCTTTCCTATTTATTATTTTCTACCCTTAACTCTATATTTAACCTTCATTCATATCAGGGGATTCCCATTTCTATTACGCTTAGTCTATGGCCTAATTTTCACATTCAGATTATGATCCTTGATATATTGGTGGATAAGAATTCATCTCAGTATTTCCTTCAATATTCTAGCTATTTTTTGAGTTAATATCACCATACAAAACTCTAAATCTATGTGAGATCTTTTTCCCATTTTTAAGGTGTTCATATAAAACTCTATTTTTTTTAATTCAACTCAAGTTAAAGGATGATATCAGATGAGTGATCTTCTATGAGTACAATGTAGGTGGTGATTAGATTTATTCATTACATTATGGGAGTTATGTGTGATTTATTAATTAAATATGGGAAATGTGACCAAGTGAGACCCATAATAATCTAATTGATCAATTTAAATTAATTAAGTGATGTCATGTGATGTTTTTGGGCATTCCCCCATCCATTTATACATGTAAATCCATATAAGGGGATTAAGACCACTTGTAAAGATAAAGTTGCTTGTGTGTATTTAATTATATTGAATTATTTATATTTAATTTCCTGAGTTTATTGGGAATGTGATGGGACATACTTAAGGATTGAGGTGATGATGATCACCTGGGTTGAGCTGACATGGTTTACTGATTGGTCTTGGCACGGGACACATGGGGTGATGATGATCACTAGGTTGATGTGACATGGGTATTGGATTGAGGCGATGAGGACATTAAGATGATGGCATGGAATGTGTGATTTGAGATGATTTTGACCATCCATATTTAATATCATGGTCATAGGTGAATAAGGTAATGGATGATATGTCTTATGTTGTTTGGTGATTTTCTCTCACATTTAGTTGTTTTATGCATTGTTGGAGTTTTGTACAAAATAATAAGACTCATTTGAGGTGGTGTTGACCACTCATTGTGGGAAGAGTCCCTCATAGACATGTGGATTATGGGATGGTGTTGAACATCTGATACGTTGGAGGTTCTCACTATAGAAATCTATGTGGATGGTGATGAACCAATAGTTTATAGTGTTGAAACCAACAGTTGGTGGATGAGTCTCACCATTATGCTTGAGGAAATTAGGTTGTCACTTAAAAAGGATGAATATAATCAAGAATCAAGAAATCTTCTATTGAGCTGATAGGGATTAATATTATTGAATGACATATTTCATAGTACATTGGGACATCAAGCTTCTAAGATGATGGGGACTCTTTGAGATGAGGTTTGGGGGACCTGTATCTTATTGTTTGGGAATGTGGTATGGAGGTTAGGTATTTTATTGATAGCACATGGTGTCAGTGTAATGGTTACAAGTGGAACCTAGGGGGTTCACTAGATATGATATTCATTAAGGGATTCCTTGGGTTCTAATCCATAGATCCTCACCATTGTAAATATATATATGAAAACATGTGTTGTCTATCATATATATAATTGGGGGAACGTGGTCTGATTTATACTGACAATGAACAATGTAGGTAAAATGCTCACTTGTGGCTATTGAGAACAACTAGAATGGGTATATTATTACACATGTGTGTTGTGCATTTTTATTTGTATTTATCATAGACCTATATAATTGTGGAGATAATACAATAAAACATTGGTGGTGGCCTACATAGTTTATTCTCACACCCTACAAGGGACCTTCAATATGTGTGTATTATTTATTCTTTTGAGATCAAGTAAGGATTCAGGCTTTGGAGCTAGACCTTATTGATCATAGTTGTACTTATTGCCATGGGATGGATGGAATTGGACCACAGTGGATCTTTTGGTGGGCTATAGTTTCCTTTATTTATTTTTTATTTCTTATATATTCACTAATATGGTCATCCATGAGTGACCCTTCTTGTATATAGTTTTATATGACTTTATATGACTTCTTATGGTTGTATACAAATGCACTTTCGGACTTTAGTTTTTATTATTTTGCTAATTGATTAATATGATTCCACTAGTTTCATTTTTCTTTAGATGAGTTTGTGATTTTTATACTACTATATTTATATATGAACCATTATTATTATCACCACCTGCGAGTATAGTCTCCCCAATATCACATCATCAACCCTCACTGCTAGTTGGTAGCCTTTGGTATATGTGGAGGTGCGCCTAAGGCCCATTCTCCAATTGACCTAGAGAACTATTTAAAGTGACATTTGGGAAGGGGTAATACAAATGGTATCAAAGAGGGTTATTTTTGGTGTTTACTTGTAGCATCACAAGACCTAGATATTAAACAGTAACCAAATTTGTTCGGGTACATATGATATCAAATGCTTAATTTTATTTTGTGTCTTACCATTTCGGTTATGGTATAGTACAGAATATGATTTATAACTGGGTATAAAGATCGTGTTTGAGTTCCTACATCCCCATGAATAAGGGAAAAACCATGTTTCCCTATGTTGTAAATTTATGTTCTACTGTGTTATTTTACAGATGATTTGATTTCCACCTCGAGTGATGCAATTGGCTGTGATATTTATCTATTATGTGGTTTGATCTTTAGCCTGGTATGGTAAGGGTTGATTATTCAGGAATCATGATAGGTAATTAGTCTTGTATGATATATGTATTTTTTTTATTTTCATTAGTAACTTGAAATTCATTAAGAGGGGTTGTCCTATTTATTGTGTCAATAAATAAGCTAAATATTATTTTCCCTCTTAGATTTTTTAGTGGCATTCAACATAAACAGCCTAGGTATGTGGTTCCAATGAGATTTATGTGTGATTATATATGCATGTGATAGATATTACCAGCCTTGATAAGGGTATGAAGGGATGATGATAGGGGGTGATTTGTTTAAAATTTCAACATATAAGCTAAACAATGTTTTCTTGTATAACCTCTTTGGTGGATTTCTACTTAGCTATTTTAGATTGATACACATTATATATGATGTATGATCCTGTAATGGGAATTCAAGGGTCCATGATTCCAAATGACATGGGATGAATAACATTGATGTGTGTAGGAACGGGGCTATGAGGTCAGATGATACTTGATACCTTACCCTGATACAGGATGGTAAGGGGATATGAGGTCAACTATATTGTGAAAGGGTGTGATAGGGTAGTGTAAGGGTGGTGAGATGATATTCCTATTATAGTTTTCCATACTATTATATATATATATATATATATATTTGTGGTTATTTGACCGTTGGGATTGGTATTTAGTGTCATTCCACCAAGACGGATTCTGGTGGAGCATTAGGAGGACTGTGAGATCGTGTCACATGAGCGTGCATAGGATGAGGCCCCAAAGGGCCGGGATGATCATGAGCTATAGGTACATGCTCCAATATAAGAGGGGGAGACATAGGGTATGGAAGACATAAATACATGGCTTGATGGGTATTATAGGGTGATATTGGTTTAAGTAATCCAGGGTATCGATAGAGAAGGGCAGGGAGGTAATCCAATTGTGTTCTATTTGATTCACGAGTTCTAGTCTCAGCACTCATCAATGTTTAAAGGTGAGGGTGGACTATAGGCCTCAGAGAACTGGATTGTGTTAATACATACTATCTTAAATCATCTTGATACACCCCCATGTTAGAGGGAGAAGCTGCTGACCTATATGCTTAGAGGACCAGAAAAAAACCGGTGGGACGTATAGTTATAGGAAGGCAGACATGATGGATTGTCTTAAAAGGATTTGAGGTTTGGTTCTTTGAACACTTCTTCCTAGAGATTATAATGATATACCAATCCCTTTATTTCATGAATATTCATTAGGGATACACTTATTTCATGGATTATGTAGATAATTTCACATACCTATATCTATTTTTACCTGCAATGGTGGTTGATGAAATTGCTAGGGTGTGGTGAATTGAGGATTGATTGTGGTATGCCATAAAGGTGCAGGTGAACATCTTCAAGCTGAATTACTTTTCAGTGGAAGTCAACTAGGAACTAATAATTAATCGAAACATGACATAATGGTTATATTCAAGCTGGGTGATGGCATCGAGTGATTTTAGTGGTGTTTTTTTAGTTAGCTGGAAGTGAGTTTGTGAGTAATATCAACAAGTAATCCATGCAATAGATTCAAAAAAACCACCAAGGAGTGGATCATTATTAGTGTGATTCAAATTCTATCATCTAAGACCTGTTCATATCTAGTGTAATCAAGTTTATAATGAGTGTTGGACATATGGATAGATGGTCTATTTGGAGAAGTTTGGTAGAAAACCTTATCAGATAGTTGGAAGATAGGAACCTAGTCCGACTTAGGGATATGAGGTAATACCATTAGTGATACCAGGAGCTAGTTTATGGGATTCATCTACACATAGAGGTTGAGTAATAGATAATGGAACCTAATAGAGGGGCCAGTGGCTAGTAGCTAGTGCATCATTATAAGGAGGCCATGGCTCGGGTAGGTGGGCTTCAGGCCAAGTGCATGCAGTGGATCTTCCAGGTGTAGAGTTGGGTGGGGAGATGATGATAGTTAGAGGGAATCCATGGACGCGATCATGTTTCCTTTAGTTTTGGAATTTAGAATGTTTTGGTGCATGATGTGAATGGTTATTTCTTTCATATTAACCAACAATAGGTTAGTATGTTGTAATCAATAATGATGTGTGATATATATATATATATATATGAAGTATACTGTAACCAAGGCTTATTGTGGGATTCTATGCATTGCATATTATATATGAGGTGAGTAGGAATATGAACTATGATGGGAACACATGTGTATATATGGTTAGGTTTTACTATGATCATCTATTGAGATGTAGGATATTGGGAATATTATGTGATGTTGGTTATTATGGGTGTTGTGTATGGAACACATACAAATAGAAATATGATGAGATGTAGTAATTGAGGGGTGTCAGATATGACACAGGAAAGATTTGAGAACCTAAAGAGGTGTAGGAATGATTATGAATCAGGGGAGGACATTTGAGCCCATGAATGGTCATTGGAACCATAAAATGTTAATTTTGGGTTAGGAATTGATTGGGTAGGTAACTCTTGAGGTGGGGGAACTTTGAGGGGAGTTGAACAGTGACTTAATGACTGGTATAAACCAAGGTGATATGGATGATATGGGTATTTTTTGATACCACCTTATGGTAATGATTTATAGATTGGGGATGGTCTATGTTAAGTTATAGGGATTTTAATATCCCGAGTTTTTGTATGGGTTGAAAATACCCAACCGGTTTTAATTTGGTTAGTGGCAAAATTTTCTTTTTTAGTTTAATAACATAATTCTGATTGTTTTATTAACAAAATTCATTTTGTGGGTTTTAAGTCTTGGAAAGTTCTTTATGTTTATGGGTGATTTTTGGGTGCAGAAGTGCCCGAAAAAATTGTCTTCAGAAAGCATAGATAGAGGCGCATGGTTTGGATAATCTTGTGTTCTCTAGGGAGTAACTGTGTAGCCCACCTACGACACCAAAAACAGTTTGAAAACCCATACATGTGTGTTGCATGTTCAGGCTAAACCTATGTAGTTTTTAATAAAGTTGATTTGCACGTTCTTCATATGGTTTGTTAAACCATGTTCCTAGCTACTGCATGTGTGGTTCTTGGACAGTGATCACCACACAGTTGGTACACGGTTAAACCATGCAACCAAATCATACTTCCCATTAAAAATTAGGAAATTACTTTTCTTCCCTCCTTCCCTATTTATTGTGTTCTCCTCCTTCAACTCCATTCCACTCATATACAAATAAGGGTACTTCCCAATTGTATTCTAACTAGGTTACGACCAAAATTACTTTTCCAGATTCTGATCCATGATCCATTGGTGGCTACAGATTCATCTCGATAATCCATTCAATCCTATATCTTTTTTTTTCTATATTTCTTTCCAAACAGATTTAAAATATGTGTAGTCGATTTTTCCCTATTTCCAAGGTGTCTATCTAAAACTATTATTTATTTTAATTCGGATCAAGTTAGAGGCCAATATCTGATGAGTGATTGTCTATGAGGATGAGGTAGGTGGTGCCTTGAATTCTTCATGATTTTAAGTGTGTCATGTGGTCATTATTAATTATTATTGGGTTGTGTGACTGAGTGAGACCCCTAATAAAATAATTAATTATTTTAAATTAATAAAGTGATACCATGGGATGTCATTGGGAATGTAATTATATAGTTTTAAATACCAATCCAATTAAGTGGATTTTTACCACTTTGGAAAAATAGGCCAAGTGTGTGAATTTAATTAAATTATATTTTTTATATTGAAATTCTTGGGTTCCTTGTGAACAAGACAATCTAGGACAAAGGATCGAGATGATAATGATCACTTTAACAAAGGTGTTATGGTTGTTAAGTTTAGATTGGGTTGGGACACATGGGGTATGATGATCACCAGGTTTAGGTGACATGGTCGTTGGATTGAGGTGATATGGTTGTCAGGATAGTGTTGACCATCAGGATTTAATGAAATCATCGTAGGGAAACGAGGTGTTAGATGATGTGTCTTAGATTTTTTTGGTGATTTACACTCACCATTTTTTTGATGATGTTTAGTTGGTGTAGTTTTCACCTAAATAGAAATCAATTGAGGTAGTTTTGACTGCTCTTTCTGGGTGGAGACCTCTATAGACTATGAAGATTAGGGGATGTGTTGACCCTTAGATATGTTGGGGTTTATCTCCATATAAATCCACGTAGATATTTTTGGACCATCAGTCGATGGTGTTAAGACCATCTGTTGATGGTTGACGATTTCCATTACACTTGGGGATATTGGGTAGAGACTTTGGGAGGATGGACAGCACTGTTCCATGGGAAATCAACAGTTGAGCCAATAGTGATTAATATTATTGGAGGACATATTTCACTGTGCCTTAGGATGTCGAGATTATGAGATGATGAAGAGTCTTTTAATGGAGGTCTGTGGGGCCTAGAACCTATCTATTGGGCATTCTGTATTGACATTTTATATTTTATTTATAAAACATGGTGTCAGTGGAGTGGTTACAAATGGAACATGATGGTTAACCATATAGGATATTTTTTAGGGGATTACTTGGGAACTAATCCATAGATCCTCACCACTATAATTATATATTTTTAGAAATGTGCTTTATGTTATATATATATAATTGCAGGAACATGTTCATATTTATATTGGAAATGGTTGAAGTAAGAAGAATGATCATTTGAGGATATTGAGAACAAGTGGAGTGGGTATATTATTACATGTGTGTTATGATTTTTTATTTATATTTTGCATACACCTACAGAATTATGGATGTAATACTAGCACACATTAGTTGTGGCATACTGATTTCATTATCATACACTACATAGTCCATTCAGAACATATGTATAATTTATGCTTTTTAGATTACTTAAGGATTTAGGATATGGAGATAAACCATAGTGATCTTATTAGTACATCATAGCATGAGATGGATAACATTGATCAATGGTGGTTATTTCATTGGGATAAATTTTAATTTTTGGAATTTACAAGACTTATTTAGGTATTGATATGGTCATCAATGTATGACCCTTATTGTCTCTGTTTTTGAATGAATTGATATAACTTTTTATAGTTTTATAAAAATGGAATTTATGCCTTTGGGATTTATTATTCTTCTTCTTGATTTTTATGCTTCCAATTATTCATTTTTCGTATATTTAATTGTTTTTTTCAATGTTTTATTTATATATGGACCATTATTATTATCACCACCTGGGGGTATAGTCTCCCCAATATCGCATCATCAACCCTCACTACTATTCAAAAGACTTTATCATATGGGGAGGTGTGCCTAAGACCAATTTCTCAACCGGCCTAGAGTACCATTTAAAGTGGAATCTAAGTTGGGGTGCTACAATATCCTTAAGTACTTCTATAGATTCATTAACTTAGTTTACCAAATAATATTCCAAAAACTCCTTGTAGATGTTTTATCCCTAGTCCTAAATAGACATATTGGTGTTGATCAACATTGATTATCATTATATTTGAGTAATTTTAATGAAATCATTGCATGTGCTTTTCTAGAAACCCAAATTCAGAGCATTCAAGGATTTCAGGCCCTATAATCTTGAATACTTCACCTACACAAGTAATAAATCCAAAAATACATATCATCATATTTAATTCACAAGGAAACACCACGTTACTTCATCTTATATCATCTCAGTAGTCACCTCTAAGCTTCAAACATTCCAAGATTACCCTCTCCTTCATCATAACATGATTTTGGGTGTTAGTGTTCACTCTTATTTAGGATCATATTTGAGCACTCAAGTCTAGTTTAGTTCTCTTTAATCAGTATATATCAATTATGAGGCTATTTTTTTATGGTTCGGCTTGGTATGACTTTCATCGATGACATCTTCATGATTTTAAATTATTAAGGGATGCCTTATAATCATCAGTAAAAACATATGAAACTATTCGCTGATGACTTATGATGATACCAAAAAATGATTATTAAAATGTTCTAATTCATATAAAAACATAATAAAATGAAACACATATATAATTCAAGTGACTTTATCACTTTCAAAAATTCTCAAAAAATAAAAAATATCGCAAAATTAAACTATATTTTTCCACAAATGATATTTAAAAAAATCAATGAACTTTAAAATATCAAATCACATAAATATGATAAACTTTAAAGACTAATATTTCAATTTAAAACCAACAAAAATAAATCAATTATTAATATTTAACAAAATTAAATCAAATTATTTTTTATCAATTAAAAACCAAAAAAACACAATTTTTATAAACATATTCAATAAATTTCGATTTTGATCACAGAAAAACAATAATTTTACAATTAAATAACATTTATCCATAAAAAAAGTTATTTCTAAAATTATATGTATAAAACTGGTATGGAAATGAGGCTATATTAAATTCTCCAATGATTAAAATATTAGTTATCCTCAAGAAATAAATTTTACAATTTTAATGGAAATTAATTCATCTCACAAATGAAAGATTTTCAATTCCAATGGGGGGTTGTTTTCAAATATATTTTCCTACATGTATTTTCACAAGTAATTATATATTATTTATATTTACAAATGAAAATGTTTTGGCCAAGATTTTTTTTTATTTTTATTAAAATCAATGAATTTTAATATTTTCTAAGGATTTAAATAAGCTTCAATTTGTATTCAATTGCTTCTTAGAATTTCCATTATTTGTCCATGGTGGGAAGAAATATATAAATATCATAGAATAATTAGACACAACCAAATGGATGGGTGAGTTTAATAATTAAGTAATATTCATAATAAACTTATCCATAAGTTTTTACATAAAGAATAAAAATACATTCCTAGTATTATGAGTGTATTTTTAACTCAGTTTAATTAAAGGATTATTTTTCTATAATCATCCATGAAGTTTAAATCCAATTAAATTCATAAAAATTATTCTAAGATTTCACCAAAAAATTTAAATGTAATTAAAATAATTACTTTACTAAATCCAAAAGATAATAAAATATATTAATCACACCAAGTAGAAAAATAGTCACCAAGATCAAGAAAAATTCACAATAACTGAAAATACTAAATGAAGATCAAAAATTGATCAATTTTTTTAAACAATTTATGGTAATATTGATATGCCCTCAATCATTTATAGTTTACTAGATAATGAAGATCTATCCCCATACTTAAAACTAAAAATTGTCCCCAATATTGTACTCAATGTGGGTGAAAATTTTAAAATACTACGGTTCAAAATTAATTTCAATATGACTATAAAAAAGACTAATTTAAAGGAATAATGAGCACAAAAAATTCTAACACTTTTAAAAAATAAAATAAAAAAAATAATAATATAGATTCTTTTCTATTTTGGATAGTATATAAGGATTTTTAATTCATTTAAAAAATTATCATGTTTTGGTAATTTTTTCTATCTGGTTATGGTATATTCAATAAGCCTTAAAAAATTGACATAATTCGAAAGAAGTTATATAGGGGGGTGTAAAGTAGGATCCTAGTTATGTTAAAAATTATTTCCAATAAACTAGATTTAGACAAGCATAACAACAAGTAATTTAGAAAATATTCATAACCTAAGAAAAACCTTCCCAACACTAAATTTTAAATATCCATAAAATTTTACCCTAATCGATTATATTTAAATAATAATTTCAACGGGGTCCGGAAATTATTTCATTTATTAACTATTCATGAAAATGAAAGAGAAGAAACCCCTGAAAATTGATTCTTGTTTTCTTTATGTTTATCATAGTGAATTGATCTTATTTATCACTTCAAGGTTAACTTTTTCTATTTGTTTAAGTATCTATAAAATAAAAATAGATCAAAATTATCACTAAATATTCATGATTAAAAATAATAAACTAATTAAAAGGGTTATAGGATGTAAATGTAAAATTTCTAAGCATTGGATGATAGACTTCCATATTCAATTTAAATAAAAATAAGAAGTGTGTAAGAATGTGAATGCTTTCAAACAAGAGGAATTATAAAATTTTATTTCTAATAAAAAACAAAAAAAATTAATTTATCAATGGTTTTACTCGAATGCATTTATAGTTTTTAATTCCCATGTTAGAATCTATTAAGAAATAACCAACTTCACTATCAGGATGTGGTATTTCATCTATAAACCACAACATGAGGGATGACCAAATGTTTTTAATTCAAATTTTTTTGGGGATTTACAAGATCTAAAGAAGTAATCAAACCCCTTAACAATATAAAATTACCCATGAAAACAAACTTGGATAGTACAATTCATCTTGTTTACCACTTCTAGGTCATTTCTATAATAAAATAATTCTACATTTTCTTAAGGTTTCAACCCTATGTAGGGTGTTTCTAGGGGGTTTTAAAGATTCTCAATGACCTCTTCCTATTTTAAAAGAATAAAATAGTCAAAAATAATGGTGAAGATGGTTCAGAATTGGGAAATAATTTCTACAAAAAGTACTTAAATTTTTTTTTGAGATGAACTTAGTTCATTCTAATCTAGTTCAAAATACTCTTTTATAATTATCCTAGAATTTAAATCACTCTCATTCACCCTATTCTATATTGGGAAGTAATTAATAGTAATATAATAAAATTTATTCATCTCAACTTCCATAAAAAACTTCACAATTAATTGATCTGATTCTTATATTTTAAACATATGATTTGTGGGTGCTTCCTTATCCATAAAGGGACTAGAATAAAACTTATTAACTTATATTGAGTGTTCAATATCCCTTAATTTAGAATTGAATGTTTTAAAATATAGTACTTTTTCTTAGGAAAGTAAAATAATAAAATTCCTAAGAAATGTTTTCAAAGGGAAAATATCTTCAAATTATTGTTCTAATATAAAATATATATATTTATTCCACAAAACATGATTTTTTACAAATTTATAAAAAAAATACATTGAAAACCACTTGTTTAGGAAGGAAATTAATTCCTAAAACTATACTATCTATGTAACCTCTTGACCATAACCATAGGAATGGAAAGAGTATAGTTTCAACTAATCTTAGGTGATATCTCTAAGTCAAATATGGCTAGTAGTAAATTACATGTTCTTAATAAGTCATTCGGTGATGATTTACCCTATTAAAATAAATAACCTATTGAGACAAAAATAAAAACAACCAAACGAAACTTATATGATTTGTGGAATATAGAAATAAAACTCAAAAATACTAACAAACTATAGGACTAGAGTAGTAGTATGAAATAAAGCATAATGATCAACCAACCCAAAAGAAAACACAATGGAGAAACACCAATGTGTCATCACCCCATATAATCAACTTTATCTTCTTTAAGATCCAAATTTCATCCCTAAGATAATAATGTCAAATTTCTCCACTAGGGAAGTAAGATAATTTCATGTTACATGTGTCATAAAGAATAATGTCTACATTTGTACCAAGGTGCATATACATAGGGTGAATAATTATACTTAGTAGGAAATCCTTAAGAGACTTTCTACCTCATGGTATTAGGAAAAAAACATGTCATCTCATTGTTAAAATACATGTAAAACAAACAAGACAAAAACAAAAGTAGTTTATCAAATACTTACTATTAATAGAAAAAATTAATCCATTAATTCCATCCATTTGGAATACATAATTACATACCACACACACATACACACACGCATGCATCCATCCAGAAGCAGTCCTACCTCATGAGAAGAATCACATCCTACCAGTCATGTTTTCACTTTGGCCATGAATACAGGGTGCCCTTATCTAGTATTTACCTTTTTTTTTAACACAATAAGTAATATTTCAATGTAATATAAACTCACATAATTCCATATATATGATAAGGTCTCACAATATTTCTTTTATCCAAATCAATTAACCATATTTCTAAAAAATCTAATAATGCATACCCCATGTATTAAACCAAAACCACATATTAAAACCATGAATCAAAAGGGGTTTTCCAAAAAAAATATTTCAAAATACAATATTACAAATTCATAAACCAAAATTTTTTTCAAAAAATAAATCATCTAAAGATTTATTTTCAATTACTATATAATAATTTATGAAAATCTACGCCATAAAGTAATAGAACAAGTGTACAAAAGAGATAATACACCTACCTCAAAATGATTACTATTCAAGAATAATATCATAATGATCTATAAAGATCTAATTTCCTCCTTCATTTACTAATTTATTACATACCCATGAATCAAGGTACAATGTAAACAACATCTAGATTGATGTAAGCCTCCAAAAATACCTAAAGTATGTATTGAGTTAAAAATAAAAGAGAGAGAATATAATTTGAATAAAAGGACACTTGGATAATAAATTGGTTGGGCTTTACATCATTCATGGTGTGACAAAGGGATTCACATAATGAATCTTAAAGATGCTACATACACTAAAACTTTAATTCACCTCATATTTAAAATCCAAAAAATGCATTAATGCATTGAAAAAAAATTTCACCACTAATGACCTCAGACAATATAATGATAAATCTACCCCAAAATCCATTCATTCCTAGAAGTAAATTCACCTCATCTGTATAGAAACCATACAAATAGTGAATAACCATCCATGGTATGGATCAAATCCTCTAGTCGGAATCTAGTATTTTAGTTACTTTATTCTCTAAAAAACTCTATCAACTCAACAAAATAACTCCAAACATTAAAGAAATAGTATAAAATAAAGACTTGCCTCAAACTAGGGGTGCTACATTCTGCTCATGATTATTCTTCCCATCCTTGAAATTCTAGAAATTATTGGTGGTTTAGAATAAATATAGAAATTATTTAAGAATCTATTTCTCACATTCATATGCCTCATCTTGATTTCTACCATGTTTCTATAATACCTAAATAGGTATAATCTATTATCAATGCATGACTTTCTCTAATTTGTCCAGGATATGAATAAGTACATGAATAAATATAGAAATTGGTTCAATATCAACATGATCCCATTGAATTATAGGAATAGGTTGTTACTAGAAAATTTTAAATACACATACATTAAATAAATTATGAACTAAACTAAAATGTGGTGGTAAGTAAAACTAATAAGAATTAACACCAATTCATTCAAGTATCTAAAAAATTACAATATACATATAATTTAAATTTCATTTCATACCCATTCGATGATCTATATACCTGGAGATACTATCAAGAATACATGTTCTACCTCCAAAAAGGATAATGGGTTTTGATAAGTATCTATATAATATTCTTAACAACTTTGGTCCAAAACCATCCATTTCTTTATTATCTGAATCTTCTCTATCATTTCATGAATATGGTTGGGTCCCAATAGTGATGTTTCTCTAGCATCGACCCAAAAAAGTGGATATAAACATAGAAATACATAAAATTCCATTAAAATAGACTTTTTTATTGGGTCCTAATAACAGTTGTTATATGAAAACTCCACTGGGGGAAATTGATCTTCCTATGAACAACTGAAATCCATAAAATAAGAACTAAGCATGTCTTCTTGTGTCTGAATCATTCATTCCAACTACCCATGTGTTTAAGGATGATATATTGTGCTCATATAAAATTAGTTACCTAAATATTTTAAAATACGTTTTCAAAACTAATAGGTAAATCCCGGATCTCAATTAGACATGATCTAATAATACATTCCATGTAATTTTTCACTTCATTAATGTAGAGCTCTGCCATTTCATCTACTTAATTGGATTCATAGACTAGAATAAAGTGTGTTTAATTTGTGAGTTTTTCTATAATAACCCATGTTGAATCATGGTTCTAAATATTTCTCAGTAAACCAATGACAAGGCCCATAGTAATCAGCGCTAGTTTCTAGAAAGGTGTTGTTAATGATTTCATCATTCCAAAGGGTCATTAACCCTCCGCCTTATCTTGTTAATAGATGAGTAATTTTATCAAATAAACAAACACATTTCATTTCATATCAATCCACTATAAAATGTATCTTAGGGCCTTTTACATCATTAGGTTTAATAGATGAATCTCCTAATTAGAGCAGTGATAAGTAGAAACAAGTTATTCTTGACAAGATGGTGAAATGACCTCTTGATCCAAAAAATAAGACACCAAATTTGTATATTAATTTCTTTCATAAATGGTATTCCCACCATTATGTTTTATGTAATTTTTAGGAAATTTGGATCCCTTATTTTAGCATCCTTGACTTGTTGAACCAATTTAGGTTTGCAAGTCACTAGGAAAAATATTATGAGAAAATTCTAGTCAGTGAAAACAAAATTCGTAAATGCAACCATGATCATCAATTTCTATTGATCACATGATTATCTAGATAATTAGTTATATGACTTTTGGATTAATGTATCATCAATTAGATTTTATTTTATTAGAATATAATCCAATTCAAAGTCTAATGGCTGGATATATGTTTGTTAAAAAATAGTTGTAAAAAAACTCAAGTGGGAGGTGAATTGAGTTGTGAAAAAAATTATTCAATTAAAAATAAAATATTAAAAGGTATGTTGTATTTTTGAAAAAAAATTATCATAAGAAATTATTGGAAATAAAAATTTAAAAAATATATAGAACACATAAGATTTATGGAGGTTCTGGGAATATAGATACCCTTGTCCACTCCACCAACACTTAACACCTAGAACATGGTGATTTCACAAGAATCGGTCATTTTCCTAGGGATAATAAAATAATTTTTAGTAGTATACAATTGGTAGAAATCTAAGAGATTTTTTTAGTATACTTTGAGGCTTTACAAAAACAACATCCTTTAATAGTTAGTATAAGGAGTTCCCATATCCAACAATGAGAGAGAATAATGAAATTATAAGATGAAGCACACATTTAAAATATACAACTAATAAAAGAAAATATTTCTTCAAGAAATAGAATAAGAATCAATTATATATTGATGAGAGTATTCAAAGCACAAAAATATTGATCTTGGTATCACAACTATAGAAAAACTTGATTCTTCTTCTTTACACAGAGTAATAGAACACATAATGATTTGAGAGAGATAGTGAGTGACTGTAAGTGATATTACATTTTTTCATGTTAAAACAATATTATATAACTTCTCACATGTTATTTCAAAGAATGATATCCAATAATATATAGCCTTATCCTAAAACTATAAATATCCTTTTGGAAATTACCACAGAAAAAACAATAAGAAACAAATATCAGTTATTTTATTTTCTTAATGATTGAAATATTTTGGAAATAAATTTTACAAAAAAAATATGTAGTAAAATATTTAATACTTCAAAATTGGCATTAATTTTGACTATAAATACTCCAAAATTTACGAATAACTGAGTTTCAAAATGACGTATCCAATTTTAGATCACCACAAATCCAAAATTCATTTATTCAAATTCACGTAGCTGAATTGATATGAATAGCAGTCCTTCACATATTTGATTTCTTCATATAGTGAAATTACAGAGACGATTAAAACCAAATAGAAAAATATGTTATGAAACCAAACCATGTAGTTGATTAGTCTACATAGCTAATTCAAATTTGTGTTTCATCAACATAGTTTTGTATCATGTAACTGATTCCCACATAGTTAATTTGATGATGTATCTAATTCATATAGAATATTCATAAATATCGTTGATTCACATATTTGATTTTATGGTACATCCCATTCATGTAGCATATTTCTTAATGTATCCAAAATCTATGTATACAAAGTCCTTACATATCTAATTTCCCAGACTTATCCAATTTTTAGAAAACTTCAACATAACTATAGTTATAAAATAATTGACTTAAATAAGATTAAAACCTTATAAACACAACTAGAAAAATAATCATTAGAAATATATGAACGGTTTTTTTATATCATAAAAACATAAAGCACAAGGGATATGTCGGAACGACATCAGTATTCTAACAGTATCTCCCTTTGGATAAACACAAAACCCATTAAATATTAAAAATTATATTTTAAATGGTTTAAAGAGTTTTGAAAATATTTGGAAAAAATATTATATAATATATAATTATTTTTTAAAAAAATATTCACTACCTTTTATCAATTTATATGTCTCTCCCCCTTTATGACATTAAAAACAAGGGTAATGAGAGAAAAAATGCATTTATTATAGTACCTTGAGTTATGAATTGTCAATATATATTAGTGAAAAAAAAAATTAATAAGGTTATACTAAAATTAAAAGGGTAAAAACATCAAAGAATATGAAAAAAAATGAAAACAATCACTTCACACATAAACAACGAGATAAAGGTTAATTTTGTTAAACATGAACACTTACAAAAAATACATACACCCAAAAAATAAAAAAATACAAATAAAAAAAATTCATTCGGAGGAACATGAATTTTGGATACATTCAAAATTAGATAGAGGTTTGGATGGAGGTTCTTTAAAGGACGGAGAGGCATTAGAGGTAGTAGTAGGATCAATCACTAAGGGAAATACTACTCTTCTATGCTCCATAGTAGAACTATCTTCAACACCAAAACTAGATCTATCTATAAAATGATAGATATAAATTCTTAGACCTTTTAAAGTTTCTTTAGAGAAATTATGAAGTTATAAGAACTATATATTATAAATTACATATTCTTTACAAGAGCTAAATAATGAACTTCTATTCCAGTGGGTTCAATAATAGGAGTAAAAAACCATTACTTCTCTCAGTTATAGATACTAGCTGGATCAAACACTATGTCTTACTTATTTCAATAATCATTTTATGTATATATATGTGTTGGTATAATGGATCGTGTACCTATAATAAAGTAAATTCTATTAACACAAAAATTAATCCTCTTGATAATATATGGCCTGTAGAAGCATAAAAGTAAGGTACTAGAATGTTGATGCATCCGAGTAACTGGGGAGAGACAATTATTCATAAATCCATGAAAGGATTAAATCTATCTAAAGGAAGATATATAAGAATCACCAACCATGGTAGAAGGATGATAATAACTTGAATAAGTTTCAGGAGATACTAAAAATAGTTTTTCTTGAATTCTATCAATCGAGAGTTGTAATACAAACATCCTCCCTTCCAATGAATAAAACATATTATACAAGTTGGATAAAAATTCAAATATAAATTGAGAAAACTAATGGACATCACTTGAGTGTTCTTGACAAACTGGACCACTTGAAACAATTCGCATAAGAGCAACTATTCTGAGTTATCTATAAATATCAATCTCTTTTCCTTTACGTATAGTTAAAGATTCATGGGATTAATCTTACTCTAAAGAAATATAATCCTCTTGATAATATAATAAGTAAATATCTATAATATCTTCATATATCTTATCTAACTTGGTAGAATTTTTTTTATGTTTTTTATTTGTAAAAGATAATATATAGTAATATATTTAACATAATTGGTAACTCCAATACTTTCATCTATCTAATTACAAATTGAGGGAATTTATTCCATAAGAAACCTAATGATTCCACTCAATGATGCATCAGATCAATGTCATAGTCTTTTTATATATCCTTTATATTCATTCAACTCAGCCAAAAGATCCTTCTTAAAATCTTGCATATTCACTTGAGTAAATATTATAAATTATAATTAGTAGATCTAGGATGAAACTGAATTAATATTTGAAGAGGGTTTGTCAAACTGTGTCTTGAGATCAGGAACCACTGAAGGTTCTAATGTAGAAATGGAATTTGGATGAAATATATTGGTTGGATCATTTTTTATCACCGCCATACTCTTTAAAGTGTGAAATTACCCCTTGATATCTTATTTAAAACTCTCAATTTCATTTGGGAAGCCTAAGAGAGTTCTGACTAGACCAAAAAAATGTTCTAAATCTTGTCTCTATATGAGGTCATAAGAAATAAAATCTCATTCACTTCAGACTTGGTAGGACACTCACTTATAATCTCATTATCTAATATCACACAACCATAAACTCATCAGTATTGACTTGAGAAGAAACCAATTTCACTGATTGGATATTCCTAATCATGTTGTTCTAGGCAGCCATTATCCTAACCAACTTATCAAAATCAATTCTATACACAGTTCATTATACCAACTATCGAATCCCATCCTTGGAAAAGATCAAATAATTATTCATCTCATTATAATATCCCTCGAGATTATCAAACTCGGTCATTAATTTTGATGAAAAATTATGTATATGTCTCTCAACATAAAATCCTTTGTAACTTTTTCTTACTAGAGATGGATATTATTTCACATGAGTTGGAGATAGAATGGGATCTAGGTTATGTGAATGGTATGTAGCTTCCTCCATGGTCACATTACCAATTATATCTCTATTAGTGGAAGTTGATCCAAGCAATGGATCAACCACTAGGTTCATATCCTCAGAAACCACTTTTTTCCAATAATAGACACAGGAGGAATAGTCTCAATAGGCCTTTCCCTTTGAACTCTGGTATATATCTCAATAAAAGAAATCTCTAGATGAATTGACTCAGCAACACCAGTAGCTATAACTTCCTGACCTAGATAAGCATCCACTATAGTTATGACATCTATCACCATAGGTTCTGATCTGGTAAAAACTTCCTCCTTCACTTACATATCAAGAACCATGCAAGTTATTATTTCATCCATTGTAGGAGAGCTCCTGGACTTCTCCCTCTAAGATGGTGTATGAGTTTGTATAACCACATAAGAATAAATTTTTTGTCTTATAGTTTTTAAGGAGTTCGATTTAGAATCCCAGTTGTATCTAAAATTCATCGAATCACTACCAATAAGGTTTTTCACTTATAGAATTTGACTGATCCTTCATTAAGGTCTACTGATTTCTTATTTGATACTATAGAAATAATCCTTTCATAGGGGTTGTAATTAAGATTCCAATTTCTATGGAATAAATTGTGGATTAACCTCATCATTTATCTTTCCAAATTAATCTTAAAGTTATTAATTAGTACATATAAAATTATACCTTCTCCATTTAACCTTCTATTTGAGAAATTATAAAAAAAATGAATTTTCATAGAACTTTATACTTAGTTTTTATATCCTTAACTTATTTATCCTATAAAGCAGAGGACCCAAAAATAAATATAAACACATTAGAGGGTCTTACTGATCTTGCTCCCACTATTGTATGATTGAAACTATACTCACCTTTATGCAGAAAGTGCATTATATCCTTTATTTCTATAGAAGAACCTAATATATTAGTTTCCCAAAAATTCATCAAAACTAAATCCGATATTTCACCAAACTAAAACCCATCATTCCTAATAAAATCATTTACCTCCTTTTCCAATAATAATCCAGAATAATTCACATAAAAATAAAACTTCCATCCTTGGAACTAGAAAATAGTCTCAAAAAAACCTCATTCCTTTAAAACATCCCATTTTCATATTTTTCCATGAAATCACTCAGTTTGAGACCCCATAAAAAATATTTTTCTTTAAATATTTTAAAAAAATATTATCTCGACGCTTAGACTTAACTACCTTATAGATTTTAGTGAAATATTGAGAGAATCAAGGGTAATGGTTTGGTTTTAGGAGATAAGGGACATAGTTGAATGGCATGAGATATGAGGGTTGATTTTAGGGTTATGTAACATACACAACCTGGGAGAGGGATATGTAACCGATTGGGTTTCAGGGTTAATACTGATTTTTAATTAAAATAAGAAAAAATAAGAAAAAATAGAACAAATAAATTTAAATTTGACATCCATTAAAATATTTATAAGTTAACAATAAATATATAAACAGAAGTATAATTACAATAAAGATAAATAAAATAATAGAAATTAATTTTGTAAAGACCTGGAAATTTCAAGGAAAATTTTCTCTTAAATACTTTTGAATTTTACGAGTCTATGGCATCTGACGGAACTTGATTCTGAGGCCTGGTGTGGCCAGAATAAATTTATGAAGTTTAGCTCGGGTACATTGAGTAAACGAACGAGTGGGTTTTTCTATCTTTTGAAACGGTGCACAGAATTGAAATCTGAGGGCACCGATGAACTCACAGTGCCAGTAATTGCTTAAGGGGACCTTTACCGCAGTTGTGTTTTAAGCGGGTTGAGAATTAATATTTGGGAAAATAGATTAAAATAAATAAAATTGGTGTAGCACAATTTTATTTTTATGGTTGGTGGTTATTTCCTCCCAATGGAAGTTAGAGGTGGGGCCCACACCCACATAACCTCCCATGAGAGGATATTTGTGGGGTGGGGCCCACACGTGACCTAAACCCTTGAAATTCCCATAACTCTCATAAACCCCCATTAAACTCCCTTGTTTAATGTTGAAAACTATCCCATATTTATGAAATCTCTTCACCTTCCCCTCTCCATTAATTAAGTGTTTTGAATTTTGAATTTTGATTGCTTCGAAAGTTTAATTAAAATAAGGGGAATACTTATTTTAATATTTTTGTACTTGTTGTGTTGGGGGAAATATTTGGGAGAGAGCTCTTGTGAAAGAAGAGGAGAGTTTCTCCTTTGTTGAAGAACACCAATCCTCTGACGAAGAATGAAGCACATTCTTTTCTCTTCCCCAAGACAAGAGAGAAGACACCAATTCTTCTTCAGGTGCACTCCGATGATGACGGAAACGATGTCGTCATCCACGACGCTTGTCAAACCACGAACCTTATTCGAGGTAGGGGTTTGATTAATTTTTTTTAATAAATTACTCCACCATTCTTGTTGTATTCAAGTGAACATATTTTGCCGGTTGTTTCAACCTAACATGGAGGGTGCGGGCTGAACAAACACGACCCGACGACCCTCCATCGTTCCTTGTATTGTTTGGAATCAGTAAGCGGTGACGATCGAAGGCAGCAGCCACGCGCCGACCGCATGTGGAGGAACCGCGGCCTGCAATAGCGGGGTGCTCGACGGAGGAAGAATTGGTTGGCCATAGCCGGCCGAGCCGAAGGGAGAAATCGTGGCACCACACTGCGGAAGACTGTGGCCCGCTCGAGCGGGTCGCTTCTGTGGAAGAACCGCCTGGCCCATCGGTCGGCCGGGTGGAGGGGAGCCATAACGCTAGGAGGGCACCGTGATGGAGAATAGCCCGGACCGTCGGCCGTCCGGGTGGAGCAGAACCGCGGCTCCAGGAGGGTGGCGTGCTAGAGAACCTATGGCCCGCCCGAGTAGGCCACTTGCACTAGAAGGCCAGATGGCCTAGCCGGCCAGTTTGGGAGGGCGGCGCCATTGGTTCTGGAAACAGGGGGCCGGACCCCCCCCCCCCCCCTCGGACCGCTTGGCCAGCTGGCCGAGCCAGCTGGGTCAAGCCCAACCGGGTCGTACCCCACCAGGCCGGGCCGCGCCCCTTGGGCTGGTCCGACACTCCTGCCAGGTCGGACTCGTCAAATAGGGGTTAACCCGACCCGCCAGCCCACTGGGCTTAACGGTCCGGGTCCGTTTTCACTTAATGGTGAATATCCTGAAGACTGCGTGTCCGAACGATGCGCCATCTGCTGAAATAGGGCCCTATAGATGAGGAGTTCCTTTTGCGATACTCTAAGTGAGTTTTGGACAACTTTGGTAAATGGCCGGGTTTGGAACGAGCATATTTCCAACCTGGCCCCTCGAACGGAAAAGCCAATATCTCTCAGAACGGGTGTCTGTTTGACGCGCTGTCTATCGCGTTGGGTTCATTTTGACGAGACAGAACTTCGGGATACATCAACTTAGGACTTTGTGATAGTTGATGTATCAACCCCTTTACTCAAGGAGCGGACCCTCCCAGAATCGAGTACGTTGTGTGCGGGAACCCTAGAGCTGGCTACGACTACGACGACTACTGTGTTGGGATCCTCCATGGGTTCGAAAATGATGACGACTGTACTTGGATCCTACGTGGGTTTGGCAGTGAGGAAGACTGTACTTGGATCATCTATGGATTTGGCAGCGATGATGACTGTACTTGGATCCTACGTGGGTTCGGCAGTGATGGTTATTGTACTTGGATCCTATGTGGGTTCGTCAGGGACGAAATCTGTACTTGGATCCTACGTGGGTTCGGTAGAGGAGATGATTCAGAGGCTATATCTAATCATATCCACCCCACTTCACGAGTAGTATACCTGTATGAGCTGAGTCTTGTCTTTCAATCATTATCATTGATGTGATTGACTTCTTTCCTCTGTAGACTGGATAGTGCTTGGGCTCGAAAGTTGGAGTCAAACTGAGATTGATGACTTAGGTATATGTATGGGCATATAAATAAGTAGATTTGGTTGATACTACATGTTTGTATCTTTCCTTTTTGGTTTATCCTTTGTGGATTCTGGGAGACCATTGGGGGTATCAGGGTCCCTACTGAGTATCGTTATACTCAACCCTGCACGGGAAATGCCTGCACTACATTGTGTTGGTTGCAGACGAGGGACAACACTGATCGTGGTTGAGGCTTGTGGAGCTGGATGATATCCAGAGGTGGACCACCTGGCAGGACGTACACGGAGCGGACGGAAGGACCTGAGGTACCGATGAGACTATTGGTACCCACCCTTCAGGTGGGATTCCCAGAGGACGACTCAGTGTTTGCCGCTTTACTTTACTGCTATTGTACTTTCTTTCTCAGTTGTATTGTACTTTCAGTTGGGTTTGTGTACTGGCCCATTTACTTTCCAGCACTTACTTTTGTACTCAGTTTTACTTAGTGCTTACTTCACTTGCGTACTCTGTTGTGTTTGTTTACTTTTATAAAGACAATTCCTACCCTTTTATCGGGATTAACACCTTTGGTGCTAGTCGCCAACCACTGGCCTATGGAAGGCGGGCTTGGGGTAGTCACGACATGGGCCCTGAGGACGGGTCGTGACAAATTGGTATCAGAGGAGTTGGTTCTACTATAGAACATAGGACTCTGATAATTTTATACCTGTAAAGCAATAGTGTTAAGAGTATTGAGTGTGGTTTTCAGTCCAGGGAGTCCAGTGTTAGTGCGGCCGCCGACGTATCCATACATCAAGACCCTGACTTTTGATTTCTGACTCAGTTCTCAAAAACAGTGATTTTATGTGTGTTTCAAAAATTTTCTTTGTGATTACTTTGTGTCAGATCACCAAGTATATTGTTTGACCGTGGCGCACCTATTTCTTTTCAGGATGGCCCCATGAAGGTAGCCAGCTAGGGTTTTGAGTCACATTTGAGATGGTAGCCCACCAAGCAATGAGGCCTCGGTGCAGGACCCCATTACAGCGGAGGCACCAGCGGTACCACTACCTGCTGAGTCACCGATGCCACCGACCCCAGCAGCAGAGAGTGCACACCGCCTGATTTTGTTGCATGAGTTTCAGTGATAGAGGTTTCCCAGGTTTCGTGGAGAGACGGACCCTCAGGCAGTCGGGGATTGGATGGAGGCTATCGTCAGAGTCTTCAGATTGGTAGGGACACCAGCAGACCTTATGGTGAACCTTGTTGTGAGTCTCTTGCACGCAGCAGCAAGTAGATGGTGGAGCCTGATGCTTCAGGTGAACGATGAGGAATCACTACTTGGGATGGACTTCGAGAGCCTCTTCCGCTCGGAGTTTGTTACAGCCACCCTCCGTGCGGTGCACATCCAGGAGTTACTACATTTGCGAGAGGGCATCATGACAGTATCCCAGTACTCGATGAGATTTACCGACCTCTCATGCTACTCCACAGACATGGTACATGACCCATTCTTTCGGGCCCGGACCTTTGATCAGGGACTAAGGAATGATATCAGGGCTTCGATGATCTCCCTCAGTATTCTGACGCAGGAAGGATTTCTCGAGCAAGCCCTTCTTGTAGAGATATTTCTTTCAGAGTTGATGCCAGCAGCGAGACGCACTATAGGGTGACACGTAGCAGAGTCTTCTGCATCTGGTAGTAGACAGATGTCGTAGAGGTCCAAGCAGACCAGGCCATCAGTTGGGTGACCTCAGGATATTGGTTCGGATGTGTGGGGAACACGAAGCAGAGCCAGCCATACGAGGGGCAGGTAGTGCTATGCATGCGGCGGGCAAGGCCACATGGCTCGTGACTGCCCAACCTACCATGCAGACGAGCAGCAGATAGTGGAGGGACCACCCAGGAAGAGGTAGAGGTTCGACCGTGGCGGTCCGCAGGGAGCATACGGACGAGGCAGAGGAGCTGGCCGAGTGGTGGGTGGTGGACGACGCTTCGAGGATCTAGCACCACCAGCACCAAGAGGACCACCACGACCATAGGAAGCTGGCAGATAGGGGCAGGCTCAGCTCCAGACAGTCAAGACCTACGACCACGGTGCAACTGAGATGATTTGAGGTACTATATGTGCCTACTCCACCCTTGCTACAATTCTTATAGAAACAGGAGTGAGTCGTTATTTTATTGTCGCTGCCCTTGTTCGGAGCTCAGAGATTCTGACAGAGCCGTTGGCTCGATCCTTATAGCTAGAGACTCTTACAGGAGCAGACTCGATGATTACGCACTGGTGCCTATAGTGTGAGTGTAGAGACCCGTATCCTGACGTAAAAGGACATTACATTACATTTGTGGAATACTTAGTACATAACAAAAAATACACACACAAGGATCGTAATAGTTTAGTGTCTTTGGAAACTCGGAACGTAATCTTATAATCATGGTGAAAGATCTCCAATATCTCCCATAAAGATCTTCCCCTTTTTTTACCTAAATCCTTTCTTTATATCCTGGGGAAAAGAAAACATAAAAGGGTGAGCTCAAATGCTCAGTAAGGGTAAACAAAAGAAATATAAATCTCATCGTATACACAAGCACATAACTTTTGGAAATCTTAACCTGCAAAAGAGAGCATAATTTCATAACATGGGATAAATCATGGCAGTGAAATGTAATCACAATAATCATAACATAAAACATGAAACTTTGTGGCATTCACACATAATCATAGAGAATCATTTCTTGTTAGTCAAGACTCATTGCCAAGACTATCTTAGTGGACAAAGTCCCTTTCTGAATCGAGTAACCCTCGTTTCAGTCCTGTTTCACTGAACCGGTATAACCTACCATTCCAGCCCTGTCTATCTCATGAGATATAAAATCTTTACCCAATGCATTGGAGGGAGATATAGGTCCCACCCATCTTATAATGAATCCTTTCTTATGTGTGCCACATAATCATAAACCATACATCATAGCGTAACCCATGTAATAAAAATGGGATTCTTAAACAACATGACATCATAAAACAATTCATATAAGATAAAGGAATTCATAAACATATTTCCATCACAACATAATCAAATCCATGTAATAATAGGGATAAAAACAGAACCCTTTTATTATCTTAGATGGAAAATAATTTTGATAAAATACTTGAACTCCATTCTTGAGGAAAATATCCTTTCTACTTCAAAAATACTTTTCCTTTCTTAACATGTCGTACAATTATAAACTAAAAGAAGTTGATTAAAAATAAACTTAAAAACTTGTAAAGGAAACTTCTTGGAAATAATGTTTTAGAAATCCATTCATGCCGTATAAGTTAAAAAAAACATTCTTCTCGTACTTTTGTCGGAAAAGTCAAAAAGTACCTCGTATGAAAACGACAAAAGATTCCTTTCATATCTTTTAAAAAAACTCACAGAAGGGTAAAATTGGATATAAACTATTGTAGAAGGATGGAAATAATATTACATATTGAGGGAACATGGATGTGGATGGTAAAATACACCCCAGTAAATACTTACAAATAAACAATCTCGGATAAAAATGAGATTGTGATATTTCCCTTACCTTAGGTCCGACTTGCTTTGTAAGTGTCCGAACCTCCTGTATAATGATTTAAATCATGTTATTGACTTATTCCAGAATCATATTCACTGTTATTATATCATATATGGTCCACTTATGACATTATATTACCTGTTCTTTTGTAAATTCATGTTAAAGTAGCGTTTTGGTTAAAATCGTCTCATTTGTCGTTCGTGTTTTTAACTTGTAATTATTAATATGATTACTTGGATCATGATTACTTATATTCAGAATGTAAAACATGATTTATATATAATATATATTCAGAATATACATATATAATAAATCAGTAAATGGAAAGAAATACACCGTTCATGGAGACGGTAGTCCGTACGTACGCATGAACGCTGTTTTCGTTTCCTTATTGAATTGAATGGAATTAGGTAGATGACATACATATAAATATACATAAATACGGTATCATTATCAGGTCATATATTTCATTAGTACTTATTATATATACTTTATAATCATTCATGAATGGTTAATTATTGAGAATGAATCTCATCGCGTCGTGGAGACGGTAGTCCGTACGTACGCACGAGCGATGATATCGTTCCCATGGTCATGGAATTGTGTTGAAGTGTTTGTAGACTGTTTAAGTATCAATATCACTTTATAATAATCATATATAGTTACTCATTACACCATTATACCCATCCTTGTAAGGTTATGATGGAAAATAGATTACACCACGGCGTGGAGACGGTATTCCGTACGTACGCACGCGCGGTGATTTCATTTTTTCGTAGGATGGATAGAAGGTGAATTAGGGTTGTTTCATATTTATAATAACATATCAGTATGTAAGTAATACTTATGTTATTACTTTATCATGAAACAACTAAAGAAGAAGAAGTTGAATAAGAAAGAAATTGAAAAGACCGGTAATGGATATTACCTCTTCTTTGAAACGCCTCTTGGAATCCTCCACTTAGGGAACTAAGATTGGTCTTTGAAGAAGACCAGGACCTCTGGGATTATTCTAGGGAAGTGGAGAAGGGATTTTGGCAGGGGTTGGCCGAGCTTGAGTGCTCAAATTGGTGTGAGGAGGAGGGGGAGGAGGTGCTCTTTTATAAGGGAGGAGAGGGGCACCTTAGGAATATCTCAAAATATTATTTTATATTAAAGTCAAAATCGGTTTATAATGGTTCCAAAGGGTCTTATTTTGAAGCTAAAGTGGGGATGGGTCGAAATCCTATCAACCAATAGGATTTAGACAAGTTTAGGTTATTATTTTAACCTTATCAATTAGATTTAACTCTAAGTTAAATAATTTAACTTTTACCATGTCTTTTTGTTTTCTTACACTATATGGTTAATACACTTACTATAACATGCCAAACGAACCCCAAATTGTTTACTATTAATATATATATCCTTATCTAAGTCATTTGGCCGAACCTTAGATTTTTAGGAATAAAATAACAATTAATAATATAATATTTTATTTAAAAACTAATTTGTGTCAATTTTGACACTATTTGATATATGATTTTTGTGAAAGTCATAACAGAATTATATGTTCGAACCAAGTTGATTAAATATACACTAATATATCATAGTAACCTATAAAATTAGTGGAATTCATAAAAAGTTTAAATTACATTTATTTTGGTGTTTATAACATCAATTATGTCAATATTTCATTAATAAGATAATTACTGCATCATCATTATGTCATAAATAAATTAAATTATTTAATGTATAAAAATTATAAGTAAAATACCATCATGTAGGAAATCTTTTTATCTTTCTAATTAATATTTATAGTCGAATTTATCTTATGTATAACCCCATATTAAAAATGATTTACTTATTAAACTTTGATTTTAACTATTTTAACCCTTCTTTAAATAAATTAATAATAAATGTCCTAATCTAATCCAAGTGGACCTAAATGGTCATATTTTATTCCTAAGTTTGTTTTTGGTCGAATTACACTTGTCCAATAGAATTAGGACATGTGTTAGGGTAATAATAATATCATATTTACCCTTAGTTACCCTATTTACTATTAACCGTGGTAAAAAAAAGTAAAAAGTTACTATTCACCAAAAATTATTTTCATCTCATTGAACCACATTTTAGTCCTTGATATTAACCGTGTCTGTCAGATTTTCGAAATTCCATTCACAGAAGCGGTAAAATTAAGTTTTATGCAAAATTCAGTTTTTAACCTACCACTTAGTGGTTTGACTATTCATCAAAAATTGAAAGTTTTCAGAAAAGTACCAAAATTTCACCCTAGGCTATAATTGATATTCCGAATTCAAAAATGATTTCTATTTTACAAAATTCCCAACATATAATTTGCAATAATTAATTTTATAATTAATTTCCGTTGTCACAACAAATAGCGTGTTTTTAAGAGATAATAACTATCAAAAGATTGACACTTGTTTATAACTGGTTTAAATGTGAAATTACATCCAATGTCCCAAATTGTATTAAATTGTAAAAATATATTCTAAATATACTTTAAAACCACTCAAATTAATAATTTATAACTATTAATTATTTCGATTGAAAAAGTTGTTTTTAATTAAAATTTAGTAATTTCCACTATTCATCAAAATATGAAAGTTATCCGAAAATTACCAAAATTTCACCTTAGGCTAAATTCGATACTCCTAATCCATAAATGAAGTCCATTTTGAAAAATAAAATTTACAAATTTTCAAAAAATGGTTATTACTATTCATAACAGCTAGTTTTAATAATATCTTAATAGCATATCGTTGTTTAGCGAAACTTGGTGTTGCGTACAACACACGCTATCGTGGAAGGTTGCGATTACGTGTAATTCAAGCCAGGTCAAAGATGTGTGTTGTGAAAGCTCCTTTTGGTGTAGCGTATAACACAAGACATTAATGAAATTAAAAAGAATATTTTTCATAAAATCTCGGGGTGTTACATTCTACCCCCCTTAAAATGAATTTCGCCCTCGAAATTCGTCGGGGTTATAAATGGTTTACTATTCGAAAGTTTCTTTAATCGAAACCCACATTGTAAAATGGAATACCAAAACCAATCTTTAAAAACAAAAGTATGAAACGTAACGGTTACCCAAATAAACTAATCAATGGGTTTCCACATAGGTGAAAATATGGATATGGAAGAGAAATCTAACCATCATGTTCTGATGGAGAGTGGTGGAGAACATGGCTATGGAAAAGCCAACAATCACAAATCCATAAATTTGTGATGATCTAAGGTACCATCTGATTAATCAGATATAAGAGCACTAGGACAACATTTTTGGTTTTCAAGATCATTTCCCTAAAGTTAAAGAATTAGAATTAGAATAAATAAATACTTTATTTTGGTACAATCTCACTGTTGTTCGTGCCTTGAACAATTTCCCCTTCATCTCTTAAATAAATGAAGTTGAATTTGTTATTCGTGAAGTGTTAGCAGATCATGTGATAGAATGACGGGTCATTCCATCTGTCTCAAACAAAAGGTTAGCAAAAGTTATTAAATATACATAAGTCATTCTATAGTGGTATTAATCATATATGGTTACTAAAATGGACTTATACTTCATATATCATACTTCTTAATATAATAAAACTAGTTTCTACTAAACAGGGACTTCCTGTAGGCCAGTGGTAGGCGATAAAGGCCAGTCGCACTTCGATTGTGGGTTCGATTTCCACAGCCTTGTCCGACGCGATGGGTTGTCGCCCGTCCTGCAGGTTGTCCTTTTTCTAAAACTATATTACTATAACATCCCATCAATAATATCGAAAAAACTTCTATCCTTAAACAATACTAACTTATGTCCAACATAGTCCATTCCAATCTTTATGCTTATCCAAAATACTGCAGTCCACTCTCATAATATAGTGAAAACAATTACCAGAGATTTAATACCATCGTTGATCCCCATATATCATAAGATATGTCTTGTTGGTCACATTCCAAACAATCAAAGTCCTTAATCATGTATTCTCTTGAATACCTTAGTGAAAACATGAATGCAGTTAAAAGTTGACACCTTCCACAGACCAAAATCCTCAAAATTATATATACTCAAACCATGATATCACTTAGTCCTTATATCAATCATGAGCTCATGAATACTGTCAAACATTTCATTTTTTTCCTTATCCCTTCATTATGGGCATATTATCTACTTTCCAAAATATTTGAATCACTTTTCATGGTTAACGGTACCTTAAAATTATTGAAAACCACAATATACCAATACATAAATATTTCAATACACCATAAAAGTACCTCAACAACATTATTCCTGAATACCAATACATAAAAACTTCAGTCCATCCACTTCAATGATTGTCCTGGAAGAAGTTATTCCTTGATTTAGAAGTAACTTTTTAGGTCAGGGCATTGAGATGGGTAATGCCCATGTTCTCCACAAATAAGACATTGAACTCCATAACAGTCTGTCACTCTATGACCCTTTTCTCCACACAGATAACATCGGTCCCTCCATTTGAGGTATTCCTCAAGGTTCTTCTTCCCTTCTTTAGAAATCTCAATCTTCCTTTCATTATGATCCTTAACATGCGAACATGCATAATAGTCTATCTTCCTCTTCTTTGATGAATTAGGAATACCACTAAATTTCACCTTGTTAATCATATATCGCGATGACTGATTCGGCATAATCACAACCTCTTTCTCTCTAGGCATTACACAATTTTGTTTCTCATAGTCACCAATTTGTCCATTGGATTTAATGTTAACCGAATTCCTTTTGGTTCCATCCATTAACTAAAACACAAAAATAATTTTGTGAGAGGAAAAAATCATAATAAATGGGGAGTATCCTCAATATCTAAATACTTAGGTTAAATTCTAAGATCGTTACCGTAGTTATAGGACTGTATCCTATACGTATACTTATCCTTAGGGGCATCCCTAGACAAACCTTATAAATATCTCTAGGGATCTCACTAAAGTTCTCGCATCCTAGTTTCCAAAGGTTGACTAAACCTTTCCTCTGATACCAACTGTAGAGACCCGTATCCTGACGTACAAGGACATTACATTACATTTGCGGAATACTTAGTACATAACAAAAAATACACACACAAGGATCGTAATAGTTTAGTGTCTTTGGAAACTCGGAACGTAATCTTCTAATCGTGGTGAAAGATCTCCAATATCTCCCATAAATATCTTCCCCTTTTTTTTACCTAAAACCTTTCTTTATATCCTGGGGAAAAGAAAACATAAAAGGGTGAGCTCAAATGCTCAGTAAGGGTAAACAAAAGAAATATAAATCTCATCGTATACACAAGCACATAACTTTTGGAAATCTTAACCTGCAAAAGAGAGCATAATTTCATAACATGGGATAAATCATGGCAGTGAAATGTAATCACAATAATCATAACTTAAAACATGAAACTTTGTGTCATTCACACATAATCATAGAGAATCATTTCTTGTTAGTCAAGACTCATTTCCAAGACTATCTTAGTGGACAAAGTCCCTTTCTGAATCGAGTAACCCTCGTTTCAGTCCTGTTTCACTGAACCGGTATAACCTACCGTTCCAGCCCTGTCTATCTCATGAGATATAAAATCTTTACCCAATGCATTGGAGGGAGATATAGGTCCCACCCATCTTATAATGAATCCTTTCTTATGTGTGCCACATAATCATAAACCATACATCATAGCGTAACCCATGTAATAAAAATGGGATTCTTAAACAACATGACATCATAAAACAATTCATATAAGATAAAGGAATTCATAAAAATATTTCCATCACAACATAATCAAATCCATGTAATAATATGGATAAAAACAGAACCCTTTTATTATCTTAGATGGAAAATAATTTTGATAAAATACATGAACTCCATTCTTGAGGAAAATATCCTTTCTACTTCAAAAATACTTTTCCTTTATTAACATGTCGTACAATTATAAACTAAAAGAAGTTGATTAAAAA
This sequence comes from Viscum album, assembly GCA_963277665.1. Taxonomy (NCBI): domain Eukaryota; kingdom Viridiplantae; phylum Streptophyta; class Magnoliopsida; order Santalales; family Viscaceae; genus Viscum; species Viscum album. The sequence continues at coordinate 87,587 of CAUJRU010000011.1, read as the reverse complement.
TAAACTTAAAAACTTGTAAAGTAAACTTCTGGGAAATAATGTTTTAGAAATCCATTCATGCCGTATAAGTTAAAAAAACATTCTTCTCGTACTTTTGTCAGAAAAGTCAAAAAGTACCTCGTATGAAAACGACAAAAGATTCCTTTCATATCTTTTAAAAAAAACTCACCGAAGGGTAAAATTGGATATAAACTATTGTATAAGGATGGAAATAATATTACATATTGAGGGAACATGGATGTGGATGATAAAATACACCCCAGTAAATACTTACAAATAAACAATCTCGGATAAAAATGAGATTGTGATATTTCCCTTACCTTAGGTCCGACTTGCTTTGTAAGTGTCCGAACCTCCTGTATAATGATTTAAATCATGTTATTGACTTATTCCAGAATCATATTCATTGTTATTATATCATATATGGTCCACTTATGACTTTATATTACCTGTTCTTTTGTAAATTCATGTTAAAGTAGCGTTTTGGTTAAAATCGTCTCATTTGTCGTTCGTGTTTTTAACTTCTAATTATTAATATGATTACTTGGATCATGATTACTTATATTCAGAATGTAAAACATGATTTATATATAATATATATTCAGAATATACATATATAATAAATCAGTAAATGGAAAGAAATACACCGTTCATTGAGACGGTAGTCCGTACGTACGCATGAACGCTGTTTTTGTTTCCTTATTGAATTGAATGGAATTAGGTAGATGACATACATATAAATATACATAAATACAGTATCATTATCAGGTCATATATTTAATTAGTACTTATTATATATACTTTATAATCATTCATGAATGGTTAATTATTGAGAATGAATCTCATCGCGTCGTGGAGACGGTAGTCCGTACGTACGCACGAGCGATGATATCGTTCCCATGGTCATGGAATTGTGTTGAAGTGTATGTAGACTATTTCAGTATCAATATAACTTTATAATAATCATATATAGTTACTCATTACACCATTATACCCATCCTTGTAAGGTTATGATGGAAAATAGATTACAACACGGCGTGGAGACTGTATTCCGTACATACGCACGCGCGGTGATTTCATTTTTCCGTAGGATGGATAGAAGGTGAATTAGGGTTGTTTCATATTTATAATAACATATCAGTATGTAAGTAATACGTATTTTATTACTTTATCATGAAACAACTAAAGAAGAAGAAGTTGAATAAGAAAGAAATTGAAAAGATTGGTAATGGATATTACCTCTTCTTTGAAACGCCTCTTGGAATCCTCCACTTAGGGAACTAAGATTGGTCTTTGAAGAAGACCAGGACCTCTAGGATTATTCTAGGGAAGTGGAGAAGGGATTTTGGCAGGGTTTTTCCGATCTTGAGTGCTCAAATTGGTGTGAGGAGGAGGGGGAGGAGGTTCCCTTTTATAAGGGAGGAGAGGGGCACCTTAGGAATATCTCAAAATATTATTTTATATTAAAGTCAAAATCGGTTTATAATGGTTCCAAAGGGTCTTATTCCGAATCTAAAGTGGGGATGGGTCGAAATACTATCAACCAATAGGATTTAGACAATTTTAGGTTATTATTTTAACCTTATCAATTAGATTTAACTCTAAGTTAAATAATTTAACTTTTACCGTGTCTTTTTGTTTTCTTACACTATATGGTTAATACACTTACTATAACATGCCAAACGAACCCCAAATTGTTTAATATTAATATATATATCCTTATCTAAGTTATTTGGCCAAACCTTAGATTTTTAGGAATAAAATAACAATTAATAATATAATATTTGATTTAAAAACTATTTTGTGTCAATTTTGACACTATTTGATATATGATTTTTGTGAAAGTCATAACAGAATTATATGTTCGAACCAAGTTGATTAAATCAACAATAATATATCATAGTAACCTAGAAAATTAGTGGAATTCATAAAAAGTCTAAATTACATTTATTTTGGTGTTTATAACATCAATTATGTCAATATTTCATTAATAAGATAATTACTGCATCATCATTATGTCATAAATAAATTAAATTATTTAATGTATAAAAATTATAAATAAAATACCATCATGTAGGAAATCATTTTAGCTTTCTAATTAATATTTATAGTCGAATTTACCTTATGTATAACCCCATATTAAAAATGATTTACTTATTAAACTTTGATTTTAACTATTTTAACCCTTCTTTAAATAAATTAATAATAAATGTCCTAATCTAATCCAAGTGGACCTAAATGGTCATATTTTATTCCTAAGTTTGTTTTTGGTCGAATTACACTTGTCCAATAGAATTAGGACATGTTTTAGGGTAATAATAATATCATATTTACCCTTAGTTACCCTATTTACTATTAACCGTGGTAAAAAAAAGTAAAAAGTTACTATTCACCAAAAATTATTTTCATCTCATTGAACCACATTTTAGTCCTTGATATTAACCGTGTCTGTCAGATTTTCGAAATTCCATTCACAGAAGCGGTAAAATTAAGTTTTATGCAAAATTCAGTTTTTAACCTACCACTTAGTGGTTTCACTATTCATCAAAAATTGAAAGTTTTCAGAAAAGTACCAAAATTTCACCCTAGGCTATAATTGATATTCCGAATTCAAAAATGATTTCTATTTTACAAAATTCCCAACATATAAGTTGCATTAATTAATTTTATAATTAATTTCCGCTGTCACAACAAATAGCGTGTTTTTAAGAGATAATAACTATCAAAAGATTGACACTTGTTTGTAACTGGTTTAAATGTGAAATTACATCCAATGTCCCACATTGTATTAAATTGTAAAAATATATTCTAAATATACTTTAAAACCACTCAAATTAATAATTTATAACTATTAATTATTTCGATTGAAAAAGTTGTTTTTAATTAAAATTTAGTAATTTCCACTATTCATCTAAATATGAAAGTTATCCGAAAATTACCAAAATTTCACCTTAGACTAAATTCGATACTCCTAATCCATAAATGAAGTCCATTTTGAAAAATAAAATTTACAAATTTTCAAAAAATGGTTATTACTATTCATAACGGCTAGTTTTAATAATATCTTAATAGCATATCGTTGTTTAGCGAAACTTGGTGTTGCGTACAACACACGCTATCGTGGAAGGTCGTGATTGCGTGTAATTCAAGCCAGGTCAAAGATGTGTGTTGTGAAAGCTCCTTTTGTTGTAGCGTATAACCCAAGACATTAATGAAATTAAAAAGAATATTTTTCATAAAATCTCGGGGTGTTACAGTGAGCTTACTCTAGGAGGTGAGAGCTTCGGCTGGTATCTTCTTGTAGCGGCGTTGAGGCCTTACGATGTCATCATGGTGATGGATTGGTTGTCTACAATCCATGCTCAAATTGAATGCATTTGGTGCAAATTGTAGTGTGTCCACACAGATGGGAGTAGGTTCACCTTCACCGGAGAGAAGGGATCCTTTGTAGCGCAGGATGGACTTATGCAGAGGAGAGGGCAGCTGATCACACATCATTTGGCTAGTCTCATCTTAGGAGCGGTTGATGTGCGGAGTTTGAGTTTTCCTGTTGTGGTGGATCAGTATGCAGACGTTTTTTCTAACGACGTTCCAGTACTACCTCCTCACAGAGAGGTAGATTTCTACATTGACTTGTACCTCGAGACTGCACCGATATCTACTCCATCATATCGGATGGCACCCACTGAGTTTCGTGAGCTGCGGGTATAGCTGGAGGACTTGCAGGGAAAGGGATTCATCCGACCTAGTGTTTTACCCAGTGCTTCTCTGATTTTATTCACCAAGAAGGCAGATGGGAGCTTACGACTGTGTGTCTACTACCATCGCCTGAATCAGGTGACCATGAAGAACAAGTATCCACTCCTGAGGATTGAAGACCTCTTTGATCAGCTCAAGGGAGAATGATGGTTCTCGAAGATAGACCTCAGTTCAGGCTATCATCAGCTCAGATTTCAAGACGAGGATGTGCAGAAGATGGCCTTCAGGTGTCGGTATGGCCACTAAGAGTTCTTGGTTAGGCCCTTCGGCATAACAAATGAACCAACAGTGTTAATGAGTCTCATGAACAGGATCTTCCAGCCTTACCTCAATCGTTTTGTCATAGTCTTCATCGATGACATACTAATTTACTCGACTACTGGGAGGATCACCTACCCTTGGTGGAGTTTTCGTACAACAACAGCTACCACTCTACCATTGGGATGGCACCATACGAGGCACTGTATGGCTGACCTTGAAGATCACTTTTGTGCTGGACTGACCCTAGGGAGTCAGCACTTGTAGGACCAGAGATGGTTCAGGCTACGAAAGAGAAAGTGCAAATCATCCAGGAGCGGATGAGGAATGCACAGAGCAGAGAGTAGTTCTATGCTGATAGGAGACGAAGACCACTGGAGTTCGAGGATGGAGACCATGTTTTCTTATGGGTCTCACCTCGACATGGACTAAGAAGATTTTACCAGGGAATCAAGTTATCTCTGCACTTCATCGGGCCTTTCCAGATCCTCAGCAGAGTAGGCAAGGTGGATTACCGCCTGACCCTTCCACCTCAGTTGCACCGGGTGCATGACGTCTTCCACGTATCTCAGCTGAGGAGATACGTGCATGACCGGAACCACATCATTGATCATGGGGAGTTGTACATCGATGACAAGGCTACATTCATGGAGGTCCTGGTGGAGATCAAGGATCGATAGCAGCGGGTCCTACGTGGACGTTCAATTCCTCTATTGTGCATTTGTTGGCAGCACGGTAACCTCTAGGAGAGCACATGGGAGCGGGAGGCTCAGATGCGTTCTCAGTACCCTCATTTTTTCCCTATTTTATGTTCTATCTTTACATGGACATAAATCCCTGAGGTGGGAGTAATGTAGAGACCTGAAAATTTCAAAGAAATTTTATTAAATACTTTGTAATTTTATGAGTCTGTGGCTTCTTGACGGCACTTGATTCTGAGGCCCAGTGTTCCCAGAATCAATTTCCGAAGTTTAGCTTGGGTATGTTCAGTAAACGAACGAGCGGGTTTTTCTATCATTTGAAATGGTGCTCGAAATTGAAATCTGAGGGCACCGATGAACTCACAGTGCTGATAATTGCATAAGGGGACCTTTACCGCAGTTGCGTTTTAAGCAGGTTGAGAATTAATATTTGGGAAATTAGATTAAAGTAAATAAAAATGGTGTAGCATAATTTTATTTTTATGGTTGGTGGTTATTTCCTCCTAAGGAGAGTTAGAGGTGGGTCCCACACCCACATAACCTCCCATAAGAGGATATTTGTGGGGTGGGGCCCACATGTGACCTAAACCCTTGAACTTCCCATAAATCTCATAAACCCCCATTAAACTCCCTTGTTTAATGTTGAGAACTCTCCCATATTTATGAAATTTCTTCACCTTCCCCTCTCCATTAATTAAGTGTTTTGAATTTTGAATTTTCAATGCTTGGCAAGTATAATTAAAATAAGGGGAAGCCTTATTTTAATTTGGTTGGACTTGTTGTGTTGGGGGAAATATTTGTGTGAGAGCTCTTGTGAAAGAAGAGAAGAGTTTCTCCTTTGTTGAAGAACACCAATCCTCCGACGAAGAACGACGCGCCTTCTTTTCTATTCTCCACGACAAGAGAAGAGACACCAATTCTTCTTCGGGTGCACTCCGATGATGATGGAAACAAAACGGTCATCCAAAATTCCTATCAAACCGCAAACCTTATTCGAGGTAGGGGGTTTGCTTAATTTATTTTAAATAAATTACTCCACTGTTCTTGTTGAATTCAAGTGAACATCGTTGGCTGATTGTTACCACCTAACGCGGAAGGAGCGGGCCGAAAAAACACGGGCAGATGACCCTCCATCGTTCCTTATATTGTTTGGAATCGGGAAGAGTAGAAGATCGAAGGTGGTGGCCACGCACCGGCCACATCTGGAGGAATCGTGGGCCGCTTGAACGAGGAAGAACCGGCCGACCATAGCTGGTCGGGCTGAAGGGAGAAACCGCAGCGCCCCATGGCGCTGCACTGCGGAAGATCGTGGCCCACCCGAGTGGGATGCTTTGGTGGAAAAACTGGCCAGCTCGTCGATCGGTCGAGTGGAGGGGAGCTGCGGTGCCAGGAGAGGGCCACGCTGGAGAACCGGTCGGCCCATCGGCTGGCCAGGCAGAGCAGAACCACGTCACCAGGAGGGTGCCATGCTAGAGAACCTGCGGCCCGCCCGAGTGGGCCGCTTGTGCCAGAAGTCTGGCTGGCCTAGCTGGCCAGTTTGGGAGGGCAGCACTGCTTGCCACTGTCGGTCCAGGAAGCCGGGGGGCCGCGCCCCCCCTCAGACCGCTCAAACAGCTTACCGAGCCAACAGGGTCGCGCCCCGCCGGAACGCGCCCCCTCGGGTCGGGCCGTGCCCTTCGGGCCGAGCCGTGCATTTTCTTCGGGCCGGTCTGACACCCCTACCGGGTCGGACCCGTAAAATATAGGTTAACCTGACCCGCCATCCCATTGGGCTTAACGGGCTGGGCCCATTTTCACTTAAAGGTGAATATCTTGAAGACGGTGCGTCCGAACGACGCGCCGTCTGCTGCACTGGGACCCTATCGACGAGGCGGTCCTTTTACGATACTATAAGTGAGTTTTGGACATCTTTGGTAAATGTCCAGGTTTGGAATGATCATATTTCCAACCGGGCCCTTGGAGCAGAAAATCCAATATATCTTAGACTGGGTGTTCGTTTGACGCTCCATCTATCGCATTGGGTTCCTTTTGACGAGAAGGAACTTCGAGATAAATCAACTCAGGACTTCGTGATAGTTGATGTATCGACCCCTTTACTCAAGGAGCATACCCTCCCAGAATCGAGTACGCTGTGTGCGGGAACCCTAGAGCCGGTTGCGACTGTGATGACTACTGTGTTGGGATCCTCCGTGGGTTTGACAACGATGATGACTGTACTTTGATCCTATGTGGGTTCGACAGCGAGGACGACTGTACTTGGATCCTCCGTGGGTTTGGCAGCGATGATGACTGTACTTGGAACCTACGTGTGTTCGGTAGTGATGGTTACTGTACTTGGATCCTACGTGGGTTTGGCAGTGATGACTTCTGTACTTGTATCCTATGTGGGTTCGGCGGAGGAGATGATTCAGAGGCTACATCTAATCATCTCCACCCCACTTCATGAGTAGTATACCTTTGTGAGTTGAGTCTTGTCTTTCAATCATTATCATTGATGTGATTGACTTCTTTCCTGTGTGGACAAGATTGTGCTTGGGCTCGGAAGTTGGAGCCGAACTAATATTGATGACTTAGGTATATGTATGGGCATGTATCTAAGTTGAGTTGGTTGATACTACATGTTTGTATCTTTCCTTTGGAGTTTATCATTCGTGTATTATGGGAGACCTTCAGGGGTCTTGGGGTCCCTAATGAGTGTCGTTATACTCACCCCTGCATGGGCAATGCCTGCACTACGTTGTGTTGGTTGCAGATGACGGACGTCACTGATCATGGTTGAGGCTTGTAGAGCTGGACTGTATCCGGAGGTGGACAACCTGGTGGGATGTACAGGGAGTGGACGGACGGACATGAGGTACCGACGAGACTATTTTTACCCACCCTTCAGGTGGGATTCTTGGAGGGTGACTCAGTGGTTGCCACTATACTTTACTGTTGTTGTACTTTCTTTCTCAGTTGTACTGTACTTTCAGTTGGGTTTGTATACTGGCCCATTTACTTTCCAGCACTTACTTTTGTACTCAGTTTTACTTAGTGCTAACTTCACTTGCGTACTCTGTTGTGTTTGTTTACGTTTATAAATGCAATGCCTTCCCTTTTTACCTGGATTTATGCCTTTGGTGCTAGTCGCCAGCCCCTGGCCTATGGAAGGCGAGCTTGGGGCAGTCACGGCTAGGGCGCCGAGGACGGGTCGTGATAAATTTTATTTCAAATAATCCCAATTATTTCTTAATAATAAAAAAATGCCCATAACAAAGGGTCTTAGATAAGATATTAACTAATAGATTCTCAATAGAGATAAATTCAAGATAGATATCACATTTCATAGAATGATCTCTCGAGAAAATATTTTTTAGATCTATAAGAATTTTTCTTGGATGATTTTTTAGATTCCTAGAAATGTGGATATCACTTATCTTATCAAATTTTATTAGCAATTAATTAAAATTGAACCCAAAATCTATCATGGAGTGTTTCGTCTACATAACATGTGCACAAAAATATTCTAGGGCTATGTATTCTGCATCAGTTGTTGATAATAAAACTGAGTTTTGTTTCCTACTCTACTAGGATAGTTGATATTTACCTAGAATGTAATAGGTTACTGAGGTACTCCTCCTATAAAATATACAAACTCCAAAGTTTGAATCTAGGTATGAATTTATATTAATGTTAATGGTTTTTTAAAAACTAAATAAAGAGAAATTATTATTTTTAAATGTCAAAAAATTATTTTGGTATCTTTTAAATTAGACTCCTTGTGATTTTCTTAGAATCTTCCACAATTGTATACCACAAACATAATGTCTAGTCCACTTTAATTTAAATATAGTAGATTAAATTATTCATATAGAACCCCAAGATTCTCATACATGGATATTAAATATTTTTAGATGATTATTCATTACATTATATAAACACATTCCTAAAGGATCATAATAGTCTAGTGCCTTTGGAAACATGGAGACATAATCCCATAACTTGGTGAAAGATCTTCAGAGGCTCCCATAAATATCATACCCTTTATCACTCTTCCTAATAAAACCCTACTTAAAACCTTTGTTAATAAAATGGGAAAGGGTAACATAAGAAAGGGTGAGATAAAATAATTATTAAGGGTAAACAAAGAATATATGTAAGCATGAAATATGCATAAGGGTTTAAGAACATGAGCATAACATTGGGAAACCATACTCGGCATATAAAATATCATAAACATGAATCATTGTATAAATATTTTCATCTCATAATACATGAATCATAGGAAAATAAAATAACATGATTCATGAGAGCATAACATTTGTATAATATAGAGACTTGTCTCGTACACATTATCTTATAACATTGTGAACATGTGTGAATAGAAATAGGTTCACATATATAAATAAAAACAGGTTCACTCATTATTTTAAAGACATGAAATTAGTCCCTCACATAAACTTACATACATGGAACCAATTCCACGCATAACATTATGAACATGTAATCAGGTTCATGAAAAATAGAGTGAACATGTAATCAGGTTCACGCATAACATTTGGAATATGTAATCACATTCATGCATTGGTAGCTATGCCTATTAGGTGTAATAAACCACCATCCCTAGTGGCATCCATGCCTTACTATAATGGGATCACTCCCATTATAGCCTTACATTATTGAACAAGGTTCACTCCCATTCTAGCCTAGTATTACTGAGTTAAGTTCACTCATCATTCTAGTCATGTCTATCTTAGGTGATATATAACTATTTATTAAATGCATTGGAAGTAGATATAGGTCCCACCCAACACATAATGAAATCATACATATATGTACCATAAGATAAAACAAAATCATCATATCATTACCCATGAAATGAAATGGGTATTATATCATAACCTTTAGAAAAAAGACACGTTTTATAATCATTTCATCAAAGCATAACCCATGAAAAAAAGTTGGTTTCATAAGAGTTTTATCATGATAAAACACATGGAAGAGAAACGAGTTTCATAAAAAACTTTTCATATTAAACAAAACCACTCAAAGAAATAATAAAAATGGTTTCCATGGATCATATCTTCAATAAATCATAAAATATATTAAATTATGTCATCTTATAAAGAGATATATTTTATATGATCACTTGTAACATTTCTTAAGGAAAATAACCATTATTTGAAAATAAATATTTAAAACAGAAATAATTTTCAAAATAATTTTCTTTAAAAACTCATAATTTAATAATTAAAAATTATTTAAAACATTTGTGAAATATAATATCATTTCCACGTTGAAAAACACTTTTTAAAACATAAAAACATTTTTAAAACTTATTTTAAATAGATTTGAAAATAATCTAAGTAATTTTTTAATAATAAAACATTTTTGAACTCTGTTTCCATGAAAACGAGCTAGAAATAAAATTTAATAAAATTATTCAAAACCTTTTTAGAAAACATGGTTTTGGAATAAAACCAATTTTCAACCGAAGAGAAAATAATGTTTAATTTTATTAAAAACATCTCTTTAATTATATTACATACCAAAGAGTGTAAAAATGGAACCATTACATTAATATATCATAAATAAATAGAGGAGAAGAAAATTCATGAGAATTATTTTGATATGGAACATAATATTTCATCAATAGAAGAATAAACATAAACTATCTTGATAAATGATGAGATTGTAGCAATAAACTCTTACCACTTTGATAATGTTTACTCATAATACCCATGAAATAATAACATTAAATGAAGCATAAATAATCATGAAAATAAGAATATTCATGATATAACATATCTAGTGTTTGGTATATACAACTCATAGATTAAATAGATGGTGAATATAGCATGTGTCTCACAAAAGTAAAAAGTGAGAGAAAATTCTCTTACCTTAAGTCTTGACTCTCATCATACTCATTGAAACTTACTATATAATAAATATAAGTTTATTATAAATATATCAAATAAATATATTCATATATATTATATCTTATATTATTTTCTTATGACCTTTTATTACCTACTTATTAATAATTCAATGTTAAAGTTAGGTTTTGGGTAATAACCGCTTTTTTCATACATGTTTTGACTTTCCATTTTGGGTCCTCTTATTTCGATCATGGTTTCACCATATCCAAAATTTAAAACATTTTATAAATATCATATATATTTATTATATATGTATCTATAGTATTCCTTAAAATTTTGGGATAGGAAAATAAATTCAATATTCAATGAGACAGTTGGTCATACGTACACAAGAACATTGATTCTATTTTCTTGTCATATTGAAAGAAAGAAAATAAATTAATATATTTATACATAATAATTATATTATAAATATTATTTCATATATATCACATATTTTTATTAAATCTATACTTAATACATTTCATGTATATCATGAACGAGTCACATCACTTCGTGAGGCAGTAGTCACCCATACATAAAAACGAAGCTATCATATTCCCAAAAAATAGTAATAATGATGTTGTGTGTGATATAATAATTCCAAGATCATAATATCATCATAAATATCATATATTTCATATATAAAAAATATTTATATCATTATTCCCATCCTTGAAATGTGGTAATGGAGAAATGGAGGACATTGATTCGCGATGTGGTAGTCCATCATACACAGAAACATTTATTTTGTAACCCATTTTATAAATGTGTATATGGTTTTAGGTATTATACTTATCATAAAAAAATCTCGGTATATATATGATACTGATTATATTATATAATAAATATATAAAAATAATTTTATTTGGTTGAGTGAGAAATAAAACAAAAACATTTGTTGATGAATGTGACCTCTACTACAAATATATCCTTTTGGTTTGGAAAAAATGCCTTAATTTATTGTATTTAATCCCAAATTAAATCTTTTAATATGATATTTTTGATTTTGGTATGTGATTTGGTCATCTATTATCTGAACTAAATGGTTTTAGAGGTGTGAATAATGGGGGAGAGTGAGCGCTCTTTTATAGTTGACAATGAGTGGAATTCTTGTAAATACTCAAAAAAAATTACTATTGGGAGGTATCACTTACCTCATGTGGCTAAAAATTTGAAAAAAAATTGAGGAGAGGGTTTATTTGGTCTATAAGCACCTCCACATCACAAAAATAAATTCATTTTTTTAATATTATTCCTTACCTTTTATGATTCTCTATTTTTAACATTTTGGTTTTTATTAAGGTAACTAATTTTATTGCCTAGGTAATTTATCGATTAAGAATAAAAATAATGAAACCTATTATAAAATTTATACCTATTATTATGAAATATTATATATAATTTATAAAATAAAAAAAATTATATGGTGGAAATTAATTTTAACAAAAGCACAAGTAACTCGCAAATAAACTTCTTCAGCCCTAACCGTGCTAACAACATTTTTACTATTTATGGATCAATATGTTCATTATAAAAGTTAAATTAGTCCACTAATGGACCATAATTTACAATTATTAAAATTTAATAGTCACTTAGAAGAATAAATTATTTTTAGTAATTTTAAATAACTTAATAAAATATCATTTATTATAAATTAACATTAATATCAATTTTGATAGTATTTATTTAATTTGAGATTATAAATATCAAAAAATAATTCAATTTGAATATATTAATTTAAAGATTTTTAATAGGGTATATTTTTCTAAAAATTTAATTAAAGATAATAATTCATTCCATTCTCATCACTTTTAATATTTTTATATCATTTGTTTTAGTCAATTAATAACTAAATAATTCTAGTATTAAGGATTCTTAAACATTTAAAGTAATTATTTAATATATAAAAATTTAGAATAAATTATCAAAAAAAAAATACCCATTTAAATTTTAAAATAATATTTATAACCGAACATATGATGTTTTTCCTTATCCCAAAGCTTTATATATATTAAAGGAAAGGAAGGCTTCTTTTTTCTTTTTCTTTACTTAACTAATTATATAAGTATCTTTCATGGAATAGTATCTAAAATAACTCATAAAAATAAATCCTATTGTGATAAAGGTATAAATATATCCATCCAACGGGTTTTGTATAATTTTTTAGGTTATTTTACACCTTATATTTTAAGTATAACCACTAAGTAAACTCATTTTAACCTTAATAATTATAATTAATTTTAACTATTTTAACTAATAACTTTGGTAAAAAATTAAGTTGGCCTTATTAGACAACATAAATGATTCTGATTAAAATTTGGAATCCATTTTTATGAAATTAAATTCACATAATCATTAGAATTTTATTTAAAATTAATCCCACATATGTGATGAGAAATCAGGATTTTAAAGTTAAAATGTTTGAATATTTAGATGGTTTTAATATCAAAATTTAATATTAAAATGCGTTAAATGGACTAAATTGGATTAAAAAATGTATAATTTAACTATTTAAACATTAAAATTATTCAATATATAGTTTAAAATTATAAATTATTGTAGATGAAAATGTAGTTTTCTTTTAATGTTTAGTATGTTTCACTATTCATCAAAAAATGAAATATCTCAAAAAAATACCAAAAAATTCATCCAAATATAATTTGTATATTCATATTTAAAAAATGAAGGTTATTTTTTTCAAATAAATATTATTAAAGAGATAAATTTAATTTTATATTATGCACACCAAGAACGATCAAATAACCATTTTGAAAAGATTTTGTTTTTCAAAAAACATTTATATTTCTTTTAAATAATTGTTATTTTATTTTATAATCAATTGATAACTAATAAAAATTGAAAACTATATATTTTTATAACTTAGTTAATACTATTCATTACCACCATTTTAATTTCAGCGCAAAAACTGTTATATTAAATAATAATAATAATAGTATATTATAGTTCAGTAAAACTCAGTCTTGTATGTAATGCAAGCTGTCGAAGGAACTTAGTATTGTGTGTAACACAAGAAAAACTTATTTTTTGTGAATACAACAATCTAAACATGGTGTTTTATATAATGAAATATTAACTTAGTGTATAATTCAATTTAATCCATCAAAAGAATTAATTTATTCGAAAAAAATAATTCATAAATACTTAATGTGCTATATTCTACACAACTTAAAATGAATTTTATCCTAAAAATTCATCTGGGTTATCCAAGGATTAATACATGAATGTTTATTTTATATAAAATCACATCTTAAAACATAATAAATACACTTCCTTTAAAAATGTAAATTTAGAAACATAATAGTTACCATAAGTAACCCATTACCAGGTTTCCATATAGGAGAACATAATTGGGAAGAGAAAACATGGACATAGAAGAGAAAATCAACACCCAAATACTTTGGGAGAGTGATAGAGAACATAATCAATAGATCATTAATGATAAAAATTCCATAAACCAAAGAGGCTTGAAAATAGTCATTGATATCATCAAAAATGATGATAACAGGATAACATTTTATTACATGAATTTTAATGAAAATATATACTTTATTTCATAAGCATGATCTCACCCTCTGATCGTGCCATAATAAATTTACACTTCATCTCTCAATCTAAGAAATAAAGGTGAATTTATTTATTCCTGAATCACTAACAAATCATGAGAACCATAAATAGAATGATAAGTCATTCCATATATCTTTAGTTATCATCATAGAAAAATGGTTATCACAAGTCATGCATAGATATTTATAAGGTGAACTAATACATTAATCATTGAATCCTCATTCAAAGTTCAACTTAAACCATTCTATGAATGGTTACCCTTATGACCCTTCTAAAAAATTAAAATCCAAAACTTGATAAATAAGGGGACTAAATTTCTCAAAATGAACATAACATTAATTTTCCATATATTATAAAGTACCTATTGATTGTTACATACCAAACATGTGAATACCTTCATCATGTATTCTCTTAGAACATGGTAATAACATAAATTACCATAGAACCTTAATGAAAAAAAGCATTCTTCCTCATTCCTTGAATAAAACCACAAATTATTTAATATATCCCATAGATATAATGATTTTTTAAATTCCATCAATAATTGAATAAACGACTTTGTCAACAAATCCATTATTAGTTCTAAGGTCATCGATACTATCCAATTTAATTTTCCCAAATACAACATCTATTTATTAAAAATAAATACAATTTTATCAAAATCTGAAACATATTAAGGGGTTCCTTCCCATAATAAAAACATCACATTAAAATTAAAAAAAAAATTAGTCCATCAGCATCTTTCAACTTATTAATTAAAATCCTTATGGAAATATTATATAGAAAAATCTTAATATAATTCATAATTATTGAATCTGAATACATAAATACTTAAATCATACCACATCCTTCTCAAACCATTAACTAGGCTTCATCATATTATTCCATAATAACCCTTTCCTAAAATATGAAATATGAACCATGTCTTAATAATCATCAAAATAAATTTAATAATGATTATAAAAAATACTATTAGTATAGAACATACCTTTTATATCTCGTTCATGGTCTCTTCATCATCAATAAAAAAACATTAAACAAAAAAAATCCTTATTTCATTCATCAGATTTCCCTATAAGACATTGTTTTTTTAATTCTCAGACTTTCCACACTTAAAATATTTAGTTGTTGGTAATAACTTTGGGAGACCAATATTCACATCCATTTCATTAACTAAAATCTTCATTTCTCCTCAACAATTACTTACTTTATGTCCTTCTTCACCAAACATAATACATCCTATAACTCCATATATACATCCCCTTGAGTGATTTTTCCTACATTCTTGACATATAGAAAACTAAATCTCTATTCCTCCATGGTTACCATCACCCAATATCACAAATAACTCTTTCCTTCCATTCTTTGGTGAGTCTAAGAGTTGGTTAAGGTACACATTGTCAATCATGTTCTATGAAAACTAATTAGGCATAATCACAAAATCCATTAGTCTAGTCACTACCTAATTTGGTTTCTCATTAAAAAATATCTGTCACATTCAGTGTTAATCCAGTTCCTTCTATCTCTTTCATTGACTATAACAAAAAAACATAGTGTTAGAAACACTCAAAATGGTGAAAAACCAAATAATCATGGAAAATAACATATAAAATGTCTAAATCATAACAAGTCCTTTATAATATATTATAAATTAGGTTCATACAAGGTTACTCATAGTCATCATCTATATAAATCCTTCATGATGGTTTGAAAAGAGTTTTTAAATTTCTAAATCATATCCCCCAGGAATGTAAAACTAGGTTTGCAGCAAGGCTCATTGCATGCAATAGTTCTTGATTGAGTATATCTCAATACGATGTTTTGAATGTTTTTATCCCTATGTACATATCTGTTAGATCTACATCCACTTTTTGTATATATAAAGGGATATAATTTCTTGGAACCCACTCTATGAATCCTTTACCAAAATTCTAGGATGTTTTCCTAAACTTTTACTCATCCTTATACTTATCCGCATAGACATCCCTATAAATATCCTTAGATATATCCCTAGGGATATCACGAAATTTTTCTCATCCTAGTTTCCAAGGGTTAACTAAACCTTTCCTTTGATACCAACAACAGAAACCCAGTCTTATCATACCTGGATATTCCTTATTTTTAGATGAATGTTAATTACATTATAAAAACAAGAACCAAATGACCAGAATAGGTCAGTTCCTTTGGGAACTTAGATATATAATATTCTTACTTGGTGAAATTTCTTTAACATATCCCATAAATGTCTTCCCCTTTAGTATGTTTAAAAATTATACCCTACTTAAAACCTTTATTCATAACCTAGGGAAAGGAAACATAAGAAAGGGTGAGCTCAAATTATCATTTTAGGTAGGTAATGAAGATACATAAGCATGACATAATCAAATAAGGGTGTGAGAACATGATAATAACATTTTAAATCCAAACCATTTTTATTATAGATCATAAACATGAATACTGGAATAAATATTGGCAGCTCATAAGATATAAATCATAAATAAATCAAAGAACATGAGTTATAAGAGCATAAAATTGGAATAATATACAAACTTGTGGAATAAACATTAGCATATAACATTGTGAACATTTTTAAATAGAAATAGGTTCACTCATTATGTTGAGGACAAGAAATAAGACCCTCACATAAACTTATGAACAAGCAACTAGGTCCACACATAAAATTGTGAACATGTAATTAGGTTCGCACATAACATTTAAACGTGTAATCAGGTATATGCATAACATTATGTACATGTAATCAAGTTTAAGTATAGGCGGCTACACCTCCTAGGTGGGACGCACATCTATAACCAGTGGAAGCCATGTCTTACTATACTAGGACCACTCTCGTTCCAGACCTGTATTACTGATCTAGGTTCACTCCCATTCCATATGTATATTACTAAACTAAGTTCACTCTTAATTTCGATAATGTATATCTCATGAGGTATATAAATCAACACCCAATGTGTTTGAGGGAGATGTAGGACTTACCCATCACATAATGAAATCATAATATGTTTTCCACAATATCATAAATATTGATTATATAAAAACCAATGAAATGAAATGGGTAACATAAACATGTATTTATATATTAACCTATGGATGTGATATAGGTTTCATAATAATTTCACCATAGCATAGCCCACTAAAAGCATAAGTTTTCATAAGTGTTTTATCCTTATATAAGATATGGAAGAGAAATGGGTTTCATAAAAAAATTCATATTAAAGATAAACCATTCAAATAATTAATAAGAATGTTTTCCCCAGATCATATCCCAAATTAAGAATAAACTATATCGAGGGATTCCATATTATATGGGGAAGGATTTTGAAATATCACTTGGAACACTCATTAAGGAAAACAAAAATTCTTTGAAAATAATTTTTTTTTAAATAAAGCATTTTCAAGAACATTTTCATTTAAAACCAGTTTTGAAAACTCATAAGGTAAGAATTAAAAATCATTTAAAAAATTTCTTAAGGATAATATTATTTCCTCTTTGAAAAAATCTTCTTAAAACATAAAAAATTTTAAAAACCTTTTTGATTGAAAATATCATTGAAAATTCATTTAAAAAACATTTTAAATATAAAACGTTTTTTATGTTCATTTCTTTTAAAATGGTCTTAAAAGTTCATTTAAAAACATGTTGGAAAACATTTTTATAAAACATAGTTTTGGATGAAAATATATTTCTGACCGAAGAGATAAATAAAGTTTGATTTTATTAAAAGCGTATTGTTAATTATTTTATGCACAAAAGAGTGTAAAAATGGCACCATTACATTAATATATAATGAATTACAACACTGTATAAAAATTAATAAGTATTCTTGAGATTTGGACCATAGTATTTCATTGATGGAACCATAATCATAAACAATCCTGATAAACGATGAGATTGTAGCAGTAAACTCTTACCACTTTGGTAAATTTGAATAATAATCCCCATTAAATAATAACATTAAATGAAGATGAAAATATAATGAAAATAATTACATTAATGATATAACATGTCAAATGGTTAGTATATACACCACATCAAATAAAGAGGTGGTGAATATAGCATGTGTCTCACAAAAGTAAAAGGTGAGATGGAAATATATTAAATTAAGTATCACCACTCGTTAGACTCATTAAAATTCCTATAAAATAAATATATGTTTATTATACATATATAAAATTAAAAATTCATATATATTATATCATATATTTTTTTCTTATGACCTTTTATTACGAGTTTATTAACAATTCCATGTCAAAGGTATGTTTTGGGTACTCACGACTTTGTTTTTCATACTTGTTTTGACTTTTCATTTTTCCTCTTACTTAGATCATGGTTTCATAATATCTAAAATTTTAAAAATTATATTAATATCATATATATTTATTATATATATATTTATATTAATCCATAAAATTTGGTGATAGGAAATGCAATACACTGTTCATGGAGACGGTAGGTCGTACGTAGGCATGGACATTGTTCCAATTTACCTATCATATTGAAAGAAAGAAAATTAATTGATATATATATATAATCATTACTATAGAATTATTATTTCATATATATCACATATTTTTATTAAACTCATTATTAATACAATCCATGTATAACATGAAAGAGTCACATCACTTCGTGAGGCGGTAGTCCACCGTACACACAAACTAAGATATCGTATTTCTATAAAATGGAAAGCATGAAGATATTTTTGGTACAAAAATTGAATAATAATCATAAAATAAAAAATATCATATATATCATATATAAAAAATATGTATATCATTATTCTCAACCTTGGAATGTGGTGATGGAAAAACAAACGATATCGGTTCGCGAGGTGCTACTCTTTCGTACACATGAACTATGATTTTGTAACTCATTTGGGGGAAGTGTGTGTGGTTTTTGGTCATAAACGTATCATAAAAACATCCCAGTATATATACTATTATTATTTTATTATATAATAAATATATAAAAATAATTTAAGGGGTTTTCAGAAATAAATAAAACAAAAACATTTGTTGATAAATGTTACCTCTTCTTCAGATATCTTCAATTGGTTTACAATGAAGGCATTAATTGGTTGGATTTATTCAAATATTAAGGTTATTAGGATGACAGTATGGAATTCTAGAAGTTATTTTTGTAGTTAATTTCCAAACTAAATAGTATGAGATGTGTGAATAATGGGGGAGAGTTAGTGCCCTTTTATAGCTGAGGATGAGTGGATTTCTTGTAAATACTCAAAAGTATTAACTATTGGGAGGTATCCCTTACCTAATGTGGCCCCAAAATTGAATAATAATATAGGGTAGGGTTTATTTGGTCAATAAACATGTCCACCACACAAAAATAAATGATTTTTTATAATATTATTACTTAACTTCTAATTTTTTTGAATTTTACCATTTTGGTTTTTATTAATGAAAACAACTTTATAAAAAAGTTAATTTATCTATTAAGACTAATATTAATTGAAAATTATTATAAAATATATACTTAATGAATATAAAATTTTATATCTAATTTATTAAATAAAAATATCATATTTTTTGGAAATTAATTTTATGAAAAATGCATCGAACTCGCAAAAACACTACTTTAACCCTAATCATGCTAACAATGTATTTACAATTTATGGGTCAATATTCTCATTGAAAAAAGATAAATTGGTCTATTAATGGACCATATTTTTCATTTATTAACATTTATTAGGCTCTTGTAATAATATTGTATTTTTATTAATTTTAATTCATTTAATAAAATATCATTTATTATAAAATAAAATTATTGTGAATTTTGACATTTTTTATTAAATTTGAAGTTAAAATTATCATGAAAATAATTAAATTTGAATATATTATTTTCACACCTATTTTAAATGATATATTCATCTACTAAATTAATTTAGTACAATAATTCATTCAATTTACTTCACTTTTAATATTTTTAGTGTCATTTATTTTATTTTATTATTCATTAAATAATTGCTGCATTGAAATTTCTTAATCATTTAAAGTAATTATTTAATATATAAAATTTTAAAACAAAAAATAATGATAAAAAACTAATTTAACTTTAAAAATAATATTTATAACCGAACATATGATGTTTTCCTTATCCCAGATCTTTATAAATATTAAAGGAAATGAATGTTCTTTTTTATCCTTTTCTTTATTTGACTTATTCTATAAGTAAATTTCAAGGACTTTTATCTCAAATAACACATAAACATAGATCCTAATGTGTTAAAGTTATAAATATATTCATCCAATGGGTTCTGGACAAGTTTTTAGGTCATTGTATACCTCATTTTCTAAGTTTAACAACTAAGTAAACTCATTTTTTCCTTAATCACTCTAATTATTTTTAACTATATTAACTAATAACTTTGGTCAAATATTAAGTTGGAATCATTATAAATTATAAAATATTTTTATTACCAAATATTAAATCTACTTTTATAAATTCAATTCTTATAAGTGGTAAAATTTAATTTAAAATTAATCTGGTAGATGTAATGAAAAAGCGGGTTTTAAAAGTGAAAATGTTCAAAAGTGTACAATGTTTTTATATCGAAATCCAGTATTAAAATGATTAAAATTACATAAATTAGATTAAAATATGTATAATGGAACTATTTATTCTTTCAAAACAATTATAAATATATTATAACATTATAAAATATTTACATGAGAATACTTTTTTCAATTAAAATTTGGTATTTTTCACTATTCATCAAAAAATGAAACCTCCCAGAAAAATACAAAAAATTCCACATAAGATAATTTTTATATTACTATTTCAAAAATTTAGTTTATTGTTTCAACTATATTTTAAAAAATCTATAAAATATAATTTAAAATTATGTGCACCAATCATGATCAAACCGTCTTTTAGAAAAGATATTATTTGTTAGAAAAAATATATTTTTCTTTTAAATTATTATTATTTTATTTATAATAATTAGATAAATAATAATAATTTAAAAACTATATATTTTTATAAGATAGTTAATAATATTCATTCCCTCCATTCAAACATCTATGCGATAATGATTATATTAAATAATTTTATTAATAGTACATTGTAGTTAGGTAAAAATTGGTCTTGCGTGTAATGTAAGCTATCGAAGGAACTCTATATTGTATGTAACACAATATAAACATAGTGTTGTGTGTACTGAATTCTAATATTTGTGTTGTGTATAAATAATATTAACTTCATTACGAGTGAAACTCAATCCATAATAATAATAATAATTTATTTAAAAATAACAATTTACAAAAACTCAGGGTGTTATAATTCATCTATAAAAAATTATTTTTAACTAGCTTCAAAACTTAATCCATATCATGATTTTTTTATAACTCGTAAGAGTTTCATTTACTTTATCATTGTCATGCCTGAACCTCTAAAGTAATTCTAGTATTTATTTTTACTGATTCATCACATTCGCAAAGTCTTTTTGATAAATATTAAAACCAATAAATAATCTCAATCACCCATAATTATCATTTAAAATATTTTTTCCATATGTTTTTAGCATTCATTACATATTAATTAATTATATAAGATCACGGGCCTCTGAGCGGCGGGTTTCCTCCATCTCGCGGCGGCTAGGGCTTCCTTCTGAAGTCACCTCCTCCCCTCCTCTATCTTGCTCAAGTCCCGACAGTGTCTTCCTCTGGAGTTCGGCATGGCACGTCTTCAGATCAGGAGTCATTTCGCTTCGTCGGTTCTGGTGTGGCGTATCAAGAGCATATGAATCTTGGCTCAGCGGGGTTGGAGCAGCTCAATGATGGCTCCGGTGTTCTCTAGAGTGGCTCGTTATCGGCTCCACAGTGGCTTTGGGGAGGGGAGGTAATCTGGTTCTTTCTTTCGACTGCTATTCTGCGTTTGAGGTTTTTGCGTTGGAGTTTGGTTCGGTTCCATAGAGGATGGGTTGTCGGATTGTTGTTGTCTCTGGCTGGACCTGTTTTTGAATCTTATTTCCAGTGAGTTCGTCTGAACCAGATGGAGGTACATTCGCTCTATTAGAGGCATGTCATTGCTGATATCCTTTGGTCCTTGTCCATGCTGTTTTTCCTTCTGCTTCCTTGGTCATGGTCTGCTCATGGATGTTGGTCACCAGTTTGGGTTTTTCCCTAGCTTAGATTCACTTGGTCTCATGTCTAGGGCGACGCTTCTATGTTGGATCGGTCATGGACCCCTCTCTGGTGATGCCACATGGGTTGGTTGTTGGATTATCCGGCCCTAGGTGGTGGTGAGTTGGCTTCCTGTCTCATGGGGAATCTACCTCAGTCGTGGTGGGTATGTGTTATGGTGAAAAATGGATATAGTGCAAGATTTCTGTCTTGGGGATGGTCATGATGGTGGGGCTTTTCTCTGGAAGAATTGTTCATGATATGTGGTGGTACTAGTGTGAAAGGGTGCCCGTGGAGGGGAGGTTGTTTGCTTCTCGCCGGCGATATTTCAGATATGTTGGTTTGGTCTTTGGGACACTGGATTTGAGGTTATAGTTTGTTTGATCTTTGTGTTAAGGTATGTTTGTGTAGGCTCCTGCTTTCTCATTCAGTGAATTTGGGTTTGGCCTCGTGGTCCGCTGCTCAAGGGTCTTTGCAACCAATATTCTACAAGAAGATGTTTCATATGAGGTGCAAGGGAATGGGTTTCACTATTTCATGGCTTTTGGAATCAGATGTTTGAGAGGCTATGACTTCGTCCATCGGTTCCAGGCCCGTGCGCTTTTGCACGAGACAGCTTGTCATTCAGATTTGAGATAGAGGAAGCCGGATTTAATGTTTTTTGTTACTGGGGAGAACTTCTATCTTATAGTGAGAGTTGGTTTTGGTCTTCAGATTTTGGTCTGTTGGGGCTGTTTGTTTTTTCTAAGTCAATGATGTCTTGGGTTCCCCCCTTACCCCTTAAAAGTAGGCCTATTTCAAAAATAATAGACCAATTATCAGTCAGTTTAATTATAGAACAAAAAATCGCATCATCAAAATATATTTAAACTAAAGATATATCTAAAGATGTGGTTTTCTTGAAAAGAGTTAGATCATGTACTCTTTTTGAAAATCCATTTGATAAAAGAAAAGAACTCAAATACTCCTACCAAGATCTAGGATATTGTTTAAGACCATAAAGAGAATTAGTAATTTTTAAAACATAATATGGAAATTGAGGATTCTAAAAACCATGAAGTTTTCCAACATAAAATTCCTCCACAATAATACCATTTATAAATATAGATTTTATGTATATCTAATATAATTTTATATCTATATTAAATGTATAGTCTAGGATAATTCTAATGGACTCTAATATATATAAGGGTATAATGGTTTTTTCAGTTCATATTTATTCTACTTAGTTGTACCCTTTTCCCACTAGTCTAACTATATTCCTAATGATCACATAATGATAATCGTGTTTCATTCTAAAAATAGTATTTTTTTTCCTATAATAGGGTAATCAAATGATTTATCAACTAATTCACATACCTTGTTCTTTTTGAACTGGTTTAACTCTTCTTTTATTAATGAAACTGAACTTTCATTATCTAACACTTATTCTAATGATTTAGGTTTAATTTGAGATAAAAATGTAGATAATTGTGCATGGTTTCCCACACATATTATAGTCATAATTCCTTTATCTAATATTCCTATTAGAGTATCTAAGTGATTAATTTTAAGTTATCTTGGATTTCTAAGCCGCAAACTTTTAGGTTTACTAGTATATATCCTTTTAATATTTCCTTCACCAAAAACATATTCCAAACCACCACGATATCAATTTTAAAATAGAGTTTTTTTTCTAACATTTTCAAAATATTCACTTTACTCATTAACTACAACCATTTTATGATAAAATCGATCGCTTTCATCAAAGCTCGTATGATTTGATTCTTCAATGATCATTGAACTTTTTTGAGAACTCTAAAATCCTTATAAGTATTAGAATAACCAAGGAATATTCTTTTATTTTCCTTTAGATAAAATTTAAATGGATTTTCTAGGGCTTTTAGGAAATAAACATTACATTCAAACACTTTAAAGCATCCAACATTTGGTTTTATATTATTTCATAGATCATATGGTGTTTTCTTTAAAATATGTCTAATTAGAACTCTATTAATGACATAAAATGCTGTATTTATAGCTTCATCCCAGAAGTGAGTGGGCGTATTATATTCAAATAACATAGTCCTAGAAATTTCTTGTAAGGTCCTACTCCTCCATTCAATAACACTATTCTATTGAGGTGTCCTGGTGGAAGAAATATTACGTTTGATACAATGTTTTTAAAAATAATAATTGAACTCATAGTTTTAAAATTATCTCCCATGGTCCCATATCAAACTAAATAATTCCTAAGATTTCACTTTTTTAACCAATCTATAAAAACTTATAAAAATATAACAAGCTTCAATTTTAAGACATAAAGAATAAAACCCATGTAAATCTATAAAAATTATCAACTAAAACATAAAAAAAATATTTTCCTCTTAAACTTTATATTCAATATCATCCAAAACAATCCATGTGGATAATTTTTAGGGACCTAAATGTAGAAACATATTTAATGATTTAGAATATTACTTTTGTTACTTACTCATTTGGCATGCATCACATAGTTTCTATTTATTCCATTTGAGTTGATGTAAATACTAAATTAAATCTTTATTAGACAATTTTCTTAAATGGTAAACATAATAATTTCCATGTCTTATATGCTAAATCCAAGATTAATTTGTTTTATCATTAAAATAGTTCACTCTTTTTCTACACAAAGTATTAAGATATAATATATTGTAATTACCAGTTCTATGTGTTTTAAAAATAAAGAATTTATCTTTAAAAATTGAAGAAGCAATGTTTGAAAAATATATAGAGTAACCTTCATCACAAAGTTGAGAAATACTTGTCAAGTTACATTTCAATACTTCCAAATAAATAATTTTTTTTATGGGAACTGATATTGGATATCCAATTTATCCAAATTATGCAATGTTACCCTTATCATTATTACCAAATATGATATAGCCTCCATCATTTTTGGTTAAATTACAAAAATTTGAGAAATATACACTCATATACCTTGAGTATCCACTATCTATATATAATTTTTCATTGATGATCTTGTATATTTTCCCTACAAAAAATCAAACAATAAATTATTTTGGTAGCTTAATTTTATTTTATCATGAATTATTAGTGACTAAGGATTTTCGAATCCAAATATTCTTATACTATCCATAAGTTCTTGAACTAAATTTTGAAAATTTTAATGAAATAAATGCATCTTTAACATGAAAAAAATAAGGGTTTCTTAGACTATAACCAACATTATAATCTCGGGGTTCTACAAAATGAAAAAAAAATATAAAAGTTTATTTTCTTTTAAATAGGAAAAAAATAATTTTTTACAGCTTTGGTTTTTTCAACTTTTATTTTTATTCCAAAAATATTATTCTTGAGTATTTTTTCAAGGATTTATTTATATTATTTTATCCATTCTTTAGATAAAATTTTTAAACTTTAAAAGGATTGAACTTCTTTTTAAAATATTTCAATTTTATTACCATGTTCTTCAAAATATGAAATATAATTTTTGTAGCTGAGATTTCAGGTCTAAAATGTTTATTTCAGTCCTCTTTTTAATTTAGAACAGCATTAGAAGAATTTTTTTATGGATTTATTTTTATTTTTCAAGAATTTTTATTAGTTCATATCATGGTATGATATTCATTAAATTCATTATTTTTTTTAATTCTAGAATCAAATTTATGCTCAAAAGAGTGAAATGAAAATACCTCATCAAATTATTCCATAAAAAACTTGTTGTAATTTTTTATTTTAGATTTTATCTTCTAATTAAAAATATGTGTCATTACGATAATCCTTAAAAACACTTCATGTGGCCTTCGTATCACTTTTTATATTTTCCATGAACTATAGTTTCCATTTATGTTTCTTGTTTAATTTCTTTTTTCATTAAATTAGTGGGAAATAAAGTTTGATATATCCAAGATTTTTTCACTCATAGAACCTAGATTCTTTATAAATTACATAATTTTTTCTGTATTTATTGATGTATTTATCAAATCCTATTTTTTTATTTTATAACAAATTTAACTTGTTATAATAATAAGAAATGTGTCCATAAAAATCATATCTTTTTCGAGAATCCTAGTAGATAAATTTTAAATTTGAATACCTTTTCTCATTTTATCATCCTTTGAAGTAGAAAATTTCAAAAAATAATTTTCTTTTTAAAACATTATTTTATCACCATAATCATCATACATTTCTTCATCATACATCATGAGTGTTCCAGTGATATATTTTATTTTTAAATCATTCACATCATTGGATTTCATATTGGTAGATGAAATTCCAATCTATTCGGATTGGGGAACTCTAAGAATCTTTCAATATTAATCCAATTGAGGAATTGGTGCTCCTATAGAAGTAAAAATATTCATGATTTTTTTATCATTACATTAATTTTTTTCTATGAATTATCCACTAATCACTCAAAATGTTTCAAACATAAACATTTTATTCTAGTACCATATTAATCTCACATTATTAGTACCTTTATAATATAATTAATTGGTTTTCCACAACTCATGTGTTATACCACATTGAGAAACTATTTTTAACTCATCTGGATCAATACAACATATAATAGAATTCATTTTTGGGCCTTCTTTAGGAATTTTATTGTCTTAATGATTTCAAGTAAAAATTTAGACAACGGTTCTTCAATTAAATAATTATTTGTCCCTTTAATCATCTATAATTTTATCCATTAAAATAAGGTGCTCTAACAATATATATACCTTCTATATTTCTAGGAATAATAACCAATTGAAGAATATATTTACGCATTCAACATTTTAGATTTTCGAACTCAAAATTCACAACCTCTTATAATAATTATTGGTTAAACAATAGGCTCAAAAAGAATCAATATGGGGGCTAATTGAGTTTCTAAAAATTTCTTCACACAATAAAACCCACATTAAAGATATGATATATTATGATCCTTTCATATCACAATAAAGTTATAGAAATAATAATAGTGATAAGAATAATAAACACAAAAACTTTAACGTGGTTCAGAGCACAAAGTTCTCCCATTCCACTCCAATAACACTCAACTCTTAGGGCTTGGTTAATTCACTTGAACCCATAATTTTTCTGGGGACTACCAAACTAAGAGTAAAAAAACACCACATACTAAAAATATATGATCTTTTTCTTGGATCCTATAAGGATTTACAAAAAAAATATCCTTTAACACTCAGTAAAAAACTACTACAAATAAGGCCTTTAATAGTGCTAAAATAGGCATTTGTCAGTGCAAAAATGTATTGATAAATAAATCATGACTAAAAACCTTTATTTTTTTATAGAACTAGAAAAGAAATGATAAAGGGGAACTTTATCATAAAAATGTTCTAATAATTGAAAACTTTATCAACCCATATTTAAGCACTGATAAAGAAACCCCTTTATTAGTACATTTTCTAGTGCTGATAATTACTCCTTTATTAACTCTATTCAAATCATAATTAAAGAGGAATACTATTGTACTGTGTTATTAAAATTAGATCACACTATAGTACAAAAAATAGAAAATACAAGGGAGAATATATTAAAAAATATAGAATTTAATTATAATGAAATTTAAAACACAAATAAAATAAAAAACATTAACCCATTCCTGAGAAAAATAATTCACCATTATAAGAAAATAATTCTTATGTTAGTAATACTATAAAGATAAAAATTAGTTCCATAGGGTCAATTTGTAACTAAAAACATATACTTTGAGTCATACTAGGAACATCGGGTATCATATTGATTTGTGGTTGATTCATACAAATAAAAATATTTATTTATTTTCTCAAAAATAGGAACTCTTGAATTAGATCTCATCTATAGGGGTAAAAAATAACTAAATACAGGATCCAATTCAACAGGACTTTCCTTTTGATAAATAGCCTTCAACGGTCACACCATTTCTTATTAATCTTCAAGAATTATCTCTGTGAAAATTAACTAAATAAGTATATTTTTAAAATAATAATGAAATTAATTTATTAATATTAGATAAAATGATGTGAAAAGAATTTGAGCTTGATTTCTTGGTTTAGGTGATGTGATGTGTGTTTCAAACTAAAATGGCACTTTTGTATTAAAAACATGCACTTCATATCATATTAACCAAATCGGGTGTAAAATTTATGTGAGGTTAAATATTACATGTAAAAATGAATTATGGATATTTATCCTTGTTCTTGAAAATAATCCAAGATCATTTTCTTGATTTTGGTTTTTTTATGTGTGTTTTAAAATAAAATGGAATTTTTTTAAAAACAAGCACTTCGAGTCATATAAACCACATCTTGTGTTGGGTTGATGTTCAGTCAATTCCTATATCTTAAAAATAAATTATGAATCGTTTTACTAATGTTTGAAAACATTATGATCACATTTTCTTGGTTTTGGCCAATTGATGTGTGTTTTAAACTAAAATGGAACTTTTGTATTGAAAACATGCACTTCAAGTAATATCGACAATATCATGTATCATATTGATGTGTGGTTAATTCATACATGTGGAAAATTAATTTTGTATCATTTTCCTAAATTTGAAGACAATCTGACCTTGTTTACTTAGTTTTGGCTATTTGATGTGTGTTTTAAACTAAAATTGAACTTTTGTATAAAAAACACGCACTATGAGTTATATCAACCATATCGTGTTTTTGATTGACATGTAGTAAATTAATAAACATGAAAATCAATTGTGTATCATTTTCCTCAAATTTTAAAACAATCCAAGATCAGTTACTCAATTTTGACTATTTAATGTGTGTTTTAAACTAAAATGGAACTTTTGTAACAATAACATGCACTTTGATAGAAATTGACCATGTCATGTGTTGAATCTATGCTAGGTAAATTCCTACATGTGAAAAATGAATTGTGTATTTTTATCTAAAATTTTGAAAATAATCCGACCTCAATTGATTATTTTTGTCTATTCGATGTGTATTATAAACTAAAATGGCACTTTTTTATTGAAAAAAATTCAATTTGAGTTATATCAACCACATCATGTGTCAAATTTAAGTGTGGTAAATTCCTACATCTAAAAAATCAATTTTTGATCATTTTCTAGAATTTTAAAATTAATATGATCTCATTTTCTTATTCTTGTCTATTTCATTTTTTTTTTAAACTAAAATGACACTTTTGTATTAAAACACACACTTCGATTCATATCAACCATATCATGTGTTCGATTGATGCGTGGTCAATTCCTAAAAATGAAAAATAAATTATGGATCATTGTGATTAATTTTGAAAACAATCTAAGCTCTCTTTCCCAATTTTGTACAATTGATGTCTGTTTTAAACTAAAATGTCATTTTTGTATTGAAAACACACACTTTTAGTCATATCAACAACATCGTATATTGGATTTTTTTGAGGTAAATTCCTAAATGTGTCCAATGAATTATAAATTATTATCCTAAGGGTTTAAAACAATATCAACCTGTTTTCTTAATTTTGGCTATTTGATGTGTGTTTTAAACTAAAATGCCATTTTTTGTATTGAAAACACACACATTGAGTCATATTAAACATACAGTGAGTAACATTAATGTTTATTCAATTGCTACATGTAAAAAATGAATTATGGATCATTTTTTTGAAAGTTTCAAACAATATGAGATCTTTTTCTCAGTTTTGGCTAGTTGATGTGTGTTTAAACTAAAATGGAATTTTTATACTAAAAGAAAACACTTCAAGTCATATTGACCACATCATGAGCCAAATTTATGTAAAGTAAACTCTTACAAATGAAAAATGAATTATTAATCATTTTCCTAATGTCTTAAAATAATCCATGTTTTTTTATTGGTTTTGGTTATTTAATGTGGGATTTAAACTAAAATGTCACCCTTGTATGGAAAACATGTACTTCAACTCATATCAAACAAATCATGTATCGAATTGATTCTATGTCAACTCATACTTGTGAAAAATGAATTATAGATAATTTTTTTAAAGTTTAAAAATAACATGAGCTCATTTTATTAGTTTTTTATATTTAATGTGTGTTTTAAACTAAAATGGAACTTTTTTATTAAAAACACACACTTTGAGTCATATCAACCACTCATCTATTAGATTGATGTGTTATAAATTCATACACGTGAAAAATGAATCATAGATTGTGTTCCTAAGGTTGGAAAATAAATCAAGCTTGTGTTCTCATTTTTTTTTCTATTTTTTGTGCATTTTAAACAAAAATGAAACTATTGTATTGAAAACACACACTTCAAGTCATATCATCCACATCTTGTGTCAGCTTTATGTGAGGTTAATTAAAAAATATGAAAAATAAATTATAAATTATTATCATAATGTTTGAAAACAATATGAGATTTCTTTCCTTCTTTTTGATTATTTGATGTGTGTTTTAAACTAAAATGGAACTTGTATATTGAAAACACGTACATCAAGCCATATTGACCACATCATGTGTCGGATTGACATATGGTTGATTCCTACATGTGAAAAATGAATTATGGGTCATTTTCTGAAACTTTGAAAAAAAAATCCAAGATATTTTTCTTGATTTTGGCTATTTGATGCATGTTTTAAACTAAAATAGCACTTCGGTATTGAAAACACGCACTTTGAGTCATATCGACCACATCGCATTTCTGATATATGTTAGGTCAATTCCTTTATGTTAAAAGGTATTATGGATCATTTCACTAATGTTATTAATGAATCTGATCTTATTTTCTCATTTTTCGATATTTTATGTGTGTTATAAACTAAAATGGCACTTTTGTGTTGAAAACATGATCTTTGAAACATATTGACCACATAATTTTTTAGATTGATGTGAGATTAATTCCTATAATTGGAAAAGTATTTATGTATTTTCTTCTAAATTTTGAAAACAATCCAAGCTTGTTTTCTCAGTTTTGGATATTTAATGTGTGTTTTAAACTGAAATGACACTTTTTTAATGACTAAACGAAATTAGAGTCAAATAAACTACATCATGTGTCGGATTGATGTGTGTTTAATTTATTCATGTGAAAAACGAATTATGGATTATTTTACAAAAATTTGAAAATAATTTGATCTTGTTTTCTCATAATTTTATATTTTATGTGTTTGTTAAAGTAAAATGGAATATTTTTATTAAAAATACATACTTTGAGTGATACCAATCATATCGTGTCTTGGATTGATTTATGATAAGTTTTTATACATCACAAATGAATTATATATTTTTTCATAACTTTTGAAGAAAATTAGATATTTTTTCTCAATTTTTCCTATTTGATTCATGTTTTAAACTAAAATGATGCTTTTATATTGAAAAAATGTAATTTGAGTCATAATAACCACATTGGGTGTCATATTTATGTGTGGTTGATTCTTACACATGAAAAATTAAGTATGGATTGTTTTCCTAAAATTTGAAAACAATCAGATCTTATTTGCTCATTTTTTGAAATGTGATGCGCGTTCAAAACTAAAATGACACTTTTATATTGAAAACTCATACTTCAGGTCATATCGACCACAACATGTATCTAATTGGAATAAAGAATGTTCCTAAATATGAAGAATGAATTATCAATATTTCCTAAAGTTTGAATACAATTCGACCTCCTTTACTCACTTTTGGTGATGTGACATGCATTTTAAACTAAAATGGAATATTTATATTAAAAATACACAATTTGTGTCGTATTGATCACATTGTTTATTGGATTTATGTGTGATTGATTTTCATATGTTACAAATGAATTAGGGATTATTTTTTAGAAGTTTGAAAATAATCTAAGATTGTTTGCTCAGTTTTGTCAATTTTAGATGTGCTTTAATCTAAAATGACAATTTTTTTATTGAAAAAAAATAATTTAAGTCTTGTACACCAAATTGGGTGTCAAATTGACATACAGTCAATTCCTAAACATGAAAAATTAATTATGGATCATTGTCCTAAATTTTGAAAACAATAGGAGTTCATTTTCTTAATTCTTTCTATGTTATGCATGTTTTAGACTAAAATGATACTTTTATATTTAGAACATGTACTTCAAGTTATATCAGCCACATTGTGCGTCATATTGGTGTGGGGTAAATTCATAAACATGAAAAATTAATTATATATCATTTTCCTAATGTTTGAAAATAATCTGAGTTTGTATTCCTAGTTTTGGCTATGTAAAATGTATTTCAAGTTAAAATGAAACTTTTTGTATTGAAAACACACACTTCAAGTCATACCACCCACATTTTGTGTCAAATTGATGTTTGAATAATTATTATATGTCAAAAATGACTTATGGATCATTCTACTAAAGTATCAATATCATATCAATTTTTTTACTTGGTTTTGAGCATGTGAAATTTGTTTTGAAATAATGTTAAAATTTAACAAAATAATTATTAAATACAAATGATAAGGAATTAACTAAAAATAGTAGATAAAATGGTGAGAAAATTATCTAAATAATTATTATAAAGTCACATATTTATGGTGTCTGTATACATTATGACACCATGTATTTTAGTTATTCGTTTCTAAACAAATTGATTTCCTCTATTATACTTCTCCTTGAAAAAAAAGATCAAAAATAATATATAGGAATTCTTATACTAATGCCTCACAACCCAAATATGTTTATAGGGTCATACATTATACTATATCATAAAAATAGTAGGTAATTGCCTAAATTTTATGTTTTTAAAATTTTGACACAATATAATCTTCCCACTCATCTCTAAAAAGTTACTTCTTTTTTTGAGTATGTAGATTGTTGGAAATCTTTGAAATACTGAGAAAATATAGACAAAACAATTAAGAAATGTTTTTAAAAAAAATTAATTACCTTTGGAAATTATTATTTTTTGGATGATAGTATTTTGATGTATATGATATCATTCATAACTTTTCAAACATAATATCCATAATCATAGTTGATATCTTGTAATCGAAACTATAGAAACATTGACCAAAATAAGTAAATTGTTTTAATATATGTTATGATAGTTAAATATGTATATATATACCTTAAGTTGTTTCCCTTTTAATTAATCTATAGGATTCTTATTTTTAGTCACCGATCTCATACCATGATTTAGCCTATATTTAGTGATCACCCTACCATAAAACAATTCTTGTTAAAACAAAAAATGGAAAATATACTTCAGATTTTTAATATAAAATAATTATTTAAGTGCATTAAAAATTCACAATACACACCAGGTGTGGTCAGTTTGATGGATAACAATGAATTGGATATAGAAAATAACTATTTTTGGGTATCTATATTTATTATGATCAGTATCTAGTTCTTCCTAAAAATAATTAATGAAAATAAATAAAAAATATTTTATATAAATAGATTTAAAGGTTTTACCAATTAATTGTAGAAATAAAAAGGGTATTTCATCTATTATTTTATTATAAAACACCTTATTTATCTTTTATTTTTCATATTAATTTCTTTTATCCCTAATGAAACTTCTTTTTTAAAAATTATATATGGGTTAATGAATCCAAATCATGATTTTTAGGTTTTTTCCCCTTATATAGTAGTTATATAAACACCTATCAGAAATATTAATATTTATTAACTTTAATTAACATATTAGATCATATTTCGGACAGGAGTATTATTAAAATGTACCTTATGTATGTATTCACCACTGATACTCCCAACTATTCAAACTTGAGAATTTTGTTTATACTCTTGAGACCAACCACTTATGTAATAACAGTTCCAAATATTTATTATTTATACGTAATTTATGACATATCTCCATCTTTAAATGTGGAATATTCATGATGTGGTAATTATAATATATGTTTAAGTGGAACTGGAGGGGAGAAGGTACTCCCTAAAGGTTTTTTGTGTTCTTGGTGAATTCACTAGATTATCTCGATCAGACCTTCTATTTACCAATAGTTTTATCCATTTATAATACTATACCTCACTTTAGATCTATTTTCATCATCTTTTATGGGTTTCTTATTTAAATATTTTTAATGAAATACCTCGTGTATATTTATAACATTATATATTCATGCTACAAAAGTTCAAATAACATTATTGACCATTGTAATATCCGGATAATCAAGTTGAAAAAGAAACTTGGTGCCTGACTATTGAGTTACTTCAATCCCCACTCTCATCTGATATTTTTGGAATTATTTGTTATGTAGCATGTCTCATCGGATATTAAACACCATACCCCACACAACAAAGAAGTTTGTAGGTGTTGATAGATAAAAAAACATACAATTTTTTCCAGCAGAATTTTAGTAATATAAAGTTATCAGAAGTTGTTAGATTCACAATTATAGGAAAGGGTAATGAAAAAATTGATTATTTTGGGTAATGTATGTGGTTAAGTATAATTACTATACTCAAATCTAGTGGGTTTATCTTGTTGTCTATGTGATGATATTTTTTCCACTACTGGTTTTCTTTAATCCTTCTACATATATTAGTTTTCTAAATGAGACTAGGCAATAGTATCTTGAAAAGTATCTATTTGACCCTAAAATAATTTCATCACATGTTATGTTTCTTCTTATTTTTTGTATTCTCAAAATATTTTGGAGGATACAGTCCAAAACCTACACCTCTAAGATGATTATGTTGTTCTAGCTGCTTCAAAGATACTGAAAGTAGTTTATCTTATGGTACGATCACTATCAATTCTTATTTATAAACTGTATAAAAATTATATGAACATAAATATATGTTTTTATGTAATAATATTATAGATAATAATGAATTAATATTATTACATATGTAAAAATATTTCCCATACTACTTGTTTTGTTTTCATCAACTAATTTACCCTCCTTATTTATGTGTGCCTTCTTTTATATCACTATATTTGGTATGGAAGTGTCTTTTGATTTTGATTCATCAATATGGATATAAAAAAAGAAATATATCTTGTCAGATATCAAATAAAAAAGTTATTATTGATTTAAAATAAATACCATTTTCTTCTCTAGTGAAGCATACCTCATCCTTTCTCTATAATAGGGGAACATTGGTTTTGATGCATATTTTTATTTTAATGACTCCTTTGTTGTTTCATAAATTGACAATTTTGAATCTAATTGGAAAAAATAAAAAAAATTAAAATAATATATTATTAAATTCAATGCACTTAAAATGATTTATGATCATGAAAAATGATGAAATCATTCCATGTTTCCAACTTCATAATGTGTGTATGGTTAACCAATGAGTGGGGCTCTAGTTTACCCGGAAAATCTGTATGATTAAACTGAGTAATATTTTTTTGATGCCTATATGGGATTTTCCAACATCCATTAATACACATTTCTTATGAAAATAATCTAAAGTAAATGAACTCTATAAGGGATAATGAAAATTTAATTAACTTTTCATTGTTTAATATTTCAATAAAATGGAGAAAGCTTCTCATAACATTACCTTAATATCATCCCATACGGATTTATTTGTTACAGGTTGGACATAGCACCATGAATCTATATAAATCATCACATCATCTACATTTTGACCCCAACATAGCTAATGAACATTGAATGGTTTCTATCAATAGGTTATCCATGTTGATTCTATCAAAACTTAAATGTTTACCCTACTTATTACCTTGATAATTTTAGTCAACAATGTGATGATGTTCCATAATATTTTTTCATCAACATGGTGTTGATCCCCTAATAATTATATTGTTTCTGTATCAACCTCACGTTCTTCCCTGAGATTGTTTACATCATCATTTACAAAATTAATTGGTTGTATGAGTATTCAAACATTTAATTTAGATTGTGTAAATATAGTAGAGAATAAATAATATTATAAATAAAATCATAGTATATTAAAAACACTTTAACATACTCATTGAGATCTTTATTTTCTTCAATGTTAGAAGGGATTTATCTCCTCTAAGGAGAATCAAAATATCCTCTTTGTGGTAACCTCTAACATACAAGCCATTGTTTACATTGTGTCCTCCATGAAATGACAGTGATGTCCTAATGAATGGGTCATCCTTGATTGAATTTTCATCTGGCACTATAGTTGTTTCAGTCTCCAATAGGAAAATTGATCAATTCATTTTTTATGGATCTCAAACATAAAATACCTTCACTCCTAGTGATTCCATTATGAGTGGATCATCATTTCCCCCTTCTACGCTAAAATTCACCTTCATAAATCCAATTTCATAAACTTTAACTGTACTTCTTTTATTATTCCATTTGAAACAAAAAATCATCACCTAAAATGTTGAATAATACAACTCATATATATTTTCAATGATGTCGAAATATAATATATTCACATAAATAATATTTCTATCCTTAGATCTATATATACGAATTCATTCTACCATAATCATAACTCCAAAATGTTTCATTGTACTGCAGTCATTGGGTTATTTTATATATATCATATAACTGTTAATTACAAACATGGTGTAAGATATAACATTTTAATTTGGTCCCCTAGATAAAAATAAAAGTTGTTTGTAACTTCAATTTAAATTCTCTAATGTCTCATTATAAATATGATCTAAGAACAATTCTTTAAAAAATTGATTACTTGTAGTTTATATCCATTTTTTTAAAAGGTGTTGCCTTGGTCAAAGACAAAAGCACAAAATTTATTATTAAATAAAGGAATTACATGAGTCTAAAAGATGGGATTCTTTTACAATCTCTATCATAAATGGGTATTAATTCAACTTAAAGTTCCTCCAACTACATTGTGACATGGTTGATTCCTATGTTTACAAGACCATATTCCACCTTGTTCGCTTCACGAAAGGCATGAATAATAATTTAGTTGAAGTCCATGAGTGAAAGAAGACAATACATCCAGCATGTTGTAAGAGGCCATTTGAGATGCATCACACCATTCCAAATGGAAAGGATGATAGTAATTGAGTCACTATCAATCGAGATGTTGTTCCAAAAATGTTTCTTTCTAAGGAGATAACATATATCACGCTCATCATTTTTTCCTTGAGAGCTGAAGAGATGCCACAAAATCCATAAAAGCATCCAATAATCTACCTCGAGTGATTTCTAAAAATGGTGTCGCAACCCAAAGGGCCCGAGTTTCCTTTAGAATCATTGTCAACATTAACTTTGATCTAGCCTGGAAGAAAAGATTTGCTGGAACACTTCAAAAGTTCATCTAGGTTGAGGATAAACACCATTAACCTCAAGACGATGTAGAATCACAAATTCCTTCACTGTGTTGTTGAAAAATCCCTTTTGTATCGAAGCAGATTTCCAAATAGTAATGTGTATCTGCATCTGACCTGCATGTAAGCTAAGTGAGTAGTTTTTATGAATAATAGAATTACTGTCATACTAGAGTACATGCAGGAGTTCAGCAATAATAGTTAAAAAAAGTTTCTTGATTTTCCGAGAGACTTCAAGATCCACACAACTTTGATGCCGAGAGTTGATTGAATCATTAAGTAACCATATGCACTCAAAAAAATCAAGCACATAATTCCACAAAGTAGTAGTTGTAACATAAGAGAGAAAAGGATGGTTAATGTCTTCACGATGCTGGTTACAAAGATAACATTTATAGAAAAGCTGGATCCCAAAATACTGAAGGTAAGTGTCAGTGGGAATCCTCTTGTGAGAAATACGCCAAATCAGAGTGAGTATCAAAGGTTTTAACCATAATTTGTCAATTTTTTAATCTGACTAAATGTGTCTTCAAAATTAATTATACTATGATTGTAAAAAAATATATGAGTTGAGAATTCCATTATGAGCAGGTTCCCATACTAAAAAATAATCAGTGTTGGAAACGGGGTAGTTATCAATGACATGATTGATACTTTTGGAAAAATTAAGGTTGTGAGAGCTAACGACCTCCTTGATAGTATGGTTAGTGTGATAAAGATTTAAATGTCTACTAATTTCATTGTGGGATTAAACATATTGATCAACATCTTTACTATTATATAAAATGTAAAGGTGAGATTTATCCCACTCTATTATGGTAATTATAACAATATCTCTTCTGAAAATACCTTCTATAATAATGCATCCTATATTATGATACTTTGTGAGACTGATGCTATCAATATCTAATTTGTAATTGTTACATAATTGAAAAACTTATTTAACAATATATAATTCAAAAAAAACCTTCTAGACAACATTAATTCATGGCATACCCTTTCAAAATCTTCATATATCATTCAATAGAGTACATCCATCTGTAATGGATTGGACCACATATTTTAACCTCTCTAACCAAGTGAACCATCAGGTATTCAATTATATCAAAGAATTATTATGGGAAGAACATCTCTAATACAATAAATATGATTGCAACCTCCTTATTTAGAATTATCATCTTTACCAAGTCTATATCTTTACTTTATAAGTATTTGAAAAAGAATCATGGTCTAGTTAATATATGTTATACATTTTTAGGAAGAATTCAATATAATGAAACACATATAAAATATTACTTGAAATCATGGTAGTCATGTGATTTTAATCTCTATAAATTTAAACTAGTCATTGACATGACATTCTTGGTATTTGATGTATACCCCTCTTGAAATTTTACACCATTAAGGGAAATAAAAAAATAAAATTTTTCTTTTCTAGATAGAGTTTAAGATAGTGATGGAAGAATAGTGTAACTTTTAACCATCACAAGTGACAAATATTCCCTTATCCCCATGTCAATCATATACAACCTAGCCATGATTCTCTATTTATTTTCTATGAACATTTAGTAATGTTCAAACAAACACTTTCAAATTTTTTTTTATATTCCTGACATCAAGAAAATATCTGATGTAAAAAAAATTCTATTATGATAATTCAAAAAATGACCCCTCTTTACAGCCATATTTTATAATTTTTTTGGATAATTGTTTATTGAAAATAGTGGAAATATATTTTACTTTATCAAATAGTTGATTACCCATTAGTGTATATGGTGTTGAACATTATTTGGTATTCCCATTTAATTTTTCCATCCAAGATCCATATTTATATCATTTAGATAAAAGTTCCCAATGTCATAAAAACAAGATCTTTTCTAAATGTTTCAACCGAACTAAGTGTGTGCATTCTTCACAAATGGGAGACACCAACATTCCATTAATTCTATATTCTGGAAAATTTCCATAAGTAGGAAAGCCATTTATCATCTCATACAACATGTACCTCAATGTGAATTATTAACTTCCATAAGAATCATAAATTATGACACCTATATCACATATCAATTTCAATTCTTTGATCAATGGATCCAAAAATACATCAATATCCTTATTGTGTTTTTTTGGTCTAGATATAAGTAGAGAAAAAATAATTTATTTGTACTTCATGCATCACCATGGAGGAAAGTTATAATATACCAGTATAACTATCCATATATTTTGAGTACTCTCTCTATACACTAATATTATTTATTCTATATTTATATAACACAAGATAGAAGTTTCTCATATCATTTAAAATTTTAGGGTATTGATAATCAATTTTCTTCCACTAAGGAGAGTCCACTGGATGATATAGTTTCCTATTCTTAATTATTATATCTATGTTCCATGTCAATTGACTTTTAGTTTTCTAACATATATATAGTTTTCTAAATTTATGTAATGACATGAAATTACAATACATACTTTTAATTAATTTATTCATCATTCTTGTATTGTTTCGTTCCACAAATAGGGTATTAGATGAGGGGGTCATTATCCTTAGAAAAAATATACAATCTTTTGTTCAAGCATGTATTTTTTAGAGATCATTCCCATTGAACATAGAATCAATTTAGTGTCAAATATTTGATAGGGAAGTTAACTTCTATCTCATATCATATCATTCAAGATACCAACTAGTATGGTAAAGCCAGTGTTGCTCCATACACCACCAGCTTTCAAATTATATAACATCAATACAGCTGAAAATGTTGTGTATTTAGTACAACCAATATACAATGGTATCTTATCATAGATATTTAACTTTGGAAAAAATTTAGATAATCATGAATTTCATCTTCATTTTCCATTTTCATTTCTTCTATAAGATCTCCATTATCATTTACATTGGTATTCATATCAAATGATCTATAAACCATTGTTTAATCCCAATTGATGTTCCTATTCATTTTATCAACATGTTCAGTCTAATATTTATATATCTAATATATTACACGAAAAATAAAATGTTCTTAAAACTCTTCTAGACTAATTTATCTTTAATAACAACAATATAAATACATAAAAAGGATATGGGAAAGCATGTATGCATGCTCTATTGAAAACTTAATGTACTCTTTAACTCTATGTTCGTACTCTTTTTTTATATTATGAGTATGAATCCATTTTCGATTCATATTCATTCTATTAGGTTCATAAATTATTCATTTTTTATATAAAAAATACATATTAGATATTCATAATCAAAGGATAAATTTATAGACAATTCAAATAAATGGGAACCCAACATTTGAATGTTATCAGTTATGATTCATGAAAAGTTATCATTTTACAAAAGGGTGACAAGGAAAGAAATAATTTGGGGTAAAAAGTGGATTTTGGTCTAGGTTATTTATTTTAGTTTCTATGGGACAATAAAGTTTTAATATATATTTTGGTAAACAAAATTTATTTATTATTAGATGGAAGACTTCCCATGGAAATTATTGTTCTTACTTTTCATTTAATTGTGACATTACTTTATATATTTGTGTAAAAA
The DNA here is from genome assembly GCA_963277665.1 of Viscum album. Taxonomy (NCBI): domain Eukaryota; kingdom Viridiplantae; phylum Streptophyta; class Magnoliopsida; order Santalales; family Viscaceae; genus Viscum; species Viscum album. Next base: position 46,539 of record CAUJRU010000011.1, on the reverse strand, counting down.
TAACTTTCTTAATAACATTCAAGGACATTTACCCACCATATGTTTACATGGGGAAGAGATTTTAATTTTTAGGAAATGAATGGATGAAACTATAATGGAAAACAGAAGTGAATTTGGATTCCATATTACTCTCTTTTTCTGTATATTCTTCTAGACCATATATTAAATGAATACCCATAGATATATTTATAATATAATCCACTAATTAACCCATATTTCAAAAATATTAGAGTTATCAATATTAGGTATATTTCACATATACTAAAATATCAAAAACCACTATTCAATTTCCTTAAAAATGCCAAAAATGTTTTTAATTGATAAACATTTCAAAAAAAATTAATTAGCATAGATTTTACATTATTGAGATGAAAAACATTCTGATTTCACCTCTAACAGTGAGATGAATCACAGTAATCTATCTCCCACATCTATTAGTCAAAACATTTAAAGGTATATCCAAAATAGTATTCTCATTCTTAATAAAATTCACACCACATGTATGGTTACAGGAGATTATAATAAACTTTATAAAATTCTTCCACTATCATCTAATATTGTATGTGTCTGAGATAAATGTGTTTTAAATTAGAAAATATTTTGGTTGACAATCAAATAGTTCCTAATGAAAAAAAATAGATCAAAATAATAATAATATTGTTCACATGGACTAATCAAAATAAATAATGTCAACTAACCATGCATTTTTTACAGCAGAACATGCATCTACTATAAATACCCAGTTGATGCTTGTATTTCATAATTATAACTATAAAATTTCTTGATACACTTTATGCACTAAAAATCAAATATTAGAGGCGTGATTTAGTTTCTAGAAACATGTTTTAATGATTTTTACTTAGTCTATCACTTGTTTATAAAACATCTCCAATTTCATGGAAATTTAATAGCTAAATATGTAATTTTCATAATTAATAATCAAAATAAAAATACTCATACCCAATATGCTGATTTAAGAATATTACACATGGTATAAACCAGAATTATCAATTTTAAATCCATATTACACTTGAACCAATCTATACACATAAAACATCACAAAACTAATTTAATATAAGAAATTCCATAATAAATTCAATAACCCAAATAATATTTGACTGAAAGATTCATCATAACAAATATAAATCATCAAATAAACCAAAAAATTTCATAATGAATTAAATAATTACCAAAATCAGTTTCATATAACCAAAAATAATTGCAACCCAATTATATTAACCCAAAATAAAAGGAGTTTAAAATTATAATATCATAAATTGATTTTTTTTAAAAATATATACTTACCCAAACAAGACATTACACATAAGGTGATTCAAGAACAATCAAATTTGTTTATTAATATATTAGAAAACTCATTTATTTACAAGAAAACATTTGAAACAAAAGAAACAAATAAATTTTCAACTTTAAAATCCTTAAAACCATTTAATTCTGAATAAATCATCCCAAATAACAAATGAATCTAAAAATTTTATTTATAAATACTTCAAAACTCATTCAAATATCCCATTAAAATAAAATTTATGTATATATGAAAATAAAAATCTGTTTAATGTACACAAATGATACTTTATTAAATAATAATTATTTTACTCACTATAAAAAACTAATTTATAATTTAACTCAAGAGACAACAAACATCAATTCTTCCTTTAAAATAATTAATTACATCATAAAAATTATTTAATAAATAATTTAAGCATCACTTTTACTAAAAAGTAATAGTTTTCAAAGTCACTATACATTGAAATCATAAAATATAGATATATACATGAAAATAATAAATATGAATTAATAAAACATTTACTAACATTTAAAATAAAAAAACATTAGAATCGCTTAAATTTTCTTGAATTCATTTGAATAAAGAATATTTTAAAGGAAAAATCCACTAAAAGGGAGCTGTATTTCCAATACATTAATTAAAAAAATCACAATAGATGATAACATTATATATTTTTTCCATTTACACATAAAATAATGTAATTTAAAATTCTTAAACTCAATTTGTATATCATGATATATTTAAAACTAGATCCACCTAAAAGAGAGTTTTTAAAATTTAGAATTTATTTTTGAAAATATTTTTCCAATAAATAAAATACTAATTTTAAAATCAAAATATTATATAAATAAAATTTTAATTTTGTAATGAGACTCTAATAAAAATATTTTTCTCTCTTTCCTTTTGTTGTTAACTGACCCTTTCCTATCTATTTAGGAACACCCTCTTAAAGGAAGTCTCCCCTGAAATTCACTCTCTTGCACTCTTGGTGACTTATAAACATGTGTTACACTAAAAAAGAAACATTGTTGTGCACTTTTTTATAAACACCACTTTATATAAGTCGGCTTCCATAGAATCCCCTAGCACCATCTCAAAATTTTCTCGAAGCCGATGAACATGATCAAGATGTGGACATGTGTGATAGGGATATGACAACAGGACACACAAGGTTCAAGAGAAACCAGAATGAAAACTAGAGCAACACAAAAAAAACATTGTGAATCATATTTCATCAGAGCAGGACCCATGCAAGCTTTCATGGGGTAAAATTACATAGCCTAACACCTATACCTTCGGGCCACCGGTTAGGGACTACAGGTCTTTAGGGCCTTCAGGTCATCAAAAGGCCTTCAAGACACAGGGCCTTTGGGTCACATAGACCATGGAGTATCCCAGTTCACACAGAACAGGCCCCAGAAGAGGATCAGAGCAACAGGAGTAGCAGCCACCAGATGTAGAGCTAACTATATTGGAAGAATGAGAGGGTATAGCAGCTGCCATTGGGACCAAGCACCATGCAGCTTTGTACGGGGCAATGCTAGCCGATCAGAAATGAAAGTTGGGGAGCTAAGGCGATCAATGATACAAGATGCTGGGGAGGGGCAGTTCTAGTGGGCTGGGCCTATGGGTTATGTAATGGGCATGGTATGCCTCTAGGCCTTTGGGTCATGTATTGCAGGTCATGTCGGGCCTTGTGCCTTGGGCCTACGGGTCATGTATGGGTTCCCCTTCAACCCTTAAAATAGGGATTATCTATAATAAAATAAAAAAGAAGGCCTTCGGACCATTCGGACTTATCACATTCCAAGAATTCATTTAATGAGTTAGCACTTTTTTTATATTCAAATCCTTTGGTATCATTAACATATATTATATTAATTATTCATGTAGTAATATAACATATATTGTCTTTTTCATTAACCACAATATTTCTAGGAAGATAAAATTTTATATTCTATTCACACATTATTCAACCATTTTATAAATCTATAATGTTGAGGAAATGAACAAACTCTATCATATAAATCCTTGGAATTATAGAAGTGATGAGAATAATTATTGGGTATATCACACCCTGATTTTTATTACCTTTATTTTGGATTAACGTTTTGTCCTTGGTTCTACTCTCAAGCTTTAGGTGGTCCAGACTGAAATTCTAGGTTTTAGGATATTTTTTCTATGTTGCATGGTTTAGGTTCATAGTTTAGGGGTAACCATGTGGCCTCTTGTGGTTGTGTAACTTTTCATTTCATTTTAAACTTTCATAGGTTTAGTTTCATGGGTTGTGCAGGGTTTGATGCAAACCATGCATCTCTAAGGATAAACTGTGTGGTTCTTTTGGGGTCTCTAATTGAGGGTTCATGTCATGAGAACTATTAAAAAACCATACAGAAGGCATGTTCATAGTTCTACTATTTTTGAAAGAACCATGAAACAAGGTTGGTGCATAGTTTTCAAAACCATGCCAAAAAAATGTGCGGGTGCGCAATGTTATCATAAATGGGCACATGGTTTGGGAAACCATGATGCCTAAAAATTCATAGTGCTCAGGTGTCTTAAAGATATAAATTGTCCTTTCTTCCCTTTTCATATTAGTAACCCCAAATTCCCCCTATTCCACTCTCTTAGCTCATGAAACACTAGGGATCCTTCTTCTTTCCTTCCCACACATCCCCTCCTCTTATAAGGGTTGATCCTAGGGGTTTCTTCAAGTTTTGGGGCTAAATCTTCATGGTAATAACTTCTTTCTTCTTTCTCTTACTTATCCTTCTATTTTATTGGCGTTTCATTATCTCCATTGGTCTTGTGATTATAGTTTTCTTTTTTCCCTTTATTTAAATTAGGTGGGTTTACTTATTAAGGTTGCCATAGTATCCTCTTTCCTTATTTGACCCTTGTAAGGTTTTTTTGGGTGGTCATTGTTGAAGCACTTGTGATTTGAGGTAGGATCCCTTTGAATTTGTCCTTTAAATTTAAGAATACATTGATTCCTAGATTTTTTAACCTTATTATGATAGTAATTAGTGATGTATGATGTTTGGAATAAATTTTTAATAATAAATGAAGTGTTTTACTTCTTGTTTTAAAGTGTATAGAATTTTATTGTTATGCTATGTACACTAAGAGTTTGATAAATTTTCTAATTGAACATTGTAAGATATTAATAGTTTATGAAGCATGGTTTTGGTTTGAAAATATGATTTGAGTGCTTAAATTTATTTTTTAAATGTTTTTGAATTTACAAATGGTGTGCTTGCACCTTTTTAAAAAGGTGAGTTTAGTTCTTTGGAAATGATTGGTTTCTTAAAGTGAACCCGAGGCCCTTTTGGAACTTTAATATCTTGGTAATATTTTGAAAAATATCCTTGGATTATCCTCTTTCATTGGTTATGTAAAATGGTGAGGTAGGTTCATGCTATGGGACTCCCCCATGAACTATTGGTTTAAATGAAAAGGATTCTTCCTTGGGGGTGATTCAAGGTTAGGCATGTGTGTGATACATGTATATTTGATTGGTTTCTTGTTTTTTTTTTATTGTCTCTCCACACTTTAGTATTGACATGGGAACCATTCATAGGTATTTTATTATTAGAGAAAATTTTATACACTATCTTATGATTTTTCTCTAACTAGTGGCCCTAAGTATGTACCTTTCTCTACTTTGGGATCATTCTCCTCAGTTTTGATAGGTAGGGTAAGATAGAGCATTTGGAAGAACTGATTTCATCAAGTGACACATGCCTACATGGTTAGTTAGGTGTTACCTATGTTCTATATTATCCATTGAGCTTCTGGTTTCTCCCATTTTCTTTGTCACTTAGTTTTCTATGGTATATGATTGGGATTATTTTTCAGTTGGTTACTCATATGTATTATATTATATTTCCATTATTATGTGATTATTGTTTCTATGATATTGTATGATGTACTTTTTAAAAAGTTATTTTTTTGGTTTTCAAAGGTTTAGGCAAAAAAACTTGAAAATACTTCACACTCCTTTTCTCTCATTTTTAGGTAAACACATCATCCTTCTCCTCTAAAAGGTTAATGTCTCATTCTTGTAAAATAATTTCATTTTAAATGAAAAGGGTAAATGGAACATGATTTGTTGTAAATAGAAATTTTTTGAAATACCAATGTTTATATATTGTATTTTAGACATTAAATTAAAGGATATTTTATTTAAAGTAAATTTATTTGGGAATATATTTTTTGGGGAATACCTATTAAGTTTTAATAATTACACCAATAGTTGTTTATTATTTTTAGTCTCAGGTGCATGTTCCAACATGGTTTTATTTTCCTTGGGTGATGTTGGGTTTTGGGATTAGTGAGTGACCATCAAGGTCACATGGATACTTAGTGTTTTTTAGCTTCAGTTTTGGTTTTGATGTTCACCATGTTGTATTTTCAGCATATGTATGAATATTTTTCAGATTTTTTATTTATTAAATTGGGATTATCTATTTATTTACACTATTTTAGTTTGTTTATTAATTTGTGATGAATTATTCCCTTTGGTTCTCATTGATTCCCTTGGAACTTTTTTCCAGCATAGGGGATCGGGGATGCCCCTCGTGACTTGTCGTAGGTCGGCTCGGGTGATTGGTTTGAGGTGGACCTAACTTGGTTCAAAACAAAATGGTATTAGAGATTAGGTACTTTAAATGAACTTGATTTTAGAGCACCCTTCTTTATTGGGATGTCAATGTATATGGAGTAGGACCGTTAGATCTTGGGGTATAGGTATGAGGAAGTTTCTGGGAAATATTTTATATATCGAACATTGGGTTACCATTTGAAGTCAATTTTTATTTGGTTAATCTGGTTCTTGTGAGTTTTTTTCTGTTTGGTGACATTAAATGAGAGTCAATATAGTGGTCACATAGAACTCATAGTGCATGGAAATTGTTTTGGAGCTATGGATATGGTCCTAGAAGATTTTTTTATGGTGACGTGATTTTAATATAGCCTCTAACTATATGGCCAAGTCACTTATTGACTGTAGTTTCCCCTTGTGAGTTCCTTGGAGTATTCTTGATTTTGAAATAATTATGAGAACCTTGTTTTAAAATCGTGAAAATTTTTTATTTTAATTGGAAATGGTTTAGTTTTTTAAATATAAAGAATGATTTTTAATATTTATTTCCAATAAATCATTAGAAAATGGATTTTTAATAAGAGGTTTTATAGTAAAATAGTAATTTGGTTTATTGAGATTGAATTTCTATAATCAAAAACTAGGAGTTATCAAAAAAAAGATTTGGAAATGAAAAATTATTTTTAAATGGAATTGTTTAGAGAAATGTTTTGGGGTATTTTTAAAAGTTTTATGAAATTTTAAATGGGAAGTGGATTAAGAAGTTTAAACATGGGTTAAAATTTTTTTTTTGAAAATGGAAATGCCTTATTTTGACCTTTGGTATTATTATGAGTAATCGCATGTAAAGATGTATGTAAGGAATTAGATGATTGATGGCTTGAGTGGATGGGTTCCCCAATTGGCATAGGAGTATATGTGTGTGAGGCTCCATAGAATACCATTACTGAGTGTAAAACTTATCATGTTCATTTTTCTTTTCAATAATGCTTTTAAGAGGAAATGTTGTGATGTTTTGGTAACTATTGATTATGTAGAACATTTTATTTTGACTAGGAATGTTTTTTAAGTGGTGTTATGAGTTTGATTTTGTATTGGTAAGTAGGTTTTTTATTATGTTATTGGTTTTCTTATCACTTATTGTACACCTCATTCAAAGACTTTATGGATGTTTGAGGTGAAGATATGGGTGGTTCACCATTAGAAAACCTTCCAATTGATCAACCTAAGGAATTTATTATTGATTTTTAGAAGATGAATCCCCCTTTTATTTATGGTCTAGAGGATCCTTTTGAAGTAAAATAGTAGATGCATAAAATCATAAGAATCTTTGGTTTCCTCGAGTTGTCTAAGTCTATATAGGTAAAGTTTGATACCTTTATGATAAAATATCAAGGATGGAAGTTGTGGAATTTTATCATTAGGACCAAACCTAGATAATATCATACCTGGTAATTATTTAAGGCTTCCTTAATTAATCATTGTTTATCACAGGCTGTGAATGTGGAAAAGGTGGTGGAGATGTGATACCTTCAGTAAGGTGACGGGTCGGTGTTGGAGTCTGTTCATTGTTTTCTGGATCTATTTCCTTATCTTCTAAAGTGGGCGAAGAAATATTCCATGAAGGATCTATATTTCAAAAATGGGATTCATCGAGATATTCATTTGAGGGTGTGAGAGTTTGGTCTAACCTTCATTGACAATGTGGTGAGTCAAGCTGTGTAGTTTGAAGCTGTGTCTGTACGGGTGCTTGAATTAGCAAACCTTACTCTAATATCTTTAATTGTTGAAGGTAATTTCCATAAGATGTTTGGAAATCAGCCTAAAGTTGTTGGTGCAAGTCGCAGAATTAAGAGGCCTACTGATCTCTTGTTAGATTCATCTGGGCGTAGGATCCTAATGTGTCACCAATGCGGAAAGCCTGATAATAAGAATCCTTCATCTCCAAGTGGTAGTAATACCTAACATACCTATGGACACCTTGGTTAATTTAATTTTTTTTCAATATGTTTCTAAGAATCGATGTGGATCTAGATCTGCCTCTTAGAAAGACCCCCCATCCCATTTGTAGGAGTAAGGTGTTATTCTGTGTTTAGTTATAAGACCTTATCCATTTGAGTGTTTCTTCTCTTATGGTGGAGATGTTTTGTGGTGATTTATTTTTCTTTTAGTGATTAAGGATGTTTTAATCTTCATGTTCCTCTATTTTGAGGGAATCATATCAATTTAAAACCTCTAAAATTTTTTCTGAGTGGAGATGTGATCTTTTGTATGTTTTGTTCTAATCACTTCTCATTTAGGGTGAAATATAATGTTGTGTGTGTATCTACTAAATCCTTGTTTTGGTGTAAGTGCCTTATTGGGGTGAAGTTAGTATCTTGGTGTGTCATGTTCATTTATCTCTTTTAGGGGTTATTGTGTAGTAATTCCATTTTAGGGTGTTGGTTCTTGGTAGGTGATGTCAGTTGGGCACTTAGGTGACACTCCAAAATATTGGGGAGCCCCTTCAAACCTCCTGTGTTGGTAATCTGGTTTGGTTTATAGTTTTTTCCGGAAAATATGTCATCTCTTTGTGATTTTTCTAATTATGAGTATTTTACTTTAGGATGGATATTGTCATTTTGGATTACACCCAATAGTTTTTCTTTTGGTAAGGCTGTGGTTCTTAAAGTTTGAGTTTTCTATTATTTCTAGAGAATTTGTATGTGTTCATTGACTTGTTTCGGGTAAGGTGATGTGAGTTAAATTTTAGTGATGGTTAAAGAGTTATTGGTTTAAAAGGTTGGATCATGTGGTTTTATGAACTATTTTCTCTACTTTGATCAACTGGAAAAATTTATCAACTTTTGGGGGCATAAATTGTGATTGTGGGGAGAATTTTTGATCATTGATTTTTATTTTCTTCTATTATTTCTGCTTATATTTTTTTCATTGGTTCCTCTATCTATTTTTGAGTGTTCTTGATTAAAATTATTTTTTTGAGATATTTTTCCTCTGTTACATGGTTTAGGTGCACGATTTAGGGGAAACCATGTGGCCTCTTGAGATTGAGTCTCTTTTAGTTCATTTTGAACTTTTATGGTTTTAGTTACATGGGTTTTACACATTTCAATGAAAACCATAAGGATCTAAAGATAAACTATGTGGTTCCTTAGGTGTCTTTATTTGATGGTGCATGGTATGGGTATTATTATCTAAACTGTGTGAATGGTGTGCATATGGTTCTGCAATTTTTGACAGAACCATGTCACATGGTTGGTGTATAGTCTTCCAAACTATGCGGAGAAACCATGCGAGTTCCCAGTGTATCTATTAATGGGTGAATGGTTGACACATGGTTTGGGAAACTACGAAGGATAACTATGTATAGTTACATGGTGTCTTAAAAATGTGAACTGACCTTTCTACCCTCTCATAATTTTTATCCCATGTGCCCCCTATTCACCTCTATTGGATCAAGCGACACTAAGGATCCTTATCTCTTCCTAACCATGCCTCCCCTTCTCTTATAAGGGTGGATACAAGGGGTTTCTTCATGTTTTGGGTCTAAATATTCAAGGTTATATCTTCTTCCTTCTCCTTCCATTTTCATGGTGGTTCATATTCTCCCTTAGTGTTATCAGTATAGGGTTCTTATTTCCCTTGGTTTCAAGTATGTATTTTTTTCCTTCTTAACTTTCCTCTTGGATAATATTGCCTTCTTGGACCCTTATTGGGTTGTTTTGGGTGGGATTTGTGAAATTTCTTGTGGTTTGAGGTAGGATCCCTTTTCATTTGGACTTTAAATTTAATAATACATTTATTGCTTGATTTTCTCACAATCATTGGATATTAATTATTGATGTATGATGTTTGGAATAATTTTTTGATGATAAATTAACTGGTTTCCTTATTTTTTTCGAAGTGGACGGAATTGTTTTATTATATTATACACACCCCAAGTGTTTGATAAATTTTTTGGATGACCTTTTTAAGTGATTAATGGTTTTTAAATCATTTTTTTCTTTAAAAATGGGATTTGAGTTCTTAAATGGATTTTCTAAATCTTTATGAATTTAAAAATGGTGTACTTTCACCTTTTTGAAAAGGTGGGTTTAGTTCTTTGGAAATAGGTGGTTTCTGAAAGATTGAGAAACGCTCGTCTGAAACTTTAATTTGTTGGTCCTATTTTTAAAACTATCCTTGGATGATCCTCTTGACTTGGTTATATTGAATAGTGTGGGAGGTCCTTGGTATGGGACTTCATTGTGATGTTTTGGTTGAAAGGCAATAGATTATTCCTTGGGGTGATTTGGGGTGATGGTTTTGTGTGATGAGTGTGTGTGTGTGTGTGTGATACATGTATATGTGATTTGTGGCTTGTTTGGTTTTGATTGGATCACCCCACTTTAGTATTTACATGGGATCCTGTCATAGCTATCCAATTTTCAAATAATAGTTATAACATTAGCTTATTATTTTTCTCTCACTAATGGCCTTTAGTATGGACCTTTCTTGGTTCTGGGATTGTGCCCCTTGGTTAGGCTAGGTTGGGTAAGAGTGATCATGTGGGAGAATTTATGTCATTGGGAGTGGCATGCCTTTGGGATGATTCAGGTGTTTAGTATATTCTAGATTATCCACTGAGCTCCAAGGTTCTTTCATATACTTTATCTTATAGTTTTCAGTTGATAATGAGTGATATTATTTGTTGGTTGGTTACTCATACTTACTACATTCAATTTTCCTTTTTAAGTGATTATTGTTGATTCTCTATTATGTGGTGCAATTTTATATTGAAATAGATGTATTGATTTTTAAAGGATTATGGAAAATGTTTTAAAAATGTTTTACACTCCCTTTCCCCCTTTTTAATTAAAAAAACATCATTCTCCCCTAAAATTATAATGTAACCTTCTTGTAAAATAATCTCGTTTTAAATGAAAAAGGGAAATTGATAATGTTTTATTGTAAAGAAGAAATTTGTAAAAAATATATGTTTATATATTGTATGTAAAACATGAAATAGATGGATATTTTATTTAAATTAAATACATTGTGTCACACCCATATTTTCTATTTCATCCTTTTATTCTGGTTCATTTTTTTATTTCGGTATCACTGTCGAATTCCGAGTGTAATGGGTTTGAATTTTGTGGTATTCACTTTTTTTTGTTCTAGTTCTTGTCCATGAGTTTTTCCTTTTAATATTCATGAAAAATGAATATTTTTTTGAGTTGGTAGATTGATGTGCACGGTTATAACATGGGTTGTCAAACCATGATCCATTCTCTATATAACCAAGTAGTAGGTGCCCCATAGTTAGATAGGGGTGCACAATCATGGAACAATTTGACAAATCATGTGACATAACTAGATGGCTTGTCCAGGTCATTAAAAATTGGATTTTCCAATTCTATATTTCCCCAATTTAAACTCCAATCCCTAATTTCTTTTCCCACATGGGTTCCTCCACCCAAGGAGCCTCTACCTCCACTATTTTCTATATTTTACATCCATATTTTGGGATATTTTTGTGTATTTTTTCCTCGATTCTCCATGTAAGTCCCTCTTTTCCGTATTTCTCCATCTTTTCTAGGGTTCCTTATCTTCTTTTGTGGGGTTTCATTTATCCAATGGGTAGGGTGACATTTGTATGGTTTAATATTCATTATTAGGGTTTGATATTGATGATTCACCTCTCTCTTTACTTTATAGGGTATTTTGATGGTGTGGTTGAGGTTTCACACCATTTTTCAGTTATTTCCGAGCATGAGGTAGGTGGTTCCATGCTCTAACATTTTTTGATGATTTGATATGCTTTCTTGATTAATTTTACATGATCTATATTATATTTTTGTAGTGAGAAATGTGTTTTTGAAGGGACTATAATTATTATGTGATGGGAATGGATTTTTTAAAGGAAAATGCCTATGTTTTGTGTGTAATTTATTATGGTCTTTTTTGGTAATGTTTTATGGGTTTTTTGAAAGGTGTGACACAATTTTTTATGTTTAATTTATGTTTGAATGCATTTGAAAGTGAATTTATTCAAAGGAAATGTATTTTGTTGGGATTTAGGGTCTCCTTGTTGTGAACATTTAATTTGACCTATGAATTGTGTCATATTGTAGAATATGATTTAATGTGAAATTGGTTTTTGTCTGGATTTGAATGGGGATTGACCCAAAGAGATGGCTAAATTAATTTTATTAATTTTTTATGAAATTTTAAATAGGGTTTTCATAAATTATCCAAGAGGTAGAAAAAAATGATATTTTTTTGGAATGTGTATGTGAGAGTGGTGATACGGGTCACATGTGAACATTAATTTGAGAATAAGGGAATCCTAGGTATCTTGGTGGGCTGACTGGATCTGGAATTCTAGTTATACAGAAGTGGATAGTCCTAGTTTTACATAGAATGATATATTATTACAACACTAAATAAATTATGATGATGATTGGAGACCAATGGTCCCATGGGATGTTCCCTCCTAGTGGATCGTGCACGAGAGAACTGATGGTTGTGGTTTTTATACCACGTTTCACCGAGGTATGAGGTTCTAATGTCTCATTTGAGCTGGAATACTCTAGGGATTTACCCATTGTTCTATATTGTGACATGTGGATTATATGATATTGTGTCATCCATGTGCATATGGTGGACCATGAGTTTATTTTGTTTTTAATCAAGTTTATTGAGTAATGGTTTTCTTTTAAAGCATTCCCATGAAAGTGGTTTTCCTTTAAAATGATTTCACAAAAATGTTTCAATGGATTTTGTACAGTGTGCACATTAATTGGTCAAATAATTTTGTAGCATGGAATCATTTTCTTTGTTTGTCATCTAAATGGGATTTGGATCACACCCTACTTACAACATTTGGTGTAAGTAGACTTGGTAATTTTTGATACAGGTAAAGGCATGACATTTTGAGATGGTGGTTTAGGTTACTAGAGGCCTTCTTTAAATATGTGTTGTGGTGGTTTCTTGAGGGTAATACTCCTCTTTTCATATAGTAGTTTTGGGATAGTTATTATTCCCTTTTTATTGTATCCTGTTTGGGTTTTTTTTTAAATGTTGTAACCATAAATCTGAAAACTGATTTTACCATGTATGGTTGTGTATTTTCAGTTTTAGATCATCTATTATTGTTGGTTGTATATGTTTATTTGATTGGGTAAAATCATTCCCAATGTTTTTTGTTAATACCCGGGAACTTGTTTCCAGACTTTGGGGATCGAGAATTCCCTTCGACCCATTCCATGGACTGGGTCTGGCACTAGTTTGGATGAAGTCCTATCTTGGTTCGTGACACATTCAGAATAGATTTTATTGGTAATGTATAATACGTTATAATACTCACACATATATTTATTTCTTGTTTTTAGTCTCATGTGTATTTTATAGATTGGTTCTGATTTCCATGGGTGACGTTGTATTTTCAGATAGGAAGGTGACCCTCAGGGTCATATGGATACTTGGTGGTTGTCAGGTTCAGTTTGGGTTTTGATGTTCAGCCTTTTGTATTTTCGATTTATGTATGGATATTGTTCAGTGGTTTTTTTATTATATTTTGTTTCTCTATTTATTTCCATGGTTTAGTTTATTTATTTTTGGAAAAAATTATTCCCTTTGGTTATCGTTGATTCCCAATGTGCTTTTTTCTGTCCTGGGGGGATCGGGAATGCATCCTGGGCCTTTTCACTGGCTGACTAGAGTGATTGGTTCGGATTTAGCCTAGGTTGGTTCAAGACAGGGTTGTTCTATAGAGATCCTAGAATGGGGTGACACTAAGACTAGGAGAAAACCAATTGTTGTAGAGTAGTTTGGTAATAAAAAACAAAAACATAACACCATTAACTAAATGTCACCGGAGCAGGACCTATACGAGTCGTTGTAGGGTAAAATTAAAAATACAAGGCCCACAAACAAGGAACCATCACATGAGGATGAATGATGTTGGGGACTTCATATAAAGATCTCATAAACAAGGAACCATAAGACTATGGATCAAATATTAAGCTTCGCTATCACACACTACTGAACCCGAACAAGAATACAATGAGACTGGAGGAGAAAAAAATAACATACCTTAGATTTGAAAGTAGATTCGTCTGAGAGAAGATCAATGGGGAGTAGTGGCAGAGATAAAATTTTGCAAGAGTTTGAATGGTGTGATGGAAATAAATTGGGTTAGGGTTCTTTTTAAAATATTGGGGGGGGGGGGGTTTATCAGTACCTCTAAAACCGCATTGATAAAGAGGGGTTTTATCAGTTCTAAAAGAATAAGCGTTGATAAAAGACCTCTTTATCAGTGATTTTTTAGCACTATAAAAGATAAATCATTATTAGTTCTAAACAAGCGCTGATAAAAGCCCACTTTACCAGTGGTAATGTGTTAGAGCTGATAAAGATATATTTTATGAGAACTAATAAAGATGTCTTTTATTAGCACCTGTTTAACGCTGATAAAGATTTATAATTATAATTATAAATAAATATATTTCTAAATATTTGTAAATATATTTTTAAATATTTTTATATAATTATAAATATTTGTAAATAATTATATATATATAATAATTATATATAAATGTAAATATAGACACATTTAATATATTCATTATTTAAATAAATTTATTGTAATTTTATAATTATTTAAATATATAACTATGTTTTTATAATTATATAAATATTTTTTCCTAAAAATTATAATTTTTATAATTATAAATATATAATTTTATAAATACAGTAAATATACATTTATAAATATATTTATAAATATATATATTTGTAAGTATATTTATAATTATTTATTTATTATTATAAATAAATTTATATCATTATATATATTTATATAACTATATATATATATAACAAATATATACAAATATATATAAATATAAATATAAAAATAGTAAATATATTTATTATTTAAATATATTTATTATAATTTTATAATTATAAATATATTATATCATTATATATATTTAAATAATGACATATATAATATATATATATATATAGTAAATATATGCATTATTTAAATTTATTTATTATAATTATATATTTGTTTAAATATTAGTTTTTTCTTTTAAATTATTTAAAAACTTTTAAAAATATATCCATTTATTTATAATTATAAATATACTAAATATGCATTTATAAATATATTTATTTATAAATATTCATTTCTAAATATATTTTTGACATTATTAATGAATATATAATCTTATATGCATGAATGTTAAAAAAAAGTGAAATTTAATAATTAAAAATGAGTTGAATTTAAAAATAATGAAGAAATGGATAAGTTTTATTAATTCGAATAATTATTTAAAAAAATTTGGATATATGTTGAAATGAATATGGGTATTTATATTGAAAATATTAAGACATAGTAAATAAATATATATAAATAAATATTTTAAAGTGATTAAATTCTAAAAAATTATAAAAAATGAGTATATAATACTAACTATAATAATATATAAAAAAAATTGAAATTAAAAAATTAATATATTAAATATATTATGTTACTAAATTAAACTCTAAAATGAATATTAAAATTTGAATAAATTATATAACTATTTGGTGTGTGTGTTTCTATATAAGATTTCATTAAATATGTAAATATTTGTATGAGTGAAATTAATGTGTATATATATACAAGTTTGATAAATTTTAAATTTAAAAATGATGTTATATAATATATAACATCTATTGATGTAATAAATACTATAAAGAATCACTAAATTTTAAAAATGGATAATAGTTCTTAATTATATAGATAATTTAAAAAATTCAAAATGAATATTTATATATGTTAAAATGGAAACGTTTACATATAAATTATATAAATTACAACCACATTAAGAATAATAAATGTCACTGAATAAGCATGAATATTTAAATATTTAATATGGATAAAATTACACAATGAAAAATTTAAAATGTATAAATTTTAAAAATTCTAAAAACAATAAATATTATTAATGAGTAAATAATATTGAAAATCAATAAATTAAAAAAAATATTAAATATTAACATATTTTTTATATTAAATAAAAATATAAAAATTGATAAAATTTACAAATTAGAAAGATAATATACATTAAATATATTTTTTTAATAAATATAATTCTAAAATAAATATTAAAAAAAAGAATAAATTATAAAAATATTATGTGTGTTTGTGTCGTATGTAAAAATGCATTAATTACATATATATGTGTGTGAAATCAATGTCACACATGTTTGATATATGTCAAATTGAAAAACCAAAAGACATTCAATTAAAAATCCATTACTCAATATAATTAGTCAATATTTTTAATTAATATTAATTTTTAATTATAAACCATTTTTCATTAAATATATGACTTATTTAATGTAAGCATAAGTATTTTGTATTATATAAATCGTATTTTAAGAAAATATTTTATATACTAATATATATGTATAGAAATATATCTGAATATATTTCTACATAAAAATATTAAATATATTAATGAAAAATTATGTATATAAACCCTTAAAAATAAATAATACATCAATATATTTTTAATTAAAAGAATTATTCATTTTGTATATTTATATTTAATATATATTATTTATTAATGTTATTAATTAATAAATATATGTCAAATTAGTTTATTTTTATTATTAGTTTTTTCATTAATAAGTTTTTTAATAATTTTATATTTTTTTCACTTTTAATTTTTGTTTAATTATTAAAATTTATTCATTATATATATATATATATTTAATATATACTATTTATTCATATTTATAATTAATATATATATATATATGTGTGTGTGTGTGTGTGTGTGTGTATTAAATTTATTCATTTTTATTACTAATTATTTAATTAAAAAAAATTAATATTTTTTTAATTTACTCATTTTAATTTTTATTTGATTTATTATTTCAATTTATTCATTATATATATAAATTTAATTTATACTATTTATTAATATTTATAATATATATATATATATATATTTAATTTTTCAAAAATTATATTATTAATAAACAATTTATTTTTTTTATTTAGTTATTCATTTTAATTTTTTATTTTTTAAATTTTTTATTTTTTTATTTTTTTATACTTATGTTTGTTTTATTTTTATTGGTATATATAAAAAATTGGGGCCATATCGACATGGAAATGTGGTTCGGGCCATGTATAAACCCGAATGGGGCAGTAGGTGGGCTGAATCATGTAGGACTCGACCCATGTGTATACTGGTGGGAAAAAGCCTGTGAGAAGCATAGGGTAGGTCAAGGCTCATATGGGACCATACATGAAGGCATAGGCCCATATTGGTGTGTGTGTAGGGTATATGCGGGAGCCAATTCCCGCAAAAAGCTTCTAGAATTAATATGTGTAAGAATCATTTATAAACAAGTGGTCAAGCATCCACTATTTCGATGTTAGACTCACTTGTGTAATCAAGACCTTTATCAATGCTTGAAAATAATCTGATAAAGGTCACCCTTTACGTAACATCCGAGGTAATTATAGAATAATAAATTTTCATATCTATTAACATTTATGAATTAGATATCAATTTTACTTTAAACGGGATGCTATGTATGATTGCATACCCAACACACAACAATGGATTTCTCCAAAATCTTATGTTGCACACAAGACTGAGTTATACCAAAAAATAATACATTACTATTATTATTATTTCAAATGGTAGTTATCTCCTAGTCATAGTATTGGTGGGGAATGAACATAACTGACTATATTATGTTTACTCATATTTATTAATTGTTTTTACTTTCTACCAATAAATTTTATTGGCCAAAAATAAGAATAAATCCAATATTAGGCATAAAAGCTCTAATATTTGTAAATGGTAGTTTAACCACCTTTTGATGGAGAACCCATTTTAACTATTTTTTTTACACAATTATATGTTATATTTGAGAAAATAAACTTATTATTTGGAATTGGGATATCAAAATTTATTTTTGATAAATTTTTGGTATCTCATAACTTTCATATTTTAATAAACATTGAAAAATATGGCATTTTAATTTAAAATTGTTTTTTATTATAATTTATTTAAATTTTTATATTATCTTTTTGATTAGTTATAATGTATATTTAGATTATATTTTTATCATTTAAACCAATTTTGGTCATTGGGATCAATTTCAAATCTAAATTAGATATAAAAACATTTTAATATTTAGAACGTTTCACTTTAAAAACCCGCTTTTTAGTTTTGTTTGTGGAATTAGTTTTAAATAAAATTTTCCCAATTCTATGAATTGAATTAGGTAAAATTAATTCCATATTTTTAATCATAAGGACCAAAAATATGTTTTAATTATAGTTTTTTTATGTATAAAAAGTTACCACGGTAAAAAAATTATTTACCACAGTAAAACAAAAAATTTGATAAGGGTTAAAATTAAAAGTTAAAAGCTTAACATACCCAAAACACTACAACATTTAATGGTTGTTTGAGGTGTGGATTGACCCCAACCATCATATAAAACATTAATTATAAGACAAAGTTTTGGAATTTAATTTCACCTCTATATGGTTATCTATTAATATAAAAAAATCAATAAATTAATCAATTGAACCCACCTCTCCTTGAGTATAAATACCATCTCTCCTACACCCTATTTCGGCCCAAAAGGCCTTTTAGATACTAAAAAATCGCCCCAACCCTCTCATCCTCACCTTCCCAACGTCCAAGTTCTAATGGTCTCACCAAAAGACCAAATCCAAGGTCCTTAAGGGTCTTTCAAGGAGATGGTATTCAAGAGGTAAATTTCTCAAAGTACATCTCTTAGTTTATTTTTTTTTCTACTTTCTTCTCACCTCCTTCATCTATCAATGCATGATAACTAAGAAATCATATACATACTGGAATTTTATTTTTCTAATGTAATATATCTTATCCATTTATTTTCTCACCACATCTTATTCAAACAAATGAAATTGTTGTCCAAGTTATGCCGATTAAATACCTCTCTGAATAATGTTTTTGTTTATTTTCCATTGCCTCCTTTATGTCTGGTCTTAAAACTATTTTTATCGTTAAATAATAATTAAACATTTATATTATAACCAATTACATTTTTTTAAATCTCATATTAAACATACCTTCATACTTTCCATATTGCTGTTATATGATAACTTTGTTTGGGGATGTGTGGACTACCGTCTCCTAAGAATGATGTGATTCATTCACACATCACATGGAATGTATTAATGATTTTTTTAATAAAATTATATGATATAAATTAAATATTAATTCTATTTTAATGATATTATAAATTTAAACATGTTTATATACCTTTTATTTAATTTCTCTCTTTCAATACGATAGGAAAAATGAAAATAGTGTTCATGCGGACCTACGGCCTACGGTCTCCATGAATAGTGTTTTCAGTTTGTCTTAAAATATTATTATAAATAATTATCTAATTAATATATAATATATTTATAACATGTTTTATATTATAAAGATAATGGAATTATGATCACATGGAGTATTCACATTATACCAAGTTCATTTTCGACTCAAGTACCGAATATCGACAAAATATTTGATAAGAAATTAAATAATTATGTAGTTGTTATAACATGGTAAGAAGTGATATAAAATGAATAATAAAAATAAAAAATGTTCTAAATAAATTTTAAATTAATCTAATTTAATTATTTAGGATGATAAATAATGTACAGGAAAATTTAGACTCAAGGTAAGGGAATTTCTTAACCCAATTTCCAATATTTGGGTTAAATTTCTACTTCTTGATTATGTCATTAAACTATTACGTGTGAAATGAATTATGAATATCTTTTATTTTTTATATATTTAATTTAATTAAATGTTTTTTCAAATTAATCTTTTTATATGGAGTATTTTACTTTCCATACAAAATGAAAAAAGGAATGTTTTTTAACGTATAACGTGACAACAAATATTTTTCCACTGTAACCGTTATTTGATATTTGGATTCCTCTATAAGACTTAATGTTTTTAAAATAAAAATAAATACCATATTTCATTTTTGTGTTTTTTGGCATTGAAAATTTTTTTGATGAGGGATTTATTATTTCAATATCTTAAAATGATATCTTGTGATTAAAATGTGGAAATGTTATTTTTCATTTATACATGATTTATATGTTGTGATTATATTTTGGTTATTGGTAATTGCTTATGTATATGGGTGGTTATGTGATAAAACAAGGTTGTGTGAGGACTTGATACCTCTCTAATTAATTGGGTAAAAATATAGAGTTAAATGATATGGTTTCTCCTAATATAATTAGGAAATATATTGTGATGGGTATTCCAAATGAAACCATGAAGGTTACTCCCAATGTAGCTATGAAAGCTAAAATGTAAGTATGATATGGATGTCACAAGTTACCTTTATGATTTATGATTTTTAAGAAGTATTTTCAGTAATATTATGATTTCATGAGGTATGTTTTTATCAGTGATAAGTATTATTTTGTGAAAATGTTTTCTTTAGTTTAAAGGATTCATGGACTAAAGACTTTGTTCCTTATTTTATATACCTTACTGAGATTTTTGTGCTCATCCCAAGTTTTTGAAATATTTTACATAGGGTATAAGTATGGGTATGAGAAAGGAATAGGTCAATAAGAATTTTATTAAGAAATAAAATCATGTTTTATTTTAAAAGTTCTATTTTTTGAAAAAACTAGATACTATTTTGGTAGTATCATCTTATATGATTATGGGATGTTATGTATTAATGATGACATAATTCTCTAAAACTATAAACCTGAAAAGATCTTAAATGAGAAAGAAAGAAAATTCTCATCTAAACTAAAGATTATGTAATGCTTATGGTCAGGGCCTTATACTTTATCAGTGCTACAAATAAATAAATATCTGATAAAGGTACCCTTTATCAACGCTCTTCTCTAGCACAGATAAAAGATAGTTTTAAATAATCCCAAAATTATGGTAGTCCAAGGAGTACTCAATTTTATAAAAAATTGAAAATAATGAAGTTTCCAGATTAAGCACATAGTTACAAGATTAAACCAACCAAAGAGAATAGTTAACTAAGAGAGAGAATACAAACAATGTATTGCTCGAGGGGAGTCTTCAAAACATATTAATATTTATCTTAGTAGTAGAGATTTATAAAAACATGACTCTACTTATTCTTCATATTAACACACAGAAATAGTATCACATAAAGCTTAAATGGAGAGAGAGAGAGTGAGTGAATGTGTTATTACTTATGTTCTTGTTTAAATACTATTTTGAATATTCTCACCTTCTATTTCACATCATGATATCCAATAGAATCAAGATTCATCGAGAAACATAAGATATCCTTTTATAAAAATTACCCTAAAAAAAGCACCGGGAAATAAAATAATCCTTTTTATTTTCTTTTATCAACAATGTCAACATTTTGGAAATCGATTTTACCATAAACATGTAGTCTAATATTTAATTCCTTGAAATTAGCCACAATTTCACTTACACCAATTGAAGCATAATAAATACCCATGTTGAAAAATGAAATTGTTGATATTGGATGACCAGATAGAAAAAATCCATTTAATCAAATTCACATAGTCGAATTGATCTATGTAATCAATCTTCACATAGCTTATTTATTCACATAGCCAATTTCTTCACATACCCAAGTTATGTGTCTAATAGGAACCATGCATCCAAATATTCTATGGATTTATAATTATAAATATATTATATCATTATATATATATAAATAATTATATATATAGTAAATATATGCATTATTTAAATTTATTTATTATAATTTTATAATTGTTTAAATATTTATTTTTTTATTTTTTATTATTTAAAAACTTTTAAAAACTATATCCATTTATTTATAATTATAAATATATAATTTTATAAATATTCTAAATATACATATATAAATATATTTATTTATAAATAATTATTTCTAAATATATTTTTAACATTATAAATGAATATATAATCTTATATGCATGAATGTTAAAAATGAGTGAAATTAAATAATTAAAAATGGGTGGTTCACCATTGGAAAACATTCCTATTGATCAAACTAATGGATTTATTCTTGAGTTTCAGAAGCTGAATCCCCCTCCCATTTAAGGTCAAGAGAATCCTTTTGAAGTAAAATAGTGGATGTAGAAAATCAGAATGATCTTCGGTTTCCTCGATTTGTCTCGTTCTCTAAATGTGAAGTTTGATACCTTTATGCTCTAAGATCTAGGTTGGAAGTGGTGGAAGTATATCATTAGTACCAAACCTAGATAATATCATACCTAGATATTATTTAAGTCTTCCTTCATTAAGTAGTGTTTCTCTGAGGTTGTGAAAGTGGAAAAGGTGGTGGAGATGTGATACCTTCAGTAAGGTGATGGGTTAGTGTTGGGGTTCGTTCATTGTTTTATGGATCTATTTCCTTATCTTCCAAAGTGGTCCAAGAAATATTCCATGAAGGATCTACATTTCAACAATGGTATTCATCTAGATCTTCATTTAAGGGTGTTAGAGTTCGGTCTAACCTCCATTGACAATGTGGTGTGGCAAGATGTGATGTTTGAAGCTGTGTTGGTAGGAGTGCTTGAAGTAGTAGACCATACTCTAATCTATTGAAGTAGTGAAGGTAATTACAAAAAGAAGTTTGGAAATCATCCTAATGTTTTTTGTGCAAGTCGCGAATTAAGAGGCTTACTGATCACTTGTTAGATTCATCCAGGTGCCTGATCCTGATGTGTCACCAATACAGAAACCCTGGTAATAACAATCCTTCATGTACAATTTCTAGTATGACATGATGTACCTGTGGACACCTTGGTCACTTGAAATGGTTTTTTCAATATGTTTCTAGGAAGCGACATGGATCTAGATCTACCTATTAGAAAGACACCCCAGTCTGTTTGTAGGAGTAAGGTTTTTTTCTGTGTTCAGTTATAAGACCTTATCCATTTGAGTGTTCCTTCTATTATGGAGGAGATGTTTTGTGATGATTTATTTTTCTTTTAGTGATGAAGGATGTTTTAATATTTAAGTTCCTCCATTTTTAGGGAATCATATCTTTTTGAAACCTCTGATTTTTTTAGTAGAGATGTGATCTTTTGTAAGTTATGTTCCAGTCGCTTCTCATTTAGGGTGAAATATAATGATGTGTGTGTATCTACTGAATCCTTGTTTTGGTGTAAGTGACTTATTGGGGTGAAGTTAGTATATTGGTGTGTCGCGCTCATTTATATCTTTTAGGGGTTCTTGTGTGGTAATTCAATTTTAGGATGTTGGGTTTTGGTAGGTGATGTTGGTTGGGCACCTAGCTGACACTCTAAAATATTGTGGAGACCCTTGAAACCTCTTGTGTTGGTAATCTGGTTTGGTCCATGGTTTTTTCCTTGAAATATGTCATCTCTTTGTGATTTATCTAATACTGATTATTTCTATCAGGCTGGATATTGTCCTTTTAGAGTACACCCAACAGTTTTTATTTTGGTAAGGCTGTGGTTTTTGAAGTTTGAGTTTTCTATTATTTATAGAGAATTGGTACGTGTTCATTTCCTTGTTTTAGGTAAGGTGATGTGAATAAAATTTTAGTGATGTTTTAAGAGTTATTGTTTTGAAAGTTTGGATCATGTGGTTGTGTGATCTATTGTCTCTACTTCGATCAACTATAAAACTTTATCGATTTCTCGGGGTAGAAAGTGTGATGGTGTGGAGAATTTTCAATCACAGATTTTTATTTCCTTCTTTTATTTTGGCTTATATCTTTTTCATTGGTTCCTCTGTCCAGTTTCGAGTGTTCTTGATTAAAATTCTAGGTTTCAAGATATTTTTCCTCTATTACATGGTTTAGGTGAAAGATTTAGGGGAAACCATGTGACCTCTTAAGGTTGAGTCTCTTTTCAGTTCATTTTGAACTTTCATGGTTTGAGTTACATGGGTTGCACATGGTTCAATGAAAACCATGAGGATATAAGGAGAAACTTTGTGGTTCCTTGGGTGTCTCTATTTGATGGTTCATGGCCTAGATATTATTATCCAAACTGTGAGAATGATGTGCATATGGTTCTGCCATTTTTTATAGAACCATGTCACATGGTTGGTTTATGGTTTCCCAAACTGTGCTGAAAAACCATGCGATTTCCCAGTGTATCTATTAATGGGTGAATGGTTGGAACATGGTTTGGGAAAGTGCGAAGGATAACAATGTACAGTTACCTGGTGTCTTAAAATTTTGAATTGACCTTTCTACCCTCTCATATTGTTCATCCCATGTGCCCCTATTCCCCTCTCTTGGATCAAGCGACACTAATAATCCTTATCTCTTATTAACCATTCCTCCCCTTCTCTTATAAGGTTGGATCCAAGGGGTTTCTTCATGTTTTGGGACTAAATATTCAAGGTTATCCCTTCTTCCTGCCTTTTCTTCCTTCTCCTTCCATTTTCATGAAAGTTCATATTCTCCCTTAGTATTATGGGTATTGGAATCTTATTTCCCTTGGTTTAAAGTATAAATGTTTTTCCTTCTTAAGTTTCCCCTTGGATAATCTTGCCTTCTTGCACCATTATGAGGTTGTTTTGGGTGGGATTTGTGGAAGCTCTTAGGGTTTGAGGTAGGATCACTTTTCATTTGGCCTTTAAATTTAATAATATATTTATTGATTGATTTTCTCACCATCAATGCATATTAATTAGTGATGTATGATGTTTGGAATAATTTTTTGATGATAAATTATGTGTTTTCCTTCTTTTTTTGAAGTGGATGGAATTTTTTTATTATATTATACACACCCCAAGTGTTTGATATTTTTTTGGTTGGCCTTTTTAAGTGGTTGATGGTTTTTAAAACATTTTTTTGGTTTAAAAATGTTATGTGAGTTATTAAATGGACTTTCTAAATGGTTATGAATTAAAAAATGTTGTACTTTCACCTTTTTGGAAAGTGGGTTTAGTTATTTGGAAATAGGTGGTTTTTAATAGAGTGAGCAAGGCTCGTCTGGAACTTTCATATGTTGGTCCTCTTTTGAAAACGATCCTTGGATGATCCTCTTGACTTCTTTATATTGAATAGTGAGGGAGGTCCTCGGTATGGGACATCATTGTGATGTTTTGGTTGAAAGGCAATAGATTGTTCCTTGGGGTGATTTGGGATGATGGTTTTGTGTGATGAGTGTGTGTGTGAGTGTGTATGTGCGATACATGTATATGTGGTTGGTGTCTTGTTTGGTTTTGATTGGATCACCCCACATTAGACTTTACATGAGAACCTATCATAGCTAGTGGATTTTCAAATAACGGTTGTAACATTATCTTATGATTTTTCTCACACTAATGGCCCTTAGTATAGACATTTATCTATTCTAGGATTTTCCCCTCGGTTAGGCTAGGTTGGTTAAGAGTTATCATGTGGGATAATTTATGTCATTGGGAGAGGAATTCCTATGGGATGATTCAAGTGTTTAGTATGTTCTAGATTATCCACTGAGCTTCTAGGTTCTCCCATGTTCTTTAGCTCGTAGTTTTCAGTTGATAATTATTGAGATTATTTGTTGGTTGGTTACTCATACTTAATACATTCAATTTCCCTTATTTTGTGATTATTTTTGCTTCTCTATTATGTGGTGTAATTTTCAATTAAATGTTTTGTGTTGATTTTCAAAGGATTATGGAAATTTTTTTAAAAATGTTTCACACTCCCTTTCCCACTTTTTGATTAAAAAAAATCATCTTACTCCTCTAAAATCCTAATTTATCCTTCTTATAAAATAATCTATTTTTAAATGAAAAAAAGAAATGGAGAATGTTTTGTTTTAAAGAATAAATTTGTAAAAAATATTTTTTTATATATTTTATGTCAAACATAAAATAGATGGAACTTTTATTTAAATAAAATCCATTATGTCACACCCATATTTTTGATTTCACCCTTTTATTCTGGTTCATTTTTGTATTTCATTTTCACTATCGAATTCAAAATTTGATGGGTTTGAATTTTGAGGTATTTACTTTGTTTATTTTTTCTCTAGTTCTTGTCTATGAGTTTATCCTTTTAATATTCATGAAAAATGAATGTTTTTTTGGGTTGGTAGATTGATGTGCATGGTTAGAAGATGGTTTGTCAAACCATGCTCTATTATCTATGTAACCATGCAGTAGGTGCCTCATATTCAGAGAGGGGTTCACAATCACTACATAGTTTGACAAATCATGTGAGATAACCATGTGGCATGTCCATGTCATTAAAAATTGGTTTTTTCATTTCTCTATTTCCCCAATTTTAAACCTTAATCCCTAATTTCTTACCCCACATGGGTTCCTCCACCCTAGGCGTCTCTCCCTCCACTATTTTCTATATTTTACATCTATATTTGGGGATATTTTGGTGTATTTTCCCCTCTATTCTCCAAGTAAGTCCCTCTTTTCCTTATTTCTCCCTCTTTTCTAGGGTTCCTTATTTTATTTTTTGGGGTTTCTCTTTTCAAGTGGGTAGGGTGAAATTTTTAGTGTTTAAAATTGATTATTAGGGTTATATATTGATGATTCACTTCTCTCTTTCCTTGATAGGGTATTTTGATGGTGTGGTTGAGGTTTCTCACCATTTTTCTCTTGTTTCCGAGCATGAGGTTAGTGGTTCCATGCTCTAACATTTTTTGATTATTTGATATGATTGATTGATTAATTTTACATGATTTATATTATATTTTTGTAGTCAGAAATGTGTTTTTTATGGGATTATAATGATTATGTGATGGGAATGGGTTTTATAAAGAAAATGCCTATGTTTTTGTGTGTAATTTATTATGGTGTTTCGTGGTAATTCTTTATGGGTTTCTTGAAAGGTGGGACACATGTTTCTATGTGTACTTTAGGTGCTAATGAATTTGAAAGTGAATTTATTTCAACGAAATGGATTTTTTAGGGCTTGAGGGTATCCTTATTGTGAACATTTAATTTGAACTATGAATTGTGTCATATTGTAAAAAATGATTTAATGTGAAATAGGTTTTTGTGTGGATTTTAAAGGGGATTGACCCAAAAATATGGATAAATTAATTTTTTGACTTTCTTGTGAGAATTTTAAAAAGGGGTTTTATAAATCATTCAAGAGGTAGAAAAAAATTGATTTTTTTGGAATCTGTATGTGAGAGTGGTGATATGTGTCCCATGTGAACATTAATTGGAGCACAAGAGAATCCCAGGTTTCTAGGTGGGCTGACTAGATCTATAATTCTAGTTATACAGAAGTGGATAGTCCCAGTTTCTCATATAATGACTTATGATTACAATAATACATAAATTATGATGATTATTGGAGACCAATGGGCCCATGGGATGTTCCCATATAGTAGATCCTACACAAGAAAGATGATGGTTGTGGTTTTTATACCAAGTTTCACTGAGGTACGAGGTTCTAGTGTCTCACTCGAGCTAGATTACTCTAGGGATTTACCCATTGTGCTCTCTTGTGACATGTGTCTTATATGATATTATGTCATCCATGTGAATATGGTGGACCATGAGTTTATTTTATTTTTAGTCAAGTTTATTGAGTAATGGTTTTCTTTAAAAGTGTTCCCCTGAAAGTGGTTTTCCTTTAAAATGATTTCACAAAAATGTTTCAATGGATTTTGTATAGTGTGCACAGTAATTTATCGAATAATGTTATAGCATGGAATAATTTTATTTGGGTGGCATACAAATTGGATTTGGATCACACCCTACTTACAGTATTGGATGTAAGTAAACATGGTAATGTTTGATACAAGTAAAGGCACGGAGTTTGGAGACGGTGGTCCGGGTTACTGGAGGTCTTCTTTATACAAGTGTTGTGGTGTTGTCTTGAGGGGAATACTCCTCTTTTCATATAGTGGTTTTGGGATAGTTATTATTCCCTTTTTGGTTGTATCCTGTTTTGGTTTTTGTTTAAATGTTGTAAGCATAAATCTAAAAATTGATTGTACCATGTATGGTTGTGTACTTTGAATTTTAGATCATTTATTATTGTTCAATATATATGTTTATTTGATTCTGTAAAATCATTCACAAAGTGTTTTTTTAATTCTCAGGAACTTGTTTCCAGACCGTGGGGATCGGGAACACCCTTCGACCCATCCCATGAATCGGGTCATGCAATGTTTTGGATGAAGTCCTATCTTGGTTTGTGACACATTATGAATGGATTTTATTGGAAACTTATAACAAGTTTTAATACTCACACATATAGTTCTTTCTTGTTTTTAGTCTTAGGTGTAGTTTATTTCTTGTTTTTTATTTCCATGGGTGATGTTGGGTTTTTAGATAGGAAAGTGACCCTCACTATCATATTGACACTTAGACGTTGTCAGGTTTATTTTGGGTTTTGATGTTCAGCCTGTTGTATTTTTAGTTTATGTATGGATGTTGTTCAGTTATTTTGTCATGAACCAACCCGAGTCGACCCTGAACTGGTTACCTGAGCAGGCCCGCGACATGGCCCGAGGTGCATTCCCGATCCCCATGGGTTGGAAACTAGTGTCGGGCATTAAAACTAAAGAATAGGGAATGATTCATCCAATAAATTAAAGACAAATAAAGCAGCATAAAATGTAGAATAATGCAAGGAAAATAAATGACATGAAAAAGGAGGAACAACCAATAAAAACAAACTAACCAGACCACGAACAAAACTACTCTCAACTCCGAGATTCGCTCACCAGTCCACAACCAACTCTTGCCCACGACGAGTATGCTCAAGTCAAACCTGCAACAAAACTAAAAAAACAGGAAAACATTATAGGCGTGAGTATTAAAACTCAGTAGGCGTGCCCAAAAAACAATTATCAACGCACTACCTTTAAATAAAGAGATTTACTAATCCCAGGTTTGAACTAAATTATAAAAAATATGGGTTTCCACACACAAACTTCTATTTCTAAGACAAGTAACAATCCATTTCCCTTTTTAATTTAAAAAAAGTTTAATGTTTGAAAGGAACAGGTGCATTTCATTTTAAAACATTTCTTCAAACAATTTAGAAATTCAAATTTCAGTTGTTAGTCAAATGGAAAACCACACACAACACACAATACACACTAAGGGAAATGGGAAAGAAGTGTCACATAGGGGCCATCAACCAAACTAGACCTCTCAAAAATCCGCCACATAAAAAATAAATACTAACAAACATGGGTCTAACCTAGGAGCTCATGAACAATCCAGAACGTACCATACATGTGACTCATCCTAAAGGCATGCCTACTCTCGATGACTTCATAGCGCCCTAACGCCTATTGTTTCTCTACATGGCCTAATCGAGGGGATCAATCCCCTAGTATATTATAATCCTTACTAAAGGCAACTAGACAGTGTGTAATCTAAACTAGTGCATCAATTGTTCTAAAAAGATTCACTTACTATGCTAGGTTCCCAAGTCAACACGTATAATAAATAAGGGTGAGTCAACAATGTCAAACAAGTAATCAATTCCAATGCACAAACATCACACACAAGAATCTCACACAATCTTCGAACACAACAAGATCACCCCCATGTTATCCCAAAGAATGTTTTTGTCAAAATAATTTATTTTATCAAAGTGCCAAATGGGCCTTAACTGACCAATTTTAAAGAAAATCCTCATTTCTCAAGAGAACCAAAACACTTGTTCATGCTTTAAAAAAATCATTTATCAATAAACTAGAACTACATTTCAAATTCTGTGAATTATGTTTAAAGGTAAAATGAGAATTCATTCACTACTGGGTGTTCATTCATCAAGAAAATATTTAAAGTGTCATGTATAAAATAAACAACTCTTTTTACACCAAATAATCATTAAAAATTAATTATCTTATACTATTTCCCATTTATTAAAATTAATAAAATATCAAACAATTAAAAAATTCTGAATTTAAAGGCGAGTGCAGTGGGGGACCTACCTAGACTTTCAGCTCCATTACGAAGATGCGACACATCTCATACTCACACAAAAGTACGTGCAACCTGATAACAACCAAAATATCATGTAAAAACCTTGCCAATGCACTATAACCGCAAAGATAACTAAAAAAAATAAATATGGACTTAAACAATCCAAACAAACAAACATCGCAAATGAATCACCTTGACCTACTTTCACAACATAACTCGCACCACTTGTACTATTTAATAAACCACTTTAAAACTTATAAAACAATTTCCAAAGAGTAACCCCCAGTCCACACACCCACAACTCATCCAAAGAACACATTTTTGATCAAACACGCACCCTTTATTTACCAAAACAAAACACGCTTCACTTATATAATTCAATAAACAATTTAAACCATTTATAAAATAATTTTATGAAATAGCCATTACCATTTAAATTTTAATATATATATATTTATTTATTTATTTATAGTTCAATGAGCATTTCATCAACATAATATTATATATATAAAACCAAAACACTATATACAAAAAACGAACAAACCATAATTTCAAACAAAACATTTTATCAAACATCTTAATCTTAATCTTATAGAGGCAGAAACAAAGAACCATTAAAAACCCATTTTTTACAGGTTCTAAAAATATAAAAGAGCCATGTTCTAAAAATTAAGGGTGTTTAAAAAAACAGCAATTGATGTCTGAAAACTCATTAAAACAACTTCAGTACCAGCTAATTGATTCCAAAAATTTCAAACTGTGAGAAAGGGCCAAGAGAATTAATTAATCCTTTGCTCAAAAATAACCATCATTCATAGACCATATGTTCAAACAAAGATGTTGTGCACACTACACCAATTCACCTAAACAGGTTATAAAACATCGAACACAGCTAAATTATTTTAAAAACTAAATTTATACAAACTAATTTAATCGCATCACATACTAAAATAATTAATTAATATTTACGAAATAAAAATACAATTAATCAACATTTTTGAATACTAAGAGGAAAGTTCAAAGGGATCCTACCTAAAACGTGGGAGAAACTCCCGAAGCCAATGTGAAACCTTGTTCGCACCGCAAACGTGCCTACAAGAATCCAAAAAACCTAACAAAACAAAATCAAACACAATAAATTATGATTTAACCCTAAAAAACATCCCTTACCAAAGAGGGAGAGAATTGTAAATGGATAGGGTCTCGCACCGGTGAGCAGCGGTCGCGCTGGCCAGTAGGGGGTAATGTGTGACATCGTGCTCGGACAACGAGGGGAGGAGGGTGTTGGTCGAGCGCGCTAACCAGGGGGTGCCTTGCTGGTGCAGTTAGGGTGGTAGGCCAAGATCAAAATGGGCAAGGCACGATACCCTTCTAGAGCACGGAAGCTGAAATGTGGAGGGCTGGTGCATCGCTGGCCGACTGGCGCTGGCTAGGTCAGGTGGACGGAGATGATAGGGGGGCGTTTGGGGTCTCAGACAAGCGCAGAGGGGGAGGCAGAAACCAGACGGGACAGTAGACAGGGTGCGCTGAGGGGACGCTGGCGAAGTCCTGCGGAGGCCGGGGCACGAGTGGGAGGCCGTCAGGGGAGCAGCAGGGGGCGCCGACAGAGAGATGCAGGTAAGGGGGCTTGTTTGCGTAGGGAATGGGGAAAGGGTGCAGGCTGTGGTGCGGAATAAGTAAAAGGGGGTGTATTAAGGTTTCTGCTCCCTTTTTTCTATTATATTAATAATATTATTATTAGTAATATTAATAATATGAATAATGATAATAATACCAGAATAAAATAATAATAATAATAAAAATGCAAACAATAATAATATATAAAGAATAATAATATCATTAAAATTTATTTTAATTTTATTAATAATAATCATAATAATAATAATAATAATAATAATAACAATCATAATATTATTATTATCAAACATTCTCTTTTAAATTTTAAACTATTTATTTATCTTATTCTGAATATCGGGTCACTGTGTGTTCGTTACACGACTTAATAAACCTCGTGAAAGTTATGCACCTCAACCCAGACCACATGGGATTCTGCACCAACACCTGGGGCGATCGCGTGGCTACCGCCCACAGTGCGGTGACCACACACGGATCCGAAACTTGCTAAAATATTAAATGACAAAAAATTTTAATTAAGGACCCTGCCTGGACCTTAGCGTGAGGACCTGGAGCCATGAATCAGAAAAAAAAAAAACTTGGGGTGTGACAATTCTCCCAACCATAGACACTTTCTTCCCCCAAAAAGTCACTCAACTGAACAGTAGACGAAACAAGAATCTATGCCCGATTGAAACCAAAAGAAACCACAACACAAGAGAATGAGAGAACACGAGAGGGTTCTCCCAACAACAAGAACTCAACTAGTGTGAAAAAATAACACCCAAACATACCACCCCGGGAAGGGGGGGCATCGTATGAACTCCCAATAGATCTAGACTAACCTCTTTAGCATGATAAAAACAACACCTCCACTGAAACTTGGAACTCTCAACCCAGACCAAAGAAATCCCGAACATTAGAGAAAAACCTCCGAGTAGAACATAACTGAAGCAGTAAACCCGAGCATAACCACAAACATCGGCTCTTCATAGGCAGTTACATCTCCAAATGTACATATCTTAACCAAATCAAACCATACAGGGGCCAAACACACTTTTGAGAAAAGCGCACAATTCAGAAAACCATGATCAGACAAAAAGACTGTCTGGATTATAATGGAACATGTCTGTCATAACTCTATGAAAAAACAATGAACTTACAACGTCAAAAATTTAACAACAGAAAAACAAGAAAGGAAA
The DNA here is from genome assembly GCA_963277665.1 of Viscum album. NCBI lineage: Eukaryota > Viridiplantae > Streptophyta > Magnoliopsida > Santalales > Viscaceae > Viscum > Viscum album. The sequence goes on along the minus strand of CAUJRU010000011.1, from coordinate 13,902 downwards.
GAGTTTAAATGTTCAACTGCCAATATAGAACACAAAACCCAAAACGAGGCTTCACACCCCTGGCAACTTCTGACTGCGCGCGAACTTTACCCCAAGACCTCTGGTTGGGGCTTTGATGGCTGAAGCATCTCCTGCCTCACAATCAGGCACTAGAATCCTTCAGTCACATCATCTTCTTTAGGCGACACTTTCTGCAGAACTTCCCAAGATGGCCTAGACATCCACAACGATTGCACGTCTTCGAAGGGATGCGACATGATGGCCTCATGTGCTCAAAGTGGCCACACTGGTGTCACACCACCAAACGGTTCGACGAATTGGAATCCAGAACAATTATAGAGGACTTTTTAGAAATAGGTCCCTCTGGTACACCCTACTCGCCAAATGGGGAACCTTCACGAGCAGTGGGATACGCTGGATTTCCAACCATCTACGCTCCAGAGAACAACTCAACTAAAATTTCCTCATCCACCAACTTCTCGAAACGATGGTACCTAGAAGGAAGGAACTTCTACTTGATCTCTAGACGAAGACCCCCACTAAAGATAGAAGTCTTCATCAAATCTTGTGATGCTACCTCTGTAGAAAAGGACACAAGTTCCTTGAAATGGTCAATATCTAGCTTCACCATCTATTGGCCTTATTGAATGCGCATCAGTTCTTCCCTTTTCTTCATCTTCACGTCTTCAGGTATAAATCATCAGATGAATACAGATTTGAAGACATCCCAGGTCATCCCAACTTTTATTGACGGTAAGGCGAGCAACTCCCATTTGTCCAGAGATGGACCTTCAAACAGACCCAAAACAGCACACACTCTGATTGCTTCTGGAGTTCCCAACATCCTAAAAGCACACTCAACCTCTTCAAACCACATAACTACCTTTAATGGACCTTGATCACCGTTAAGTACATACAATGTCTGAGAAGGACCAAAAATTGGGCATGACTTATCAGAAACTCTGGGGGCATTTTTGGGTGGCATTTTCTAAACATATAAAACACAAAACCAAAACCAATATGAAGACGAAGAAATATCATTGAAAGCTTTTTCATCCAGAAACATCCAACTCAAAAACCAAAAAAAATGCAACACAACACAAAAATACCTTTTTCAAAAACCCCTTTTTATTTTAGATTTCAAAACTGCCTTCTTTGAAGTCCATTTTCCAAATACCAAACCCACTTTTCAAACAAATTTCAATTTCCAGAAATTATTTTCCCTTTATTAAAATCACTTTAGAAAAACAAGGGAAAGCTTTTAATTATATGTGTACATCCTAGTAATCCCATGAATCGTTGCACATTTCTTCATCCTCTTTCATCCATAGGCACCAACACACACTTCTCGTGCATTCCCTGACATGTTCAAATGTTCATAAAGAGTACCTGAGGTTACACCCAAACCACATCCCTACCAATTCCAAGCAAAAAATAGATTTTTAAGAAAATATCATTAAGTTTTAAAATCCATTTCACTAATTTAAATCCATTTAAAAGGAGTCATTTTCATTCCAAAAATTCTTTTTCTTTTTCAAAAGTGCACTCACACCAACTAGAACCAAGATGACACTTAAATTACATCAAATCATCGAGGATAGGGACTATTAGTCATGATTAACCTAGTGACATGGTAGTGGTTCATGCCTAAAGTAAGCGTCAATGACTAGAAAGAACTTAAACCATGTACGCAGACTCCACATGGTTCACTAATCCATGTAAAATTACAATGTAACATTGGTTTGCCACCATTGGCATCCCTCAATCCAAAACAAAAGTAGAAGACTCAAAACTCAGACTACCCCTGGAAAATTGAGGTTCGAAAAGAGTGAGGGTTAATGATTTCCTTCCTATATCTACCTCTCGATTCCCAAAAATCCTAATCTCCATCAACCTGACACCCCAAATAACAAGGTCTCCTTTGATACCATTTTGTCACAAACCAACCCGAGTTGACCCTGAACTGGTCACCCGAGCCAACCCACAACATGGCCCAAGGGCCGTTCCTGATCCCCAAGGGCTAGAAACTAGTGCAGGGCATCAAAACTAAACAAGACGGGATGATTTGTCCCATAAATGAAAGACAAATAAAGAAGAATAAAAAGTATAATAATGCAAGCTAAATAAATGACACGAAAAAGGAGGAATAACCAACAACAGTAAACTAACCTGACCACGACCAAAACTCCTCGCGGCTCTGAGAGTCTCTCACCAGTCCAAACCCAACTCTCGCCCATGGTGAGCAAGCTCAAGTCAAACCTGCAACAAAACTAAAAAATAGGAAAACACTATAGGTGTGAGTATTAAAACTCTATAGGCGTGCCCAACAAACTATTCCCAATGCACTAACTTTAAATAAAGAAATTTACTAATTACATGTTTGAACTAAATTATACAAAATATGGGTTTCCACACACACAATTCCATTTCTAAGAAAAGTAACAGTCCATTGCTGCTTTTAATTTAAAAACAAGTTTAATGTTTCAAAGGAATAGGTGAATTACATTTTAAAAAATTTCTGCAAACAATTTAGAAATTCAAATTTCAGTTGTTATTCAAATGGAAAACCACACACAACACACAACACACACTAAGGGCAACGGAAAAGAGGTGGCACAAAGGGACGAGCAACCAAACTAGACCTCTCAAACGTCCGCCACATAAAAAAATAAATACTAAAGAAAACATGGGTCGAAACTAGGAGCTCGTGAACAATCCCGAACATACCATACATGTGACTCATCCTGAAGGCATGCCTACTCTTGATGACGTCATAATTCCCTAATGCCCAGTGTTTCCCTACATGGCCTCACTAAGGGGCCAAATACCCTAGAAGAGTATAATCCGTACTAAGGGCCACTAGCTAGTGCATAATCTAAACTAGTGCAGCAATCGTTCTCAGAAGATTCACTTACTCTGTCAGGTTCCCATGTCAACACGTATAATAAACAGGGGGAGTCCACAATGTAAAACAAGAAACCAATTCCAATGGACAAATATCACACACAAGAATCTCGCACAATCGCTGAATACAACAAGATCACCCCTGTGTTATCCCAAAGAAAGTTTTTCTCAAAAAAAATTATTTTATCAAAGTGCCAAAGGGGCCTTAACCGACTAATTTTAAATAAAATCCTCATTTCTAAAGAGAACCAAAACACTTGTTCATGATTAAAAAGAAATCATTTATCAATAAACCAGAACTACATTTGAAATTCCATGAATTATGTTTAAAGGCCAAACGGGCATTATTTCACTACTGGTTGTCTGTTAATCAAGAAAATATTTCAAGTGTCATGTATAAAATAAATGGATCTTTTTACACAAAATAATCGTTAAAAATTAATTATCTTATACTATTTATCATTTATTAAAATTAATAAAATATCAAGTAATTAATAAATTATGAATTTAAATACGAGTGCAGTGGGGGACCTGCCTCGACTTGAAACTCGGTTATGAAGACGCAACACGTCTCACACTCACGCCACTTATATAATTCAATAAACAATTTAAACCATTTATAAAATAATTTTTGGAAATACCCATTACCATTTAAATTTTAATATATATATATATTATAGGTTGGGGATCATTTGATCACCGTGATCTTATATATGTAAAACCAAAACACTGGTTACAAACACCGAACAAACCATAATTTCAAACAAAACATTTTATCGTCCATATTAATCTTAACCTTACAGAAGCAGAAACAAAGAACCATTTAAAAACCCATTCTTTTTACAGGTTCTAAAAATATAAAAGAGCCATGTTTGACTAATTAAGGGTGTTTAAAAAAATAGCGATTGACGTTTGAAAACTCATTAAAACAACTTCAGTACCAGCTAATTGATTCCAAAAATTTCAAACTGCGAGTAAGGGCCAATAGAACTAATTAATCCTTAGCTCACAAATACCCATAAGACACAGACCACATGTTCAAACAATGATGTTGTGCACACTACACCAATTTACCTAAACAAGGTACAAAACATCAAACACAACTAAATTATTTTAAAAACTAAATTTACACAAACTAATTTAATCACATCACATACTAAAATAATTAATTAATATTTAAAAACTAAAAAGACAATTAATAAACATTTTTGAATACTTAGAGGAAAGTGAAAAGGGATCTTACCTCAAATTTGGATGGAGCTCCTGAAACTGGTGCCAAACCTTATTCGCACAGCAACCACACCTGCGAGAAGTCAAAAACAACATAACGTAACAAAATCGAACACACTAAATTATGATTTATCCCTAAAACAATATCCCTTACCGAAGAGGAAGAGAATTTTGAATGGAGATAGTTTTTCGCCTGAGAGCAGTGGTCGCGTCGGCTAGCAGGGGGTAACATGTGCCATCACGATCGGACAACGAGGGAAAGAGGGTTCTGGTCAGGCACCCTGAGCAGGGGGTGCATTGTCGGTGTAGGGAGGGTGGGAGGCCGGGATCAAAAGGGGTGAGGCATGATACCCTGCTAAAGCACGGAAGCTGAAATGCGGAGGGTCGGTGCGTCGCTGGCCGACTGGTGCTGGCTAGGTCGGGTGGATGGAGACGGGGGGTGCGGGGTCTCAGACAAGCGTATAGGGGGAGGAAGAAACCAGACGGGACGACGGCTAGGGTGCGCTGAGGGGATTCCAGTGAAGTGCTGCAGAGGTCTGGTTGCAAGTGGGTGGCCGGCAGGGGCGCAGTAGGGGGCACTGGCAGAGAGATGCGGAAAAGGGGGTTGTTTTACGCAGGGAATGTGGAAATGGTGAGGGCTGCGCCGCGGAATAGTGAAAGGGGTGTATTAGGGTTGTTGCCCCCTTGTTTTCTATTATATTAATAATAATAATATTAGTAATATTAATAATATGAATAATAATACTAATACCATAATAAAAATAATAATAATAATAATAATGAAAATAATAATAATATATAAAGAATAATAATATCATTAATAAATTTTTTAAATTTTCTTAATAATAATCATAATAATAATAAAGATACAAATCATAATATTATTATTATTAGAAAACATTCTCTTTAAAATTTTAAACCATTTATTTATCTTATTCTAAATATCGGGTCCCTGCACGCTCGTCGCATGACTTAATAAACTGCGCGCAAGTTATGCACCTCAACCCAGACCACATGGTCCTCTGCACCAACACCTGGGGCAATCGCGTGGCTACTGCCCACCGTGCAGTGACTATGCACGGATCCAAAACTCGCTAAAATATTAAATGACAAAAAAAAATTAATCTGGGACCCTACCTGGACATTAGCACGAGGACCCGGAGCCATGAATCAGTAAAATAAAAATAAATCAAAAACTCAGGGTGTGACATGTTTATTTATTATATTGTGTTTCTCTGTTTATTTCTATGGTTTTAGTTTATTTATTTTTAGAAAAAATTGTTCCATTTGTTTCTTGTTGATTACCATGGTTCTTTTTCTATCCTAGGGGGATGGAGAATGCCTCTTGGGCCTTATCACGGGCTGACTCGAGTGATTGGTTCGGCGTCAACCCAGGTTGGTTCAAGACAGGGTGGTTCTAGAGAGCTCCTAGAAGGGGGGACACTAATACTGGGAGAAACCAATTGTTGTAGAGTGGGTTGGAAATCAAATAAACATAACATAACACCATTAAATAAATGTCATCAAAGTAGGACCTATACGAGTCATTGTAGGGTAAAATCATGAATTCAGGGTCCCAAAAATAAGGAACCATCACATGAGGATTAACGATGGGGGGAAATTCATCTAAAGAGATCCAAAACAAAGAAACCATGAGACCTTGGAGCAAAGATAAAGCTCCATTATCACACACTACTGAACTCAAACAAGAAAACAATGAGACTGGAGGAGAAAAAAATAACATACCTTAGATTTGAAAGTAGATTCATCTGAGAGAAGATCAATGGGGAGAAGTGGTAGAGATGAAATTTTTCAAGAGTTTGAATGGTGTGATGGAAATCAATTGGGTTAGGGTTCATTTAAAAATTGGGTGGTGGGTATCAGTAATTCTAAAAAAGCACCGATAAAAAGGGTTTTTATCAGTGCTAAAATAATAAGCGCTGATAAAAGACCTCTTTATCGTTGATTTTTGAGCACTGTTAAAGATAAATCGTTATTAGTTCTAAACAAGCGCTTATAAAAGCCCACTTTACCAGTGGTAAAGTTTTAGAGCTAATAAAGATTTATTTTATAAGAACTCATAAAGATGTCTTTTATTAGCACCTATTTTACAGTGATAAAGATTTATAATTATAATTATAAATAAATATATTTCTAAATATTTGTAAATATATTTGTAAATATTAGTATATAATTATAAATATTTGTATGTAAATATATATATATAATAAATATGTATAAATGTAAATATAAATACATTTAATATATTCATTATTTAAATATATTTATTGTAATTTTATAATTATTTAAATATATAAATATGTTTTTATAATTATATAAATATATTTTCCAAAAAATTATAATTTTTATAATTATAAATATATAATTTTATAAATATAGTAAATATGCATTTATAAATATATTTATAAATATATATATTTATAAATATATATATTTGTAAATATATTTATAATTGTTTATTTATAACTGTAAATAAAATTATATCATTCTATATTTTATATAATTATGTATATATGACAAATATATACAAATATATATATATATATATAAGTATAAAAATAGTAAATATATTCATTATTTAAATATATTTGTTATAAATTTATAATTTTAAATTTATTATATAATTATATATATTTAAATAATTATATATATAATAAATATATATAGTAAATATATGCATTATTTAAATTGATTTATTATAATTTTTTAATTTTTTAATTTTTTTTTATTGTTTAAAAACTTTTAAAAATATATTCATTTATTAATAATTATAAATATATAATTTCATAAATATACTAAATATACATTTATAAATATATTTATTTATAAATAGTTATTTCTAAATATATTTTTTAACTTTATTAATGAATATATAATCTTATATGCATGAATGTTAAAAATGAGTGAAATTAAATTATTAAAAATGATTCAAATTTAAAAATAAAAAAAAATTGAAAAGTTTTATTAATTCAAAAAATTATCTAAAAAAATTGGATATATGTTGAAATGAAGATGTATATATATTTAAAATATTAATACATAGTGAATAAATATGCATAAATAAATATATGAAAATGATTAAATTCTCAAAAATTAAAAAAAATGAATAAATAATACTAACTATAATAATATTTTAAAAAATAAAAATTAAAAGCATAATATATTAAATATATTACAATACTAAATGAAACTCTAAAATGAATATTAAAATTTGAATAAATTACATAACTATTTGGTGTGTGTGTTTCTATATAAGATTTCATTAAATATGTAAATATTTGTATGTGTGAAATTAATGTGTATATATATATAATTTTGATATATGTTAAATTGAAAAATGACATTATTTAATATATAACACCTATTAATGAAATAAATAAGAAGAAGAATCACTAAATTTTAAAAGTGGATAATAGTTCTTAATTATATAGATAATTTAAAAAATTCAAAATGAATATTTATATATGTTAGAATAGAAACGATTACATATTAATTACATAAATTACAACCATATTAACAACAATAAATGTCACTAAATAAGCATGAATATTTAAATTTTGAAAATGGAAAAAATTACAGCCATATTGAACAATGAAAAATTGAAAATGAATAAATTCTAAAAATTCTAAAAAACAATAAATATTATTAATTAGTAAATAATATTGAAAATAAATAAATTAAATTAATATATTAAAAATTGACATATTTTTTATGATAAATAAAAATATAAAAATTGATGAAATTTACGAATTAGAAAAATAATATATATTAAATATATTTTTTTAATAAATATAATTCTGAAATAAATACTACAAAAATGAATAAAGTATAGAAATATTATATGTGTATGTGTCATATGTAAGAATGCATTAATTACATACATGTGTGTTTGAAATCAATGTAACACATGTTTGATATAAGTCAAATTGAAAAATCAAAAGTCATTCAATTAAAAGTCCATTACTCGATATAATTAGTCAATATTTTTTATTAATATTAATTTTTTATTAATATTAATTTTTTATTAATATTAATTTTTTATTATAAACCATTTTTCACTAAATATATGACTTATTTAATGTATGGATAAGTATTTTGTGTTATATAAATCGTATTTTAAGAAAATATTTTATATATTGATATATATGTATAGAAATATATCTGAATATATTTCTATGTAAAAAATATTAAATATATTAATGAATAATTATGTATGTAAACCATTAAAAATGAATAATACATCAATATATTTTTAATTAATTTTTTATTCATTTTTTATATTTATATTTAATATATATTATTTATTACTGTTTAAAATTAATAAATATATGTCAAATTAGTTCATTGTTATTAATAATTTTTTCATTAATAAGTTTTTTAATAATTTTGTAATTTTTTCACTTTTAATATTTTTTTTAATTATTACAATTTATTCATTATATATATATATATATTTAATATATACTATTTATTAATCTTTATAATTAATATATATATATATATATATATTTATGTATATTAAATTTATTCATTTTTATTAATAATTATTTAATTAACAAGAAATTTAATATTTTTTAATTTACTCATTTTAATTTTTATTTGATTGATTATTTCAATTTATTCATTATATATATATAATATAATATTTATTAATATTTATAATTTATATTTATTTATTTATTTATTTAATTTTTTAAAATTTATTTTATAAATAATAAATTTTTATTTTTATTTAGTTATTCATTTTAATTTTTTATTTTTTAAATTATTTAAATTTTTTTATATTTTTTGTACTTATGTTTATTTTATTTTTAATGGTATATATAAATAATTGGGGCCATGTCAACATAGAAATTTGGGTCGGGCCATGTATAAACCCAAATGGGGCAGTAGGTGGGATGAATCATGTAGGTCTTGACCCATGTGTATGATGGTGGGAAAAAGCATGTGGGAAGCATAGGGTAGTCCAAGGCTCATGTGGGACCATACATGAAAGCATAGGCCCATATAAGTCTGTGTAGAGGGTGTATGTGGGAGCCAATTCCCGTATAAAGCTTTTAGCATTGGGATGTGGAAGAATCATTTATAAATAAGTGGTCAAGCATCCACTATTTCAATGATAGACTCACATGTGTGATCAAGACCTTTATCAGCGCTAGAAACTGATCTGATAAAGGTTACCCTTTATGTAACATCCCAGGTAATTATAGAATAATCCATTTTCCTATATATTAATATTTATTAATTAGATATCAATTTTACTTTAAAGGGATTCTATGTCTGATTTCATACTCGACACACAATAATGGATTTCTCCAAAATCTTATGTTGCACACAAGACTAAGTTATACCGAAAAATAATACATTATTAATATTATCATTTCAAATGGTAGGTATCTTCTAGTCATAGTACTTGTGGGGAATGAACAGAATTAACTATATTATGTTTACACATATTTATTAATTGTTTTTACTTTCTACCAATAAATTTTATAGGCCAAAAATATGAATAAATCCAATTTTAGGCATAAAAGCTCTAATATTTGTAAAAGGTAGTTTCCCCACCTTTTGATGGAGAACACATTTTAACTATAGTTTTTTACACCATTATATGTTATATTTGAGAAAATAAGCTTATTCTTTGGAAGTGGGATATCAAAATTTATTTTTGATAAATTTTTGGTATTTTTCTCATAAATTTCAAATTTTTATGAATATTATTGAAAAATATTGCATTTTAATTTAAAATTGTTTTTTATTATAATTTATTTAAATTATTCTATTATCTTTTTGATTGGTTTTAATTTATATTTAGATTATATTTTTATCATTTATTCCAATTTTGGTCATTGGAATCAATTTCAAATCGAAATTAGATATAAAAACATTTCATTCTTTTGAACATTTCACGTTAAAAACCCGCTTTTTAGTTTTGTCTATGGAATTAGTTTTAAATAAAATTTTTCCCAATTATGTGAATTGAATTAGGTAAAATGGATTTCATATTTGGAATCAATAGAAACAAATTATGTTTTAATTTCAATTTTATTTTTAATTATAAAAAAGTTACCATGGTAAAAATATTATTTACCGTAGTAAAACAAATAATTTGATAAGGGTTAAAATTAAAAGTTAAAAGCTTAACATACCCAAAAAACTACAAAATTTAATGGTTTTTTGAGGTTTGGATCAAACCGAACCATCCTATAAAACATTAATTATAAGTCAAAGTTTTTTAATTTAATTGAACCGCTATGGTCAAATTTTAATATAAAATAATCAATAAATTATTCACTTGATCCCTCCTATCCTCGAGTATAAATACCATCTCTCCTCCGCCCTATTTTGACCCAAAAAGCCTTGTAGCTACTCAAAAATCACCCCAATACTCTCCTCCTAACTCTCTCAATTTCCAAGTGTTAATGGTCTCACCAGAAGACTAAATCCAAGGTCCTTAAGGGTCTTTCAAGGAGAGGATATTCAAGAGGTAATTTTCTCCAAGTACAACTCTTAGTTTATTTTATTTTTCTACTTTCTTCTCACCTCCTTCATCTATCAATGCATGATAACTAAAAAATAATATAAATACTGGAATTTAATTTTTCTAATGGAATATGTCTTATCCATTTATTTTCTCACATCCTCTTATTCAAACAAACTAAATTGTTGTTCAAGTTATGCTGATTAAATACCTCAGCGAATAATGTTTTCATTTCTTTTCCATTACCTCCTTCATACCTGGTCTTAAAAATATTTATCATGAAAAATAATAAATAAATATTTATATTATAACCTATTTAATTTTATTTAGATTTTATATTAAACATACCTTCATACTTTCCATATTGTTGTTATATGGTAACTTTGTTTGGGGATGTGTGGACTACCGTCTCTTCAAAATGATGTGATTCGTTCACACATCACATGGAATGTATTAAGGATTTTATTAATAAAATTATAAGTTATAAATTAATTATTAATTCTATTTTAATGATATTATATATTTATACATGTTTATATACCTTTTAATTAACTTCTCTCTTTCAATACGACAGGAAAAACAAAAATAGCGTTCATGCGTACGTACGACCTACCTCTCCATGAACAGTGATTTCAGTTAGTCTTAAAATACTATTAGAAATACTTTTTAATGAGTATATAAGATATTTATACCATTTTTTATATTATAATGATAATGGAATTATGATCACATGGACTATTAACGTTATACCAAGTTCATTTTCGACTCAAGTACCGAATATCGACAAAACAACTAGCATGAACTTAAGTAATTATGTAATTGTTATAACATGGTAAGAAGTGATATAAAATGAATAATTAACATTAAAAATGTTCTCAATAAAGTGTAAATTAATCTAATTTAATTATTTATGAGGATAAATAATGTATATGAAAATTCAGACTCAGGGTAAGGGAATTTCTTAACTATATTTCCAATATTTGGGTTAAATATTTACTTCTTGATTATGTCATTAAACTATTACGTGTGAAATGAGTTATTAATATCTTATATTTTTAATATATTTAATTTAATTCAATGTTTTTTTAAATTAATATTTTTATATGGAGTATTTTACAATCCATACAAAATGAAAAAAAGGAATGTTTTTTAATGTATAACGCAACAAAAATTGTTTTTCCGTTGTAACCGTTATTTGATATTTGGCTTCCTCTATAAGCCATAATGTTTTTAAAAGAGAAATAAATACCATATTCCCTTTTCATGTTTTTGGTTATTGAAAATTGTTTTGATAAGGGATTTATTATTTCTATATCTTAAAATGATATCTTGTGATTGCAATGTGGAAATACAATTTTTCCTTTATACATAATTTATGTGTTGTTCTTATGTTTTGGTTATTTGGAATTAATTATGTATGTGGGTGGTTTTGTGATAAACCGAGGGTAGGTGAGGACTTGATAGGTCTCCAATTTATTGGGCAAAAAGAATGAGTTAAATGATGGGGTTTCTCCTAATATATTTAGGGAATATATTGTGATGGGTATTCCAAACGCAATCATAAAGGTTACTCCCAATGTAGCTATTAAAGCTAAAATGTAAGTATGATATGGATGCCACAAGTTACCTTTATGGTTTATTATTTCTAAGAAATATTTTCAGTAATCTTATTATTTTATGAGGTCTTTTTTTATATGTGAAAAATATTATTTTGTGACAATGTTTTCTTGAGTTTAAAGGATTCACGGACTAACAGTTTCATTCCTTATTTTATATACCTTACTTTGATTTTTGTGCTCATCCCATGTTTTTGAAATTTTTACATAGGGTATAAGTATGGGTATGAGAAAATAATAATTCAATAATATTTTTATCAAGAAATGAAATCTTGTTTTATTTTAAATGTTTTATATTTTAAAAAAAAATGGATACTATTTTGGTAGTATCCTCTCATATGATTATGGGATGTTATGTTTTAATGACGGCCTAATTCTCTAAAACTATAAACTTTAAAAGATCCTCAATGTGAAAGCAAGAAAACTATAGATTAAACTAAATATTATATAATGTTTAAGGTTGGGTCCTTATAATTTATTAGTGCTAAAAATAAATATCTGATAAAGGTACCCTTTATCAATGCTCTTCACTAGCACTGATAAAAGATAGTTCTGAATAATCCCAAAATTATGGTAGTCCAAAGAGTAATCAATTTTAGAAAAAAGTGAGAATAGTGGAATTCCTAGATTAAGCACATAGTTGCAAGATGAAACCAAACAAAAAGAAGACTTATCTAAGAGAGAGAATACAAATAATTTATTTCTCTAGGAGATTCTTCAAAACATGTTAAGATTTATCTTGGAAGAAGATCTTTATAAAAACATGATTCTACTTATTCTATATCTTAACACAGAGAAATAGTAGCAGAGAAAGCTTAAATGGAGAGAGAGAGATAGTGAGTGAATATGTTATTACTTCTGTTCTTATTTAAATATTATTTTTAATATTCTCACCTTCTATTTCACAACCTGATATCCAATAGAATCTAACTTCATCAAAAAACATAAGATTTCCTTTTCTAAAAAATACATTGTAAAAAAATCACTGAGAAATAAAAAAATTCTTTATATTTTCTTATATCAACAATTTCAACATTTTGGTAATCGATTTTACCATAAACATATTTACTCTTGATAGGTATATTTGAAATATAGTTTTTTCTAACCCGATTTAGTGATACCTAGACCATAGATTAATCTTCGAGAACTATTGGACTACTTTTAATTAGTAAAGAATATCATCAATTTTTGTAAATTGATATATATTCTTTATCATAGCCTGATTCAATTTATAATAATAAAAATAAAGGCATGATGAACCATTTACCTTGTTTACAAGAAGAACTTGAGTATCCCAAGTTGATGTACATGGTCTTGCAAAACTTTTTCTTTCTAATTCCTACAACAGGACCTTCAGTTCCCTCAGTTTTTCTTGTGACAATATATATGGTGGAATTGAAATGGGATTTTTTCTTGGAATGAAATCAATCTAAAATTTCACATCAATTATTAGTGAAAAAAGTGAAATTTTTAGGAAATCATGAAATGTTTTAGGATTTCGATCCATTATGATATAAAGATTTAAAGTTTCAATAATTTTATTCATCCCTATAGTGATCACTTCCCATTGATAATAAATTAATCTAAACATTTATGTTAATGTCCTACTCTTCCAATACTCACATTCGAGTCTCCTTTAAATAGATTCAC